>CM065479.1:54753960-55455960 GCA_032873175.1 Leptopilina drosophilae
TCGAGGCAGATGAATTAGTCGAGGACGCTGAAAGATCTATGGCTAAGGATGATGATAGTCGAATTAGGGCGATGCCGCTTCAAGTGGATCCTTGTCTTGACAAGCACTGCGGTGCTGGACGAGTTTGCAAAGTTTGTCCCCGTTTTTATTAAATATCAAAAAGAGATTATTATTTATTGGAATAATTTAAATTTATCGAAAGTTCTTTAAAATAGTATTTTAAAAATCTGTCTCAAGTCGGGAATGCTTTTTAAAAACGAAAAAATATTCAGACGGTATTTATTATACTGGGTTGAAATTTAAATGAATTAAATAGCAATTATTCATATATATTCTGTACGAGGAAGTTAATTCTGTGGTTTTTAATTTTTTAAATTTTGTTTAATTAAAATTAATAATTTATTAAATAGTAATGTATTCCGGAAATAATTTTTAATATTAAATTTTACTATTTCTGAATTAATTGTACCAAAGCGCAAAGTAAAGTTTTATAAATTTTTTTATTATTATCACAAGACAGAAGTCGCTTTACTGGTTAATTACCATTAATTCTTTAAAAATTTAAGTTTATTAAAATTAAAGATGAATTAAATTGAGAAAAAATATTCTGTTCTAATTTTTCCTTTTTAAAAACGCTGCGGACTTCGGCATTACTATTTGAATTTTTTAAAAACAGTTTTAGTTCATTAAGATAATATTTTAAGTTCATAAAAGAGTTTTAATTTACTAAAAGGGTATTTTAGTTTTATAGAAATTTTCAAATTTATGGATTCAGTGATAATTGTGAGTAAATATTCTAAAAGAACGTAATTTTCTTTTAGATAACAGAAGAGGGTGCAGGCGAATGTGTTTGCATAGAGCAATGCGATGAGGAAATCGATCCCAGACGTAAAGTTTGCACAAATTACAACGAAACCTTTGGCAGTGACTGCGAAGTTTATCAAGCTCGTTGCTTCTGCGATACTGGAGATTCAAGATGTCGTGGTCCTGATTATCAACATATTCATATTGAATATTACGGCGAATGTCGTCAAATGCCCGTAAGTTTTAACTTTCCCAACAAATACTCTTGTAATAAAAGAAATTTGTTTCCTCTTTTTTCTATAGTTTCTTTTATTTTTTTGATTTATTTTCATTTTCTTCATCTGTTTGTATTCTTTTCTTTCTTATTTTATATTTCACTTGGGACTATTTATTATTATTGAATTGAATAATAAATAATATAATATTGAATTGAATAATAAATAATATAACATTGAATAGTATAATAATTTTTTTATTAAAATAAACTTTTCATTATCGTATTTTGTGGATTTTACTTGAAGAGTATTTTTCATTTCTTTTGTCAATTTTTACACAGGCTTGCAAGGAGGAAGATATGCTCGATTTTCCAAGGCGAATGCGTGACTGGCTTTTCAATATTATGCGAGATTTGGCCGATCGTCAAGAACTTCCGTCACATTATTTGAAAATGCAAAGAGAGGCGGAAACTAATCACACACTACGTTGGTCAAATGCCGCCATTTGGAAGTGGTGCGATCTCGATGGTCATCCACATGATAGAACTGTTTCACGACATGAACTTTTCCCAATTAGAGCACCCTTAATGGCACTTGAACATTGCATTGCCCCTTTCCTTGATTCATGCGATGTTAATGACGACCACAAAATTAATCTCACCGAATGGGGAAAGTGTCTTCAGCTTGACGAGGTAAAAAATTGATTATTTTTCAGGATAATTAATCACAGGCTTAAAAATTTGTAAGTAAGAAAATAATTACAGGGATCACTGTCCCTTTTTTTACCTAATTCCCCCTTTTTTCTACTTTTTGGGTAAATTTTTTCAGTTTTCATTAAATAAATTGTCTTCGAAAATAGTAATTTTTTAAATTAATTTAAATTAATTAAATTAAATTATTTATTAAATAGTAATGTACTCCGGAAATAATTTTTAATATTAAATTTTACTATTCCTGAATGAATTGCACCAAGTCCAAAGTAAATTTTTACTAATTTTGATTAAAATTAACATCTATTACAAAACTTTCTCTGGAAATCATTATTTTCAAGAACAAATTTCACTAAATTTTGAAAATTAATTTTTGTATACAAAGTTTTTAATTCTTCTTCAATTTGTTATCCAAACTTTTTAATTACAGTGTTAATTTTACTATATCTAAAGTAATTTTTTCTGATTTTCTTTATAAATTTCCTTTGGATTTCTAAAGTTATTCTAAAAATAACACAGTTGAGTAGTAATTTTTTTTCTATTTTGGAAAAAAATTTCCCCAAGTCTGAAATAAATTAATTACTAATTTTTATTAAAATTTACGGAATAAAAAATATACTCTAAAAAACGGTTTTCAATAGTTTTATACTGGTAGGTAGTCACTTGTTCTAAAAAAATATTTTCTAAACCTTTTAGTTTGAAAAAAGCAATTTCTAATTAAATATGTTTTCAAAAAAAAATTTTCTAACAAGTTTTGATTTCTAAAAAAAAGTTTTTCTAAAAAGTTATATGATTTCTAATATTTATTTTCCAGAAATTTGTGAAATTCTATAATTTTTTTCCATTTTTTCCATAATTTTTTAAGCTAGAAAATCGTTGAAAAAGTAAGATTAGAAAATATTGTTAGAAATATTGTTGAAATATTTTTAAAAATTTGAAAATTATCGTTATTAGAGAAAGAAATTTTTAAAAAATGACTTTTATTAGAAGAAAGAAAATTAGAAAATCACCGTTATTAGAAAAATGTTTTCGAAATTGAAAAATAAGAAAATAAATTTTAGAAAAACTGAATCCAAACTAAACTTCACTATTTCCATTATTAATTTTCATATAAAAAATTTTTTTTAATTTTCTTCAAACGTAGTAGAATTTGGCAGTGAAAATTATTATTTTCACAGTAAATTTTATTCCTAGTAAATAAATTTTACTAATTTTTACTAAAATTTACTTTGGATTTTATAAAATTTATTCTGGATATAACGATTTTTATTAGTAAATTTTACTATTTTTACAGTTAATTTTTGTATAAAATTTTTTTAATTTTCTTGGAACGTTGTACAATTTGTTATTAAAAATTGTTATTGTCAGTGTAAATTTTACCACTTTTAAAGTAAATTTTTTAAAATATTAATTTAAGTAATTTAAGTTAACAATCATATTTTTTTTTATTTTTACAATGAAATTTTCTTTGGAAATAGTAAGCTAGTTACTTCTGAAAGTAAAATTATTTAATAGTTAATTTTTTATTATTTTTAAGGAAAATTCTATCAAATTCGAAAGTTGAAAGTAAAAATTGAATGTAAAAATATTTAATAGCTTTTTTTTATTATTTTTAAGGGAAATTCTATCAAATTCGAAGAAAATTGGACTAATTTTTACTTAAATTTACTTTGGGTATAGTAAAATTCATGGAATTTTAAAACTAAAGTAGCGTTGTAATAAAAATTTTAATGAAAAATAATACAAATTATAAATGACGGAAACATATGAAAAAGATTTATTTTATTAGAAATTTCTCTTTATAAATTAAATAAACTTTTTGGAAATTAAAATTCCCATTTTTCACTACATGAAAAAATAGCAAATTTCTGATTATTTGAAAATTTGTTGATAATGATTATTATTTACATTTTTTGAAAATAATAATTATTAATAATTCTCAGAAAATAATTAAATTTTTCTTCTATTAAATTCTACAACAAACTTAATATTCAATTGTCATCTTTTCAATTTTATTTCATTCTGAATAGCAAAAATGAAAAAAAATATTATCCCTTTTTAAAAAAATATCAAAATTTAAAAAAATTGATGTTAAAAATTATTTTTTTAAGGATATTAATATATTTTTTTTTAAATTTCAGAGTGACTTGGAGGATAAATGCGATGAATTAGCAGGTACTGCCGGAGAGCAATAAATAGAAGTCTAATGCGAGATGTTACGGTCAGAATCAGCTGACGAAAGATCAGATCAGCCAAAGACGAAACTGAGCAAACTGCCATTATTACAATTCTACAAAAAACTTTTAGAACAGTTTTCATTCTAACACGAATACCATAACACAGCATATCCTTTCCTAATTTTCCATTTTTTGTTTTTGTTTTTTTTTTATTTTTACCAATTCTGTTTCCTATAAACCAAAATCTTTTCCCTTGTCCTTTCATTAATTGAGAATTATTTCTATTTTCACTTTAAAAAAAAAAAAAATGAACAAAAAACCAAACGTGCCTTATAATGAGTTTTTACAATAAAATATGAAATAATAAATTTCGTATTACTATTGATTAGGTAAATTTTGAAGAATTGTTATCAAAATTAATTATTTTATTATATTCGACAAAACAAATTTTTTTTTTTTGGGAAAATCGTTTTAAAATATTGGATTTTCTAAATTAATAAATTTAATTTTAATAATTCTTCAAAATTTATTGAATTCATTAAATGAGAAAGCAAGAAGAGAATTTAATGATAACCAAATATTTATAAATATCGATAATCGATAAATCAAATATTGAAATTAACGAATGCGTTAATCTGATAGAATTTTGAATACATAATATATAGAATCATAAGATTTAATTTGCTACGTTATTATTAATATGAGATTTAAAGTTATAGTTTTCTAATAATTAATAATTAATTATTAATTTTTAATGATTAGTTATTAATTTTTAATGATTAGTTATCAAATATTAATTTTTAATGATTAGTTATCAAATATTAATTTTTAATGATTAGTTATCAAATATTAATTTTTAATGATTAGTTATTAATTATTAATTTTTAATTATTAGTTATTAATTATTAATTTTCAATTATTAATAATTAATTATTAATTTCTAATTATTAGTTATTAATTATTAATTTCTAATTTTTAATCATTAGTTATTAAATATTAATTATTAATTTTTAATCATTAGTTATTAGTTAAGGTAATTTAAGAATAATTTAAAAATAAAAAATGCAATTAATTTTTGATGTTTTAAACAATTTTAAATTCAATTAAAAGGGAGGTTGGAGGGTTTAATATTCCTTCGCCTGTGCCCTGAATACTCTGAGTGGATCGATGCTTGGATGCTGTGTTGGCCGGGCAATATATGTAATTCAACTCTTTTATGTATATATTCTGTTCTATGAAAATACCATAGTAACCAGAATAAAATTTTCAAAAAGCCATAAATCACCATACGTGAAATATTGAATTTTAAAAAATTGTTTTTTTCCAAAATTCAAATAAAATTACATTTTTTATGACTCTTTTATTTGCGGCGCTTTTAAATTTCCATTTTTCTTGATTCTGAAAAAAAACATTTTATTTGAAAATAAATTGAAAAATCAAAATAGAAAGACAATTGAAACAAAATTACATTTTTAATAACTTTTTTTTATGGTGCTTTAAATTTGGAGATATTTTTTATTTTATTTTTTTCTGAAAAATAATTTTTTGTTTAAAAATAAAGTTAAATGTAAAATAGAAGAAAATTAAAAAGAAATACTTAATGGTAGTAATGTTAATGTAATTTTGTTACAGATTTTTTTTCAATTTTTAAATAAAATTAGTTTTTTTTATTACTTTTCGATGGCGATTTTTAATTGTAAGGTTTTTTTTTATTTCCATTTTTTTGAAACATTTTTTTTTTTGAAATATTTTTATATTATTTAACAATGAAATGAAAAAGGATTAAAAAAAATACTTAATAGTAGTAGTTTTTAAGGAGATTTTATATTATAATTATTTTATTAATAAACATTAATAATGATGTAATTATTAATACTATTAATTATTAACAATCAATTAATATCAGAATAAATCCGTTTTGTATTAGATTTAGAATTATTTTCTAAAAATAATTCAAGGAAAATATATCGCTGATTATTATGAGAAATTCAGGAGTAAAAAATAAAAATTAGATAAATCGGTAAAATTTATTTAACAAATGACAACCCTAGTGAAACTAATGAAAATATTTTTTATTTAAAATTTTTTACATCTTATTATTTCTTGAAAGTTTTAATTAATTCTAATTATTTTTGTTTTAGTTTTAGCAAAAAAATTGACAAGAGGAAATTTAAATTTAAAAGTTGTGATTTGAATTTACCGCGTTAAATTTGCCTCGCTTGTGATTGGTTCGTGGGGGTCACGTGATTTGATCCGCGGGACGCCAACAGCGCCAGCCTCATTTGGCGGGATTTTGGTTAGATTGGCGTCGTCTGTGGTCGTTTGTGCTGTGTGCTCTTGTCTCGTCTGAACGCAATTGTGAAGCTTCTTTTAGCATAATGGTGAGTATCCGCGAGATTCCGATTAATTAATGAGGCATCCAACGTTCTCGTGTGTATTAATCGATTCAACAGTATTCGGGGCATTCGCTCACCAAGTTTTGTGGTTGTATCATGAAAATTAACCTGGTTTTTCGTCTTGTGAACAGGCTGGTGGTAAAGCGGGCAAAGACTCGGGAAAGGCAAAGGCAAAAGCGGTGTCTCGTTCAGCAAGGGCCGGCCTGCAGGTATGTTTCATCTCAATTACGCTATTATTGAATTTTGACGAATTTTGCAAAAGATTCACTCCTCGTCGAGAGGAGTGAATTAAAATCGGTTTTTCTCCCTTAGTCAGGATATTTTAAGGTTAAAATCGGTATTGGCGCGAAAAACTGCCTTCACTTTTTTTCCAATGTGATTGTGACAATTTTTTCAAAATTGCGTAACTTTAAAGGTGTGTGGGGGGAGTTTTTTTGTTTGATTTTAATTTTTTGTGAATTGAGAAATGTTTTGATCTATAGTTTCAGTGGGATTAATGGAGTAGTTTTTTTGTAAATTAAAATTAACTTTAGACGCCAAGGGACTATTGTGTTTTCAAACACAGGGAACGTTTTATTTCGTCCCCCTTCCATTTGAATTTACATATATATTTGTTTAAAGTTTCAATTTAAATAATTAAGTATCGATGTTAAATGTTTGTATTCTATTTAATTAGAGTTTGAGAAGATATTTTGACGTTGATTTAAAATTGTTTGAGTAATGACTTAACATTATAGCGACGTTTGGTTTTTATTGAACTGTGTTTATCTTGGATGTTCAATTATTTAGTGATAAAAAAAAATTTTTTGTATAAATTATACGAATTTTTTATTGATTATAATTGTAAAATTGGAGGGTTTTGAATTTCTTTTTTTGCTTTTCTATTCATATTAAAGAAAGGTTTTGGCACGATAGTAAATATTTGAGTTTGTTAAAATTTTATTATTTTTGTGAATGAAAAGACGTGTTTTTGTTTTAATTGAAGATTGACGGGATTTTCATTTAGTTTTTTTAATTTTGGAAAATTGTTTGTGAATGAAAAATATTTAGAAATTAGAAATGGGGAAATTGTTTTAAAAGATGTGTCATAAATATTGGAACACGTCGTTCAATATTTTATTGGGCGAGAGAGAAAGAAAAGCTGCTGACGCTGGGTTGACAAATGTTTTTTATATGGTCAGTAGCTTGACGCACGTTCCACTTGGTAGATATTGGCCCTTACTGTACAGTGTTGATGCCTTCTGTTGGTATATAAACCGTTACGAAATTTAAAACTGACAATATATTGAAAGAGTCTATTTTTTTGTTGTTGTGATTTCAGTTTCCCGTTGGTAGGATTCATAGGCACTTGAAAAACAGGACTACTAGTCATGGACGAGTGGGTGCGACAGCCGCTGTTTACAGTGCAGCTATTTTGGAATATCTCACAGCTGAGGTCAGTAATTAGACATTTATTTTCTTTACACATTAAAATGCAGGATTGAACCTGAAAAATACCATTTACCGTGTAGCGTAACTCCGTTAACTGTCGTTACCTTTCGACAAAACATGGCCGTCATGCCGCGAAAATTCAAAATACAAGTTACAATTTTTTTTCTTTTCGTTATTTTAACTTTTGATTTTTAATAAAAAAAATTACTAAAATTGTAGAGCGTGAATTTCCTTAAAGACCGTAAAAGTGTTTTTTATTTTAAAAAAGCCCCGTAATTTGATTGGAAAAGCACGAAAAGTTCGTAAATTGTACGATATAATTTGGAGAATTTTCGAAAAGTTACAAATTATTGCAGAAATGCAATTATTTTCAAAATTATTAAATTTCTGCGCGGAAATTCAATTATTTTCAAAATTATCAAATTTCTGCGCAGAAATTCAATTTTATTAAAAACTTTCCCTCAATTTAATGATTTTTAATAACATTTTCCAAAATAATACGATTATTTAAATACATTTTAATAAAATTCTACGCAAATATTTAATTATTTTCATAAATAATAAAATTCTACGCAAACATTTAATTATTTTCGTAAATAATAAAATTCTACGCAAACATTTAATTATTTTCATAAATAATAAAATTCTATTTATGAACTTTTCTTTTTCTTTTCTTTTTTCATTTTCAAAAATAATAAAATTGATTGTAGACTTTTAATAATATTTAATACAATTGTAATCGAATTCCTCGAAAAATGTAATTATTCCTCAAAATTTAGTAAAAAAACGCCATAAAAATTATTTTCACAAATAATAAAATTTTCACAGGAATTCTTTCATTTTTAAAAACAATTTTTGTAAAATTTTCCGAAAAATAATAAAACTGCAACAGGAATTCAATTATTTAAAATACAATTTTCATAAAAATTGTGGAAAAAAGTCGATTATTTAAAAAATTGTTTATAAAATTCATCAAAAGAATTTAATTATTTTTATAAACAGTAAAATTCATCTTGGAAATTCACATACTCTTAAAATAATTTAAATGAAATTTCACTAAAATATTCAATTGTTTTTAAATGTTTTTAAAAAAATTTTTCAATAAAATGAAATTAGTTATTTTCTAAAATTTTGATAAAAAGAATTAAAAAAATTTAATAACTTTCAAAATACAATTTAAATAAAATTTCAACAGGAATTCAATTATTTAAAACACAATTTTTATAGAAATTGTGGAAAAATGTCAATTATTTAAAAAAAAAAATCATCAAAAGAATTCAATTATTTTTATAAACAGTAAAATTCATCAGAGAAATTCAATTACTTTCAAAATAATTTCAATCAAATTTCACTAGAGTATTCAATTGTTTTTTAAAGTTTTTAGTAAAATTTTTCTGTAAAATAAATTTAGGTATTTCCTAAAATTTTGATAAAAATAATTCAAAAAATTCAATAATTTTCAAAATACAATTTCAAGAAAATTTCAACAGAAATTCAATTATTTGAATCACAATTTTCATAACAAGAATTGTTGAAAAAAGTCAATTACTTAAAAAATTGTTTATAAAAGTCATCACAAGAATTCAATCACTTTTATAAATAATAAAATTCTTCTTAAGAAATTAATTATTTTGAAAAATTTCAAAAAATTTCGTTGCAAGAATTTAATTGTTTTCATAAATAATAAAACTTATCGTAGGATTTCAATTATTTCTAATACAATTTTAAAATGTATTTAAAACATTTTTTAATTATTTATACAAAAATTTAATAAAGTTTTTCGTAAGAATTTAATAATTTTTTGGAAATTTTAATAAAATTCCTTGCTAGAGTTCAATAATTTTTTTACGTTTCAATAAATTTCTTCGTGTCAATTCAATTATTTTAAAAGCTTTTAATAAAGCTCCTTATAAATTCAATTTTTCAATATATTGTTTATTATTGTAATTAAATAACTTAATTCTCATAGAATATTTAATAAAAAATGTTTTAAAATTAAATTCCATATTCTGTTTTAGATAATAATTGAATATTAAAAGCAATAGTAATATATATTAATAATTTTTAGAAGCAATTGAATTTTGAAATTAATTATTTTGAAAACGTTCAATTGAATTTATTTTATTTTAACTCTATCTATTTTAATATTTTTTTATTTCATTTGAACTTTCTCTATTTTAATATACAATTAATTTCCAAGTGATCAAAATTTTTGATAAACCTGAATAGTAAACAAATGGATTTGAAAATTATTATTGAACTTTTTCAAAAATTATTAAAAACAATTGATTTAACGAAGAATTTTAATTAAAAATTCTGGAAGGAATTAATTGAATTGAAATGATGAAAATAATTTTGAAGAAGTTGCAGTTACAATGTTATATAAAATATTTTTTTTATCAAGTTTTATTATTATAAAAAAATAAAAACTTGAAGAAATCTTTAAAAAAAAACTTAAAATAAGACTTTGAGAAATCGATATCTTCATGTTTTGATAGTCATGAGAAAATTTAATTTATTGTTTTATGTAAAATATTCTCTTACTTGACTCGGATCTGAAAGTGAGATTTTAAATAATTCGCAAGACTGAATTTTGCCCCATTGGTTCAATGAATCAAGAAGCCTTTTGTACGTTTGAAGAGAATCGAATGTTGAGTTAAGTTTCATTTTTAATTTCCTCATTAATCATCAAAGGACAAAATTTCAGTTCAATGATTGTATTCGGAATTTGTGTTAATTAATTTTTGAATTTACAGGTATTGGAGTTGGCGGGAAATGCATCCAAAGACTTGAAAGTCAAACGTATCACACCAAGACATTTACAACTCGCCATTCGTGGAGACGAAGAATTGGACAGTCTGATTAAGGCTACTATTGCTGGAGGAGGTATTTTAATCATTTTTTTATTTATTGTTCAATTGAACTTTGTTTTTTTTGGAAAAAATTCTTTTCTTACTTTTCTTCTCTGAAATGAAATATTTTTTATTGAACTAAAATTTATAATGTCAAACCTGACGATTTTCAATATTTTTACTTTGAAAATCGTCCGATTTTTTTTGTGACAATTTTGCATCACTAAAAAAAATTGCAAGTTTCTAGAGATGAAGTTTTTAATCTTTGTTACAATTAAGAACTCACAAAATTATATTCATTACTGATCCTCAAGTTTTGAACGTTCAAATGAACGAAATATTTTTTATTAAATATATTTTAATAACTTACTAATCATAAGAAACTTTAAAAACTCAAAATTTTACGTTTAGAAACTCAGTAATTAATTATTTTGATAGTGAAGTAAAATAATTAGAATAAAAATTTAATTTTTAGAAGGAGTAAATAAATTTCGTTCAATTGAACGTTTAGAACTTTACGATCTTATTTATTAAAAATATTTCGTTAACTTGAAAGTTCGAAACTTGTGAATTATTAAGTCGATAAATTAAAAATTGTTCTCAACTATTCACTTATTTTGATAATTTTTATAATTTTTTTCAATATTTGTTTAATTATTTTTTAATACAATTCGTTACGTTTTATTTGTTTTATTTGTCTCGTTTTAATTGTCAAAAATTTCTCACAATAATTTAAATTTGTTATAGGTGTTATTCCTCACATTCACAAATCTCTTATTGGTAAGAAGGGCTCTCAAAAACCTGCATAATTTATTAACAATCACCAAGATGAAAGTTTCAATGTTAAGTAGGCGGAAATAATATCAAAGCGACAGTGGTGTCAACAAAGTTGTAAAATACTATATTATCTGAAAATAATTCTTTTTTTTTTTGTAAAATCTAAATACAAATGATCATGTTTTTTTTAATTCTCACAATTAAATTCGTAAATTTCAGTTAATAATTGAGGAAAATTCGTTAATTTGATTTAAATATTGGCAAGATTAGTGTCAAAATTAGTTTTTTCCGATAATTGGATTTTTGGCATAAAAAATGTATTCGTTTCGATGATAAGAAAAGCCAAAAGTATAGAAGATTGTTCAGTTTTTATGTTTAGACAAATCAGGTCAGTTCCTTTTTCTCCGACATGAAAAATGTATCTGCGATTATGAATTTTTTTTTTTGTTGAACACAAATGACGATAAAAACTTTTTTTGCCATAAAAATAAGCGTTAGTTTCTACGACTTTATTGACAATTTTGGGCCCTACGTATAGAATTGTTACAAAGTGTACCTACACGTTGCTGATTCGAAGGAGAGACAGGCGTGATAAATATATATATAAATATATATACATAGATATTTAAGTAAGACAAAAAAAAATATTGATATAATTTAATGTAGGTAATGAAGATTTGAGAAAAAAAAGGGTTGAAAGTGAGAAGCAGAAAAAACCAGGAAATGAAGCGTTGAAAAAATTCAATTACTGACTTTTTTTATAGTCAGAGAATAGTTTGGTGCGCGATGCGTTATAGCATGGTGCGCCAAAATTACTATTTACTGAGAAAAAGAAAATCATCGTTTCACATTCCGGATAATTATGATGAAAAGATTTCTGGGGAGAGACGGTTTACTTCTCTTGCTGTTCTGTTACTTTTTTTTTTTGCCTTAATTTTCAAAAATGACACATTTTTCAAATTTTGTCATTCGTTTGAGAAAAGAAAAAATATCTCATTACCTCCTTTAATGATTTTTATGTTTAATGTATTTTTTTTCTAAATAGCTTTCTTTATAAAAAAAAAATTATTTTTCTATCACTTGAGAAAAAAAAGTTGACATTAAATGCCTGCTCCTTCACTTCAAGAAAAAAGCCGCCTTGTCTTTTTCTACGCATACCATTTTTTTTTTAAATTCACCACTTGTGAGTAAGTTTGCATTTGTCTTTTTAAGAGCATAACAGAAAGTGATTTTTTTTTCTTTTTTATTTAAAAACAAAATAGTCATATATTTACTACGTGTCTTGAATTAATTTTTCAATTAAAAAAAAAAAGGTTAATTAGCCGTGTGCGAAGTAAGGTAACAGTATTGACATTGCACCGAGTTTGTACGATAAAATATCCCAGTAAATTTAGAAAGAAATGATGTAATTTTTTTTAAATTGATAAAAAGGAGAAAATGAACCAATTTTTTTTTTGGTTTATATGAAAGAAAATGGTAGTTTTTTGTTAACTATAATATGTATAATCTGAAGATAGTGATTGCGTTTATGTGTTTAATCAAGAATTTGTATTTTTACTTTCAACGTCTTTTTTTTTTTTTGGTAAGAAATTGTCCTGTAGAAATGAAATTCTGTTTTTTTGGGAGAATGAGAGAAAAAAAAATGTTACGGAGTAATCAATTTTGTTAAATACTAATTCTTGATTTTTATCACTATATATGATAATGTTGTTTGATTTGTGTTCTGTTCAACAATTATTTTATTTTTATGACTTAATTGTTATGCGAGTAGCTTAGTGTAATATCCAAATGTATCTTACCTTAAACACTGGCCATATGTAAGACGTTCTTTTTAATGTAATAAAGATCAATTTTACTATGAAATTATTATTTTTCTATGTATTCTATGTAATTTTTAACGTGTGAATTTTTTTTCTATTTCCCACTCTGATTTCAGGTAAATTTGCTATTCTATTTAATACTCGTGATCCGCTCCCCCCACTTCGAAGAAAAATACCTGAGTTTACTTTTAGGTTATGTCCGTCCTCCCTTTTACGTTAATTAAAACTCTCTGTGTGTAACTTAAAACTAAAATCACTTTTTATCAATTATTTTCGATCTAATGAATAATTATACACTATTTTTTTTGCAAAAACTTACAAGTATTTGTCTATTTTTATTTTTTGGAAATTGAAAACATAACCTAGAATTTTTTCCCATCAAAGCGCCTTTTTTCTTTTGACAAAAGACAGAAAATAATTTTTTCATCATACTGTACTTTTTAAAAATAGCATTACTGTATTTGAAATCATATTTATTTTTATAAATTATTAATAATGAAATTTTATTACTGTATTTTTTATTGTTTTATTCATTTCCTTTTGTTATATTTATTTCCTTTCGTTTTATTTATTTTCTTGTTTTATTTATTTCCTTTCATTTTATTTACTTTCTTTCGTTTTATTTATTGGAAATAAAAAAGGCGGGAAAATTTGAATTGTAAAAATACACGTCTGCACAGTGCTGCCACCTTACTAACGGTGAAGTACCAGCTGTTTTTTTTTGTCTCGTCTGCTTCATGTGCACACTGCGAGATGGAGGCGGGCGGGTATGCGATGAATGCAGGCAACATGCAACCGAGTACGGTTGAGTGCCGGTTTTGAGAGAACTTTGAAATAACGACGAGAAGAGGAAAGTGCTGAGCCCACCTACTCTACCTCACCCCGCAGTCGAGGCCCATATTCATGCCCGGTGTTTGAAGGCAAGAGAGACTCTCTCGTCGTCATTCTCCTTTCCTTTCACAAGTTTGTCCGTTGGGCTGCGGTGTGTGTGTGTGAGTTTCTGTGTTGTGTTCCTGCGCACACGATAAGGCTCTCCTAGGAACTCCTCCACACACAATTCGCACACCTTTGGGCGCGTTTTGCTTTACACATGAATTCGGTCCATTGGGGTGACAACATCCCCGGTGAAAACGCGCGCCACCACCCCAAGCATTGAACATTCGGACTATACAAAGTTTTTGGGAAAATTCAATCTGGACCGATGAACGAAATGAATCTTGATTAGTGTGTGACATCCTTCGAACGGTTAATTGTTGGATACCGTACGACGACGACGACGCTACAACTTGTGTTTCCCGCAGACAATATCGGAATTCGAGGTTAGATCCACCTTTTCCCTGTGAAAAAGATGTTTTCTTAAATTTGTTTTTTCCGGAAAGTGAATTTTTGGCAATTTTTCTTTTTGGTTAAAACTTAAAATCGTTAAAATTTTGTGTGTTAAGGACAAAGTTAATTTTCTCAATATTGGTCAAAAAAAAAACTTCAAGCAAAGTGATAATTCATTGTTTTTGTTTTTTTTTTCAACGAAATTTTTTCGTGATTGGAAGTAATAGAAAAGTTGAGTGACATGACTTGTTATATGAAGTGACTTGAGTGGTGTGTGACCTTGTGGGAAACGTCAAGGGACGGAGTCGAAGATGCTGTCTAGGAACGGAGAAGTTTTCAGCAAACGGTGAGTTTTTTTTCTTGTTCTCTCAATGCGTATTTCAATATTTCTAACCTAGATTTAAACATGCGAGTTGCTCTCGCAACTCTTTCGTCACTTTATAAAATATATAATTATTCCACGGTTGTGTGCATTATTGCGTGTTTGTGCGAAAATTTTATATCTAGTCTAGACAAAGGTGGGAATTTACAACTGACAAGAACGCAGTGTGTAGTTGAATATTTTTTCCGTCAATTAAATGTTTCTTGCAAAAGATTTCAATGCTTCTTGCAATTCTTTTTTTTTTCGTCACAACAAATGACTCCTTTCCTTTCATATCTAATTTTTTCTTCTCTTTCTTAACCCTTTAATTTTTTCTTCTCTTTCTTAACCCTTTAAAGAACATTGTTAGTCCATTGTTATTTTCTTTTGCTTTCATATTCCGAGAGAAAACATTCATATTTTTCGTTTTACATTTGGATATTTTTGCGATTACGTTTTCGTTAATTAAAAATACCTTTTGTTGAGGTAGAAAAAAATTCTCATCAAAAAATGAGAATGTCTTGGATTTTTGCCATCTTTTCGTAAAATTTCATAAATAAAAAACTTTTTAATACAAAAAGAAAAAAAAACATTTTTTTTAAAGACTTAATTTTTCACCAATTATGAAACCGGCGAGAAATTAATGTGTCATTAATTGCAATTTGGTGAGCAGTGATTAAGTTGAATTATCGAATTAATTAAATTTTATAATTGTTTTGAGAATGAAAAATGTTAATGGACGTGTTTAAAAATAATTTTTTGAAAAGTTCATAACTAGTTTTTATTTTATTATCTTTATGGAGAGGGAAATTTTGATGTTGCGATTATTAATGACCAAGTTGATTATTCATTCTCATCGTGAAGTTTTTTATTTTGAGAATGGAAGGAAATTATATGTGAATTTATGATTTGTGATCAAATTTTTACGTGTTCGGTGAATTATAAGTGAAACGTGTATAAAAAAAAGGGAAAAAATTTCTCACACATGAGTTTCTCAGCATCTACTGTATAATCTATAGTATTCTCACTTCTTGAGATTTACTTCCTTGAGAATTTTATAAGACGCTGTTAAAATTTTTAATGAATTTACGTAACTTGATTTATTTCTAATTGAATTTTTCCCCACCAAATAAGAAAGACGTGGAAAAAATTTAAAAAAACATTGAACTCTTATCTTCTTTTGTTTAGTTTTATTTTATGATAAAATTTAATTTTTTCTATTTTAAGTGGAATAATAATTTTTTAAAAAAATGTGAAGACGCTCGAAAGGCGATTAAAATGAAAAATAATGTCTTTTGAATCTCAATGAAAGAGGCTACCTCAAAGTTTGAACGCTCCTCGTATTGTAACTGGTTGTTATACCACAGTTATAATTACTTTTATGAACAGCGACAATTTCACTTTACGAAAGTGACGTAACTATTGTTCGCGGAGTTTGTGTGTGAGAGAGAGAGAGAAGGTTTAATGACAGCTTCAAAACCTCTCGAACTTTTAGGTTATTTCCATGTATTCGTGCGTGTAGGTGTATATAATCAAAATTTTCCTGAAAATATTTCCAATAATGGGGTGAAAATTTTTAATTAATTCAATTTGTTTTATGTGCGTGAAATTTTCATCTCTCAAATATATGTATATAACCATAATTTATACAAAAGAAAAACTTTTTTTCGGAGGAGGAAAAAATATGGTAATTTTATTATACATGGTCTCTATTGTATACGTATAGAGCGATGAGAGAAAAAGTCTTGGACAGTGGATTATACATGGCGAGTTGAATTCTTTCCTTTGAATATTATACATTTTTTTGCAATATATGTGTATGTGTATAATCGCATTTTTTAGGCATGGTAAAATCCTCTCTATTATTTATTCTATTTTTAATAAAAAAAAAAGTAATTGCTAACTTCTTTTACATTTCATAAAAATAGTTTGAATTTTCTTTCAAGTTCTTCTTCTATAGTGTGACACATCAGATAGAATTGTTAGAAAAAAAATTAACTCATATCTTTTTTGCTGAGAGAGAAATTTTTTTTCAAACTTTTATAATTTTTTTCATTATTAGTTTTTAATGGAAAGTTTTCATTCTCTTTTTTTATTTAGCTTGTTTATGGTTGAAATATTTTCTTTTGCTTTTTTCTTTCCTTATTGGTTATTTGTGATAATTTTTTTCTTCGTTAATTAGTGCTTGATATTATTGAATTAATTGAAGTAATAATTATACTTTAATTAATTACTTTCTGGTAATTTTCATCTTCTTTTTCTAAAATAAATAAATTCGATATTTTTGGTAATTTTGGTCTTTTCTCTAATTGATATTTTGCGATAATTTTTTTTTTAGATAATTAATAATTAATAATTAATATATTATTCAGGGTTGTCACGCAAATTGGAAACCTGAAAAACCTGGAAATGTCAGGAAATTTTATAAGAATAGAAAAAATCTTGAAAAGTCAGGAAATTTTGATCGAAAACCTGGAAAATTTATTTTCGAAATCTAATTTTACTTAAATACTTCAAAATTAATTCAATCTTAAAAGAGTCGCAATTACCATTTTTATAAGTAGATGTACTTGAAAACATTTTCATTTAAAATTTTGCTAAACTTCAATTTTAAATGAATTTTATTAAGAAATTTGAGAACCTAAATTTTTGCAAAACCTTAATAACTAAAATTCTTCTAAAATTATTTAAATTGTTTAATGAATATTTAATTGATTATTTAAAAATAACGAGTTTATAGAAGAATTTTAGTTAAAACACTAAAACAAAATTAAATTTTGAAGTAAATAGTTATTATTGAAGAAGTTCAATTATTTTTAGAAAAATTAAAATTCTTCTGAGAGATTCAATTATTTTTATATCTTCTATTATTTATTCTTCAAAGAATTAAATTATTTTCAACATTTATAATGAAATTCTTTTGTAACAATTCAATTTTTTTCAAAATAATTTTAATAAAACTCTTCGTAAAAATTGTCATTGATTTCAAAAATGTTTCAAAATTCAATTATTTTTCATGTTTACTGTTTTAATAAACTTTCACAAAACAATTTAATTATTTAAACCGAATCTTTAATAAAATTAGTCTGATGAATTTATTTATTTTCAAACATAATATAATTCTTCAGAAAAATCCAATTATATATTTGAAAATTTACAAAAATTCTTGTCAAACATTAAATTATCTTTATAAATAATAACATTTTTCTCCAAAATTCAATTATTTTCTCAAATATCAACAATATTCTTGGAAAAATTTCAATTATTTTTAATATACAAAATTTTCGTTGAATATATCGAAAAATGAAATTATTGTAAATTTTTTTTTGAATTTGTCTCTTGACAATAAATAATAATAATAAACAGAATAATTAAATTCTGATAAAATTTGCTATAAAAATACAATGTTAAAAAAGATTCAAATTATTTAATAAATTATTTATTTTTATAGTTAAATAATTGATTTCTTGTAGAATTTTTTAATAAATATTGATTTAAATATTAATTTCAGTAAAAATTTTGGATTGTAATTGAATTTCATATTCAAAAATATTTATTTATTTGAAAATTCTACGAGAATTCATTTATTTCACTTTAAAAATAAACATTTTATTAAATAGTTGAACTTTTTTAAAAATTTAAATTTTCACGAAGAATCGAGAAATTTTAAAATAATAGTTGAATTCTTCTAAAACTTTTTAATACATTTTTTTTTAAGTAATTGCATTTTTCGAGAAATTAGATAAAAATTTTGAATATTAAAAACTATTGAAATTCTGATAAGAATTTTATTAAAATCTTTGACAATAATTGAATTTCGGAGGAAATTTGTATTATTTATAAAGATTATTAAAATTTTGACGGGAATTTTTGACAATTTTATTTTATTATTTATAAAAGTAATTTAAATTTTGACAGGAATTTTTGGCATATTTTGGAATATAATTGAATTTTTGCTAAGAAAATTATGTTTCCTTTGAAAATAATTGAATTCTCGCGAGAATAGTTTTAATAAAATTTCTTTTTAAATTATTAAATTATTTTGTAAAATTTTATTGAAATAATAGACATTGAAAATCATTGAAATTTGAGAAACTTTTGAAATAAACTAACTTTCTACGAAGAATTTATTAAAATTATTTTTAAAAAAAATTGAATTGTCACATAAGAATTTCACTGAAATTTTTGAAAATTTTTGAGAGCCTAAAGTTCTGAACGTTTAAATGAACGAAATTTATTTATTTCTTCTAAAAATTAAATTTTTATTGTTATTATTTTGCGTTACTATTCAAAAAAATTAATAACTGAATTACTAAACCTAAAATTTTAGTTTAAAAAATTTTTTTATGATTAGAAATTTAGTAATAGATCTTTAATAAAAAATATTTCATTTATTTGAACTTTCAAAACTTGAGGATCATAAATATTCAGGGTTGCCACGCAACCTGGAGACCTGGAAAACCTGGAAATGTTAGAGAATTTTATAAAACTTGAAAAAACCTTGAAAAGTCAGGGAATTTTGATCGAAAACCTGGAAAATTGTTCTTTTCTAATTGTATTTATTCTTGAAGTCTAATTTTACTTAAATATTGCAAAATTAATTCAATTTTAAACGAATTGTGTTTACAATTTTCATAAGTAGATAAACTTGAAAAATTTTTTATTTCAAAATTTGTAAAATTTCAATTTTAAATGAATTTAATTAAAAAATTGAAAAAACTTAATAACTAAAAATATTCTAAAATTATTTATTTTTTAAATATATATTTAATTGATTATTAAAAATAACGGATTTACACAAGAATCTTAGTTAAAAATACTAAAACAAATTGAATTTTGAAGCAAATACATATTATTGGAGAAGTTTAATTATTTTTAAAAGAAGTAAAATTCTTCTCAGAAATTCAATTATTTTTTTCAACTTTTATTATTTATTCTTTAAAGAATTAAATTATTTTCAAAAATTTTAATGAAATTCTTTTATAAAAATTCAATTTTTTTCGAAATAATTTTAATAAAAACTTTCGTAGAAATTTAATTGATTTCAAAAATTTTTTAAAATTCAATTATTTACAATGTTTGCTACTTTCAAAAAATTTTACAAAACAATTCAATTATTTAAACAAAAAGTTTTATAAATTATGTTTGAAAATTTACAAATATTCTTGTTAACGAATTTCAATTATTTCAAGATTTTCATCGAATTTCTCGAAAAATGAAATTAGTGTTAAAGTTTTTTTTATAAATTTGTCTCTTGACAAAATAAATAATAATAAAAATAAACATAATAATTAAATGTTGATAAAATTTCTTATAAAAATTCAAATTTTAAGAAACATTTAATTATTTAATAAATTGTTTATTTTTATAATTAAATAATTGATTTCTCGTAGAATTTTCAAATAAATATTGAATTAAAAATAAATTTTAGGAAAAATTTTTAATTATAATTGAATATCATATTCAAAAATATTTATTTATTCGAAAACTCTACGAGAATTCATTTATTTAACTCTAAAAATTAATATTTTATCAAATAATTGAACGTTTTTTAAAATTGAATTGTCATGAAGAATTTTATAAACAAAATTTTTAATTTTTACCGGAATTTTTGAGGAAGAATTATGTTTCCTTTTAAAATAATTGAATTCTTGAGTTTTCCAATGATTTTCTAATAAATAATTAATGTAGGTTAAAAAAACCTGGAAAAATTCCGTTTTTTAATCTGGAAAAGTTGGAAAAGTCAAGGAATTTGAAAAGGGTAAAAACGTGGCAACCTTGAATATTTGAATTTTTTGAAGAATAAATGAAAAATAATTAAAGTTTTGAAATTGAAATTAAGTTTTTCTAAAGTTTTGAAATAATCTTAACTTCTATATGAAAAAATATTAATGATTGAATATTTATTGAAAAATGAAGTTATTGATGTTTTCCAATAATTTTCTTAATAATAATCGTAGTTTTAAAAACCTGGAACTTGAAGGAATTTGAACCCTGTTATTAAATTAATTTAGTTCATAACTTGATGGTTTTGATAATTTTTTTTTTATGGACGTTGTGATTGTTTTCTTTTTTTTTCTTGCATTATTGGATATTTGTGATAATTTTTTTCTCTCGAGATTTTTCTTAATGGGCGGATTTTTGTCTTTTTTTTCTCTTTTCAGGGAAAAAGGAAAAAGGAAAAAGAAAAGAAAATTCTTTTATAAATTTTTTGTCTGACTTGTTTCTGTATAATTTCTGGTCGTGCGGTAAAGGGACGAGTTGAGATAACGGTTAACCTAACGCTTCTGCCTTGCATTACTGTCGAGGAGAGTATTATAAGGAGGGACAAAATACGCGCTTACACGTGCGAGTGTGTATACAATCTACATGCACAGACAACTTGGTCACGTAGAACGTATGTACTACATATCCATGAAGCATCGATGTCTGGTATCAGAAACGTATCGTCGATCAGACACCCATATCGTTTATAGTCCGGAAATGAAATCCATATACCTAAACAGAATCACATGTCAATTTTCATCTACATAAATATTCCAGAGTACATTATATATACTTTGAGTTGCGAAATTAGCTCAGTATAATTTCAAATTCGGTTACAATCTTGCAAATATGTAGCTATATTCATATAATATAATAAATTGCTTTAGATATAGTCAATTATTTTGAATAGAATTCAAATAAACTTCTTGGCAGAAATTTAATTATTTTTATTTGATAATAAAATTTTTTTTGACAAGAATTCAATGGCTAAAAAAACGAATTTTCGTACAACGTTGAAGTCCACAACGTTTATCAACGAAAAAAATTATTTAGTTTATAAATTAGATAAAAATAAAGCAGCAATATTGCCATAAAAAATATTTAGAAAAGATAGATTGATGTTTATGTTATATAAATAATAATTAATTAATAATTGTTAATTATTATGTTTCTAAAGTTTCGAACGTTCAAATGAACGACAATATTTTTTTCACTTCTTCTAATTTGTATTTTTTCCAAAAAAAATTATTTTTAGATTAAAGCAAATTAATTCTAAACTAAGTATTGTTTAATTTCAATTATTTTTCTTCTTTAGATAGTAATTTTCAAAAATACTCAACGTGAAAAAAAATTTCGTTCATTTGAACGTTCGAAACTTTAGCCACATTAATTGTTTAATTGTTATATAAATATATATTAAATTAAAATTAGTTTTGGAATAAATTAAACAAATTTTTTTCGTTGATCAACGTTGTGGACTTCAATTTCGTATTTTCGTAATATTTTTCGAACAAAATAAATTATTCAAAAAAAAAATTGATACAACAGTTAAATTATATTTTTATAAAATAATACGTTTCACAGAATTTAAATTACTTTTTATACTTAAATTGAAATGAATTTCATGAAAAATACAATTAATTTTTAAAACATTATTAAAATTCCTCGAAGGAATTATATTATCATAATCGACATAATCTGTCCTCACCTGAAGTTAGCCTTGTTTTATTATAAAGAGCCTAAAGTTCTGAACGTTCAAATGAACGAAATTTATTTAATTCTTCTAAAAATAACATTTTTATAGCAATTATTTTGCGTTACTATCCAAAAAATTAATTACTGAGTTTCTATAAGTAAAATTTCAGTTTTAAAATTTTTTTATGATTAGTAATTGATTAAAGTATTTTTAATAAAAAATATTTCGTTCATTTGAACGTTCAAAACTTGAGGATCATTTATTACATAAAGTTTTGAACGTTCAAATGAACAAAATTTTTTTTCTATGTATTTGAATATTTTAAAAATTTGCATATAAAAAAGAAAAAGAATTGAAAATAAATATTTTCTTAGTTATGACATTAATCTTTTTAATAAACAAAATAATTTTTTTTTATAAAATAAACAAATTAAAAAAATAGAAAAACTTCGTCGTTCATTTGAATTTTGAACGTTCAAAACATTAGTTTCATTATTACAATGTTTTGTATTTGCAGTTCAAATTTTTAAGTATTTTTAAAATTTTAAGCAAAAAGAACAATAATTATGTACTTAAATATTTATTTTACAAAAGTTATTACAATTTGAAAAATTTAATTTAATTTTTTAAAAATTCGGTTTTTGAAAAATAGTAATTAAAATTTTTTAAAGAAAAAGGTATTTGAATTAACAATAATAATTTAAACAAATTGAAACAATTGAAAATTCTCTAAAATTTTATATTTTAAAGAATTTTATTTTTTCGCCTTTAAAAATTGTCTATAAATATAATTATATTTTTGAATTTATATCGTTTTATGAATTTACAAAAATTATTCTATTTAAATAATTCAATTTTCGTAGTTGAATTCTGATAGGAATTGATTTAAGAAAAA
Organism: Leptopilina drosophilae; assembly: GCA_032873175.1. NCBI lineage: Eukaryota > Metazoa > Arthropoda > Insecta > Hymenoptera > Figitidae > Leptopilina > Leptopilina drosophilae. The sequence goes on from CM065479.1 coordinate 54,777,187, forward strand.
TTTCAGTTAAAATTTAAAAAAATAATTAAATATTTAAACCGTTATGAGAGGAATTTTAGGAATTAATTAAATTTTAAAAGGTTTTTAAATTAAATTCCTTGAAAATTTAAGAGAAGAATGAATTTAAAAATCTTTAAATTTTTATTTTAAAAAATTATTAATCAAATTATTTTTCTTCAAAAATTATTAAAGTTTTTCAATAATTTTATTCAAAAATTCTACAAAATAATTGAATTTTGGATGAATTACAAGTTGTAAATTTTAGAAATAATTATATTTCATGAGGTTTTTCATTGAAATTATTTGGAATTTTATAATTTTTTGGAAAAAATAAATATGAATAAGTTTTTAAATTTTTCTTTAACAAAAAGTATTAAAGTTTTGAAAAATTTAATTAAGAAATTTCTTAAAATTGTTTCTTGAAAAAATGAAACTAAAATCGTTTAAAAATTCTTCTATTTCCGAAAATAGTTTTAAAAAATTGAAGCAATTGAAAATCAAATGAATTTAATGATAGACCGTAAGAAAAATTATATTTTTTAAGAAATTAAGAATTTTCATTAAATTTGAAAAAGCAAATTTTGATAGTAACAATGGAAAAGAAAATTTCGTTTTGAAGAAAAAGAAAGAAGAAAAGAAAATTAGTTTTGCTAGTTCAATTATTATTTTAAGAAAAAAAAGAAAAAAGTAGTTGAAATCAAATAATATTTAGTTTAGAATTAATTTCTTTTAATTAAAAAAATTATTTTTTTGTAAATAAATACGAATTTGAAGAAGTGAAAAAAATGTTGTTCTTTTGAAAGTTCGGAACTTTAGAAACATAAATTTCAATAAAATTCTTTATAAGAATTCAATTTTAAGAAGTATTCAATGAATTTTTTTTATTTAAAAAATTGGATTTTCGTAAAACTTTTTAAAAAGAAAAAGAAATGTTAATTTTTGAAAAATGTATCAATATTCAATTTTTTATTTAAAAAAATATATATAAATTAATTTTTTTCTTAAAAAATTAGTTAATGTTTTCCATAATTATAATTAAAAATATCATCAAATAAAATTATTAAATTTTGGAAGCATTATAGTTGTAATTTTTAGAAATTATTAAATCTCAAAAAGATTTGATTATATTTCTCAATACTCTTATTATTATTTTTGAAAAATTGAAGATTATAAATTATTTATTCTAAAAAAATTTAAAAACAAAAGAAAGGAAAATGTATGAAACTCAGCAATATTAATATGTAATTATTTTCAATGTAGATTATTTTATTATTTGATTATTTCATTATATTACTAAATTATAATATTGATTCCTCATGGAAGCATTGCTTTACTTTATTCTACTCTATATTTTATATTTTGATTTTTCAAATATATGCAGGAATAATAATTTATTTCAGATTAAGTAATTTATCTTCACATTTTCGTGAAATAACAAAATTTATTTACATTTCTCTCATATAGCGCGTTAGTATTTAAAATTTATTAACAATCGAATATATGTCAGTCAAGATGAATTTATAAAATGTGTAACTAATAAAAAACTTTGAAATGGAGTACAGAAGTTCTCTACAGAAATTATTAATTACATTTTTCAATTATTGTTATTATGGTATTTTTGCTCTTTTATATGTACTGTCCGAATAATGAATATTGTATAATAATTATTTCTTTTATTGAGGTAGAGAATTTTTATCCAATAATATTATATAAAGAAAATATTAAATATCATGTATTTTATAATTAATACACAAAATTATATAGAACACGAACATACGAGAATAAAGTTTATAGTAAATGAAATGATTTTTATTCTGAGTTTATATTTTAATTGTAGAATTTTTTTTATTTCTCTGTAATGTTTTGATTTAAAATTTTTTTCCTTTGATAATTACTTAAAAAAAAAATGTAAAATGTGCTTTTTATCTAAAATTTGTTTTTAATAGTACTTTGTCCTTTTTTTTTGTTTTTATAGTTTGTCAGTTTAAAAAAATATAAATTATAAAAAATATAAATTATAGCGCAATTCATCGCTATTGCGTAACAAATATTTTTTTATTTTCCTCTTTATCTTGAAAACATATTATTTATGCATTTTAGAGAATATTTTTTTTCTCCATCTGGTTAATTAAATATTCTTGCTAATTGTAGTATGAAATTAATAAATCTCGAACAGTTTAGAGAAAAAACGACAATTTTGCCAATTGAATGAGTACTGTATTAATTTTCGTAATTTAATTAATTAAGAATATTTCTCCTCTTCTAAAAATTGATATAATAATAAATATGATAAATAGTATACTAAATGTCAAAATGAAGTGAAATAATAATTATAAATTTTCAAAGTCATCTCTAAATTTGAATTATAGGAAATAGTTGTTCACTACTTTAAATGAGTAGAAATTAAATTAAATTAAAAATAAAAGTAGTAAAGTAATATATTTACTTAATTAATTATTAAAAATAACGGACTTATAGAAGAATTTCAGTTAAAAACAATTTAAAAAAATTAAATTTTGAAACAAATACATATTATCGCAGAAATGCAATTGTTTTTTTATCTTATATTATTTATTCTTCAAAGAATTAAATTATTTTCAACAATTTTAATGAAATTCTTTTGTAACAATTCAATTTTTTTCAAAATAATGTTAATAAAACTCTTCGTAGAAATTTAATTGATTTCAAAAATTTTTCAAAATTCAATTATTTTCATGTTTACTGTTTTAATAAAATTTCACAAAAGAATTCAATTATTTAATACGAAATTTTAATAAAATTATTTGAAGAATTCAATATTTGAAGAATTCAATTATTTTCAAAAGTAATACAATTCTTCGCAAAAATCCATTTATGTTTGGAAATTCGAAAAATTCTTGTCAAAATTTAAATTGTCTTTATAAATAATAAATTTTTTCTCCCACATTCAAACATTTCTGAAAAATTTTAATAATATTCTTAGCAGAATTTCAATTATTTTTAGTATACAAAATTTTCATCAAGTTTCTCGAAAAATTAAACTATTGTTAACATTTTTTTTTTAATCTGTCTCTTGACACTAAGTAATATTAATAATAATAATATTAATAATAATAATAGTAATAATAATAATAATAATATTAATAATAATAATAATAATAATAATAATAATAATAATAATAATAATAATAATAATAATAATAATAATAATTGTTATGTTTAACCTTCGCGCTACCGGCTGGCCACACGGTGTGGCCAAGTGATACATAATGTTTTATATCTGCTCGAATTTTGTATCAATCGAATCGCCATTTTAACTCACTGAACCAAATTTTATCTACTTTCGAAAAAAACAAAAATAAATTTTTTTCTTACATTTCTTCTTGTTTATTTATAACAATTCAAAAAGTATGTACAAGAATACTGAAAATTGACCGGGTGTTTTTTTTCGTATACTGCAAAAAAATAAAAATAAATCCATTAAACTTGAACAGTAAAATTGTTTTATATCAATAAATACAATATATTTTGATATTACAATACATTTTTTATTTGTTTAAACAAATTATTGTTGTTATTTTCCAACTTTTTCCAGAATGCACCTAGAAAGTTCGGGGTTTTTCCTAATTTTGCAATTTATTAAATCTTATATGATTGTAGATAAAGAATAAAAGTTAAATAAAAATTGAACTATTGTTTAAACAATTTTTAAACAAATTATTGTTGTTACTTAGCAACTTTTTCCAGAATGCACCTAGAAAGTTCGGGTTTTTTTCCTAATTTTGCAATTTACTAAATCTTATATGACTACAAATAAGGAATAAAAATTTTATTATTATTTAAACAATTTTTAAACAAATTATTGTTGTTATTTACCAACTTTTCGCAGAATGCACCTAGAAAGTTCGGGGTTTTTCCTAATTTTGCAATTTACTAAATCTTATATGACTACAAATAAAGAATAAAAATTTGATTATTATTTAAACAATTTTTAAACAAATTATTGTTGTTATTTACCAACTTTTTCCAGTATGCACCTAGAAAGTTGCAGTTTTTTTCTATTTTTGCAATTTACTAAATCTTATATGATTGCAGATAAAGAATAAAAATTTGATTATTATTTAAACAATTTTTAAACAAATTATTGTTGTTATTTACCAACTTTTTCCAGAATGCACATAGAAAGTTGCAGTTTTTTTCTAATTTTGCAATTTACTAAATCATATATGACTACAAATAAAGAATAAAAATTTGATTATTATTTAAACAATTTTTAAACAAATTATTGTTGTTATTTACCAACTTTTCGCAGAATGCACCTAGAAAGTTCGGGGTTTTTCCTAATTTTGCAATTTACTAAATCTTATATGACTACAAATAAAGAATAAAAATTTGATTATTATTTAAACAATTTTTAAACAAATTGTTATTTACAATGTTTTCACTGTAATTTAATAAATTAATACAGTGTTTTCAAATTTTTGAAAAGTATTACACATGATCAAGTTGCGCATAATACAACTGTGCAAATGAACATTTAATGTTATAGATAGGAAAATTTATAAAAATTGTTAACAATATTTATTTGTATAACAATAAATTTTATCATTTTGGCTTATAATTGATGGTTACGTCATATTCATTACAAAACAATTGCAAGTAGTATCGTGAACACTCCTAGTCTATATCATTGAACTCGAAAGAAGTTACTATACAGTATCGTGATCGTTATAAGTGGCGGTAGATAGCAACGCGATTTTTAATAAATGTGACAAGTTGTGCATCAAGAAACATTATGAGTGATTGAAAACAAGTGGAATATCTTTCTGCAGCAGCTGTTTCTAGGTAAGTATATATATACGTGTTTTAACACGTCACGACACGAATTTTCGTGTTTTATATATATTCATATACGAATGTTCGTGTTTTATTTATATATATAACACGAAAATTCGTGTCGTGACGTGTCAAAACACGTATATATACGAATTATCAAGCGAATTTAGTGTCGTTCTTTGACACGATACGAATTAACAAGTGAACTTTGTGTAGAGTCAAGACCCGACACGAACTACTAAGTGTTCGTTGTGTGGTGTCAAGACACGACACGAATTTTTCTTGAAAGATATATATATATATATATATATATATCTTCCCGGTTTCAGGTTGAACGTATTCAAGGATCATACTCAATTTCAAAAATTGGATTTAAATTTTCGCTTTTGTTTTTAAATATGATCACAGAAAACATTCTACCGGAATCAGAGAATTGACTGTTTTTGTGTATTCCAAGATAATCCTATAACAATAATAATTTTGGTTAAAGGCTATCGCAAGCAGAGAGGCAGGCATTTTTTCGAAATGTTGTGAATGACGATTCGGATTCAGATGATACACTGATATATGAAGATGCTCAGAATAGTAGTGATGACAACCATTCGTCTGACAATGCTTATAGTGATTCGGATGCAGAAACAGAGCAAATGGAAGTGGAAATAAATGAAGAAAGCGATTCTGACGAAGATTATAGTGAAGACGATGATGACACTCCAGACGCCTCTGCAAATGGTGAGTTTTATGAAACGAAAGACGGTGTGAAATGGTTCAAAAATCCTCCTCGAATGAATCGTCATGGAGGGCAAAATATAATTCGAGAAAATCGTTTCATAGGTCCGAATCCTATAACGAAAAATCTGTCTAAAGTTGATATATTTCATTGCATATTTTCTTCACCTGTTAGAGAAATTATATTGAAATATTCTAATGAAAAAGCTGAAACTGTGTATGCTAATTGGAACACTCAAAATCCTGATAAGCAGCCGCGCATTTGGAAGTCCATTACTGATGTCGAATTATCAGCTTTTTTTGGGATATTGTTGATAATGGGATGCCATCAATCAAACAAAGAGTCAGTAAAAGTGCTGTGGAAAAAACATGCATACCCGATTTACCGCGCAACTATGTCACGAACCAGATTCGAAGATATCCTTCGATTTTTACGCTTTGACTCTGCCAGTACCAGAGCTGTTCGTCGAGAAACCGACAAGGCTGCGCCTATAAGAGAAGTTTTCGAAAAAGTAGTTTCCAATTTAGAAAATCATTACCTACCTCATGAATGTATTACAGTGGATGAGCAGTTATACGGTTTCAGAGGTCGTACTCCTTTTACCCAGTACATACCATCAAAACCCGCAAAGTACGGCATAAAAATTTGGTGGGCCTGTGATTCCAAGACTTTTTATCCATTGCGTGGACAATTGTATGTAGGAAAGGTGAACAACGTAAGAGACGTGAATCAAGGAGAACGCGTTGTAAAAGATTTAGTTGGAGTATATAAAGGGTCAGGGAGAAATGTTACAACCGACAACTTTTTTACGTCACTTCAACTGGCCAAGGATCTTCTTACGTGGAAGTTGTCAATCGTTGGCACTTTGAAAAAAAATAAAAGGTATATACCCAATGAATTCAAGCCATCATCCACCAGAGATTTGAAATCCAGCCTATTTGGCTTCTATGAAAAAGTGACACTTTGCTCTTACGTTCCATCTAAGAAGAAATCAGTAGTTTTGTTATCCACAATGCATCAAGATAACGCTACATCCGGCGCGGAAAAAAAACCAGAAATTATTTTGTACTACAACGCGACGAAGGGCGGCGTTGATACAATGGACAAAATGTTATCACAATATTCGTCTAAAAGACCAACATTGCGCTGGCCGATGACGATGTTCTACAATCTCTTGGACTTGGCAGCCCTTGCTGCATTCATCATTTTCAAAGAAAATAATTCTATAACTTCCGTAAAAAATTCACAAAGAAAAAATTTTATCGAGAGCTTGAGTGAAGATCTTTGTCGTCCAATGATTATGGAAAGATCTAAAAATCCAAACATTGTAAAGCAACTTCAAGTGAAAACAGCAATTGAGTGTCTTTTAGGTATATGGTTTGTAATATTTTATATGAAAAAAAAATTTATTAATTTGAAATAATTTAACTTTAAATTTGTACTACAGGAGAACCAGTTGCAAACACTTCGACGAGATCTGAAGCTAATAACATCGCAGAGCAAGATAAAAACAGCCACAATACACACAAGGGCAAGTGCTATGTGTGTATCACACAGAAGAAAAGAAGGAGTACACGGAATATTTGCATGAAGTGCAAGAAACCTATTTGTGCAGTACACAGTATTAAACTTTTCCAAACTACGTGTGAAAATTGCTGAACGTAACTTAAGTAAAAAATGAAAAATATTTATTTCTTATAAAAAACAAAATTATTTAAATACTCATTAATGTAAGAATAAAAAATAAAAGATACTTTTTTAACAAACTACAAAAATGTCTAAATTAGAAAAAAACTGCAGCTTTCTAGGTGCATTCTGGAAAAAGTTGCTAAGTAACAACAATAATTTGTTTAAAAATTGTTTAAACAATAGTTCAATTTTTATTCTTTATCTGTAATCATATATGATTTAGTAAATTGCAAAATTAGAAAAAAACTGCAACTTTCTATGTGCATTCTGGAAAAAGTTGGTAAATAACAACAATAATTTGTTTAAAAATTGTTTAAATAATAATCAAATTTTTATTCTTTATTTGTAGTCATATATGATTTAGTAAATTGCAAAATTAGAAAAAAACTGCAACTTTCTATGTGCTTTCTGGAAAAAGTTGGTAAATAACAACAATAATTTGTTTAAAAATTGTTTAAATAATAATCAAATTTTTATTCTTTATCTGCAATCATATAAGATTTAGTAAATTGCAAAAATAGAAAAAAACTGCAACTTTCTAGGTGCATACTGGAAAAAGTTGGTAAATAACAACAATAATTTGTTTAAAAATTGTTTAAATAATAATCAAATTTTTATTCTTTATTTGTAGTCATATAAGATTTAGTAAATTGCAAAATTAGGAAAAACCCCGAACTTTCTAGGTGCATTCTGCGAAAAGTTGGTAAATAACAACAATAATTTGTTTAAAAATTGTTTAAATAATAATAAAATTTTTATTCCTTATTTGTAGTCATATAAGATTTAGTAAATTGCAAAATTAGGAAAAAACCCGAACTTTCTAGGTGCATTCTGGAAAAAGTTGCTAAGTAACAACAATAATTTGTTTAAAAATTGTTTAAACAATAGTTCAATTTTTATTTAACTTTTATTCTTTATCTACAATCATATAAGATTTAATAAATTGCAAAATTAGGAAAAACCCCGAACTTTCTAGGTGCATTCTGGAAAAAGTTGGTAAATAACAACAATAATTTGTTTAAATAATTTTTTAATAATACTTATGACTCGTTTCAGTAAATATTGCAATATTCATAAAACATTATTAAAATACAGTATTTGTATTAGCACATAATTATATACAAAAAGTTTGATGAATTTTAATCGTTTTGGGAACATAAAAGTAAAATAGCGTTTGGCCACACCGTGTGGCCAGCCGGTAGCCCGCGTATACAAAAATCTTTGGTAGCGCGAAGGTTAATTATAAAAAACATTATAATTCAATTTTGATAAAATTCTATATAAAAATTCAATTTTAAGAAACATTCAATTATTTAATAAATTGTTTATTTTTATAGTTAAATAATTGATTTCTTGTAGAATTTTCTCATAAATATTGATATTTAAATATTAATTTCAGTAAAAATTTTGCATTGTAATTAAATTTCATATTCAAAAATATTTATTTATTTGAAAATTCTACGAGAATTCATTTATTTCACTTTAAAAATAAACATTTTATTAAATAGTTGAACTTTTTTAAAAATTTAAATTTTCATGAAGAATCGAGAAATTTAAAAATAATAATTGAATTCTTCTAAAACTTTTTAATAAATTTTTTTTAAGTAATTGCATTTTTCGGGAAATTAGATAAAAATTTTGTATATTAAAAACTATTTAAATTCTGATAAGAATTTTATTAAAATCTTTGACAATAATTGAATTTCGGAGGAAATTTGTATTATTTATAAAGATTATTTAAATTTTGACGGGAATTTTTGACAATTTTATTTTATTATTTATAAAAGTGATATAAATTTTGTCAGGAATTTTTGGCATATTTTGGAATATAATTGAATTTTTGCAAAGAAAATTATGTTTCCTTTGAAAATAATTGAATTCTCGCGAGAATAGTTTTAATAAAATTTCTTTTTAAATTATTAAATTGTTTTGTAAAATTTTATTGAAATAATAGACATTGAAAATCATTGAAATTTGAGAAACTTTTGAAATAAACTAACTTTCTACGAAGAATATATTAAAATTATTTTTAAAAAAAATTGAATTGTCACATAAGAATTTCACTGAAATTTTTGAAAATTTTTGAGAGCCTAAACTTCTGAACTATTAAATGAACGAAATTTATTTATTTCTTCTAAAAATTAAATTTTTATTGCTATTATTTTGCGTTACTACACTGAAAAAAAAATTATTTGATTCAAATAACCGATTATTTGGTTATTATCAAATAATTATTTACTTGAATCAAATAATTTGTATTTAAATGAAACAAATTGTATTTGAATTAAATATTTCAGTATTTAAAGCAAATATTATTTAATTGATTCAAATAAAAATTATTTAATTCAAGTAAATATTTATTTGATAATAACCAAATAATCGGTTATTTGAATCAAATAAATTTTTTTTCAGTGTATAAAAGAAAATTAATTACTGAGATTCTAAAAGTAAAATTTCAGTTTAAAAATTTTTTCATGATTAGTAATTTATTAAAATATCTTCAATAAAAAATATTTCGTTTATTTGAACGTTAAAAACTTGAGGATCATAAATATTTAAATTTTTAGAAGAATAAATGAAAAATAATTAAAGTTTTGAAACTGAAATTAAGTTTTTCTAATGTTTTGAAAACGTTAATTTCTATATGAACAAATAATAATGATTGAATATTTATTGAAAAATGAATTTATTGATGTTTTACAATAGTTTTCTAATTAATAATAAATATAGTTGTAAAAACCATGGAAAATTTTGTTTTTTAACCTGGAAAACGTGGATAATTCAGGGATTTTGAAAATCAAGTTGAAGTCCACAACGTTGATCAACGAAAAAAATTGTTCACTAAGTAATTTATTTTAAAATAATGCATCAATTTTGACACAAAAATATTGAAACAAAGAGATTGATGTTTATGTTTTAATGATAATTGTTGTATAATTAAAAATTCAATTTAAAATAATATTTTATTAACATTAAAGAAATTTTTTTCATTGATAAACGTTGTGGACTTCAACTTCGTTTTTGAAAAGGGTAAAAGCGTGGTTACCCTGAAACGACTTTTCATTAATGCAGCTTTAGAGAGGCTCCCTTTGAAATTATAATTTTCCATCCCATATTTACTTATAGTAAGTAAATGTTGATTTACTATTTTTTTTTTACCTAAAGCGTCGTAACACCTTTGACGCGCAGTAATTTGAGATCTAAAGGATTGTAAATTTATAATCAAATATTTTAGGCTCTCTGGCAGTAGCTTATGATTTCTTCTTTTATAGACTATAACGTACAAGTGTATGGAAGGGAGATGATAAAATTAGAAAAACATGTTTCGCTGGTGCAGCAAAAGGGGTTGAAAGCACGTACACGTTTCACTATTTAAGAGACACGTACATTTTTCGACAAAGTATGCGCCTAGTCGTAGACTCAAATGCCTCGAGCACATATATATATATATATATATATATATATATAAATGCTATATTATACACATATATAATGTAGTATAATATAACCAGAAAGCAGGATTTTCAATTAGTCTACCACTCTTATGCATTTACGTGTTCGCAAAAGTTGAGGGAGAAAGAGAATATAAAAGACAACATGAACTATCCTCATCACGTGAATCCGCAAGTCTAAAGCTTTCGACATGCTCATAATCTTTTAATTTTCCACGCATGGAACGTATAATCGTTAGTACTTCAAAGTTTTCCATTTTAAAAGTAAAAAAAAAAAAAAAAGTAGAAGAGGATAGTCTGCGCGAACTAAATCCGAGGAATTATCCCTAAAATGGGCTTTAAAAAGTTCATAAAATTTTTATAATCTAACATTTTTGCGTGAATAATTAAGTATATTTGCCTCTTTTTTTTAAGCGCCCTTAGCAATTTTCTTTAATATCATAATTAATTATATTCTTTTAATAATTTTGACTTAAATATAAAAAGTGTACATTAAATTTCGTATTTATAATTCCTTTAATCTTCAATACCACATTCTCTAAAGCAGAATTAACCAAAAATACAAAATACAAATTGTTAACTATAACTTCGTGTCTGACTTTTTGCATCGATATTAGTGAAATTCTAATGAAGCTGCGAAGTCCACAACGTTTTTAAAAACGAAAGATCGAAAAAGAATTTTTTAAAAAATTAAATTCATCTCTAATCCCTTAATTTTTGTGCCTTAATTTGTGCCTCAATGTGCCTTAATTTTTAAGAAGTTAATTGTTACTAAGGATACATTTATTTAAAAAGAACATGATTTAGAATCAAAAATAAAAATACCGTACGATTATTTTTTTGTTTTCGTTTTTAAAAATGTTGTGGACTTCTGCCTCATGAAAATATAACTATAATTATATCAGTATAGATACCGTAAAAGAGGCTAATTTCGCTGAATTTTTCAATTCTTTTTTAAATAACTTCGGGAAAGGATGAAAATAAACATTGGCACTGAAAATATATTGTCTCCTAACCCTTTCTCTTTCCTATTACTGCATAAAGAAATTAAAATATGTAACAGAAAATTATTTATAAGCCGTTTTGTTGTGAGCGACTTTATCTTTAAATGAGAGTAAATTCGCTCACCATTATTATTCTGGCAAAATATATTATAATCTGCAAAAATAAAACTAAATATTCTTTAGAATCAATGAAGAAAAAAATTAAGAACAATGTCCAAAGTTATTGGAAGAAATATTTATTATTGTTTTGTCAATGAGTAACTATATTCAATCATTCAATTAAACGTACTCATGACCATAAAAAATAAGGTTAAGTTTCAGTTTTAAACCGTTTTAAATCGTTTAATTTTCAGTCATAAGAGTACTTTTATTTAAAAAAATCGAATTATAAATTAAAATAATTAACATACTTAAAATATCCAGGCCCAAACATCTTTTTTGTAGATTTATTTCCTGAGCGAATTTGCACTACAAATTTGAATTCTTTTTTTAATTTGATTTTTTGCAGAATCTATTTATTGCTTTCAGTTTTGTGCTTTATGAAAATCATGTTGGCGATACAGGAAATGTAATGTTTAGAAGGATTCGACTTCAAAAATTTGGAAGTAAAGCTTTATTACCTACGTTTTTATACTACCTGTTCAGTATGAAAATTACTAACTTGTGATTTAAATATAATTTTTATTGACAGTTATTAATGAATCTGCTGCAAATAAATTTAAGATCCTAAAGTTCTGAACGTTCAAATGAACGAAATTTATTTATTTTTTGTAAAAATTAAATTTTTATTGCAATTATTTTGCTTCACTATCCAAAAAATTAATTACTGAGTTTGTAAACGTACAATTTTAGTTTTAACATTTTTTTATGATTAATAATTTATTAAAACAACTTGAATAAAAAATATTTCGCTCATTTGAACGTTCAAAACTTGGGGATCATATAAATTTGAAATTAATGTTTACTATTTATATTTACCAAAACAATTGTAAATCTTAAATATTTCTGTCTCAAAAGTATGTTAATCGAATTTTAAAAAATAGATATCTGTTGAGCGAATTTACCCTAAATGAGCAAAATTAGCCTCTCTTATGGTAATTATTAGTTATTAATAAATAATGAATTACAAAAATAGTCAAATTTCACTAACTAAAATTGTTTACAAAAATTTTGGTTATTATGACATAATCTAAAAATCTAACTTATAATTAGTTATCTGCGGATTAATTAGTAAAAATATTACTATTTGAATCAGTGACTGAATTTTTACTATCAAATTAGTTATTTTTAACGAATTCAAATGTATTTTCTACTAGTCATTTAGTTCAAAATTATAATTATTACATTTAGTTAATAATAGTAATAATAATAATAATAATAATAATAATAATAATAATATTAACAACAATAATAATAATATTAACAACAATAATAATAAATCAGTCATTTTATTAATTATCTTCATCACTAGAACTCGATAGATTAAAATTTTGTTAGAATTATTTCTGCTTCAAAGCAAGCTTCATTTTCTGCGAACAAAGGACAATATATATATATATATATATATATATATATATATATATATATATATATATATATATAAACGATAAATTAATTGTCTTTCTGTATATTTCAAACGATTTTACCAGAGAAAAAATTTATTCAATATGGAGAACTTTTGAATGGATTTTTTCTCTTTAATAAAAGAAAATTATTAATTGAAAATCTAATAGACGATTTTCAAAGAGAATTTTTGTGAATTTCAGAATAATATTTGTTTCTGTTTCAATTTAAATCTTTTATTATTAAATATATATTGTACGTTTTTATTTTTGTTGTCAATTATTTTTAAAAGTAATAAAGATCTCCTTAGAAAGTCAATTTTTTTATTATTATGTTTATTTATTCTTCAAAGAATTAAATTATTTTGAAAAATTTTAATGAACTTCTTTTGTAATAATACAATTTTTTTCAAAATAACTATAACATTCTTCGTAAAATATCATATTATATTAAAAAATTTCAATTATTTTTATAAATAATACAATTATTCTCCGAAATTCAATGATTTAGAAAAATTTAGATAAAATTCTTGTCAGAATTTGAATTATTTAGAAAAATGTAAATAAAATTGTAGGCAGAATTTTAATTATTTGTATAATTTATTTTATTGAATTCGTGTAAGCAAACTTCTCGAAAACTGAAATTATTCCTAAAAAATTTGTTAAAATTTGTTAAGAGAATTCAATTATTATTTAAATTTTTATAAATAATTAAATTTTCAAAAGTTTTTTGAATTAAAATCTTTGAAAATTAAAAATTTTTATACTTTTAACGAACAATTTTGTAAAATTAATATTTTTAAAAAGTTTACTTGCTACTTTTTTACTGTAAATTTTTCAAAAATTATTTTCATCAATATGATTATTAGTTTTAGAATTTTTAACTGTAATTCTTCCTTAAATTAATTGATTTTAATAATTTTCAAAAAAGTTTTTTGACAATTTTCAAATCTATTTGTTTACAATATTCAATTTTACGAAATTTTAATTATTTGTAAATTCTTCAATAAAATATATATGTAAGGAAATAAAAACTTCAAATTTTATCGTAAATTTTAACTGAAATTTATTTTAAAAATCAATTATCAGAATAATTTACGAGAATTCAATTATTTCAATACAAACAAAGATAATAATTTATTGAATAATTCAATTTTTCTTAAAAATCAATTCTGGTAAAGAATTTTATCAACAAATTTTTTAAATAATAAAATTCTTTCGACGAATTTTAATAAAATTCTAAATTTCTACTAAAATTCTAAATTCTACATTTTATGTCAAATGCGATTAAAATTTTTTGGAAAAATAATTGAAATTCTGCAATTATTTTTTCCAATTTTTTATTTTTTGGAAAAATAATTGAATGTTCTTGTAAAATATTATAAAAATTTTTGTTTCATAATTGAATTTTTTGACTATAAAAATAAATATTTTATTAAATGATTGAATGTTTTTTAAAATTGAATTTTCATAAAGAATTTTATTAACAAATTTTTAAACATTTGAATTCTCTTGACAAATTTTAATAAAATTTTTAGGAATAATTTCATTTTTTGTGAAATTTGATAAACATTGTACATATATAAAAAATAATTGACACTCTGCCAAGAATGTTATTAAAATTTTTCAGAAATTCTCGAATGTTGGAGAACATTTTTATTTTTTTATAAAAGTAATTAAAAGTTGACGAGAATTTTTGTAAATTTTTAAACATAATTGAATTTTTGCTAAGAATTATATATTACTTTTGAAAATAATTGAATTCATGAGACGAATTTTATTTAAATTTCTTTCTAAATATTTGAATTCTTTTCTTACAATTTTTTGAAATCGTAGACATTGTAAATGATTGAGTTTTAACAAATTATTTTGAAAAAATGAATAATTTTTGTAAATTTTTGAACATAATTGGATTTTTCAAAGAATTATATTACTTTTGAAAATAATTGAATTCTTGAAGCGAATTTTATTAAAATTTCTTTTCAAATAATTGAATTCTTTTGTTAACATTTTTTTTCGAAATAGTAGACGTTGAAAATAATTGAATTTTGATAATTTTTTTTTAAAAAAAAGGAAAAAAATTTAAATTTTTTGAAAATTATTATGATCCTCAAGTTTTGAACGTTCAAATGAACGAAATATTTTTTATTGAAGATATTTTAATAAATTACTAATCGTAAAAAAATTTATAAACTAAAATTTTACGTTTAGAAACTCAGTTATTAATATTTGTTTGGATATAGTAACGCAAAATAATTGCAATAAGAATTTAATTTTCAGAAGAAATAAATAAATTTCGTTCATTTGAACGTTCAGAACTTTAGGCTCTCAAAAATTTTCAAAAATTTCAGTTAAATTCTTATGTGACAATTCAATTTTTCTTAAAAATAATTTTAATAAATTCTTCGTAGAAAGTTAGTTTATTTCAAAAGTTTCTCAAATTTCAATGATTTTCAATGTCTATTATTTCAATAAAATTTTACAAAACTATTTAATAATTTAAAAAGAAATTTTATTAAAACTATTCTCGCGAGAATTCAATTATTTTGAAAGGAAACATAATTTTCTTAGCAAATTCAATTATATTCGAAAATATACCAAAAATTCCTGTCAAAATTTAAATAACTTTTATAAATAATAAAATAAAATTGTCAAAAATTCCCGTCAAAATTTAAATAATCTTTATAAATAATACAAATTTCTTCCGAAATTCAATTATTGTCAAAGATTTTAATAAAATTCTTATCAGAATTTAAATAGTTTTTAATATTCAAAATTTTTTTTGGAAATCCAAATTTCTATGTGGAAAAGTAATAAGTAAATATTTATTTAAAAATGAAGTTATTGATGTTTTCGAATAAGTTTCTAAATAATAATAAATGTAGTTGAAGTTATTTGATACAATTATTTATGAATGTGATTTTTCGCTCCATTTATGATATTAATTAATAATTAAGTTACATAATTAATTATGATTAAGATGAATTGTTTAATTTTAATTAAAAATGAACTTTTATTCTCTTTTATAGACTTGGTTTTTTTAAAACTATAAAATCCCAGTGTATTTAATACACGATTCTTCAGTTGTTTTAATTTCACTAATTGAAATCATAAGAAGTTTGGAAATTCTTATAATTATTACAGGGGATTTAGTTTAATCGGATTCTGTGATCTATAGAATATACGAGTCTAGGAATTTCTCGAGATAATTAATCAGAGTTTCGCTAAGTACTCTGTAACTTGTATCTCTCTCTCTCTCCCTCTCTTTATGTCTCTCTCTTTCATTCTCTCTCTTGCTTAAATCCCGCACCATTGAATTAGCAGTATATTAAGTTCCGACATAAAAATATTGAAAATCGATAAAAATTCATATAGTTTATAAAGGAATGTATATATAGTAAATACAAGAAATAATATAGATGGGAAAAACGACAGTTGATTTCACGGTCTTTTCAGTAGAAAGTAAATCACTTAGATTAGGCTTTGCACTTGGAATACTTTTGCCGTAGGACGAATCGGCTATGTCAGTATGCAAGACACGTTTTACGCTCGAAGCAACGTGATGTAGAAAGCCGTTCGACGAGGTAGATTTTTATTCTAATTGGAATTTCATTCTCTTAAAAAATAACGCATTTATAACATCTCAGAAATATTCAATGAACTATGACTATGTGTACACACCGCACTTGCGAATGAAAAATATATATAGAATAAAATGTGAAATATATGAAATTTAAAATTTGACGAAAAAGAATTTATATTTATTGCAAATAAATAATAGATGAATGAAATTCTTTGATATTATATTTTTTTATTTCATTCAAATATTGTATGAATTAGTGAACAATTTTACTTTGATATAAAATTTTTAGAATTACTTTCAAGTAAAATTTTATTCACTTTCACTACACTGACATTTCAGTATATAAAGGTATTCGAAACTTTAATAATCAGAGGGAATATTTTTACATATTGGAAATTAAGAATTCATTGCCTAGTCAGGGAAATTTTTGTTGCTAAATTTTTTTCTGTTCAGAAAAGTTTGTAAAATTACGATTGTTTTTTTAACGAATGGAAAAAATTAATTGGAATTAGTTAAATATTAAAATTAAAAATTACATATTATAAAAAATAATAAATTAAAAATATTTTAATTTCAATTATTCATTTTTTATTACTCAGGGTTGCCAACGTCGGTGAAGTTCGCAACGTTTATGATCAACGATTGAAAGAAGAAAAATTATTTTCTGCCAAAAAGAATAAAAATTTTTGTTCACAAATATTTTTTTTTTGTAAATCATTATTAAAAATATTAAACGCACTATTTTCTGTACAAAAATTTATAAAAATTTACTTAAAAATATATTTTTCTTCAGAAATCGTTGACAATAAACGTTGTGAACTTCACCAACGTGGTTGCCACGCAACCTGGAAACCTGAAAAACCTAAAAATGTCTGGGAATTATATAAAAATTGACAAAACATTGAAAAGTTGGGGAATTTTACGAATTTGAAGTCCACAACGTTTATCAACGAAAAAAATTTGTTTAATTTATTCCAAACCTATTTTTAATTTAATATTTATTTATATAACAATTATTATCATAACATAAAAATAAATCTATCTTTTCTAAATATTTTTATGGCAATATTGCTGCTTTATTTATTTTTAATTTATTAAGAGAATAATTTTTTTCGTTGATAAACGTTGTGGACTTCAACGTCTTGGAATTTTGATCGCAATCCTGGAAAATTGTTTTCAATTTGAAAATTGTTGTTTTTTAATTGTACCTATTTATTCTTAAAATCTAATTTTACTTAAATATTCATTTCAATTAATTTCAAAGCTAACATAATTCTTCGCAAAAATTCAATTATGTTTGAAACTTTACAAAAATTCTTGTCAAAATTAAAAATTTTCATTTAAATTTTAAATTGTCTTTGTAAATAATAAATTTTTTTCCGTAATTAAACATTTCTGAAAAAATTTAATAAAATTCTTGTCAGAATTTCAATTTTTTTTAATATATAAAATTTTTATCAAATTTCTCGAAAAATGAAATTATTGTTAAAATTTTTGTTTAAATATGTCTTGACAAATAAATAATAATTTTAATAATACTAATAATAATTTTAATAATAATAATAATTTTAATAATAATAATAATAATAATAATAATAATAATAATAATAATAGTTATGTTGAATAATAAAAAATATAATAATTAAGTTTTGATAAAATTCTTTATAAAAATTCAATTTTAAGAAACAATCAATTATATAATAAATTGTTTATTTTTATAGTTAAATAATTGATTTTTTCTAGAATTTTCTAATAAATATTGTATTTAAAAATAAATTTTAGTTAAAATTTTGGATTATATTTGAATATCGTATTTAAAAATTTTTATCTATTAGAAAATTCCACGAGAATTCCTATATTTAACTCTAAAAATAAACATTTTATTAAATAATTTATATCAATAAACTTTTAAATAATAATTAAATGCTTTTAAGAAAATTTAATAAAATTTTTTTAAATCATTGCATTTTTCGAGAAATTTGATAAAAATTTTGTATATTAAAAATAATTGAAATTCTGACAAAAATTTTATTACAATTTTAAAAAATAATTGAATTTCGGAGAAAAATTTGAATATTCATGAAGATAATTTAAATTTTAACGGGAATTTTTGGTGATTTTGCTAGATAATTGGATTTTTGCGAAGAATTACGTTACCTTTAAAAAGAATTGAATTCTTTTAACTAATTTTATTAAAATTTTCTTTTTTAATAATTGAATAGTTTTGTGAATTTTTTTTTTTTTGTAACAGTAGACATTGAAAATAATTGAACTTTAAGGAATTTTAAAAATGAACTAAATTTCTACAAAGAATTTATTAAAATAATTTTCAAAAAAATTTAATTGACACATAAAATAATTGAATTCTTGAGACGAATTTTATTGAAATTTTCTTTTAAATAATTGAATTCTTTTGTTAAAATTTTTTGAAATAGCAAACATTGAAAATAATTGAATTTTGACAAATTATTTTGAAAAAAAAATGAAAAAAAAAATTTTTTTTGGAAATTAATTTAATTCTTTGAAGAATAAGTAAAAAAAAAAAATAAATGAATGTTTGAAAATCCTAATTTCTGTATGAAAAAATAATAATTAAATATTTATTAAAAAATGTTTTACAAGTTTTCTAATTCATAATAAATATAGTTGTAAAAATCTTAGAAAATTTTATTTTTTAAGCTGGAAAACCTGGAAAAGTCAGGGAATTTAAAAAGTGTAAAAGCATGACAACCCTGTTAGTTTTTTTTTAAATACTAAAATTCAAAATAAATTATGTAAAATTTAATAAAACTTTTCGAAATTTAATTTTATTGGGAAAAATAAATTCATTTTCTAAATTTCTATGAAAATTGCAATTTATTAGCAGAAAAAAATTTAGAAAAATTGAAAACATTGGAAACAAACTGAAAAAAATGATTTGATTAAAAAAAGCGATTACTTTTTATTGTAAAAATATTTATATGAACAATTAAACGTTTATTTGTGACAAATAATTGTTATTTAAATTAATTAAATGGCATTTGTTTTAAATATTGAAATTGTAAATAAAATTATTTCTTTCATAAGTAAATATTTATTTTGTAAAAGATAAATAATAATCGTTTAATTATTCTTTTTATTCAACTATATTTAATTACTTAATTTAATAAAATGAAAAAAAATGTTTTGCAATTGTTGAGGCTAAAGTTTCGACGTTTCAAATACACTGAAATTTTTTTCACCTTAA
The DNA here is from genome assembly GCA_032873175.1 of Leptopilina drosophilae. Classification (NCBI taxonomy): domain Eukaryota; kingdom Metazoa; phylum Arthropoda; class Insecta; order Hymenoptera; family Figitidae; genus Leptopilina; species Leptopilina drosophilae. Next base: position 54,797,248 of record CM065479.1, read on the forward strand.
ATGTTTTTGAAAATTAGTATTGAAAAAAGAAAAATAATTGAAATTAAACAATATTTAATATAGAATTAATTTTTTTTTTAATTTGAAAAATAATTTTTTTGTAAATAAAATAAAAAATAAAATAAAAATTAAAAGTAAAAAAAATATTGTCATTCATTTAAACGTTCGAAACTTTAGGAACATTATCAATTGATGTTTTTAAATTGAACTTGAGAGTGAAGAAAAATTAGAAATTAAAAATAAACTTTTTTTAAGAAGAATTTTATCATAATACATTACTGTAAATTATACTATAAATTACACTAGAAATTGATAAGTGTAGAAAAATTTTTAGTTGAATTAAATCTACTTTAATAGAATATTTTTCGTGCTAAAAAAATATTTTCGAAAATTTACGAAAATGTTTGCAAATAAAAAATTTACAAATGCAAAATTTGATATAAAAATAAATATTTATCCAGATAGATATTTATCCAAGATAGATATTACATTTTTTCCTTTGACTTTATTATATACATATATTAAATTCCTTTTGTGAATATAAACTATATATTTGTGAATTTATTATTCTATTTACATATTTTGCACTATGCAGTGATATTGAAAAAATTTATATACAACATATATATAGGAATCCTGATATTTCTTTTTCATAAATTTTTATACTTTTGTGCACTGTATATACAACTGTCATGTGTCGTGTATACAGAAATAAATTTTTTTTTCTTTTTTCGAAAATTCGGTTGAATATTTTGCGGGTGATATTTTATTTAAAATTTGCCTAAACTAGAATGCACACTTTGAAAATGTGATCGCGCACAAATTTTCAAGTTTTATGTGAAGAGTCACATTTAAATAAATGACGTCAACTCCCAAATGTGCAATGTGTGTCTCGTTTGTAAATGTCTTCTATACACTTTTCCAGACATTTTTCTTCATCAATTTTCATAAACATCGCAGAGGGAGAGAGAAAAGGCAGAGAGTTTTCTTTTTTATTTTTCTGTTTCTCGAATGTAAACAGGAATTTTCATTTTTTATTTTTTGTGCTTAAATCGTGCCAACAATTTTTAACCAGATGCTGTGCGTTTTATTTTTTTTTTTTGGACTTTTGTATAATTATGCAAAGGAGTTCAGATATTTGGGTAAACTATTTTTTAATTTTGATTAATATTTTTATTATGTTTATTATTTTTATTGTATATTTATTAATCTTTAATTATAAATTTAATATTTAATTATAAATTTAATATTATAAATTTAATATTTAATTATAAATTTAATATTATAAATTTAATATTGTTAATTTAATTTTTTTTTCTATCAAAAATATTTATTGAATTATACTTTTTCTCTCTAAATTTGAATTACTAAAAACTAGCGTCGTTGTGTTTACTCTTGTATTGACTTTTTGCTCTTGAATTAAATTTAGTAATAAATTACAAATTTCTACTGATTTTTTTAGTAAAAATTACTATAGTATTGTTTTTTTGCTTTTGAATTTGTAAAATTTAATTAATAAGTCAGTGGAAATTAGTAATTTATTACTAAACCTGATTCAATTGGAAAAAATCAATACTATAGTAATTTTTACTAATTCAAATTTAGAGAGTAATTAATATTATATAGTATTATTTTTTCTAATGCAAAAATTATTTTTATACTTGATAGCAGAATTAATTGCGGAGTGTAATGCTATTTAGGTTATTTTTAATGCCACATAACCGGACATATAGTTCTGCGAGAAAGTATATTCTACTGGGTACGTATGTCGACCTAGAGAAACGGATTTCGTAATCTTTTTTTATCACAATAGGCTTGTGTAGGTGGTCTATTACGCGAGCTTGAAATTGATCTAATCTTCTTAGTCTCGTGTACCTACTTTGATGCTCTGAATACGCTTTGAAAAATAAACAAAATTCTCCTCTAAATAATTGATTCATTTCGTCGAAGAAAAAACAGTTTTACTTCGCCTGAATAAATAATTTTTTTTAATGATACCTAATAATTTTTAATTTAGATTACACTAATGGAATTAAATAAATAAATTGAATAAAAATACTATTTTGTAGTCTCTGAATTTTTTGTATTATTCTCGTAATACTTTTTACTTTTCTATATTTTATTCTTTGTGTTATTTTTGTATTTTACTAATTTTTACTTTTTTGTATTTTCTTTAACCCTTTAAGGCTCATCGGTTTCAATCGAAACCATTTTTTACTTTTAATCTTTATAACTCCAACAAAAATAAATATATTTTTAATTTCTAAACAACCAACACTCACAAATTTATTCTACTTTGTGAAAAAAATTTATATTGCAATAAAGAATTAACAATTTATTAAATACAACAATAATAAAAAAATAATGTTTATTTCACGATTTACAAAAAAACTAGAAAATCGAAAATTAAATAAACCTTACCTAATGAAAATGACTTCTTGGGGGTTTTTAAGGTCGTATATTACAAATCCGATGTTAGTTTTTCAAAATTTAAAATCACGGATTCATAAATGATGACAAAATTGCATTTTTATAAGAAAGTTGGGCGTTAAAGGGTTAAATTAATTTTTGTATTACTTTCATCTTTTACTATTTTTTACTTTTTTGAATTTTTTGGTATTATTTTTGTATTTTACTATTTTTTTACATTTTTGTATTTTCTTTGTTTTATTTTCGTATTTTACTAATTTTTACTTTTTTTAATTTTTTGGTTTTTTTGTACTTTACAGGGTTGTCACAGGTTAGGGAAGTCAGGGAATTCAGGGAAAAGTCGGGGAAAGTAAAATTAGTCAGGGAAGTCAGGAAAAAATCAGGGATTTTTAGTAATAGTACTGGAAAAAATCGAATTTCAAAAATTCATGAAAAACTCTAAATTTTGTTTTTTTTTTTGTTTGCCTTGTAAACGATAAAAATAACCACGAATTTTAATACAAAACCTTGAATTTTTTCTATTTCAGACAATAATTTCTTTTTAAATAACTTAATTTTTAAAGAACTATCATAAAATTATGACTAATATATTATGTAAAGTATAATTTTTACAACTTTCATAAATAGTAGATTTATAAAAAAAATTTAATTAAAAATACTAACAAAATTTAATTTTTAAAAAGTTACAAATAACTACAGAAATTCAATTATTTTCAAAAGTAATAAAATTTTTCGCAGAAATTCAATTATATTCAAAAAATTTTAAAAAATTCTGTACATTTCAATTATAGCTTGTAAAATAAAAAAAATTTTTCCAAAATTCAATTATGTTCAAAATTTTTTCAAAAAATTCTCGTCAAAATTTCAATTATCTTTATAAATAATACAATTCTTCTTCGAAATTCAATTATTTTTAAAAGTTTTAATAAAATTCTTGACAAAATTCCACAAAAATTCAATTATTCAATTTTTAGAAAATTTCTTCAAAATAAACCAATTATTTTCATAAATAATAAAATTTTCACAGGAATTCAATTATTTAACATAAAAAATTTCAAATAATTTTTCAAAAAATATCAATTTTGTTATTGAAAAAAATTTAACAAAGTTCCTTTCAAGAATTCAATTAATTTTTGGAAATAGTAAAATTCTTCACCGAAATTCAATTATTTTTAAAAACGAATAAAATTCGTTGGAAGAATTAAATTATTTTCAGAGTAATAAAATTCTTCGCAAAAATTCAATTATATTCAAAAAATTTTAAAAAATTCTGTACATTTCAATTATAGCTTGTAAAATAAAAAAAATTTTTCCAAAATTCAATTATGTTCAAAATTTTTTCAAAAAATTCTCGTCAAAATTTCAATTATCTTTATAAATAATACAATTCTTCTTCGAAATTCAATTATTTTTAAAAGTTTTAATAAAATTCTTGACAAAATTCCACAAAAATTCAATTATTCAATTTTTATAAAATTTATTCAAAATAAACCAATTATTTTCATAAATAATAAAATTTTCACAGGAATTTAATTATTTAACATAAAAAATTTCAAATAATTTTTCAAAAAATATCAATTTTGTTATTGAAAAAAATTTAACAAAGTTCCTTTCAAGAATTCAATTAATTTTTGGAAATAGTAAAATTCTTCACCGAAATTCAATTATTTCTAAAAACTTGAATAAAATTCGTTGGAAGAATTAAATTATTTTCATAGTAATAAAATTCTTCGCAAAAATTCAATTATATTCAAAAACTTTTGTCAAAATTTCAATTATCTTTGTAAATAATAAAATTTTTCAATATTCATTTATTTTTAAAAAATTCTTTAAATTCTCGTCAAAATTTCAATTATTTTTATAAATAATAAAATTCTTTGCCAAAATTCAATTATTTTTAAAAAATTTGAATAACATTTTTGGAAATTTTTTAAAACTGTTTTCATGAATAATAAAACTCATCGAAGGATTTTAATTAATTTTGGATACAATATTTTAATCAAATTTCTTCGAAAAATGTAATTATTCTTAAAAATTTTATTAAAATTTGTCATAAAAATTCAATTATTTAAAAATTTTTGATAAAATTCTTTAAGAGAATTCAAGTTTAACAAACATTCAATTATTCAATAAATTATTTATTTTTCAATTTAAATAATTGAATTTTTCTAGAATTTTCAAATAAAAATTGATTAAAAAATGAAATTACCGAATAATCGATTTATTGTTTATGAAAATAATTGAATTATTGCAACGAATTTTATTACAATTTTTTCAGATAATTGAAATTTTTTTGAGAAAATTTACTACTTTTAAAACTAATTGAATTCTTGCGAAGGATTTTATTAGGGTTTTTGTAAATAATTCAATTTTTGTTGGAAAATTTCATGGTTATTTAAATTATAACAAAACATTAAAAAATCTTTATGTTTTGTAATAATATTCTTATAAGTTGTTCAATTTAAAAAGGTTTGAATTTGAATGTTTTGAAGAATTTTAATTTCTACAGAAAAGTAATACTGATTAAATATTTTATTTAAAAAAGAAGTTATTGATGTTCATGAATAATTTTACAATTAATGAAATTTGTATATAAATTTAATTGAACATTTTTTTGAGTATCTAATAATTTTTAGAGTGAATCAATATTTTTTATGGTCAAGGAAAAAGTGAGAATTTTGTCTGGAAATCAGGAAAAAATCAGGGAAAAATAAAATTAAATATTTGTGTCAACCCTTTTTTTACTATTTTTTACTTTTTTGCAGGGCTGCAATGATTTAAATCAAGTTGATTTAAATCATGATTTTAATCTTGATTTAAATCTTGACATTTAAATCGTGATTTAAATCAAACTGCGAAATGCATTAGAAACCGAAAAGGATACAAAATTAGAATTTATGTTAAAAGTTTTTAATTAAATAAAAGTAAAAAAGAATATCTTATAAAGATAATATAATGAATATCAGAAAATAATAATTATTATTTTTTGTTTATTTGGCGAAAGTTATTGAAAAATAAAAAATCTGTATTTTATATTTGAGTCAAAGAAGCATTAAATATCAGTATTTTGTTAAGATTTCCTAAACTTTTTTAAAACAAATTTTATTGTAACAAGAATTTATATATGTATTTTTATTAAGGGTAGCCACAAATTATAAAAACAATTATAAATCAGAGATTTAGTTGGTCAGAAAAATACAGGGAATTTTTAAAAATTCTTTAAAAGTCAGGGAATTTTAATCGAAAGAAACCACAAAATTAAAAAACTTTGATAAACTTAGTTTTTGTATTTAGACTTTTTTTGTATAATATTTAATGATTAAACAAACATTTTTTAAATGTGTTATGTTTTTTTTATAAATAAAATTGTTACTTAAAAAGCATTAATAAATTTTTATAAGATTTTTTTTTAAGTGTAAAGTTAAGCGGAACTCTTCTGCCACAAAAATGTATTTTTATATGCAGAATAAACATGAATTGAATTGAATTGCATTATTAAAATTTTAATTAGTAATGCAGAGTATTAAACAATAATTTAAAAATTTGTTAATCAGGAAAAATGAAAAATTAGTCAGGAAAAATCGGGAAATTCTAAAAATGAAATTTTGCATGCACCCCATTATTAATTTTTTAATTCCTAATATTAAAAAAATAAATATTTAAAAAATAGTACTAAAAAATGATTTAAATCAAAAAAATCCGATTTAAATCAAAAAAATCTGATTTTTTTGATTTTTTAAAAAAAATCATGATTTTTATCAGCCCTGCTTTTTTGTATTTTCTTTGTATTATTTTCATATTTGACTATTTTGTTAATTTCAGTTTTCAGTTTTCTGCTCTCTTTCATACTTGAAAAAAATTTAATTTATATATTTTCTCTGCGTGTATTTTTAATACAATTTTAATCGATTTTTCTAAAAATGTACTCATTCTTAAATTTTTTATTAAAATGTGTCGAAAGAATTGAATTTTTAAAAAATTGGTTCACAACATTTTTTAATATTTCCTTCAATATTATCTATATTTCTTTTGGATTTTTTCCATATTTCATTGAATATTGATATTATACGATTTTAAAACCCAGTGACTTTAATTATTCAATTGAATATTTTTGTAAAATATTCAAAACGCTTCTCTCCGTTTTACTCTTTTTCTCTCTCTCTCTCTCTCTTTCTCTTTATATTTGCGAGCACAATACTAGATAGAACAAGAGAAAGAATACACGACAGAATAAATTTCGCATGTTCTGACACAATGAAAAACGAAGAGTTCAATCGATTGAATTTTCTTTCACTACAAAACTGACCACAGTGAAATATATTCTCCGGCAAAAATTCGCCTTTATTCCTCTCGGTTTGAGTCCAAGTATTGTATTTTATGCTTTGTGATTTTACGTGAAACCAAACGTCTGGAAATATATATAGATATATAGATATTCACTCAATTTCGCGCAGAGAAGCAAAAAAAAAAGGATATAAAACAACTCTTTAATCAGAGAACGAAAGGCGTGTAATTTTCCCCCGTAACATTATATAATTTTCTCTTTGAAATTTTTTTTTCTTCTAATTAAGAAAATAGGACATTAATAATGCGGTTTTTCATTCTTTTGTTTATAATTTTCCCCCCCTTTAAATTAGTATTAAATCTTGTTAAATATTTTCTTTTGTTATACAGGGTTGCCACGTAATCTGAAAACCTGGAAATGTCAGAAAATTTTATGAAAATTGAAGAGAAATGGAAAAGTCGGGGAATTTTGATAAAAATACTGGAAAATTGTTGTTTTTTAATTGTATTTATTCTTGAAATCTAATTTTACTTAAATATTTTAAAATAAATTCAATTTTAAAAGAGTCGTATTTCCGATTTTATAATTAAATGGACTAAAAAAAGATTTTCATTAAAAATTTTGTAAAATTTCAATTTTATATAAAGTTGATTAGAAATTTTCAAAAAAACTAGATTTTTAAATAAATATTTTAATAACTAAAATTGATTGGAATTTAGTGAAATTTTCTAATATATATTTAATTGATTTTTAAAAATAATGTATTTAATATAGAAGAATTTTAGTTAAAAACACTAAAACAAATTGAATTTCTGCAACAATTAGATATTATTGAAAAAATTCAATTATTTTTAAAAGTAATAAAATTCTTCTCAGAAACCCAATTATTTAATTTTTTTATTTACTCTACATAGAATTAAATTATTTTTCAAAATTTTAATGAAGGTCTTTTGTAAGCATTCAATTTTTTTTCAAAATAATTTTAATAAAATTCTTCGTAGCAATTCAATTAATTTAAAAAATTTATCGAATTTCAATTATTTTCAATGTTTGCTATTTTAATAAAATTTCACAAAAGAATTCAATTATTTAAAAACGAATTTTAATAAAATAAGTCTCAAGAATCCAATTATTTTTAAAAGTAAGAAATTCTTCGCAAAAATCAAATTGTTTTTAAAAATTTACAAAAACTTTAGTCAAAATTTCAATTATTATTATAAAATATAAATAATACAATTTTTCTCTGAAATTAAATTATTTAGAAAAATTCTAATAAAATTCTTGGCCGAATTTCAATTTTTTTCATCAAATTTCTCGAAAGCTTAAATTATTTATAAAAAATTTATTAAAAGTTAAATTTAAATTAAGAATTACGAGAATTAAATAAGAGAATTAAAGAATTAAGAGAATTCAATTATTATTTAAATTTTTAGAAATAATTAAATTTTCAAAAGGTTTTAAATTAAAAGCTTTGAAAATTTGAATTTTTTATATTTTTAACGAACAATTCTGTGGAATTAATTTTTTTGAAAAAGTTTACTAGCTACTTTTTTAATGTAACTTCTTCAAAAATTATTTTCATCATTAAGATTATCATTTATAGAATTTTTAACTAAAATTTTGAAATCAATTAATTTTAATAATTTTCAAAAAAGTTCTTTGACAATTTTCAAATCTTTCTTTTTACGAAAAAATTTCTTCGAAATTTTAATTATTCGCAATTTCTTTAATTAGATATTTGTAAGGAAATAAAAACTTCAAATTCAAATACAGATAATTTATTGAATAATTCAATTTTTCTTAAAATTCCATTCTGATAAAGAATTTTATCAATAAAATTTTTAAATAATAGAATTCTTTCGACGACTTTAATAAAATTCTAAAAAGAATAATTTCATTTTTCAGATATTCGATTAAAATTGTACTAAAAATAATTGAAATTCTGCAATGATTATTTGAAATTTTTCTTTTTTTGAAAAGTAATTGAATGTTTGTTTAAAATATTATTATAGCAAATTTTTGTTTAATAATTGCATTTTTTTTACTATAAAAATAAATATTTGAATTTTCTTAAAGAATTTCATCAACAAATTTTTAAATAATTCAATTCTCTTGACCAATTTTTATTAAAGTTTTTAGGAATAATTTAATTTTTCGAAAAATTTTGATAAAAATTACTGTACTTAAATTAAAATTAATTGAAATTCAGACAAGAATTTTCTTAAAATTTTTCAGAAATATGTAAATGTCGGAGAAAATTTTATTATTTAGAAAAGTAATTGAAAATTGATGAGGATTTTTGTAAATTTTTTATCACAATTGAATTATTGCATAGAATTATATTACTTTCGAAAATAATTGAATTCTTGAAACGAATTTTATTAAAATTTCTTTTTAAATAATTGAATTCTTTTGTTAAAATTTTTTAAAATAGTACACATTGAAAATATGCTGAATTTTGACAAATTATTTTTAAAAGAAATGAAATTTTTTTAAATATTTGAAAATAATTTAATTCTTTGAAGAATAAATAAAAAAAATAATTGAATTTTTGAAAAGCATAATTTTTCTTTATGAAAAAATAATAATGATTAAATATTTATTGAAAAATAAAGTTATTGATGTTTTTGAAAAAGTTTCTAGTTAATAATAAATATAGTTTTAAAAATCTGGATAAATTCCATTTTTTAACCTCGATAACCTGGAAAAGTCAGGGAATTTCAAAAGAGTAAAAGCGTTGCAACTCTGTTGTAGTATAAAATTTTTCCCTCAATTTCTCGCTTTTCTTTTAAATTTTCTTTCCTTCTAGAAATTTTCGAAAAAAATTGCGATTATATATTTTTATTTTACTATATCATCGATATAGAGACACATCGCGCGTATAACATTTTCCGCACACGACATGCACTGCATACAAAATTTTGTACATTTCATGCGAATGATATTGATGCATTTTGAAATCATTCACAAACATTTCTATATGTGTATTTCATCTGAATATTTATTTCGGGGGTTTTTTTTTTTTTTTTTTGCTATAATATCTAACGTACGTTATGTGCATATATTGTATGAATGGATGGAGGAATTTGAAATTATTGATCATCAGTAGATGAAATATTCTCCGAGGTGTATTTTTTGGAATATTTCTATTTACTCGCGATAAAACAATAAAAACAGTAAAAAAAGTTTTATTTATTTAGTGTAAATTTCACCTAAGCGTGAGTTATAAATGAATGTATACAAAATGGAAAGAGTGGATAACAATCCTCCTTTTTTTTTATTTGCTCTTTGCAGAAAATTGAAAAAAACAAATTTTTTTTGATGATAGAAAATCCAATTAAATCAAATCAACACACTTTTTTTTAACTCTGAATGATTGATGTCCACAATGTTATTATTTTTGGCCACTTGGTGAAAATATTAAATGGATTAACCTGGGACAGTGATAGGAAATTTTTATTTGAGTTTAATAATCGATTTGTTGACTGTGAAAAAAAATAATTCTCTTTAAATATGCGATTAATTTAGTTTATTGTCAAATAAATATTTACTTGGGTCAAGTCTTTTTTTATTGCAATCAAGTGAATTTGATTTGAATCATTGATTTTAGTACTTTAAAAATAAATACCATATTATTGCCTCAAATATTTATATTTGCATACAAATACAAAATATTTTATACAAATTTTTTCCGGTAAATTGAATAAATAATTACATGAAGCAGTTTTTATATTTTAATCTCAAATGTATAAGAATTATTTGAATCGAGACTTTTTGTTTTTAAAGAAAATTTTTTTTAATATGATTTAATTTATTTAAGGTAATTTAATATATACATACATATATATATATATATATATATATATATATATATATATATATATATATATATGTATATATTTAATTTCATTATTTTGATTGTTTTTTTAATTGAATAAAGAGCCTAAAGTTCTGAACTTTCAAATGAACGAAATTTATTTATTTCTTCTAAAAATTAAATTTTTATTGCAACTATTTTGCGTTACTATAAAAAAAAAATTAATAACTGAGTTTCTAAACGTAAAATTTTAGTTTATAAATTTTTTTATAATTAGTAATTTATTAAAATATCTTTAATAAAAAATATTTCGTTCATTTGAACGTTCAAAACTTCAGGGTTCGAACAAGGTCCGTAAATCCCGTAAAAGTCCGTAACTTTGCTTGAAGTCCGTAAAAGTCCGTTTTTTTTAAAAAAGGTCCGTAAAGTCCGTAATTCGGTTGAAAAAGATCCGTAAAGTACGTAAATTATACGATATAATTTGGATAATTTCAGAGAAATTACAAATAATTGAAGGAATTCAATTATTTTCAAAAGTAATAAAATTCTTCACAAAAATTCAATTATATTCAAAATTTTTTGAAAATTCTCGTCAAAATTTCAATTATCTTTAGAAATAATTAAATTCTTTTTCGAAATATCAATTATTTTCAAAAATTTTTTATAAAATACTTGGGAAAATTTCAATTATTTTCAAAATTTTTCCTCAATTCAATGATTTTTAATAGGTTTCTATAATATTCTAATAAAATTTTCCAAAAGAATTCAATTGTTTACAATTTTTTTTATAAATTTCTTCGCAATTTTCAATTATTTTCATAAATAATAAAATTTTTACAGGTATTTAATTTTTTTGGCAAATAATAAAATTCTTATTAGAAATTTAATTATTTCGATGAATAATAAAGCTAATTGCAGAATTTCAATTATTTTTAATACAATTTTAATCGAATTCCTCGAAAAATGTAATTATTCTTAAAAATTTTATTAAAATTTTTCAAAGAAATTTAATTATTTTAATAACGTTTGCTACAATTTATTTATTAGAATTTAAATATTATTTTTAATAAATTTTTGATTAAATTTCTATAAAGAATAAAATTATTGCATTCAAAATTTTTAATGCAATTCTTTGCGTAAATTATCAATTATCTTTATAAATAATAAAATTCTTCTCTAAAATTGAATTATTTTCAAAAAATTTAATAAATTTCTTGGCAAAATTTCAATTATTTTCAAAAGTTGTCTCTAATTTAATTATTTTAAATATCTATTTTAATAAAATTTTGCAAAAGAATTCAAATTATTTGAATATTGGTTGATACAATTCTTTAAAAGAATTAAATTTTAAGAAATATATGTAATTATTCAAAAAATTTTTTTTTGGTATTTAAATAATGAAAGTCTCGCAGAATTTTCTCATAAAAATTGATTTAAAAATGGATTTGAGTTATAATTTTAGATTATAATTGAATATTAAAAGTATTAGAGCGTAAAATTTTAGAAATAATTAAATTTTGATAAGGTTTCAGATTGAAATTTTTGAAAATTTGAATTTCTCATATTTTTAACTAAGTAACAATTCTGTGAAATTAATTTTTTTGAGAAACTTTAATTGGGAATTTTTTTATATTATTTGAAGTTTTTATTTTCTAATACATGTTTAATTGAAGAATTTACAAATAATTGAAAAATCGAATATTGTAAAGAAATAGATTTGAAAATTGTCAAAGAACTTTTTCGAAAATTATTAAAAATAATCGATTTTAAGAAGAATTTTAGTTAAAAATTCTTGAAAATAATAATTGAATTGATGATGATTTTATCACTCTATCTTTAATTATTATAAAACATGAAGACTCGGAGTTATCGATATCTTCATGTTTTTTTTAGTTATGAAAAAATCTAATTTATAGTTTTAAGTAAAATGTTCTCTTATATATTTTTGTCAGTAATTGGTCCGTAAGTGGTCCGTAGTTTTTCATTTTTGGTCCGTAAAGTCCGTATTTTTAAATACTTTCACTGGTTCGAGCCCTGAAACTTGAGGATCATAAATTTTTTTCAGTGTAATATTATTATTATTATTATTATTATTATTATTATTATTATTATTACTATTATTATTATTATTATTATTATTATTATTATTATTTCGGATATTCTGTAATTTTATTAAAATATTATTATTTGATGACTTAAATTGAGTTCGTAAGGGGAAAAATTAATAGCAATTTATTTAATATTCCCTTTTACACAATATTCTCATCGCTAGAGAAAGTATATTATTTTGATGCTTCTTCTTTTTCTTCTTTTTTTCGCCTTTATCTAAAAGTAAATTATCCGTTTGAAAATTTGAAGCAGCTTGATATAAATTTAAAATCTTAGACTCGCAATTAGTTTCATTTTACTTTAATATGTGTTCTTAACTGCAAACCCGGTAGCAAAGTAATAAGGCAGCGGAAGAGCACAAATGACCAGAGACATTTGTGAGAAATATCTTCTTCTCTTGCTTGAATTCTGGCCTGGCTCTTCGTAATCATCGTAATGAAATTTAAACTGTCGGGGGTTTCTCGGCATTAAACTGCACTGTCAGTGTGCGTACTTATTCACTTTCATATATGCACAAATATTTGTGCTATTATAATGTAAAAAATATCATTTAGAGAATAACTTTATTTCACTTAAACCCGAAATTCTAAATTAATCAATTTTATTTGTTACGATAAAATATAGTTTTGCTGATTTAAATAAAAATTTGGTTCCTTTCTTATAAATGCGCACAACATTTATTTGGTTAGTAAAAAGAAAAATTTTATCTTTTAATTTTTAATTTAATTTAATTTTATTATTATTATTATTTTTAATTTAATTTTATATTTTGAATAATAATTCAATTCCTAAGAAATATTTGACAAAATTTGTGTTTCAGATTGAGACTATTGTTTAATTGAATATTTGAATTATTATTTAAAAAATTTAACAGAAAATCATTTTTAAATCAATTCTACTAAGGAAACTTGAAGTAAAATTCAATTATTTAAACATGAAAATAAATAATTTATTAAATAATTAATTTCTTCAAAAATTATTTTCATCATTACGATTATTACTTTTAGAATTTTTAACTAGAATTCTACTTTAAATCATTTAATTTTAATAATTTTGGATAAAAAGTTCTTTAAGAATTTTCAAATCCACTTCTTCAAATTTTATCTAAAATTTTAACAAAAATTCATTTTAAAAATTAATTATTATCAGAAAATTCTACGAGAATTCAATTATTTAATAACAAACAAATATAATCTATTGAATAATTCAATTTTTCTTAAAATTCAACTCTGGTAAAGAATTTTATCAACACTAATTTTTTAAATAATAGAATTCTTTCGATGAATTTTAATAAAATTCTAAAGAATAGTTACATTTTTGAGAAATTCGATTAAAAATTGTATTAAAAATAATTGAAATTCTGCAATGATTTTTCGAAATTTTTATTTTTTGAAAAAATAATTGAATGTTTGTGTAGAATAGTATGAAAATTTGGTTTAATAATTAAAGTTTTTTTCTATAAAAATAAATATTTTATTAAATAATTAAAAATTAATTAATTAATTCTTTTTAAAAATTGAATTTTTATAAAGAATTTTATCATCAAATTTTTAAATAATTGAATTCTCTTGACAAATTTTAATAGAATTTTTAGGAATAATTTCATTTTTGTGAAATTTGATAAAAATTGTACATACATATATTAAATAAAAGTATTTGAAATTCTAACAAGAATTTTATTAAAATTTTTCTGAAATGTTTGAGTGTCGAAGAAAAATTTTATTATTTATAAAAGTAAATTAATATTACAAAGTAAATTAATGAGAATTTTTGTAATTTTTTGGATATTTTTGGATTTTTTATAGGAATAAAATTGTATTGAAAATAATTGAAACTCTCCAATGATTTTTAGAAATTTTTATTTTTTGGAAAAAATAATTGAATGTCTATGTAGAATATTATAAAAATTTTTATTAAATAATTGAATTTTCTTGAAGAATTTCATTTACAAATTTTTAAATAATTGAATTCTCATGGCAAATTTTTATAAAATTTTTAGAAATAATTTCATTTTTTGAGAAATTGGATAAAAATTGTACATATATATTAAAAATAATTGAAAATTGACGAAATATGAATGAAATAATTTAATTCTTTGAAGAATAAATATAAAAAAATTGAATTTTTGAAATTCTAATATCTACATGAAAAAATAATAATTAAATATTTATTGAAAAATGAAGTTATTGATGTTTTTGAATTAGTTTCTAAATAATAATAAATGTTGTTTTAAAAATCTGGAAAAATTCCATTTTTTAACCTCGATAACCTAGGAAAGTCAGGGAATTTGAAAAGAGAAAAAGCGTGGCATCCCTGATTAATCAGCAAAGAATAAAAATATTCTACAAAATTTATTACGAGATATAGAAATGTTAAAATAATATTGAAATTAAAATAATTGAAGAATCACTGAAATTTCATGGAGAAGTTCCACGGAAATTACATGGAAATTCAAGGGGGGTTATTTTTTGACGTGTTGTCTTTTTTCAAGATTCAATTTTTTTTTGAATCGGAAATAAATTACAAAAATAAGAAGTTCTGAGTACTTCTGTGTTTCGGAAAAAGTTGTTCTGAAATAAAAAATGTTTTCGACGTGGGTACACTGAAAAAAAAATTTATTTAAATCAGATAAAAATTATTTGATCCAAATAAATCATTTATTTGGTTATAATCCAATAAATGTGTATTTGAACCAAATACATATTTATTTGACCTAAATATTTGATTTTATTGCATCAAATAACTATTTATTTGAATCAAATACAAATTATTCAATTCAAATAAATGGAATATTCCAAACCAATAAATAATTAATTGAATCAATTATTTAAATTATTCAAATCAAATAAATGTAATATTTCAAACTAATAAATAATTATTTGAATCAAATATGAAAATTATTTCATTCTATATTTAATACAAAATTTTTTTTAAATATTTAGTATTTTTTAAATTTATTAATATATTATTATACTATATTTATTTATTATATTATACATATTAACTGATTTTTTAACAGACTTTCAACATTATTTATAAACATGTTCACACAGTTTTTATTCACAACACAACACACAATTTTATTATTTTATATATCGCTTAAAACGAAGAATGAAAAATATTCGCTCGCATGTGGCATCGAACTCACGTCCCCCCGCCCATAACGCTGACCGCAAGCCTATAACCACACGGCCACTAAGACTTGGTGAGAACTCGGGCTGATCTACTTTATGAATGCCAATGTCGTATATTCTGTATCCAAATAACACATTTATTTGTCGAAATATTTTTTATTTGTATTAAATAAATGAAATATTTAAGTGAAATAAATAAATGAACAAATAAATGAGTTTCAAGTATTTCATTATTTTCGTTTCAAATAATTATTTAATTGATTTAAATATTTTTTTATTTGTCTTGATAAAATAGTGTATTTGCTTTGAATAATGAATTATTCGGATTAAATAATTAAGTTTATTAGAATCAATAAAATAAATTTATTGTGTCAAATAATTTTTATTTGCATCAAATATACGAAGTATTTGAATAAAATAAATAAAAGAATAGTTTCAAGTAACTCATTATTAGTATTAAATAAATTCATTTATTCAATTCAAATAATTATTTAATTGAATCAAAAACGATTTATTTGGTTCAAATAAGTGTGATTCAAATAATTTAAGTTATTTAAATCAAATACATATTTTTTTGATCCAACTAAAAAGTATTTGAATCAATTAAATATTTTTCAAATAATTTGAATTATTTGAATCAAATAAATTTTTTTTTCAGTGTAATATATACATGTATATATTGTTATAAATAATTTTTTTTTAATATTTCTATGTGCAATAAATGCATGTAAATATATATGTATTCATACATATATTCTAGTACAACGAATGCATATATACATACTTGTGTATATAACACAAACGTTTATTCCACCCACATGCTAACATTCACGTTTAATATTCACATGGATTCTATATACGTAGATGAATTTCCTAAGGGAATTCATAGTAGGCTCGTTTCGATAATCCTGCTTACCGAAAACTCAGCTTTACCCGGGTTGCCAGGATCAGTTCTACACTATGCGTTTCGGGAAAGTTATGGTGGGTGTTCAAGCGTAGATAACGGATTCAAGATTTGCGTCAAAATTCTCTAGAGGAAATCAGAAATTCATATTTTATATTCCCCCCACCCTCTTTCTCTATCTCTCTCTCTCTCTCCGTTCACTTTCTTTGCACACTTCTGTTTAGATATTCTCTTGAAAGTTTTCCCTTTAAAGATGTACATAAGAGAAAATTATTAAGGATTTAAATTGATTTACTTTTTCGTTATACAAGATTATATGCTCAAAAGAAATTTTGATGAATTATTAAATAATTTTTATTCAATTTTATAACTTTTTTATTATAATTTTATTAAAACTTTAAATAGTTTTAAATAAATTTTATATATTTACAGGATTATAATTATAATTACATGAATGCAGAAAAAAGTTCTGATTAAAAGAAGTAAAAAAATATGATCCTCAAGTTTTGAACGTTGAAATGAACGAAATATTTTTTATTAAAGATATTTGAATAAATTACTAATCATAAAAAAATTTAAAAACTGAAATTTTACTTTTAGAATCACAGTAATTAATTTTTTTTATAGTAACGCAAAATAGTTGCAATAAAAATTTAATTTTTAGAAGAAACAAATAAATTTCGTTCATTTGAACGTTCAGAACTTTAGGCTCTTAAAAAATTTATTTTTCGAATCCTAAACAAAATTCAAAATTTTTGGGGTCAAAAATAAGAAAAAGGACAAAAAGTGTCTTACCCATAGAGTATAAAAACTACAACAAATTCTAATACAAAACAAAATATTTCACAAGAATTCAATTATTTTAATGATTTTTATACAAAAATTCTTAGCAAAATTAAATTATTTTCATAAATAACAATATTTATCACAGGAATTCAATTACTTGCAAAAGTAACAAAATTGTTGGAAACAATTTAATTATTTTTAAAAATTTTAACGAATATCTCGTTAAGAACTCGATTATCTTTATGAATAGCAACATTTTTGGTCAAAAATTCAATTATTTTCAAAAGTTTTTCGCCCTTTAATGATTTTTAATAATTATTTAACCCAAAAATGAATGTTTTTGGACTGAAAATATTGTCCAATTGAATAATTCAATTATTTAAAAATTTTAGCTGAAAATAATTTTTAATTCAATTCTTGTAAGAAAACTTGGATCATTATAGAAAATATTTGCAATTCTTTCGAAAAATTCTATTCAAGCTAATTTTTTGGCCAAAAATTCAATTACTTTCAAAATTTTTTTTGCCATTCGACGATTTTCAATAATTATTTAACCAAAAATTAGTGTTTTTGAATTCTGAATACTGTTCAATTGAATATATCAATTATTATTTAAAAATTTTAGCTGAAAATCATTTTTGAATAATTTTTTTAAGGAACCGTGAAATTTATAGAAAATATTTGCTATTCTTTCAAAAAATTCTATTGTAAATAAAAAAAATTGAATTCTTTCGTGAAATTTTATATTATTTCGAGAATAATTGAATTCTAACAAAGAATTTTAATAGTTTTAAAGAAATTGAATTCCTGCGAAGAATATAATTCAAATTTTCAAAAACAATTAGATTCCAGGGAAGATTATTGTCATAAATAACTTTAATTTGTCTCAGGAATTCAATTAATTTAATTGTAGTAAAATTTATGAACATAGGATTCAATAAATTTTTAAAAATTACAATGAAATTCTTCAATAAAATTCAATTATTTCAAAAAAAAATTTTAATATTACCTGTAATCCAGTTGTTTGTAAAAATTTGAATTATATTCTTCCCAGGAATTTAAGTCTATTAAAAATATTATACTTCTTTGCAAGAATTTAATTTTTTGAAAACAATTTTAATAAAATTTAACAAAAGGTGTGACGATGTGAATTTCCACGTTGCTCGAAATCGACTGAAAATTCTACATCGTCATGCCATCTGTCGGAAAAGCCCCTAGTTGACAGGTCCCAATTTTCATGGTTAGTAAGGAAAAGCTAGTACCGCCAGCTGACCCGCTAGCCGAGAGAAAGTAGGTCGCGCGGCTAGCTTGACGAGAGAAAGTGGTAGATGGCGGGGCCAGTATCACTTTTAGAGAGCAAGGAGAAGACGAAGACGGGCCACGAGGAAAATTCAAGAGACGCCACAGGTGGCCCATATATTAGCCGCCATAATGAATTTTTACTTCACCGCGCCGGTACACGATCCATCGCTGTGAGTTGTTTGTGAATTTTCTATCGTGAGATTTAGAGTTTTGAGGACAATTTTTTTGTGTTGAAATAGTGGAGCGTAAAGCTCGAGGGATTTCTGTAAGTACGTGGACAATAAATAAAGGATTTGGCCGTGAAAGTGTGTTATAGATTTTGTGTTCTCACCCCCTTGACAAGTTCCTAGTGATTACTGCCGCCTTGCTGCCACGAGGAGTCGGGGACAAGGAACGACGAGGGTGAGACAGCCGAGTCGCAGTGGGTAAGTCGTTTGATAGCCAGTTTTGCCAGTCGTGTCTCGCCGTTGGCTTTTCTGCTGCCAATTTTGTTTGGGCAGAATCTCCTCTGAGCGAGAGAGAAACTCGGAGGTTTGAGAGTTTTGAGTTTGTTGGGCCGAGTAGAGACAAGTTTATTAATTAATCTTTGTAAAAATTAATTGGCGCCTGACGGCGAAGTTTATTTATTTAAATTTCCTTTTTTTTGTGTGTTGAAAGCGTCAGATTTTGCCTGACGTAAGCAGAAATTTGAGCGAAGACATCAATCGCTCAAATTAATACGTCACAAAATTTGGCGCCCAACGTGGGGCCAAGCTCGAACCGAGACACGACTGTGAAATTATTATTGTAAATTGTGTGCCAGAATTCTGAAATTTTCGAGAGCCAGAGCCAGACAAAAATTTATATTTTTTTTGTTATCAATAGTCGAAAATTTCGGGATTTTATTGCCAGAACCGGCCAGAAAATTTCGAATTTGCTAAGTTGCCAGGTACAGCCAGAATTCGCCAGAAAATTCGAAATTTTAAAAAGGCCAGCTGCCAGAGTGTTAAAAATTGTGTTGCCCTTGCCATCGCGTGTGAAATAAAAAAAAAAAAAAAATTAGAGTGCCTTTGCCATTAAAATTTTGAAATTTGTGTGACTTGTGAAGAATTCCTGCCGCGATTAAAATTTCATTAACAAATTCTAAAATTTTATCATAAACTGCCGAAAGCCAGCCGTGACTATCTCAATTAAAAATTTTCTAATTAATTTGTGCCAGAAGTAAAAATAAAAATTCTTTTTGTTTATCGAGCACATGTTAGACCGGAAATAAAAATTAAAAGTAGCCACGTGACTGTAAATAGTGCGCCGGTCGGTCAAGAGAAACGACGCGCCGGGACATTTAAAATTTCAGCAGCCAAGAGAAAGTTCGCGCGCGCCAGGAAAAGCAGTTCGTTAGTAGTAGTAACCGTTGCTATAAAGAGCGAGAGAGAGCGAACGAAAAGGAGAGATAGAGGGAGAGTCGAGTCACAAGTCAGCCAGGAAAAGAAAATTTTTTTTTGGGGCCCCCGGTCAGATGAGCACGTCCTTGTACTTGAAGTAGAACAGGGCCGTATATACAAATTGCGCGACCCCCTCGAAAATTATTGAATTTTAAAAATCTGAGAATTTATTCGAATTTCTTCCAAATGGCAAAGGCAATTCGCGATATGAAGGACTATAAGAGGCGCATGCGCGAATTAATAAAGATTCCCAACGTCAGCCAAGCATGGGAAGTAATTAACGCCATGCAAGTCGGCCAAGTAGTGACGAGCCTACTGAGACACCAATTGTGTATCAGTGGCACTTCACAAGTGTTGCGAGAGAGGTTATTGAGGGCCGAGATGAGGTTGGCCCTGCCAGAAGGAGTCGACGTACCATTCTCGGAGAGGTACGATTTGGGGCAATCTGACAAGATTTTCTTGTTAGAAGCCTACCCCGAACCAGAGAGTAGCCCGTTTCCAAACGTCACGCGGAAAAGGGGTGGTAGGATCTCGTCCGCGGACGATGAGGAGTCGAGCGATGGGGAAAGTAGGGCCAGTGATCGGGAAAGCGCCGAAGTAGTGCCGGAAGTGAGGGAAAAGCGACACCAAAACGAAACAACGCACAGCAGACATAGTCCGACCAACGCTGTTTTGACCCCGCGATTTACACCCCCACCCCCAGTCATGTCGACAGCCAGCATGACCACAACTTCCCCCACCACCACCAGTGCCCACATGATGGTAACCACGAGCACTATCATGACAGCCCCCCACACGATACAGTCGGCAACAATGGCGCCGAACGTGCAAAACATGCGTGGTACAATCGCGCGACTAAGTCTTACCCCCGAAATAGAACGGCTAGCAGGATGCACCGAACGATTAGAGAGCCTGCACAGAGGGGGGGGATGGGATTGGAAACAGAGCCACAGCCAGACGGCCGTCGGAAATGGTTATCAGATTTCCCACCGCCAAGAGTCGAGGATCATTTCGCCCCACGGACCGGGGAAATTGGCCGAGATTCCGCACACGCCCTACACGGATGAGCGAATGAAACCCACCCCAGCCCCCCGCAACCCGTCGAGCCGTAGTAGTATGAGTGAGGTGAATGCCACTCAGCATAGAGCGCCAACGAACGGAGAGCCGGCCAGTGAGTTTGAGAAAAGTGCAAACGCGAAGGAATTAGGAAAGAGTAGCAAAGGCAAAGTGGATAGGAAAATAGAGTACAGTGGTAGTGAGGAAGGCCAGACAAGTTGTAGGTGTAGTTGCGGGAGTCGGAGCGACGATTTAAGTAGTGTGGAAAGTCGAAAAAGGAGCACGAAAGAGCCGAAGCCAAAGAAAGAGCGGAAGGAGGGCCGAAGATCGATCTTAGATGACTCGACGAGTGAGTCCGAATCTGAGAGCGACCACAGTCAAGATGCGAAGAGTGGGGGGAGAAATGGAGAAATTAAGTCCAGCCGGAGGTCCAAGGTGATTAAAACACTCAAGGACTGGGATTTAAAATTTTTCGGGGACGAAGACAACGCCGAGGAATTTTTGGAACGGTTAGAAGACTGCAAAGCCTGTTCTGAATTCTCAGACCGAGACATCTTGCAAGCCCTACCAATAATCCTCCAGAAGACCGCGAGCAGTTGGTTTAGGTCGTTACGTCGGGAAATAAATTCTTGGAAGTCCTTCCAGAGGGCGTTCAAAAATGAGTACCTCGTGACAGTGGACGACGATGATGTCATTGACGAGCTAAGAGCCAGGACACAAGGGAAAGGAGAGAAAATTTCCCCATACCTGACTAGTTTACGACTAATTTTGGGCCACATGAAGCGGCCACTAAGCCAGAGACAACAAGTCAAGCTAGCCTATAAAGGCTTAACACCAGCTTATCGTCGTCAATTAGAAAGACTCCATTTCGAATCATTGAGCCAGATGGAGAAGATCCTGAGAGATTACGAGAGAACCAAGGACTTAGACGAGCGATATGCCCCACCCCCACCAAAGGAAAGGATGCGTTTCCCGCTAGCGGCCGTGAAAGAGAAAAAGAGCGGCCAGAAACATATAAAGAGCGAAAAAGTTGCGGCCATGGAAAAGGAATCCGAGACGAGTGAGAGCGATCACTCTGTAAAGATTGAAAAGCCGAAGAAAAAGAAGAAGAGGAGCAAGAAAGAGAAAAAAGAAAAAGAAAGGTCAGAAGAAAAGAGCGTCGAGGCAATGAGTCCAGCAACACCCAGCCAGAAACCAACAATGGTACAGGGCCAAGTTGCCAGTGCTCCACCAGCCCAGGCCATGCAAATGCCCATGCACTATGCTTATCCAATGGCGTACCCTGGTGTGTTTCCAACGGGGGTGAAACCAAACTACCCCAAGCCAACTGGTCCAAACGCACCTAAGCCGGGGCAAAGTGGTACAACAGCGCCAACGACGCCCAAGGAGTTTGTGGGGGCATGCTTTCACTGCCAGACAACAGGACATCGAGCCAGAGATTGCCCTCAGAGGATCTGCTTCACATGCCGCCAACAGGGACATTACTCAAATCAATGCCCCATGAAGCCAGCCCAAGCAGAGGCATGCCTGGTATGTAAAAGACCAGGATGCAACTTCTTAACTTGCCCAAATTGTGACGCAGTGAGAGCCGCCCTGGGAAACGGTGTGTGGGGGGCACAGCACAGCCCTGTACCCCCCTCAAACCTAACCAGACCGTAAGAACTGTTGTTGAGCCGTGTGTCTTGACGAGAAGAGCCGAGTGTCGTGAGCCGAGTAAAGTAGAAAACGAGAGCGAGCGCGTAGATAGATTCGCACCTAGTTGTAGTTGGGTAAAGACGGAAAGCGAACTTGAATTAGAGAGAGAAAGTAGAGTTAGGGAAAGTTTCGAGTCAGTCATAGGTAGAGAGGATTTGACCGAAGAGAAGAAGTTCAAACTCATGCCAGGAAGGAAGAAAAGACGGTCGAGTGAGGAGAACTCACTCCACCAGCGCGAGGTAGAAAGAATGGCCGAAGAGTGTGGGACGAGAGGTACGGATGTGATCCCAGTACCTATAGTCCAGGGGAGGGGAGAGGCTGTGAGAGTCACAGCTGACCCGAACTTAAGTGATGAAGAAGACATCGACGGATCTAGGACGGAGAACAGATACTTCTTCGACATGTCCATTGGTGACAGACATTACGAAGCACTTTTCGATCCTGGTGCGATGATCTCGGTAATCACCACCAGAGTCGCCGAGCCGTTCAAAAGCCGAATTCAGCCGTGTGGTACAGTTGTGAGAAGCGCAACCGGAGGTATCACTGAAGCAGCCGGAATCCTGGACATGAATATAGTAGTCGACGGATATGCCAAACGTTTCGGAGTCAAAGTGATGAAGACGTTAACACAAGACATCATCTTAGGCATCGATTTCTGTAAGGCCTGGGACATGGAAGTAAAGCTGAGAGAAGGACTGTGGAGAGTTTGTCAAGGAGAATGGCATGAGTTTGGGCCAAAAGAGAGAGAAGAGGACGAACAGCTGATATTTGCCGAGTGTGCCGGTATTTCGGCACTCGATGATCGACAAAAGGACATCATCCAAGCCCTAGTGGACAAATGGGTACTACCAGAGTCGGAGGAACACGGAATGACAGACCTGACGGAACATCACATACGTGTTACCGACGAAACGCCAGTACAACACGCCATTAGACGAATGTCACCAGCAATGTTAACTTGGGCCCAAGGTAATGCGGCCAAATTACACAAACTAGGGATCATCGAGCCATCTGCCAGCCGTTGGAGAAGTGCGCCAGTAATCACGAGAAGAGGTGAGAACGACTTTAGACAGTGCAATGACTATCGAGACGTTAACAAGGTAACAATAAAAGATTGTTACCCATTGCCATCTATCGACTATATCCTGGACAAGCTCCGGAAAGCCAGATACCTGTCGAAAGTTGACCTCAAACTGGCCTACCACCAAATTCCAATGGCCGAAGAGAGCAAGAAATACACTGCGTTTGCCATACCTGGGTCAGGATTATGGCAGTATCGCCGAATGCCGTTCGGACTCATGAACGCGCCGATGACGTTCCAGCGAATGATCGATTCATTGCTGGGACCAAAGTTAGAGCCGTATGTCTTCGGGTACCTGGACGACATCATCGTAGTCACGGATACGTTCGAGGAACATGTCAAGTGGCTCGAAACCGTCCTGCGAAAACTGAATGAGGCAAAACTGATCGTCAACCCAGAGAAGTGCGAGTTTGGATGTTCTGAGGTCACCTACCTCGGATACTTGTTGGACGGTGAGGGTCTGAGGCCAGATCCGAATAAAACAGAGCCGGTGAGAAGCTATCCAGAGCCGAAGAACGTGAGACAACTCAGACGTTTCTTGGGCATGGTCGGTTGGTACTCCCGTTTTATCCCAAATGACAGTGAGATCAAAATACCCCTGTTGAAGTTGCTGCACAAAGGCCGAACATGGGAGTGGAAGGACGAGCAACAGGAAGCGTTCGAACAGCTGAAACGAAAGCTGACCTCTGCGCCAGTCTTAGCCCGACCCGACTTCACTAAGAAATTCACGATTCAATGTGACGCCAGCAACTACGCCATTGGGGCCGTATTGACGCAAGAGTTCGAAGACGGAGAACACCCAATAGTATACATCAGCCGAGTGTTGACCGAGGCCGAGAGAAACTATAGCGTGACAGAAAAGGAGTGTCTGTCATTACTGTGGTCGATCAAAAAGTTCAGGCCATACATTGAAGGGTACAAGTTTCATGTGATCACAGATCACAGTGCCCTAAAATGGCTCAGGAACTTGAAAGATCCGACAGGCCGTTTAGCCAGATGGGCCCTGGAAATGCAACAGTGGGACTTTGACATAGTTCACAGACGAGGTGCACAACATCATGTTCCAGATGCATTGTCCAGGTTACAAGAAGACGAAGAAGAGCCGATTGCCGCGTTTGAATCCATCGAGGACCAATGGTACCTCAAACGCCGGGAGTTAGTGAGCCAACATCCGCAGAGGTTTCCTGGATGGATTGTAGAGAATGAGAATCTCTACCGACATAGAAGTGACCCACTTTTATTGCCGATAATAGGAGACGAAGACGGTTGGAAATTAGTAGTGCCAGAGGAATACCGAACGAGAGTAATGGAAGACGGACACGCCCAAGCATCAGCCGGACACTTGGGAATCGAGAAAACCTATGACCGAATAGCACGAGAGTACTATTGGCCAGGTATTTGGAACGACGTGCACAAGTACGTGACACAGTGTCACCAATGCCAGATACATAAGGTATCTCAAGCCGGACCAGTCGGACTGATGGGCCAAAGAATCGTGGAGAGACCGTGGGCCGTAGTAGCCGCAGACACAATGGAGTTCCCACCAAGTAAGAGCAACTACAAGTACTTAGTCGTGTTCCAAGATTTGTTCTCGAGGTGGATAGAAGTAAAGCCATTAAAATCCGCAGACGGAAAGTCGGTAGCCAGAGCATTCGAGGAGTTGGTCCTATTCAGGTGGGAAACGCCAGAGTACTTGCTCACCGACAATGGTAAGGAGTTTGACAACAAATTTCTCAAGTCAACACTTGAGGAATACGGAGTCAAACACATCACGACACCACCTTATCACCCACAAGCCAACCCAGTCGAGAGGAGTAACAGAACCTTGAAGACTATGATCTCCACTTTTATCGGTGCCGATCACAGAAAATGGGATCTCCATGTTCACGAGTTCCGTCATGCAGTGAACACAGCCACTCAAGCGGCAACCAAGACGTCGCCGGCGTTCCTGAACTACGGAAGACACCCAAAGCCGGTGAAGAGCCTGCGACGAGAGGTCGAGAGCCAGAGAACAGTGGTGAGAATAAAACCGGAAGACTGGGTCGATAGAGTAAAGAGGTTAGACGCGTTAAGGGACATGGTAGCCAGGAACATTGACATAGAGCGAGCGAGACAGACGAAGTACTACGACAAAGGTAGGAGAGAAGTGACTTTTAAAGTAGGTGATTTAGTATTGCGAAAGAGCCACAAATTGTCGAGTGGGGCACAAAAATTCGCGAATAAACTAGCGCCGAAATACGAAGGTCCATACGAGATCATCGAGGTTCGATCGCCAACCGTTTTTATCCTACGCGACGAACAAAGCAGGCGAGTCCCTAAAGTCCATATCACTGACTTGAAACCATACCTACCTGTTTCAAACCACTAGAATGTCATGTTCTTGTTTGTGAGTAAAGAAATTCTTTCAGAACGAGTTGAGAGCCAAGGCCAGAGAGAGGGATCAAGAAAGCGGAAGAGGGAGAAAATGTCACGATCAAGGAACACCCGAAGCCAGAGGTCGCCGAGCCGCCACCGAGTGTCCTCCGAGTTTGTGGGAACCGAGTGGGAAGCGTCCCCATCTCCTCCACGTATGAATCGCCAAGGAAGAGGCCAGAGTGGACACCGACCCGAACGGGAGTTCTACCACGGGGACGTCCAAATGATCGGGCCGTCT
This sequence comes from Leptopilina drosophilae, assembly GCA_032873175.1. NCBI lineage: Eukaryota > Metazoa > Arthropoda > Insecta > Hymenoptera > Figitidae > Leptopilina > Leptopilina drosophilae. Next base: position 54,823,921 of record CM065479.1, read on the forward strand.
TATCTATCCTTCCCGATCACGGAACAACTACCGGAGGAGACGCTTGTGGCCAGGAGAGAAAATGCCGAAAGGAGGAGAGAGGCACGCCGAACCGTGGAGGAAACGGAGGGGGCAGCCGGGGGACCGAGAGAGTTCGTGACGAGGCCAGAGGACTGGGGAGAACTAAGCGCGCTAGAGGAGAGAGGGACGAGGGAGAAAAAGAAGGTGACCCGACCAGATGGAGCCGAGGTGGTCACCCCGTATCGATGGCCAGCTGAACAGGGCCCTGAGGAGAGCACTGAGGCGTACGAGAGTAGGCTCGCGGAGTACGAATTGGAGATGTTCCTAAACTCCAAGCAGCCATTGACCACGGTGGCATTGGAAAGAGCCAGGGCCCAGCAGAGAAAGGCCCTCAAAGCGCGGCGGGAGAGGCAATGGACGGTCGACGACGTCGAGAGCCAACCACCCATGCCACGAGCGGCAAGGTCGAAAAGCCCTCAACCGGGACCACCGACCGAGCCAAGACGAGAACTGGGAGCCAGGCCAAAGGAGAAGGTTGGGCCCCAAGTCAGGACAATGGAGGAGGGCCAGAACACGGAGCAGAAGGAACGGAGAGGTGGGGGACCACAACTTAAGCAGAAGGCGAGGGGGATAGTGTTCGGAGGATTGAACCTTATTCCGACGGAGAGGTCGTTGGACCCGCCGCCCTACAGTTGCTTCAACTGTTGGCGAGGGGGACACAATGCCGATGAGTGCCGCCAACCAAAACGACACCAGTACTGCTGGAACTGTGGTCGCCGTTTTACCAGCGTGGAGCGGTGCCCCCGATGTGCCCGGGCATACGCCCGGTATATGGGACGAACATATGACGCGGAACCCCAACCAGAGGAACGGCCAGTGAGAGAAGGAGGGGAAGAACGCGGTGGGGAGGAAGAGCGGGTGCACGCAGAGCCACCGAGACCGAGTAGTGGTCAGATGGTAGAAACGGAGGTCCAGGAGCCGGAAGCAGCAGCCGCGGGGGAGGAAGAGGTAGGGAAACAGGGGGACCTAGCCCAAAGTATTTTGGCGTTGACCAAGGCCCTAGCGGGTTTACCAGCCGAAACACTGGACCTAGCGATACGCCAGCTCCTCAGAGAAAGGGAGGGTAATATGGAAAAGGGAGTTCGGAAGTGAGCCAGAGAGAGAAGGAGAGAGCCAGAGAGAATTTGGGAGAGCCAGAGAGACGCAGGGAGGCCAGAGAGAGTGTGGGAGAGCCAGAGAGAGTGTGGGAGAGCCAGAGAGAAGTAGGGAGAGCCAGAGAGACGTGGGGAAGCCAGGAAGAGTTGGGAGAGCCAGAGAGAAGGAGGGAGGCCAGGGAGGAGAGGAGAACTAGGAGCGGTAGCCAGAGGAGTCCTGAAGATGACGGTCCTGTATAAAACAGTACCGGTCATGGGGAGGGGATTGTGACGATGTGAATTTCCACGTTGCTCGAAATCGACTGAAAATTCTACATCGTCATGCCATCTGTCGGAAAAGCCCCTAGTTGACAGGTCCCAATTTTCATGGTTAGTAAGGAAAAGCTAGTACCGCCAGCTGACCCGCTAGCCGAGAGAAAGTAGGTCGCGCGGCTAGCTTGACGAGAGAAAGTGGTAGATGGCGGGGCCAGTATCACTTTTAGAGAGCAAGGAGAAGACGAAGACGGGCCACGAGGAAAATTCAAGAGACGCCACAGGTGGCCCATATATTAGCCGCCATAATGAATTTTTACTTCACCGCGCCGGTACACGATCCATCGCTGTGAGTTGTTTGTGAATTTTCTATCGTGAGATTTAGAGTTTTGAGGACAATTTTTTTGTGTTGAAATAGTGGAGCGTAAAGCTCGAGGGATTTCTGTAAGTACGTGGACAATAAATAAAGGATTTGGCCGTGAAAGTGTGTTATAGATTTTGTGTTCTCACCCCCTTGACAAGTTCCTAGTGATTACTGCCGCCTTGCTGCCACGAGGAGTCGGGGACAAGGAACGACGAGGGTGAGACAGCCGAGTCGCAGTGGGTAAGTCGTTTGATAGCCAGTTTTGCCAGTCGTGTCTCGCCGTTGGCTTTTCTGCTGCCAATTTTGTTTGGGCAGAATCTCCTCTGAGCGAGAGAGAAACTCGGAGGTTTGAGAGTTTTGAGTTTGTTGGGCCGAGTAGAGACAAGTTTATTAATTAATCTTTGTAAAAATTAATTGGCGCCTGACGGCGAAGTTTATTTATTTAAATTTCCTTTTTTTTGTGTGTTGAAAGCGTCAGATTTTGCCTGACGTAAGCAGAAATTTGAGCGAAGACATCAATCGCTCAAATTAATACGTCACAAAGGATTCAATTTTTTTTATTTTTAATAGAATTTTTCGAAAAATTGCAAATACTTTCTATAATTTTAATAAATTCATGGAAAGAATTCAATTATTTTTATAAATAATAAAGTTCTTCTTTGCAATTTAATTATTAATAAAAGCTTTGAATAAAATTCATTACATTACTTTAATCATTTTCAAAAAAATTTTTGACAAGAATTCTATTTATTTAAAAAAATTGAATAAAATTCCGCATAAAAATTAAATTTTATGAATTATTCAATTATTTATGAATTCGATTATTGAATTAATTATTTATTTTTCTTTTCAAGTAATTGATTTCTCCTAGAATTTTCTACTAAAAATTGATTTAATAATGAATTTTAGTTAAAATTTTAGATAATAATTCAATACTAAAAGCAGTATAGCCTGAATTTTTAGAATTTCTTTAATTTTTGAAAGGTTTCTAATTCAAATCGTTGGATATTTAAATTTTTCGTACTTTTAACTAATAATTTATTTATAGAAGAATTTCAGTTAAATATTCTAGATAGAATATTGAATTTAAATGTTGGAAATAATTTTAAATGAAGAAATCGACACTTCGACTCGGAATAATTGACTTCATCATGTTTATAATAACATTTTTATAAGTTATCGAATTTCAAAGGATTTTAATTGGAAATTTTTTATAATCTTTTTTTTAGTATATAATCATTGTTAGAGTGAATCAGAATATTCTTTTAGTGTCAGGAAAAAGTAAAGTTAAATTTTTATAACGGAATCCTGAATTTATAATATAATAATCGACAATTTTTCTAATAAATTTTATTGTAATGTTTTTCTACACGGAAAAAAAACCTTCAACTGGAGCAGCGATTACTTTCGCTGAAATAGTGAAAGTATTCTTTGAATTAGCGAAAGCATTCGTGGCAATAACTAAAAATTTCGCTAATACAATCCTCGGACATTATGAATTTTTCGACTTTTTTGGACTATTTTCAAATAATGCGACTTTTATCGATTTTTATTAAAAGATTGCGATTTTTTCGACTTTTCGATTTTTATAGCGTTAAATGCATAACTATATAGACAAATCTTTGGAAATTTTATTTTTAAATAAGTTTTATAATTAAATGTTTAAAATATTACCACGGTAAATCGTTAGGTATTAAAATAACACCAAAAAGGATTAAAATAATCCAATTTAGTGTTATTTTAATCCATTTTGGTGTCATTTTAATACCTAACGATTTACCGTGACAATTAAAAACAATTTTGAATAATGGAAATTCTGTAAAATTTAATTCGAACTAAATCATTTTTTCAAATATTTTATTAATAGAATTTTTGAAAATTAACTTTTAAATAATTTTAATTGAAAATTTTGGAAATAATATTCAATTCTCAAAAATTTTAAGGCGGTGTCAAAGTCGATTGGATTTTTACATTGAGCTTCAATGGTAATTATTGAACATAGATAGTAATTTTCTGAATTATTACGGTCTAATTTTTTAAAATTCTATTATTTTCAATTTTTTACATTATTTCCAAAAATTCAAATTCATACACAAAATAATAAAATTAAAATTTATCAGAATTATTTTTAACATTTTGGAGAAAATACTAATCTTTTAAAAATTTTCATTTAAATTTCTTTAAAAATAAGTAGTTTTTTTTGAATTATTCAAAACTTCTTTAAATCTTTTTGAAAAATCACATTACAATGTTTATAGAAAAAACTAATTCTCAAAATTGTTTTATTTTAATTTTTTAAGATTCAATTACCTTCGAACAAAGTAAATTGAAATTTTTTAAATTTACTATTTTGGAATTTTTCAAAATTCATTTATTTACATAATTAAAATTTTTGGATAAAATTTGATGGAAATTTTTTTATATTTTTAAAAAACTGAATTATATTTTTCAAAGGTTTTATTTATTTTAAATTATTTTTTTGAAAGATTTTACCAAATTTCAATTTTTTGAACGTTTTTTTTTAATAGTATTTAATTGTAAAACTTTTTGTATTTCAAAAAATTATTTAGAAATATTTTTAAAAAGTTAATTTAATTTAATTTAATTATTATAAAAAATTGGATTTTTGTACTTAAATAATTATGAAGTTGAAGTCCACAACGTTTATCAAAGAAAAAAATTTATTTAATTCAAACAAATATTATTTTTAATTTAATATTTAATTGTAAAATAATTATTATAAAAATATAAACATCAGTCTTTCTTTCTGAATATTTTTGTATCAATATTGCAGCGTTGTTTTTAATTAGTTTACTTAGTGAATAATTTTTTTTTGTTTATCAACGTTGTGGACTTCAACTTGGTAAATAATTGAATTTTCAGGTTCCTGAAGTTGCCATTGATGTTCAGCATCGAAAAATATTTTTTTGTACAAAACCAAAAAAATCACTTAATTTTTTCCAAAGTTTTAAGTTAAAAAAATTCTTTTAAATAGTTGTTTAATTCTTTGTTGAATAAAAGGAGTAAAATTAGTTCAATTTTTTTTATTAAAAATAAGGAAAACTACTTTTCGATGCTGAGCATCGATGCCAACTTCAGGAACCTGAATTTTCGACCATTTTTGTCAATTATTTTCGAAGAAATTGACAAAAATGGTTTGAAAAAATTCATGTAGGTAATTGATTTAGAGAGGAAGTTCAGTTAAAAATTGTAGAAAATAATTGATTTTTCGGAAGGTTTATAGTTTTAATTTTTACAAGTCATTAAATTTCAGATTTTGAAATCTTTTAAACTTTATTTCCTGTGAATAAAGAAGTAAGAAGTATTTGAATATTTATTTAGCGAAATTATCCAAGTTTTGAATAATTGGAATTTTTGCGACAATACTGAATTAAATAAACGACTTTTTCGACTTTTCTTCTATTTTTAATCGACTAAAGTGACTTCTTTTTTGCTCGTTAAAGTCGATCCGAGGCTTGTAATATAGTGGATTTTATAGTTGCTTCTGGTAAAGATTTTTTTTCGCGTAAGAATATCAAATTGAGACAAAAGACTAATTAAAAGTGTTGCGATTCGTTTTTTTTTGTCTCAATTTGATATAGCCTCAGGGAAACTGTGTGTGAAATAATTGGCTTACAGTTTTGCAATTATGAATTTTGTTGGAAGTTAAAAATAATTTCTAATGTTTGAAACTTAATTTGCCTTTGATTTTTATTCGCCTGTATTTGCATGGAGGAAATGAAAGATATTTTGCTTATTCATAGAGAAAGTATTTTTTAATTCATCAGCTAAGTGCTTTCCTATATATATAAGTAGCATTATATCGACTGTCTTCAGAATTTGCAAGTAATTCAATATTCTCCTGTTGAAGTTCCCATAGGCACTCAGGTAATTGTGCTGTTCGGGTAAAAATGCAAATAGAAAAGAAATTGATTTATAGTATTATTAGAATTGAAAAAAAAATGTTAGTTTCATTTTCATATAATTATATAGATGTTTAAAGAAGAGTAATTTCTGCACTTGGAAAATGGGTTTTTTTTTCTTTTTTTTTGGAGGGGGTATGTGTGTATAATGCTTTATGAGGAAACTAAGTGATTAATGCTTGTTTCAACTTACTCTCTTCTCGTTTCTCTCTCCTCTAATATTCAACCAAGTTTGTCATATAAATCGCTCCAGTAGACGACTCCATATTCACTAGCGGCTAATGAACGTTGGCATCGCTCGATAATTAGACAATGACACTTGCTATGTATGTTCCACTTAAGTACTATAATTATAATTTGATTAGTTGATCAGCTTCTAGTACTTCACTTAAACTTTAATTAAGTTTACTGTTAGCGAACGTTGCCGAAGGCTTAAGTTTCATTTCAAGTTTAGGCAAATGCACTTGCCTTCCTGCGTATGTATGTATATTTCACTCTAAATGAAACATTATCTATTTATGGAAATTCATATTTATTATAAAGTTCCTTTTACACGATGGCGCATATGTATATTTTGTTTCAAATAACGTTTTGGGAAAATATTGTATACATTATTGCTGAGATGAACTGCGTCTATGCCAATGAAAAAAAAATTATTTCACTCAATTAATTCAAATTATTTAAAAAATATTTATTTCATTCATATAATTTTTATTTCAGGGCTCGAACTAGGTCCGTAAATCCCGTAAAAGTCCGTAACTTTGCTTGAAGTCCGTAAAAGTCCGTTTTTTTGAAAAAAGGTCCGTAAAGTCCGTAATTCGGTTGAAAAAGATCCGTAAAGTACGTACATTATACGATATAATTTGGATAATTTTAGGGAAATTACAAATGATTGAAGGAATTCAATTATTTTCAAAAGTAATACAATTCTTCGCAAAAATTCAATTATGTTCAAAAATTTTTTAAAATTCTCGTCAAAATTTCAATTATCTTTAGAAATAATTAAATTCTTCTTCGAAATATCAATTATTTTCAAAAATTTTAATAAAATACTTGGAAAAATTTAAATTATTTTCAAAATTCTTCCTCAATTCAATGATTTTTAATAGGTTTTTATACTATTCTAATAAAATTTTTCAAAAGAATTCAATTATTTACCAATTTTTTTTTATAAATTTCTTCGCAATATTCAATTATTTTCATAAATAATAAAATTTTTACAGATATTTAATTTTTTTGGCAAATAATAAAATTCTTATTAAGAATTCAATTATTTTGATGAATAATAAAGCTAATTGCAGAATTTCAATTATTTTTAATACAATTTTAATTTAATTCCTCGAAAAATGTAATTATTCTTAAAAAAATTTTATTACAATTTATCAAAGAAATTTAACTATTTTAATAACCTTTGCTACAATTTATTTATTAGAATTTAAATATTATTTTTAATAAATTTTTGATTAAATTTCTTCAAAGAATAAAATTATTGCATTCAAAATTTTTAATGCAATTCTTTGCGTAAATTATCAATTATCTTTATAAATTATAAAATTCTTCTCTAAAATTGAATTATTTTTAAAAAAATTTAATAAATTTCTTGGCAAAATTTCAATTATTTTCAAAAAATTTCCTTAATTAAATTATTTTTAATATCTATTTTAATAAAATTTTGCAAAAGAATTTAAATTATTTGAAAATTGGTTGATACAAATTCTTTAAAAGAATTCAATTTTAAGAAATATATGTAATTATTCAATAAATTGTTTTTTTTTGTATTTAAATAATGAAATTCTCGCAGAATTTTCTCAAAAAAATTGATTTAAAAATGGATTTCAGTTAAAATTTTAAATTACAATTAAATTAGAGCGTAAAATTTTAGAAATAATTAAATTTTGAAAAGGTTTCAGATTCAAATCTTTGAAAATTTGAATTTTTCATATTTTTAACTAAGTAACAATTCTGTGGAATTAATTTTTTTGAAATTCTTTAAAACGATTCAATTATTCTTAAAAACTTGTCAAAAATCAATTTTTTTTAATATCAATACAAAATAAAAAAAAAAAATAAGTAAATAGTAAAATTCCACAAAAGATTTTTTATTAAATTCTTCGCAAACATTCAATTTTTGTTATAAAGAATCAAATATTCACAGAAATTGAATTATTTAAAATATTTCATAAAATTTTTTGAAAAAAAATTAATTCTTGAAATTCTACCTCAAGAATTTAATTATTTTTCCAAATAATAAAATTTTGAACGAAAATTCAATTATTTTCGTACCTAAATAATAAAATTCTTCAAGACGTTGAAGTCCACAACGTTTATCAACGAAAAAAATTATTCACTTAATAAATTAAAAAAAAAAAATAAAGCAGCAATATTGACATAAAAATATTTTGTAAAAATAGATTGATGTTTATGTTATGATAATAATTTTTATATAAATAAATATTAAATTAAAAATAATTTTGGAATGAATTAAACAAATTTTTTTCGTTGATCAACGTTGTGGACTTCAATTTCGTAAATTCTTCTTAGAAATTCAATTATTTTTTTTAAATCGATAAATTCTGGAATTCCTTCTTTATTTTTTTTACAATTATTTAAACATTTTCTCAAATAATAATTTTTTTCACGAGAATTCAAATATTTAAAAAGAGTTAAATAAAACTTTTCGCAAAAATTTAATTATTTTCATAAATAACAAAATTCGTCACAAAAATTGAACTATTTTTTTTAAAATTGGTAAATTCTGAATAAGAATTAAATTTTAAGAAACATTCAATTGTTCAATATAATATTTATTTGTGTATTTAAATAGTTGAATTTCAGTTGAACTTTCTAATAAAAAATTATTTATAAACAAAATCCAGTTAAAATTTTAGACAATAATTGACTAATAAAAGCGTAGTAGTACGATTTCTTTTTAGAAATAACTAATTTTTTAAAGATTATTAATTTCAAATTGTTGAACATTTTAATAATTGTAAAATTTAATTTATTTTCTTAATTCCTGCAAAGAATTTCATTTAAATTTGATCAAATAATTTTATTTGTTTACTTTTTATTAAAATTACTTTGAAACACAATTGTATTTTTAGAATAAAAATGTAGAAAATAATTGAATTTTTCAAAAATTTAGAATTAAATTTCTTAGCAGAATGTTAGCGATATAAATACAAATTAGTTATTTCCACTAATTACAGGTTATTTTATTTTAACAGTATAAAAATCTGTTATATAAATAATAAATATGTGTTAAGTATATTAAATAATAATTTTAGTAACATTCGTATTAAGTTTAAATAATTTTATTTCAATCCCCGCAGGTTTGAGATTTTAATTTAATTAAAAAAATGTAATATCTAATACTTCCAAACTTGAGTCCCCAAAAGGTAGAATCGATAGTGGAAAATTTGATTTTTTATTATTTTTATAATTTTTTTACGTCTGGAAGTGGAAAAAGTGAAATTTATTTAATACAAATAAACATTTATTTGGATCAAAATCTGCTTTGTTTTGATGCAAATAAATTTTGCATTTGAACAAAATAATGAATTATTTGACGCAATTAAAGAGATATTATAATTTCAATTAAAATAATTAATTATGATGAATAATTGAATATTTGATACAAAGAATTACTTATAGTTATTTCAAAAAAATTGTTTTAAAGATGCAAATAAATATTTATTTCAATTAAAAACCATTCATTATTGAATGAATTAATTTTCATAATTGATTTAAAGCAATATTTATTTCATCCAATTATTAATTAATAATTAAGTTTATTTGACTAAAATAATTCGTATTCGTATTGGATAATATTCAAATAAATTATTTATTTGAATGAAATCATTTTTATTCCATCCAAATAATTTTTTTTCCAGTGTGTGAATTTTATATATTTTCGTGGAGAATTTTCAAATATTGTACTGTGAGTTAAAAATTCTGTCTGGTCTATTTTCTTTGTTTATAGAACAAATGTAAATGGAAAATAAAAGTACAAAAAAAGAACAATAAAAACGAATAAAAAAATTCGATAAATGTAAAAATAACAGGGTGTAATCAACTTTGGGATATCTGTTTACATATTTATGGAGAAATATATATGTAGTACAACTTGTTAACAACAGTGCAACTTTTTCGACCAATTATCAAAAATTTCTTTTTTCACTTCTTTTTCAAATATTGCAACAAAATATCACATTTTTAGTATAAAATGCAACTTTTTCGATTTTTATAGTGTGGAAAATAACACTATCCAAACAAATCTATAAAAAATTGTTTTTAAATCTTTTTTTTAATTACAGGGATCCACTTTTTTATCACTTTCAATTAGTAAAATCTCCTAAAACACCTACAATCATAAATTTTTTCCCCTTTTTTCTGAGAAAAACTTTCAAAAATTGCCATTTTTTGTGAGTTCGAAAATTTTTCAGTTGTGCTTTAAAAAAATCCTTGTAATATAATTTTCAAGATAAAGAATTAAAAAGATTTCGAAGAATTGAAATTTTGTAAAATTTCATTGCAAATAAATTGATTTTTTCAAGTATTTTTCTACAATATTTTGAAAATCTGCTCTTGAAGAATTTTAACAGCAAATTATGATAAAAATTGAATTTTCAAAAATTTTAATGAAAAATCTTCAAGGGTAAATTAAAAAATGAAAATTAATGAAAAGCTTCTAAAAGTTATATAAAAATATTTTTTTTTAAAAGTACTTCTTAGAATTTTTTTCATTCTAATTTTTTAAAATTAAATTATTTTCAATACTTTCATTTAATATTTTTGTGAAAATAAAAAGACATACAAAAAATATATGCATCAAAATTTATTACAATCATTTTTAATATTTTGAAGAAAGCAATTATGTTTAATTTTTAAATAAAATTATTCAAAAAAATAATTTCTTTCTTTTTAAAGTATACAAAAATTATTTTAAGAAATTGAATTATTTTCGAAAAATTGCAATAAAATATTTTTAGATAACTAATTTTTAGAATTGGTTTATTCTAATTTTTTAAGATTCACTTATTTTCGATCAAAGTAAATTAAATTTTTGTTCAACTTTACTTTTTTAGATCTAGAAATAATAAATAAAGTCGATTTTTAGTAAAATTTCCGAGAAATCATTTTTATGTTTATAATTATAATTCCTAAACAATTTGACTATTTTTTTCTATATATTTTTCAAATATTCAATTATTTTTAGAAGATTTTACAGCAAATTGAAATTATTTTAAAAAGTTTTAACCAAATTTCAATTACTTTTAAAAGTTTTTAATAAATTTCAATTATTTTAAAATGTTTTTAAAAAAATTTTTTACTATAATTTTTTGAAAATATACCTTATTGACCTTTTTTTAAATAGGCAGTTACAAATACAATTATTATAAAAAAAATGAAATTTTTACATTTAAATAATTAAATGCTTTGAAAAACATTTGAAAAATATGTAATTTGAAAGATAATTGATTTAGAAATGAAGTTTAATTATAGAAATTGTAGAAAATAATAGGTTCCTGAAGTTGGCATCGATGCTCAGCATTGAAAAGTAGTTTTTCTTATTTTTAGTAAAAAAAATTTAACTAATTTTACTCCTTTTATTCACGTAAGAAGTAAAAAACCATTTAATAGTAATCATTCCATTTTTAAATCTTTGGAAATTAATTAAGTTCTAAAAATTATAACTAAAAAAATAGAATTATTCTCTTTCAAAATCCAATTATTTTAGGTCCCTGAAGTTGCCATCGATGCTCAACATCGAAAAATATTTTTTGTACAAAACCAAAAAAATCACTCAAAGTTTTCCAAAGTTTTAAATTAAAAATTACTATTAAATAGTAATTAAGTTTTAGAACTTTAACTAATTAGTTTTTTAGAACTTAATTACTATTTAATAGTAATTTTTAATTTAAAACTTTGGAAAACATTGAGTGATTTTTTTGATTTTGTACAAAAAATATTTTTCGATGTTGAACATCGATGGCAACTTCAGGGACCTAAAATAATTGGATTTTGAAAGAGAATAATTCAATTTTTTTTAGCTATAATTTTTAGAACTCAATTAATTTCCAAAGATTTAAAAATTGAATGATTTGATATAAAAAATGTGGTTGTTACACAACGTTGTTACTTTAAATTTTTGATTTCTTCAATTTTTGATAGAATTCCAGGAAAAATCGATAGAATTTCCGATTGAAGTTTCAAAGGAAAAGTGCAGAAAATTCTCGAATACCGCTATCAATGATGACGTGACATGTTCTCTTGAAGAAAAGAATGGCATGTTTGGAGTGGTTGTCAGTATAGACAAAACCGGTTCTAAAGAAGAGTGTGTATACCAACCTCTTGAATGTAAAGACTAGAATTCAGCCCTTTCTTAGTTGGTTTTGATTTTTTTTTCTTTTTGTTTAAAAAGAAAAATGAAAAAGGAAAATAATAGTTTCGCCCTTCCGTCATTATTCTAAACAAAGTGACTTTAATATCATACTGACAAAGCTGTATATTATTGCTTTTCTGAAATTGATACTATTTTAGTATTATGTCATGTTTCTCAAGCAGAATAGTTAGTAGTTTCTACCACAGGGAAGTGGTGGAGAGAAGCGCTTTACCATAATACGTGCAACTGCTCTTATAACTACAGTAAAACATTAAGTACTTACTCAATTTCCGCTTAAATGTACCCACAGAGGAAATGCACACTCTAATCTCTAATGATTATGCTCATACTATATATATATATATGAACCTTTACATCGGTTCTCAAAGGTTTTCCATGTATATATGTATATAGAGAATGGAAAATAAGGGAAACATTTTTCAAGGAACAATTTTGATTTTTTACTTTTCTGCATTTGCGTTTATTTTCTCCATGTTGGTTTCTTTCTCATTTTGATTCGTTTCTTCTTTTCAACTGCACACCCAGAGAAAAAAGTTATTTATTTTAACTAAAAGTGGATATTTCAAAAAAAATTTATTTGTTGTAAATAAATATTTTATTCAAAATAAATAAACTAATATTTATTTCAATTAAATGCACTTAGTAATCTAAAATAAAGAAATATATTTGCAATTTAGAAAATAGTATATTTGTGGTAAATAAAAAATATATTTGATTCAAATAAATGTTTGTTTGACTTATAAGTAGTCTGCGCATATTGCATTATTGAAAACAATAAGATGTTTTGCTTTTAACAGTTTAACGCGTATAAGTATATAAGAGATTCATTCATTATGAATAGTTAACAAATTTCATTATTTTAAGTACAGAATTTTTCTTTTTAAGTGAAAATTTAAATTAGTACAAAGTAACAGACTTGAATGTGATTTCATTTACACTCTAGTGTCTTATTTGAAAATTTGTGAGAAAAATGTGACAGTGGACTTTTACATATGAAGTTGAAAAGTAAAGTAAAATGACTGAGAAGATCTGAGTTTATTTAACAAATATTCTTATAAAAATAAACATTTATTTTAATGAATATTAAGAGTTTCATTAGTGATTGTGATTGTTAAATTTATTTGAAGATTATAAGTGAATTTTAATATTTCAGAATGCTTACAGGATTTATTAAAATGAAAAATGTTTTTTACTTGTTCTAAAGATAAAATATATTTAAAGAAAATATAAAATATTTTTCATTCAAATAAAAATGGATATTTAAACGAAATATATTAATTGAAATAAAAAATATTATTTGAGCTAAATAAAAGTTTAGTTGTGTTCTGTGACAAATATCCTTTTTTATTTGTTTCAAATAAATTTTATTTGTTTCAAATAAATTTTATTTGTTTCAAATAAATTTTATTTAATTCAAATAAATCATTTTTCTGGGTGCAAAGATAGGTTTTTTATTTGACACCTTAAAATAAAATTTAAGATGAAAGAATGGTATCTTACAGCTTAAAACTAAGTTGCATAAAGTGTTTTCTATATGAGCCGATAGTTAACCTAAAAACTTTTTTACGAAAAAAAAGTACCTTTTAATTTTTAATAACTTATACAGTACCGGCCAAAATTGTCAGTCCACCCATTTTTGAAGGAATGGAAAAAATTTTTTAACATAAAATTTATGAAAACTCAAATTCTTTTTTGATTTATATTTTAAAGACGATAAAATTTTGAAAAGAATAAGATCTTATGGAAGTCATTTGGACAAAATTTGTAGAAGATATTCTTAAAAATCGTATTTTTCAGTGTTTTGCAAAAATTTGAATAACTTCTAAAATAATAAACGCTTTTTAATAATCTAAGGCTTATTTTAAAGGTCATTTTCTACGGAATAAGAATTATTTATAGTCATTAACCTGTAATTTTTTTCTTCAAATAAGCATGACGTCAAAGTTGGGCAAAAAAATTGTGAAAATTTGAAATACATTTTTTGTGCTAAAAACTATTATATAGAACATATATAAAACATGATATGGTATAGATTTTTCAAGAAAATTTAATAAATAAATATGTTTGAATTTCAAAAATTATTTTTCTTTTAATAATATTATTTGGAATTTTTTGAATTTTTTTGTCCAACTTTGAAGTCATGCTTAAATTCCAAGTAAAAAATTACAGGTTAATGCCTATAAGTAATTCTTATTCCGTAGAACATGACCATAAGCCTAAGATTATTAAAAAGCGTTCATTATTTTAGAAGTTATTCAAAGTTTTGTAAAACATTGAAAACGACGATTTTTAAGAATATCTTCTACAAATTTTGGCCAAATGACTTCTATAGGATCTTATTCTTTACAACATTTTATCGTCTTTCAAAATATAAACCAAATAAATTTCTAATTTTTATGAATTTTATGTTAAATTTTTTTTTCTTTCCTTTAAAAATCTTAATTAAAATGTTTTTAAAAACTTACAGTCAAGTTTCTTACTTTTTTACTATGTAAAACAAATTCAGAGAATTTTATAAAATTTGAAAAAACTTGTAAAAATCCAAGGAATTTTGATCGAAATCCTGGAAAATTGTTGTTTTCTAATTGTATTTATTCTTAAAATCTATAATATTTCTTAAATATTTCAACATTAATTTAATTTTAAAACAGTTACGTTTCCGATTTTTATAATTAAATGAACTAGAAAAAGATTTTCATTTGAAATTTTGTAAAATTTCAATTTTAAATTAATTGGATTTGAAATTTGAAGAAACATAGATTTTTAAAAAAAATTTTAATAACTAAAATTGTTTTGAAATTAAATAGTTAAAGAATTAAATTATTTTCAAAAATTTTAATTAGATTCCTCTGTAATAATTTAATTTTTTTTGAAAATAATATTAATAAAATTCTTCGTAAAAATTTAATTAATTTCAAAAATTTGTCAACATTCAATTGTTTTAAATGTTTACAATTTTAATAAAATTTCACAAAAGAATTCAATTAATTAAAATGAATTTTAATAAAATAAGTCTGAAGAATTCAATTATTACTTGCGAGAGTAATAAATTCTTTGGAAAAATCAATTTATATTGAAAAATTTATAAAAATTTTAATTAAAATTTAAAAATTAAAATTATTTAATTAAAATTATAAATAATACAATTTTAGTCAGAATTTCAATTATATTTATAAATAATACAATTATTGTCAAAATTTCAATTACCTTTATAAATAATATCATTTTGTTACTAAATTCAATTATTTGGAAAAAATTAAATAAAATTCTCTGCAGCAATTCAATTATTAAAAAAAATTTAAATAAAATTCAAGGGAGAATTTCAATTGTTTTTAATATATTTCATCAAATTTGTTTTATCAAATTTCTCGAAAACTAAAATTATTCTTAAAATTTTTTTTTAAATTTGTTAAGAGAATTCAATTATTATTTAATTTTTTAGATATAATTAAATTTTCAAAAGTTTTTGAATTAAAATGTTTGAAAATTTGATTTTTTTTATACTTTTTACGAACAATTCTGTGGAATTAATTTTTTTAAAAAAGTTTACTTGCTGCTTTTTTACTGTAACTTCTACAAAAATTATTTTCATCGTTACGATTATTATTTTTAGAATTTTTAACTAAAATTCTTCATTAAATGAATTAATTTTAATAATTTTAAAAAATGTTTCTTGACAATTTTCAAATTTCTTTTGTTTACAATATTCAATTCTACAAAATTTTAATTATTCGTAAATTCTTCCACTAAACATATGTAACGAATTAAAAACTTCAAATTTTGTCTCAAATTTTAAAAGATTTTAACTGAAATTCTTTTTAAATATAAATTATTATCACAAAATTCTACAAGAATTCAATTATTTAAATACAAAAATAATTTATAGAATAATTTAAGTTTCCTTAAAAGTTCAATTCTGGTACAGAATTTTGTCAATAATTTTTTTAAATAATAGAATTCTTTAGACGAATTTTAATAAAATTCTAAAAAGAATAATTTTATTTTTCAGAAATTCGATTAAAATTGTACTAAAAATAATTGAAATTTAGCAAATGATTTTTTAAAATTTTTATTTTTTGGAAAAATAATTGAATGTTCCTGTAGAATATTATGAAAAATTTTGTTTAATAAATGAATTTTCTGATTATAAGTTAAATATTTTATTAAATAATTGAATATTTCTTAAAATTGAATTTTCCTAAAGAATTTTATCAACAAATTTTTAAATAATTGAATTCTCTAGACAAATTTGAATAAAATTTCTAGGAATAATTCCATTTTTCGACAAATTTGATAAAAACTGTAAATAAATAAAAAATAATTGAAACTCTACCAAGAATTTTCTTAAAATTTTTCAGAAATGTTTGAATGTCGGAGAAAAATTTTATTATTTATAAAACTAATTGAAAATTGATGGAAATTTTTGTAAATTTTTTAACATAATTGAATTTTTGCAAAAAATTATATTACTTTTGAAAATAATTGAATTCATGAGATGAATTTTATTAGAATTTATTTTTAAATAATTGAATTCTTTTGTTAAAATTGTTTGAAATAGCAGAGATTGAAAATAATAGAATTTTGACAAATTATTTTGTAAAAAAAATGAAAAAATGTGGAATATTTTTGAAAATAATTTAATTCTTTGAAGAATAAGTAAAAAAAAATTTAATGTTGCAAAATCTTTAATTTCTGTATAAAAAATAGTAATGATTAAATATTTACTTAAAAATAAAGTTAGTAATGTTTTCGAATAAGTTTCTAATTAATAATAAATGTATTTTTCAAAACATTGAAAAATTCCATTTTTCAAACTGGATGACGTGGAAAAGTCATGGAATTTAAGAAAAGAGCAAAAGCCTGAGAGGCAACTTTGAGAAATATCTTGATCACTGCGCCAAAACGTATAAAGTATCTTAGAAATCAGTAAGAAGTCAGTAAGATACAAAAAACACACCTATTTTTGCAGTTTCGTGATTTTTTCCAGCTGTTTCTTTTGATTAAAGATGTTATGTTATTAATTTAGAAGAAATGATGAAATGTTCAGTGTAGCTTTATAGAAAAAGTTTAGAGCTTCTTTCTCAGCTTGTTCTTGTGTGTGCGAGTTGCTGGTTTTCCTTAGTCTGTATAGCGTAAAAAGCGTTTTGCGAATAGACAGCGCACTTCCTGTCTGAGAGCCTCTTTCACATCATCTTGATGAAAGTTTTCTTTCATATGTGGTGAAGAGAGGATGGTGTAAAAAAGCACAGAGATGCAATACGGGATGGTATTAAAGGGTTACTTTGATTTTCTTCTTGCTTCAAGAATTATAGTTCTCTAATTTTTCCCTGCTTTTCTTTGGTAATCGAGTTAATTATTAAAAAATTGTCTTTTTCCGGCTATTTCATTCTTTGCTTGATAATCGAATTAATTAGCTTGAAAAATAATGGATCTAGACTTCTAGAGAAAAGTAATGCCTTCAAATAGAAGAAGAATGATATTATTCTTATGATTATATTATTCTTATTATGAATTATTATTTTTATTATGATTATATTATTCTTATTATGAATTATTATTTTTATTATGATTATATTATTCTTATTATGAATTATTATTTTAATTATGATTATATTATTCTTATTATGATTATATTATTCTTAAAATTATGATTATGATGTTATTCTTATTATTATGATTATGATAGAATATTTTGGTAATTGAATTGATTTGGGAAAAAATAATGGTTGCTTGTTTAAATATAGAAAGACCATTATTTTAAAAATGAAAAGACCAGCTGTGGCAGTTTTTTTTTCGACAAAATTTGTTAGTTAAAATCCGGAATAGCTGACAGGTTTTACTGCGTGAGATCAAAGAAGTTTGCTGTGACAGCAAATTTAGTTAAATTTTTACTGATGTTGGTTGTCACAGCAAAACGGGTTCGTTTCCTTTGCAGGCATTTCAGCTCTAATAGCCAATTTTGAGAGATCTGACAGCAAACATCAGTTATAAACAGACTGCAATTTATTTTTCTTCTTGTATGTTTCTTTAAAATTATATCACGGCGACAAATCAAATCTGAGAAAGCAGCATTGATTCGAATAAATTTTCAATTTTAAATTGATTCTTTTTTAGTTTGGCAATGATTACTGAACTGTTCTTAATTCTTTGTTGCTATAAAGAAATCAATATAACTTGATCTGTGTATGCGGTTTTATCACAAGTCAGTTTTAGAACTCGTAAAAAGTTTCCTGAATTTTGTTGTCCAGTATCCTTCAAAAATAATCGAAAAGTTTTCATTCTTCTTGAATTTGTTTTTTTGTTTGCTTTTTATACTTCGAAATTGACAAGAATTTTAATATACGAAATCCTTAGTTCTTTTTATTTGTGCCGTTGCATTAACATATAAAAAATTGTATACCGTAATTAATTGATTGCAATTATGAAATCTTATTTCTTACTTTGTATTTAATTACATTTTACATCTGAAGTAAAATTTGTTTTTTATATTTGTTGCAGGTGAGTTCTGTTATTATTGCTGTTTCAAGGTTCACGTGAGTAATATTACATGTTAAGTAAGAAAAAAATAGAAACATGTATCGTAAATAATAATTATTGTTTATAATTTTTTCTTTTTCAAGAATCTAGTTCTTAGTCAGTAAAAATGGATGTTTTTTATCTCCTAAATTTTTTTTTAAATTAAAATATTTCTTTTTTTTTTAGAATTTTCATTACTTTAAATCCGCTAATTACTAGAGATCAAAGAACTTCTACAAAAATTATAATAAAATTCCTTAAAACGGTTCAATTAATTTTCAAAATATACTCGAAATTCAATTATTTTCGATATTTAGCATTTTCTTAAAATTTCGTCATAGAATTCAATTATTTAAAAAATCGTGATAAAATTCATAGAAAATACAATTATTTGAATAAATAAATTTCCATTGGAATTCAATTATTTTAGAATAGCATTTTCAAAAAGATCAATTATTTTACAAAATTTTTATACAAATTTTTCACAATAATTCAATTATACTTTCACTAATAATAACATTTTTCATGTAAATAAAATTAAAAAAAGAATTTTTGATAAAATTCTAATGAAAAATTCAATTATTTTTATAAATAATAAAACTTATCGTAAAATTTCAATTAATTTTTATACATTTTTAAATTAATTAGTAAAAGAATTGAATTATGTTTGTACAATTTTAATAATATTCTTCCCAACTATTCAATTATTTTCATAAATAATAGAATTCTTATGCAGGATTTCAATTATTTTTAATACAATTTTACAAGAATTGCTTAAAATATGTAATTATTCTTAAAAACTTAATTTCAATTCCCCGAAGAAATCAAATTCTTAAAAAAAATTTTTTTACTTCTTTGGAAGATTTCAATTTTTTTTAAACAAAATTTTTCACAGAAATTCGATTCTTTTTAAAACAATTTAATAAAATTTTCCTCAATAATTCAATTATGTTCGTATAAATAATAAAATTCTTCTTAGGGATTCAATTAGTTTTGAAAATTTTAATAAAATTCTTTGCAACTATTCAATTATTTTCATAAACAATAAAATTCATCGCAGGATTGCAATAATTATTTTTAATACTACAATTTTACAGGAATTATGCTCGAAAAATAATGTAATTATTCTGAATAATTTAATTTCAATTCCCCGAAGAAATCAATTATTTAAAAAAATTTTTTTTTAATTTCTTTAAAAGAATTCAATTAATCATAAAAAATTAGAATTTTTCACAGAATTTCAATTATTTTCAAATATTTTAATAAAGTTTTTTTTTTTGTAAGAAATCAGTTATTTTCAATACAGTTTTCATTGAATTTTTTTGGAATAATTCAATTATTATTTTCGATTTTAATAAAACTCTACCAAAAGAATTGAATTATGACGATAAATAACAAAATTATTCCCCAAAAATAATAAATTTCTTCTTGGAATGATTCAATGATTTTTATAATAAATTCTTATAAAATCGTTCGCAAAATCGTTCGAATTGAATTATTCTTAAAGTTTTAATTATTCTTTGTAAAATTCAATTATTTTTAAAAACTTTTCGCGCAGTACAATGATTTTCAATATCTACCATTTTTCATCAGATTTCCAAACAGAATTCAATTATTTAAACTTTTTTTGTAAAAATCTTTCAAGAATTCAATTCTTTTTCATGGATAGAAAAATTTCTCTTAGGAATTCTATGATTTAAATTAGAATTTGCACAAAATTAGTCGAGAGAAATGAATTTTTTAAAAAATTTTTATAAAATTGTTTGCAAGAAACAAGAATTAATTTTTTTGCTGTAAATAGTCTTTGATAGATACTTTTTTACTACTTTTCTTAATTTGAAAGCTAATTTTTGATACTTTTTTAAAATTAATTATCGAGTGCGAAGTCTGTAATTTTGTTATTTTTCAAATTTAAGTAGTAAAAAGAATAAAGAATATACTTAATGCAATAAAATGTTGTGATGTTATTGTTAAAGTTTAACTACTTTTCACGTCGGTAAAGTTCGCAACGTTTATGATTAACAATTGAAAGAAGAAAATTGTTTTTATACTAAAAAAATAATATTTTTTGTTCAAAAATATTTTTTTTTTGTAAATCATTATTAAAAAAATTAATCGTACTATTTTCTTAATTTCTTTACATAAATTTATAAAAATTTCCTTGAAAACATATTTTTTTCTAATATCGTTAACTATAAACGTTGTAAGCTTCACGAACCTACTTTTCCTGGTTGTTTGAATTCTAAAATTTTAACTACATATGAAGTAGTAAAATTTACTATACAAACAGTGTTACACTGAGAAAAATGGATATTAAGATACGAAGCTGAAGTCCGCAACGTTTTTAAAAACAAAAAATCAAAAAATATTTTTTTTCAATTTAAATTCATTTCTAATTTTCATTTGCCTTAATTTTTAAGAAATTAATTATCACTAAGGATAAAATTATTAAAAAATAACATAATGTACAGTCAAAAATAAAAATACCGTACCATTATTTTTTTGTTTTCGTTTTTAAAAACGTTGTGGACTTCAGCTTCATATTAAGTTTTAAATTTTTAATATCTAGATATTAACGGTTAATCTAGATGTTATGTAATACCATCTTTTCTTAATATCCAGGATATTAAGATTTTTAATATCCAATTTTCTCAGTGTAGATTAATCGAATAATTAACTACTTTCCACTCTACTATCCAATAGTAGTTGAATTTTTAGAACAAATTTTTTTCAATCTGTCAGGAAAATAGTTTAAATTCTTTCTAGAAATCAGAGGGGAGTAAAAAATCGAAAGTTTCCATGCAACTCTGAAGATAGTATTTTTCAGATTTTTCTGAAAGTTTTCTTTTGTATTGCCAATAACAATTTTCTCACTGTATATTCAGATGAATATTTGCTTAGCATTTGCCCATTTTTCATACACACAAACACAAACACACAAATATTTACAGAAGAACATGGGAATGATTTTTGATTGAAGAGGGAAGAGAGGGATGATGCTCTTTTCCGTGACTGGTTACGTTATGAGAGTGACAGCTTCATCTCTGTTCCGGAAGGGTGATGTTCCTTTTGTGTCAAGGGAATCGAAAGCTGCACATTCACCCACGCTTAATTTTCCCCTGTGTGCACTCGTCTTTGAACCTTTAGCAGTCGATATGCAGTTCAATTTCAATCCTCTCTCTCGTCTCGCTCTCGCTCTCTTTCAATGTTGTTGCATTTGTATTGTCCACTGTCTGGCCACAATAGTCCTCAAGGTACACGTGCATTTACAGAGAAAAGTACAATTTATAATAAATGAATTTTGTATATCTCATGATCACAAAAGAACTAAGCTGTATATTTTCACGTTCTTCTAAATTATTATATCGCAAATAGGGTCATTTAAGGTAAATGTAAACAACGAGTAAAACAGTAGATGTTTCTGCTAAATTTACAAATTTAAGGGGAGGCACCACCCCCAACTTTGACCCCTTGAAATTTAAATTATTAAAGTAGGTTATATTTTTTTTCTTGCACCATTTTTAACCCTAAAATATATAGGATGGCAGGCTTCGCACTCTTCTACTAAAAGCTACTATTTGCTACTTTTTTTGACACGAGGCTACTTTTTAGCTACTTTTTTGTGCCTAATGCTACTAAAAGCTACTTTTCGGAACAAATAGTCAAATTTAGATTTTTAGATTTCACATTTCCATTCAAAAACAGTGTTAAAAACTAAAATCGTTAATGAAAAACCAGGGCTGCAATGATTTAAATCAAGTTGATTTAAATCATGATTTTAATCTTGATTTAAATCTTGACATTTAAATCATGATTTAAATCAAACTGCGAAATGCATTAGAAACCGAAAAGGATACAAAATTAGAATTTATGTTAAAAGTTTTTAATTAAATAAAAGTAAAAAAGAATATCTTATAAAGATAATATAATGAATATCAGAAAATAATAATTATTATTTTTTGTTTATTTGGCGAAAGTTATTGAAAGATAAAAAATTTGTATTTTATATTTGAGTCAAAGAAGCATTAAATATCAGTATTTTGTTAAGATTTCCTAAACTTTTTTAAAACAAATTTTATTGTAACAAGAATATATATGTATTTTTTATTAAGGGTAGCCACAAATTATAAAAACAATTATAAATCAGAGATTTAGTTGGTCAGAAAAATACAGGGAATTTTTAAAAATTCTTTAAAAGTCAGGGAATTTTAATCGAAAGAAACCACAAATTAAAAAACTTTGATATAAACTTAGTTTTTGTATTTAGACTTTTTTTGTATAATATTTAATAATTAAACAAACATTTTTTAAATGTCTTATGTTTTTTTTATAAATAAAATTGTTACTTAAAAAGCATTAATAAATTTTTATATTTTTTTTTAAGTGTAAAGTTAAGCGGAACTCTTCTGCCACAAAAATGTATTTTTATATGCAGAATTAACATGAATTGAATTGAATTGCATTATTCAAATTTTAATTAGTAATGCAGGGTATTAAATAATAATTTAAAAATTTGTTAATCAGGAAAAATGAAAAATTAGTCAGAAAAAAATCAGGAAATTCTAAAAATGAAATTTTGCATGCACCCTATTATTAATTTTTTAATTCCTAATATTAAAAAAATAAATATTTAAAAAATAGTATTAAAAAATGATTTAAATCAAAAAAATCCGATTTAAATCAAAAAAATCTGATTTTTTTGATTTTTTTTTAAAAATCATGATTTTTATCAGCCCTGTGAAAAACTAGCGCCAATAAAATAATAGGAAATAATTTTACCAACATTTATTCCATCACTAGTGACTGATTATAAATTGTGTTTAACCTCTAAATTCCCCGTTCTTCCCGGTTTTATTTTCTCATCAAATTTTTATTAATTTCATTTCGAACATAAATCTACAATTTGGAAAATAATTTAATTATAAACAAAGAATTTTTTCAATTTTTCAAAAAAAATCTTCTCTCTTCATAATTATAATTGAAAATTTGATTAATTCAATTTCATTAAAAATTTATTGATACTAATTGAGTTTCTGCAAAGAATTTTAGTATTTATAAAAGTAATTGAATTAATCCTTCCAAAGAATGTCATTGCATATTTATGAAGAAAATTAAATGTTTGCGTAGAATTTTATTAAAATTTTTCAAAATAATCCAATATTGTAGAGAATTAATTTAATTATTTATAAAGATAATTGAAATTTCGGAGAATTTCAAAAAAATTTCAAACATAATTGAATTTCTATGGAGAATTTGATTACTTTTGAAAATAATTGAATTGTTTTGTTTTAAAATTTTATGGAAATTTACGAAAATAATTGAATTCTTTAGAAAAAATTTAATCCAATTTTAAAAAATAATTGAATTTTTCGACGAATTTGATTAAAATTGTATTAAACATAATTCCATTTCTGCAATGACTTTTATTATTTATGAAAGTAATTGAATCATTGCGAGGATTTTAGAAGAAAAAGTTTTAAATAATTGATTTAAAAAAAAAATTCAGATAAACTCTATTTTTAATAATTGAATTCCTATGAAATTTTCATTCTTTTAGAAAATAATTGAATATTCGTGTAGAATTTTGTCAAAATTGTTTTTAAATAATTGAATACTTTTTGGAATTTTTATTAAAATAGTAGACATACAAATTATTGAATTAAGAAATTTTTTTAAAATAACCGAATTCTTGTGGTGAATATAAATGGATTTTTGTTATTTATAGAAATAATTGAACTTTTACAATGAATTTTAATAACACTCCTAAAGGTAATTTAATTTTGTCCAAGTTTTACTATTTAAGAAAATAATTGGATGTATTGCGAATAAATTTTTAAAAATAAAATTATAATTATAAGGTGACTAACTTCCCTTGATTATTTAGAAAAATTTTAATAAAATTCTTTAAAAGAAGTAAATTATTTTCATTAGAATGTAAAGAAATTTCAATTACATAACAAATTTTCAATTATTTGTTTTTAAAAATTCAATTATCTTAAAATAACAGGAATAAAAAATCTTATTTTTCAAAATATTCTACAAAAAAACTGCGAAAATTCAATTTTATTAAAAAATTTGAAGTTTGAATTTTTTTTAAATTAACTAATGAAAATTTGGATTATTAATCTTCGCGCTAAGAAACGTGAATACATTAGAATGTGACTCCTTATAAAATTGAATTATCTATCAATTATTAAATTAAAATACTTTGCAAATTCGATTTTCTAAAAAGTTTTTAATGAAATTCTTTAATTCTTTTTTTGTCACCAAGGCTACTATTTCCTACTTTTTTTTGTCATCGAGGCTACTTTTTTCTACTTTTTTTAATCTCATAATAGAGTGCGAAGCCTGGGATGGTCAAAAATTTGAAATTTTAATTTTTGAAGAGGTTAGAATTTTTATCTTTTCAATAATTGCATATTTTTGCAAATCCATGCGAGAGGTTGTTTAAAACTATAAAATAAGCTTAGAAAAAAATTTGCCTTAAAAAATATTAAAAATTTTAAGAGAAGATTAATTTTAAATGTTCAAATTTTACAACTTTTGCCATTTTTTCCAAAATCCTAGACCAATAATCTTCTTGAGAATATCAGTGTTTAAAAAAATTTATTCCCTAAATGCAAAAACCATGTCGAATAACTTATTTACTAGATTAAAATTTTAACGTCTGTTAAAATTTTAACCTAGAAAATAAAATTAATTTTGACAGATGTTAAAATTTTAACATAGTAATTAAGTTATTCGACATGGTTTTTGCATTTAGCGAATAAATTTTTGTTAACACTGATATTCTCAAAAAGATTATTGTGGTCCAGGACTTTGGAAATATGTCAAAAGTTGTAAAATTTGAGCATTCAAAATCAATCTTCTCTTACAATTTTCATAATTTTTTAACGCAAATTTTTTTCTAAGCTTCTTTTATAGTTTTAAACAACCACTCGCATGGATTTGCAAAAATATGCAATTATTGAAAAGATAAAAATTCTAACCTCTTCAAAAATTAAAATTTCAAATTTTTGACCATCCTATATATTTTAGGGTAAAAAATGGTGCAAGAAAAAAAATATAATCTACTTTAATAATTTAAATTTCAAGGGGTCAAAGTTGGGGGTGGTGCCTCCCCTTAAAAATGAGTACGACGTCAATATTTTTACCTCAGCTCTCACCTTCAAGATGTTTTGAGTATTGGCAATATTTTATTTTTACAATTGGCAATGCCACAGTGTGAGTTATCTTTAAATGCAAAAAAGATTGAAAATCAAAGTTTTACTGTTTCAGTATTTTGTCTCGCATTTGCATAAAAATAAATTCAAAAATCAAACTAAAATTTCCGATTCTTCCTTATTAATGCCACAATAAAAATTGACTTTGTTTTTTCATTTTCGTCAATTTAATTAATAAATAATTAAGTGTCTACATTTACTCCGAAAATTCGAAATCTCGGGGTAAATGTAAACAGAACTTCAACTACATTAAAAAAAAAATTAATAAATTATTGGATCTGCCATTTTGAAATTTAAAAATTCGATTTTAGACAATAATTTATTTTTAAATAACTTAATTTTTAAAGAACTATCATAAAATTATGACTTATAAATTATGTAATAAATAATTTTTACAATTTTCATAAATAGTAGTTTGATAAAAGAATTTTAATTAAAAATACTAACAAAATTTAATTTTGGAAAAGTTACAAATAACTACAGAAATTCAATTATTTTCAAAAGTAATAAAATTTTTCGCAGAAATTCAATTATATTCAAAAATTAAAAAAAATTCTAGTCATTTCAATTATATCTTTAAAAATAAAAAAATTCTTCTCCAAAATTGAACTCTGTTCAAATTTTTTTTTTAAATTCTCGTCAAAATTTCAATTATCTTTATAGATAATACAATTCTTCCTCGAAATTCAATTATTATTAAAAACTTGAATAAAATTCTTGGAAAAATTTCACAGGAATTCAATAATTTACAAAATTTTTGATGAATTTCTTCTAAACAGATCAATCATTTTTATAAATAATAAAATTTTCACAGGAATTCAATTAATTAATATAAAATAAATCAAATAATTATTCGAAAAATATCATCAATTATTTAAAAAGAATTTTATAAAATTCGTCGCGAGAGTTGAGTTATTGAAAAAAATTTAACAAAGTTCTTTTCAAGAATTCAATTATTTTTAAAAAAAAGTAAATTCAATTATTTTTATAAACTTGAATAAAATTCATTAGAAAAATTAAATTATTTTCAAAAGTAATAAAATTCTACGCAAAAATTTAATTATGTTTAAAAATTTTAGTCAAAATTTCAATTATCTTTATAAATAATAAAATTCATCAATATCCAATTATTTAAAAAATTTTTTTAAATTCTCGTCAAAATTTCAATTATTGTTATAAATAATACAATTCTTCTTCGAAATTCAATTATTTTTAAAAGTTTCAATAAAATTCATGACAAAATTCCACATGAATTCAATTATTCAATTATTTAATATAAAAAATTTCAAATAATTTTTCAAAAAATATCAATTCAGTTATTGAAAAAAATTTAACAAAGTTCCTTTCAAGAATTCAATTATTTTTAGAAATAGTCAAATTCTTCACCGAAATTCAATTATTTTTATAAACTTGAATAAAATACGTTTGGAAGAATTAAATTATTTTCAGAGTAATAAAATTCTTCGCAGAAATTCAATTATGTTCAAAAACTTTTGTCGAAATTTCAATTATCTTTGTAAATAATAAAATTCTTCAATATTCACTTATTTTTTAGAGAATTCTTTATATTCTCGTCAAAATTTCAATTATTTTTATAAATAATAAAATTCTTTACCGAAATTCAATTATTTTAGAAAAATTTTAATAACATTTTTGGAAATTTTTTAAAATTATTTTCCTAAATAATAAAATTCATCTCGCAGGATTTTAATTAATTTTTGATACAATATTTTAATCAAACTTCTTCGAAAAATGTAATTATTCTTAAAAATTTTATTAAAATTTGTCAAAAGAGTTCAATTATTTAAAAAATTTGTTGATAAAATTCTTTAAGAGAATTCAATTTTAACAAACTTTCATTTATTCAATAAATTATTTATTTTTCAATTTAAATAATTGAATTTTTCTAGAATTTTCTAATAAAAATTGATTAAAAAATGAAATCACCGAATAATCGATTTATTGTTTATGAAAATAATTGAATTATTTCAACGAATTTTATTACAATTTTTTCAGATAATTGAATTTTTTTTAGAAAATTTACTACTTTTAAAAATTATAGGATTCTTGCGAAGGATTTTATTAGGGTTTTTGTAAATAATTCAATTTTTGTTGGAAAATTTCATGGTTATTTAAATTATAACAAAACATTAAGAATTTTTTAAGTTTTGTAATATTTTTATAAATTGTTGAGTTTCAAAAAGGTTTGAACTTGAATGTTCTGAAGAATTTTAATTCCTGTGGAAAAGTAATAATTAAATACTTATTTAAAAATTCAGTTATTGGTGTTTTTGAATAATTTTACAATTAATGAAATTTGTAAATAAATTTAATAGAACATTTTTTTGAGTATCTAATAATTTTTAGAGTGAATCAGAATATTTTTATGGTCAGGGAAAAAGTGAGAATTTTGTCTGGAAATCAGGGAAAAGTACAAAGTTGAAGTCCACAACGTTTATCAACGAAAAAAATCTCTTTAATATTAATAAAATATTATTTTTAATTAAATATTTAGTTATACAACAATTTTCATCAAAACCTAAACGATCTTTTTGTTTAAATACTTTTCTGTCAAAATTGATGCATTATTTTTAAATAATTTATTTAGTAAACAATTTTTTTTGTTGATCAACGTTGTGGACTTCAACTTGGTGGAAAAGTCAGGGAAAAATAAAATTAAATATTTGTGGCAACCCTGATGAAAATCATCTCAACAATAAACGAAATGAAACAAAGAATCTGGAAGTGGGGAAAAAATAAAGAAATCAATTTTGTTGTAATTTTGAAGAAGAAAAGGATTCATTTTATTATAATTTGAAGACTTTTAAGTAAATTTTTTTATTCTCTTATATTGACTAATGTTTTTGGTAAAACATAGATGTTCCGTTTAAATTTACCCCAAATGACCTAAAAGAATATTTGATTCTTCTTTTATTGCGCAATTCTAGTTTTCCGTTTTTTTAAGTGTTTTCTACTTTTTGTTTTTGACAATATAAAAGGAATAAATTAAATTCTCGTTTGAAAGGGAAATGAAAATATTTTTAACGGAGTTTTATTAGAAATCTTGAATAAACTTGAATTTTGTATGAATACCCTTCTCACAACTTGACTACTTTGTGAAGTGACGTTCAAACTCGAAAGCTCATTTCATCCAAGTTTCGCCAGTGAATCGACTTGAGTTGCTCGTAAAAAACATCTCTATAGGGTATATATATATATATATATATATATATATACAGATACTGCTTTTTATGGTCCAGAATTTCATTGACAATTTATCTCTACTTACACAGTTTCCGTAATCAATGAACGATGGAGGGAAAACTAATAATGTCTTTTTCTTGAAATAAAAGATAAATATATATATAGAGAGAGAGAGAGTTTGGTGAGGTTAACGATTTCTGGTTTTGCAACAAAAGGGGTCGTTAGCATTAGGTCATGATGACTGTTTAAGTTAGAGGCAGTTTTGGCACAGACGCTTTGGGTTCAAGTCGTAACCAACATCTGTTACCAAGAACCAAAGAGGTAGGACTTTCCTAGTTTCGATAACGACAAATTCTCCGCGTTGATATTCACTCAATGTCGTCGTCTCTCTGAGAAACTCTTCTCCTCTTTTCCCCATCAGGAATCAATTTTGCTCAACTATCTGAAAGTGATTGACAGTCGAGGTGAACTTAAAGGATATGTACAGATTTCTATTAAATGTATGAATCATCTCTGCGCTATAAACGATACTCTAATTGAAACAATTTTGTGTAATTCAAATCTTATTTTATATTATGAGGCTTTTAAAAAACGAAAACAAAATAATTAATTGTACGGTATTTTTATTTTTGATTCTAAATCATGTTATTTTTTCATTACTGTATCCTTAGTGACAATTTCTTAAAAATTAAGAAACATGAAAATTCGAGGTGAATTTAATTTGAAAAAAAATTCTTTTTTGATTTTTTATATTTAAAAACGTTGTGGCGTTTAATTAATTTAATGTATTAATATGCAGTTAGTTAAATTTTAAACTTTTCGAAATAGTCAATTAGCTATAGTTTTCATGTTCCTAATGTTTCGAACGTTCAAATGAACGATATTTTTTTTACTTCTTCTAATTCGTATTTCTTTACAAAATTTTTTATGTTAAATGAAAACAAATTAATATTCTAAACTAAATATTTTTTAATTTTAATTATTTTTATTTTTTAAGTAGCAATTCTATAAAATACTTGAGGTGAAAAAAAATTTCGTTCATTTGAACTTTCGAAACTTTAGTCACATTAGTTTTCGATTTTATGAAGCTGAAGCCGACAATGTTTTTAAAAACGAAAAATCAAAAAAGAATTTTTTTCAAATTAAATTCATCTCGAATTTTCATGTTTCTTAATTTTTAAGAAATTGTCACTAAGGATAGAGTAATGAAAAAATAACATGATTTAGAATAAAAAATAAAAAATAACGTACCATTAAATTATTAGATTTCGTTTTTAAAAACGTTCTGGACTTTAGCCTCATTCGATTTTTTCATCCAAAATATTTACTTAAATTCGTATAAAACTTATAGCGAAAAAAAAATTTCCTATTTTTCGTAATTTAATGCACAAAATTCGCCATATTTTATTTTCTATGAGATAAATTTAAAATCTAAGCACGAAATATCTTGTATAGCGAGTCCGAAAACATAAGGAAACGCTTCAGTTACTTTCAGGGAGCATTTTCAGTGTTTATAATTAGCTCTTAAAATAAAGACATAAAATTTCAAAGGTTTCAGACTTTAATGGGATAACTAAAATTCTTCTATAAATCCATTATTTTGAAAAATCAATTTAATGTATATTAACAAATTTAAATATAATTTCAGAAAAATTTGAGTTATTAAATTTTTTTTAAATCTATATACGTTTTTCAAAATTTCTAATCAAATTCATTTAAAATTGAAATTTTACAAAATTTTTAATGAAAATCTTTTTCTAGTTCATTTAATTATAAAAATAGTAAACACAACTCTTTTAAAATTGAATTTATTTTGAAGTATTTAAATAAAATTAGATTTCGAGAATAAATACAATTCGTGAAAAAACAATTTTCTCCAGGATTTTTATCAAAATTCCCTGACTTTTCTAGTTTTTTCAATTTTTGTAATATTCCCTGACATTTCCAGGTTTCCAGGTTGCGTGGCAACCCTGTAATATTATTATTGTTAATACTGTAGAGCAATTCTAATATTAATCAAAAACACTAAAACAAATTGAATTTCTGTAGCAATTAGATATGACTGCAGAAATTGAATTATTTTTAAAAGTGGTAAAATTCTTTTCAGAAGTTCAAATATTTTATTTATTTTATTTATTTTACATAGAATTAAATTATTTTCCAAAAATTTAATGAAATTCTTTTGTAAAAATTCAATTTTTTTCAAAATAATTTTAATGAAAATCTACGTACAAATTTAATTATTTTCAAACATTTATCAAATTTGAATTATTTTTAATGTTCACTATATTAATAAAATTCCACAAAAGAGTTCAATTATTGAAAACCAATTTTAATAATATAAATCTCAAGGATTCAATTATTTTCAAAAGTAACAAATTCTTCGCAAAAATCAAATTATGTTCAAAAACTTACAAAAATTTTAGTCAAAATTTCATTTATATTTATTAATAATACATTTTTTCTCAGAAATTCAATTATTTTGAAAAAATTTTAATAAAATTTTGGGTAAAATTTCAATTATTTTCAATATATTTTATAAAATTCGTCTCATCAAATTTCTCGAGAACTGAAATTATTCTTAAATAATTTATTAAAATTTGTTAAGAGAATTCAATTATTATTTAAATTTTTAGAATTAATTAAATTTTCAAAAGGTTTTTGAATTAAAATCTTTGAAAATTTGAAATTTTTATACTTTTTACGAACAATTCTGTGGAATTAATTGTTTTAAAAAAGTTTACTTGCTGCTTTTTTACTGTAACTTCTTCAAAAATTATTTTCATCGTTACGATTATTATTTTTCGAATTTTTAACTAAAATTCTTCTTTAAATCATTTAATTTTTATAATTTTCAAAAAAGTTCTCTGACAATTTTCAAATCCATTTGTTTACAATGTTTAATTTTACGAAAATTTTAAATATTCGGAAATTCTTAATTCGAATATATGTAAGGAAATAATAACTTTAAATTTTATCTAAAATTTTACCTGGAATTAATTTTAAAAATCAATTATTATCAGAAAATTCTACGAGAATTCAATTACTTAAATATAAACAAATATAATTTATTGAATAATTCAATTTTTCTTAAAATTTAATTCTGGTAAAGAATTTTATCAATAAAATTTTTAAATAATAGAATTCTTTCGACGACTTTAATAATATTCTAAAAAGAATAATTTCATTTTTTAGAAATTCGATTAAAATAATTGTACTAAAAATAATTAAAATTCAGCAAAATAATTTTTTTAAATTTTTATTTTTTGGAAAAATAATTGAATGTTTGTGTAGAATATTATAAAAAATGTTGTTTAATAAATGAATTTTTTGATTATAAGTTAAATATTTTATTAACTAATTGAATATTTCTTAAAATTGAATTTTCAGAAATAATTATATCAACGAATTTTTAAATAATTGAATTCTCTTGACAAATTTCAATAAATTTTTTTAGGAATAGTTTCGTTTTTCGAGAAGTTTGATATAAACTGTACATAAATTAAAAATAATTAAAAAAAATAATAAAATTTTAATTAAAAAAAAAAATTTTCTGAAATGTTTAAATGTCGGAGAAAAATTTTGTTATTTATAAAAGTATTCGAAAATTGGCCTAAAAGTTTGTTAATTTTAGAACATAATTGGATTTTTGCGAAGAATTTATACTATTTCTGAAAATAATTGATTTCTTGAGACGAATTTTATTGAATTTGTTTTTAAATAATTGAATTCTTTTGTTAAAATTTACGTTAGTGAAGTTCACAACGTTTATTGTCAACGATTGCAGAAGAAAAATATTTTTAAAGTAAATTTTTACAAATATTTGTAAAGAAAGTAGTACGATTAATTTTTTATATAATGATTAACAAACAAAAAAACAATTTGTGAACAAGAAATGTTATTTTTTTGGTAGAAAAATAATTTTTTTTCTCTTAATCGTTGATCATAAACGTTGCAAACTTCACCTACGTTAAAATTTTTTGAAATTGTAAAAAATGAGAATAATTGAAATTGGACAAATTATTTTGCAAAAAAATGAAAAAATATTGAATATTTTAGAAAATAATTTAATTCTTTTAAAAATAAGTAAAAAAAATTGAATTTTTAAAAATCCTAATTTCTGTATGAAAAAATAATGATTAAATATTTATTTAAAAATGAAGTTATCGATTATTGAAAGAAAAAACTGATTTTTCTACCAAAAAGAATAAAAAATTTTGTTAACAAATATTTTTTGTTATAAGTCATTATTCAAAAAATTAAACATATACTATATCTTCTGTACAAGAATTCATAAAAATTTGCTTAAAAAATATTTTTCTTCAGAAATCGTCGTCTACAAACGTTCTGAACTTCACTAAACGTTCGAACACGTTTCTAATTAATACACTGAAAAAAAATTTATTTGATTCAAATAAGCGATTATTTGTCTATAATCAAATAAATATTTACTTGAAACAAATAATTTTTATATTCGAATCAAATAAATTGTATTTGAATCAAATATTTCAGTATTTAAAGCAAATACTAATTAATTGATTCAAATAAAAATTATTTGATTCAAGTAAATATTTATTTGATTATAGACAAATAATCGGTTATTTGAATCAAATAAATTTTTTTTTCAGTGTAGTAAATTTATTTTTAAAAACCAGGAAAAATTCCATTTCTTAACCTGGATAACCTGAAAAAAGTCCGGGGGGGAGGGGGATTTTAAAAAGAAAAAAAGCGTGACAATCCTGTATTAGTATTTTCTTTTTTTTATTATTATAGTCGTATTAGTATAAAAGTGTTATAGTTATATATATGCAAATAATAAAAAGAGGACATATGACGGAAAGTTCAGTCATAAAAATTGCGTTCATAAAAAAAGAAGAAGCAGACAGTATTCTTTGGCAGAATGCTCGAGGGCGAATCTTTGACAATATTGAAATATATTTACATTTTTCTCCTCGAGCGGAATTACAATTGCCTCTCTCTCTCTCTCTCCTTTCGAACGGATAAATAAAAGTCAGAAAAAAGAAATCTGTTTTGCAAGTTTGGGGGGGAAATTTTTTTTTTCTTTTCTTGAGTTAGTGTGTCAAAAATTCAGTGCGAGTGAGTTTTTTTGGTTCGAGTAATATTGTTGCAAACACGTCAGGTGCCGGAACGTTACGGCTTGCGGGGACGAGATACGAGAGGGAATGGACCATAACCGTTTTCACGTTCAACAAAACGTATGGGGCATATATTCTCTCCCTTCATCGTGGAGATTTTCTCTCTCCCTCTCTCTGTCACTCTCTCTCTTTCTCTCTCTCTCTCTCTCTCTCTGTTTCTCTCTCTCTTTCTCTCTCTCCCTCTCTGTCACTCTCTCTTTCTCTCTCTCTCTCTCTGTCACTCTCTCTTTCTCTCTCTCTCTCTTTCACACAGTTTTCACCCTTTCCTCTCCTGTGTACACCCACACCCTGTTTCTCTCTCTCTCTCCCTCCGTTTTTCTCTCTTGTTTTCTTCTATCTCTGTTTCACTCCAGAAACGGTGCGGAGCAGAGTTAAAATCGATTCACCAGGCAACTCTGCTAGACGCCGGGAGTTCCTCCGGGAGGCACGTATAGTTTCTGAAATTCCCCAAAGTGATAACTTCGTCAAGGGAGGAGGTTCGTGATGTAACCCATTATGCGTTTTAATTGCATCCATTATGGAAACTCCATTGTCCTGTACGAAGGTGACATGTTATGGTGTTGAATTTCGCACCCGCGATATGATAGAAAGAGAGTATAAGAGACCGAGAGAGTATAAGAGCGAGAGAGTACAGACTTCTCCCGATATTTCTCTCATTCTTGAGATTATTCTCTTGTTCAATTTCTTGTTCCGGCTATCTATCGAAGCCAGATCTCTTTCCTCCTCTCCTCTCATGGAGGAGATGGAAATTCCCTAGGGCGACATACAGTGACGTAGCTAATAAAATTACAGGCTCCTCAAGAACGATCCATTTAGATTCATCCTTCTCTCTCCTCCTTATGCCACCTTTCATGACATGAACGGTGGCTTAATTAATCTTCCTAAAGGGTCGCGTAAATTAATTAGAAGGATTCTTCTTGAAATTGCTCTATTTTAACCACTGGATCCAGTATATATATATATATAACTCTCTATGAGACTTTATCTTTGAATCCCGCATCAAATCCACCAACCACCCGCATCGAGATTTCTCTTAATTGGTCCCTGGGTCCTTTGAGCTGGATTTCAAAAAATAAAAAAAAATCACTTCAAAGTTCTCAATGTTGTCTTTACTAATCAACATTGGGATTCATTTTCTCTTACTCGTGGCGAGTTTGAATGGGAAAATAAAACTATTGTTATGGCAGGAAATGTTTTCATTTCACGGGGAGTCTGTGAGTAAATTGCGTTTATTAGATTGAAGCTCTGTGTAGAAATCGCATCAGTGAGAAAAACTGAATTCAAAATAGAAAAGTGACATGGCAAAGGGTTTTGAAATGGTATATACTATTCCTTTAAGATCAATTGAATTTTTCAAAAGAATTCAATTATTTGAAAAAAAATAAAAAAAAAAAATAAAATAAAATTTTTTCATAAAATTCTAAGCAAATATTAACAGGGTTGCCACAGGTCAGGGAAGTCGGGGAATTCAGGGAAAAGTCAGGGAAAGTAAAATTGGTCAGGGAAGTCAGGGATTTTTACTAAAAGTACTGTAAAAAATTAAATTTTTAAAATTCATGACAAAACTGAATTTTTTTTCTTTTTGCCTCGTTAACTATGCAATTACCACAAATTTTCATACAAAACCTTAAACTTTTTCTATTTCTGACAATAATTTCTTTTTAAATAACTTAAATTTTCAAAAACTATCATAAAATTAATAATTAATAATTAATAATAAATAAATAATAATAAATAATAATAAATAATAATTAAATAAAATTAATAATAACTATCATAAATTATGACTTATAAATTATGAAACGAATAATTTTTACAATTTTCATAAATACTAGATTGATAAAAGAATTTTAGTTAAAAATACTAAAAAAAATTAGACTTTGGAAAAGTTATAAATGATTACAAAAATTCTTCGCAAAATTTCAATTATGTTCAAAAATTTAAAATCAATTCTCGTCAAAATTACAATTATTTTTATACATAAATAATAAAATACTTCATTAAAATTCAATTATTTTTAAAAGTTTTAATAAAATTCTTGACAAAATTCCAGAAGAATTCAATTATTCAATTTTTAATAAATTTCTTCAAAATAATTGAATTATTTTCATAAGTAGTAATCAAATTTTTCACAGGAATTCAATTATTTAAGATACAAAATTTAATAAAGTTTTTCGAGAAATATCAATTATACAAAAATACTTTTATAAATAATAAAATTCTTCACCGAAATTCAATTACTTTTATAAATTTGAATAAAATTCGTTGTAAGAATTCCATTATTTAAAAAAAAATTCTTTATCTAAATTCAATTATATTTAAAAATTTTAATAAAATTAAATTCTAAATTCAATTATATTTAAAAATTTTAATAAAATTCTTGCCAAAATTTTGTAGGAGTTCAATTTTAATGAATTAATTCAAAATAATTCCATTATTTTCATAAGTAATAAAATTTTCACAGGAATTCAATTATTTAAATTACAAAATTTCATAAAATTTTTCGAAAAGTATAAATTATTTAAAAAATTCTTTACCGAAATTCAATTTTTTTAGAAACTGGAATAAAATTCTTTGTAAGAATTCAATTATTTATATAAATAATAAAATTCTTCACATAAATACAGTTATTTTTATAAATTTGAATAAAATTCGTTGGAAG
Organism: Leptopilina drosophilae; assembly: GCA_032873175.1. NCBI lineage: Eukaryota > Metazoa > Arthropoda > Insecta > Hymenoptera > Figitidae > Leptopilina > Leptopilina drosophilae. The sequence continues at coordinate 54,860,781 of CM065479.1, forward strand.
AATTAAATTATTTTTAAAATGTAATAAAATTCATCGCAGAAAACCCAATTGTGTTCGAAAATTTAAAAAAATTCTTGTTAAAATCCCAAGTAACTTTATAAATAATAAAATTCTTCTCGAAAATTCAATTATTTTATGGAAATTTTAAGAAAATATAAATTATTTTTATAAGTAATAAAACTCATAGCAAAATTTTAATTATTTTTATGCAATATATATTTTAATGAAATTCCTCGAAAAATGTAATTATTCTTAAAAATTTTATTAAAATTTGTCAAATTAAATTCATATATTTAAAAATTTATTGATAAAATTCTTTATCAGAATTAAATTTGAACAAAGAACATTCTATTATTCAATAAATTATTTATTTTTAATATAAATAATTGAATTTTGCTAGAATTTTCTAATAAAAATTTATTTAAAAATGAATTAACGGATAATTTAATTTTTTGGGGAAATTTTACTGCTTGTAAAAGTAATTGAATTCTTGCGAAGGATTTTTTTAGGATTTTTGTAAATAATTAACCAATTCTGGAAAATGTTATGGTAATTTAAATTATTACAAAACATGACGAAGTCTTCGACTCGGATTGATCGCCTTCTTCATGTTTTGTAATAATATTCTTATAAGTTGTTCAATTTAAAAAGATTTGAATTTGAATGTTTTGAAGAATTTTAATTCCTACAGAAAAATAATAATGATTAAATATTTATTTAAAAATTCAGTTATTGATGTTTTTGAATAATTTTACAACTAATGAAATTTGTAAATAAATGTAATAGAACATTTTTTTTTGATTATCTAATAATTTTTAGAGCGAATCAGAATATTCTTTCGGGTCAGGGAAAAAGTGAAAATTTTGTCTGGAAATCAGGGAAAAGTCAGGGAAAAATAAAATTAAATATTTGTGGCAACCCTGATTAAATTATTTGTATGATCGAATTATTTCCATAAATAATAAAAATTTCTCTAGAATTCAACTATTTAAATTCTTTTTCTAAATTTTTGTTTTTAAGGATTTTGAGTTTTTTGATTTATCGAAAAATGCCCGCCATTTTGTTAATTTTCAAAATATTTCAAGTTTGCGATATAAATTAAACAATTATTGGGCGCAAGTAATTTATTTTATGGCTGTTCATGTAATCTGAATTTGTTTTAATGCAATAATGCGTGATAGTTACGAATAAAAGTATTTAATAAAAACAATATTAAAAATTGCTGTCATGTTGTACATTTTTGTTGTATCATTTTGGTGTAATTGATTTGTTTTTGTAAATCTCGTGTTATTTCATGAATATTTGCTTCCTCAAGAGATACGAATTACCAAAAGTATAAGTTTTGAACGGTTATACGCAATTTGTGTTTATATTTTTTTCTCTTTATTTTTTCTTCTACCCATATAAAAAATTCCTTCACAATTTTTGTTTTCTAAAAATCATAACTTGTTTATTTCTAATCACTTCAATTTTCGAAGCGTTATGCTCTACTTAAACTATAGTTTCAAGTTATTTCTACATTTTTCAACAAAATTTTTAAAAAAGTTTATTTTCACAAATTTTTTATTTTTAAAATTTCATTTTTGTACGGTGAATAGGGACGAAAAATGTTCATAGGGCTCAAAAAGATGCGTCTAGAAAAATTCACAACATTTGAGAACAAAAAACATTATAGATGTCCTAACGTTTTTTATAATGTTATGAGCAAAAACGTTTTTTTTGAAAAAGTAAAAATAAAAAAAATATATACTTTAGTAAACTTTGTTTAATCTATCTCAAAGTACTTTCATTTTATGTCCGCAGGTGAGACCTACAATTTTAAAAAAATTCAGCCCAAAAATCACATTATAATTTGGAGATATTTATGAAAATATGTTGTTTACATGCACACACACACACTACACATACGGAATGAATTTTGATATTCCAATAAAAACTTTTTTTCCTCTGTATATGAGGAAGCAAAATTATTGGATTTAATAAATCACTTTATTGAATCGATAATAAATTATTTTTTTGAAATACTATTAATTAATTTATTTTATTTAGGATAAATAGATATTAGATATAAATACAAGTTGTTTGTCTTAATTTAATTGTAGGTAATTTTATTTTAACTATATGTAAAATCTTATTATGTGAATAAATAAATTTGTGTCGTTCTATATATATTCAAATATATAATTAATTTAATAGGATTTCTATTAATTCAAAATTAATTTTATTAAAAACATTAAGAATATCTTTAAATTTTTGCACTTGCAATTTATAGCTAGACATATCGAAAAAATTTCAAAGTGGGTCGGTTGTTTGGTTGCTCTGAGTTTTATAGGTCTTAGGTTTAGTATAGGGTGCGTCTGGGTTCTATTCCTGTAGGTTTTCAGATACTTTCTCGACCCTTAGAATATGGAGTGGATTAGTGCAAAATTTGAATTTTAGCAGAATTTTTCAAGATAATAATTGTCAATTCGAATAGCCATTTTTTAATGGACTTTAAAATTATTTTCAATTTAAAAATTTTTTATAATTACAAAAATTATAAAAAATTTCATTTATGTTTTTTAAATAATAATTGAGATTAATTTGTATCAAAAAAACTACTTTGTTTTAATTAAATAAATTTTGAATTTTGTACTAAATAATATTAATTATTTTGCGCAATTAATGGGATATTTAGTCTCAATTAAAAGTTATTAATTATGATAAATAAATTGACTATTTAATACAGAATAAATATTTTATTATTTCATAAAAATTTGTTTTATTGATGCAAATAAATATTTTTTTTATTAAGCAGCCTTTATTATTAAATCAAATAATTTTCATAATATGATTCAAATCAATGTTTGTTTAGATTCAATAAATTCCAGATTTATTTAATTTAAGTAATTTGTATTTGTTACAAATAATTGATTTCATACAATTAAATATAGTACTCACATTTTAGCGGTATACAATTCTTATTCAAATAATATTTAATTGGTAAAGTTTAAACCAGTTATTGAGTCAATTAATTGTTTATTTAGATTCTATTAAATATTTATTTCCAGTAACGAATTTAAATAGTAGTACTCTAACATTAATCTAAAATCATTTACAAGTTGATGAAAATTTTTATTGGAAAATGCACGAATTAAAATACATTTAAGAGATTTATGCTAGTTCAATTATTTTTATTTGATTCAATTGGTTGGAAATATTTTTTTCCAGTAAACGAAAAGAATTCATAAAGTAGTAATAAACATTTGTCACCTCTAAATCATTAAAAATTCTTAAATAACTGATATATAAAAAAAAGTAAAAAAAATACTTTTCAGAGATTTAATGCTAGTGTGAAATTGTTTAAACAATTTGGTTGTAATATTGATTTTGTTAATTTCTGACGTTTGTCCAAGTTGTTATTTCGTTTGTCCCCCACCCTCTAAAAAAAATAATTCTCCACCCTCTAAAAACTGAGTTACAATAAAAAAAATGAAAAACAATACTTTTACGAGATTTATGCTATGTGAAATTGTTTAAAAAATTGGTTTGGAATATTGATTTTTGTTAATTTTACCTGACGTTTTGTCCAAGTTGTTATTTCGTTTGTCCACCTTTAAAAAGAATTAATTCCTCCTCTAAAAATGTGTTACACAATAAAAAAAAAATGGAAAAAATTACTTTTCCGAGAGGTATGCTAGTGAAATTGTTTAAACAAATTGGTTGGGATGAACATTAATTTTGTAATTTCTGACGATTGTCCAAGTTTGTTATTTCGTTTGTCACCTTTAAAAAAATAATTCCACCCTTCTAAAACAAGGTTATCAATTGAAAAAAAAATGGAAAAAAATACTTTTCCGAGATTTATGCTAGTGAAATTGTTTTAAACCAATTGCGTTGACACATTATTTATTTTGTAATTTCTGAGGTTTGTCCAAGTTGTTATTTCGTTTGTCCACCTTTAAAAAAAATAAATTCCACCTCTAAAACAGAGTTACATCAATTAAAAAAATGAAAAAAAAATAGTTTTCCGAGATTTATGCTAGTGAAATTGTTTAAACAATTGGTTGGAATGTTAAATTTTGTAATTTCTGACGGATTTGGATCCAAGTTGTTATTTTTCGTTTTGTCTCTCCTCTAAAAAAATAATTCCACCCTCTAAAACTGAGTTACATAAAAAATAAAATGAAAAAAATACTTTTCAGAGATGTATGCTAGTGAAATTGTTAAAATCAATTGGTTGTAATATTGATTTAGTTATTTCTGACGTTTGTCCAAGTTGTTATTTCGTTTGTCCACCCTCTAAAAAAAATAATAAAATTAATTCCACCCTCTAAAAACACTGAGTTACAATAAAAAAAAATGGCAAAAAAAAAAAAAAATACTTTTCAGAGATTTATGCTAGTGAATTGTTTAAACAATTGGTTGGAATGTTAATTTTTGTAATTGTCTGACGATTGTCCAAGTTGTTATTTCGTTTGTCCACCCTCTAAAAAAATAATTCCACCACCTCTAAAAACAAGGTTATCAAATAAAAAATGGAAAAAAAAATACTTTTTCCGAGATTTATGCTAGTGAAATTGTTTAAACAATTGGTTCGGAATGTTAATTTTGTAATTTCTCTGACGATTATTCCAAGTTGTTATTTCGTTTGTCCACCCTCTAAAAAAAATAATTCCCCCGCTAAACCACGGTTACAATAAAAAAAATGAAAAAAAATACTTTTCTGAGGTTTATGCTAGTGAAATTGTTTTTAAACAATTGGTTGGAATATTGATTTTGTTATTTCTGACGTTTTTCCAAGTTGTTATTTCGTTTGTCCACCCTTTAAAAAAATAATTCCACCCTCTAAAACAAGGTTATCAATTAAAAAAATGGAAAAAATACTTTTCCGAGGTTTATGCTAATGAAATTGTTTAAACAATTGGTTGGAATATTGATTTTGTTATTTCTGACGTTTGTCCAAGTTGTTATTTCGGTATTTGTCCACCCTCTTAAAAAAATAATTCCACCCTCTAAAACTTGAGTTACAATAAAAAAAATGGAGAAAAAAATACTTTTCCGAGATTTATACTAGTGAAATTGTTTAAACAATTGGTTGGAATATTGATTTTGTTATTTCTGACGTTTGTCCCAAGTTGTTATTTCGTTTGTCCCACCCTTTAAAAAATAATTCCACCCTCTAAAACAAGGTTATCAAATTAAAAAAATGGAAAAACATACTTTTCCGAGGTTTTATGCTAGTGAAATTGTTTAAACAATTGGTTTGATTGGAATTATTGATTTTGTTATTTCTGACGTTTGTCCCAAGTGTTTATTTCGGTTTGTCCACCCTCTAAAAAAATAAATCCACCCTCTAAAACAAGGTTATCAATTGAAACAAATGGAAAAAAAAATACTTTTCCGAGATTTTATGCTAGTGAAATTGTTTTAAACAATTGGTTATGAATGTTAATTTTGTAATTTCTGACGTTTGTCTACAAGTTGTTAATTACCATTCGTTTGTCCACCTTTAAAAAAACAAAATAAATCCACCCTCTAAAACAAGGTTATCAATTAAGAAAATGGGAAAAAGAATACTTTTCCGAGATTTATGCTAGTGAAATTGTTTAAACAATTGGTTGGAATGTTAATTTTGTAATTTCTGACGATTGTCCAAGTGTTATTTCGTTTGTCCACCCTTGTAAAAAAATAAATGCCACCCTCAAAAACAAGGTTATCAATTAAAAAAAATGGAAAAAAAATATACTTTTCCCGGAGATTATGCTAGTGAAAATTGTCTTAAACAATTGGTTGGAATTATTATTTTTGTAATTTTGACGTTTGGCCAAGTGTTGTTATTTCGTTTGTCCACAACCCTTCTTAAAAAAATTAATTCGACCCTCTAAAACTCTGAAGGTCGTATCAATTAAAAAAATGTCAACAAAATACAAAAACAAAAATTTCCGGAGATTTTTTTTTTTTTTTTTTGTAGTGAAAACTTTTTTTGTTTTAAACAATTGGTTGGAATATTATTTTTGTAATTATCTGGACGTTTGTCCAAAAATTGTTATTTACATGTCGGAGCCAAATTCACAGACCTCTTAAAAATCCCAATGGAATTCTACACATCTAAAACTGAGTTACAATAAGAAAATGTCAAAAAAGTACAAAAACAAAAAATTTTTTTCAAAATATTTTTTCAATTTTTTTTACAATTTGGAAATTAATTAATAAAAAATTGAATTGTTTGGTGGACAAAATTTTACCTATCTTAAAACGAAATTTGCAATCTATATTCAATTATTTTCCTAATAATCGAAATATATTAACATGGTTTCAATTATTCATTAATACAATTTAAAGAATTCCCTTCGTAAAGGGAAGAACTTCACAGAAACCTTTGAAAGGAGAAGAAGAGAAGAAGCATTTTTCAAAGAGATTAAATAAACTTAACAAAAATTCAATTAATGGTTGAACAGATGAAAGAAAGTAAGATAAAGAAGAAGTAGAAATGAGGAAGAAATTTCAATTAATTTTATACAGGAATGAAATTAATTAATAGAAAAGAAGAAATTGTATTTGAAAATTTTATTAAAATGGAAAGCAAATTTGCAAGCTAAATTGGAAAGAAGAGGGTAGAAAAGGAAAGGTAAAGAAAGAAGAAGTAAGATAATCGAATTTATTTGGCTGGATAGAACAATTATTCGTAATAAGGACATTGTACAAGAAAGATCGAAGAATGTAATTATTCATAAAAATTTAATTTCAATCCCCCGAAGAAATCAATTATTTAAATAAATTTTTTTCATCCTTTGAAAGAATTCAATTTCATTAAAAATAACAAAATTTTTCCCAGAAATCCAATTTTTTTAAAAACATTTTTAATAAAATTTTTCTTAATCATTCAATTATTTTCGTAGAAATAATAAAACTCGCTTCTTAGGAATTCAATTAGTTTTGAAAATTTTAATAAAATTTTTAGCAATTATTTAATTATTTTTATAAACAATAAAATTTATTGCAGAATTTGAATTATTTTTAATACTACAATTTGACAGGAATTATGCTCGAAAAATAATGTAATTATTCTGAAAAATTGGATTTCAATTCCCCGAAAAAATCAATTATTTAAGAAAATGTTTTTTCAAAATTTCTTCAAAAGATTTCAACTAATCATAAAAATATTAGAATTTTCCACTGGATTTTAATTATATTCAAATCGTTTAATAAAATTTTTTTGTAAGAAATCAGTTATTTTCATGACAATTTTAATTACATTTTTTTGAAATAATTCAATTATCCCCCAAAAATAATAAATTTCTTCTTCGAAATTCAATGATTTTTATAAAAATTCTAATAATATCGTTTGCAAGAATTCAGGTATTCTCAAAATTTTAATTATTCTTTGTAAAATTCAATTGTTTTAAAAAACTTTTCACAGTACAATGGTTTTTAATGTCTACCATTTTTGCCAAAATTTCCTAACAGAATTCAATTATTTAAAATTTTTAATTTAATTTAATCTTTGATAGCTACTTTTTTAGTTTCAAACCTACTTTTTGATATATTTTCTTAAAATTAATTATCGAGTGCGAAGTGAAAAATTTTATTATTTTCAAACAGTAATTGAATTCTTGCGAGATTTTTTTTTTAGTATTTTTGTAAATAATTCAATTTTTTCTGAAAAATTTGATGGATGTTTGGATTATAAAACATGAAGTATAATATGATAATACATGAAGTCTTCGACTCGGAGTGATCGATATTTTCATGCTTTATAATAAATATTCTGTTGGTTTTCATAAAGGTTTGAATTTGAAATTTTTTTGTAAATCTTAACTTCTATGGAATAATAATGATTAAGTATTTACTTAAAAAAGAAGTTATTATTACTACATTTATTCACGAATTTCTTTAATTATAAAATTATTCAAAAACATCAATAACTTCTTTTCTAAATAAATATTTAATCATTATTATCTTCCCACGGGAATAAATTATTTTTAATAATTTTTTAAATAAAGGACTTTGAGAATTTTAAAATTCATTTGTTTACAAATCAATTTTACGAAATTTAAATTATTCAGAAATTTTTCAGTTGAATACGCATTAAAAAATAAACACTTTAAATAATTTCAGAAAAAAATTCAATTAAACTTTTCTAAAATAATTAATTCTACAGAATTGTTAGTTATAAGTATGAAAAATACAAATTTTCAAAAGAATAAGACGTTCAAGTCCACAACGTTTATCAACGAAAAATATTATTCTCTTAATAAATTAAAAATAAATAAAGCAGCAATGTTGTCATAAAAATATTTAGAAAAGATAGATTTATGTTTATGTCATGATAATAATTGTTATATAAATAAATATTAAATTAAAAATAGTTTTGGAATAAATTGAACAAATTTTTTTCGTTGATCAACGTTGTGGACTTCAAATTCGTAAATAAAATTAATAAATGTATGATGAAAATTTGTTTGGATATCTAATCATTTTTAGAGTGATTCAAAATATTCTTGAAGGTCACGGAAGAAGTCAAAATTTTGAGGATCCTAAAGTTTTGAACTTTCAAATGAACGAAATTTATTTATTTCTTCCAAAAATTAAATTTTTATTGTAGTTATTTTGCGTCATTATCCAAAAAATTAATTACTGCGTTTGTAAAAGTACAATTTTAGTTTTAAAATTTTTTTATAATTTGCAATTTATTAAAATATTTTCAATAAAAAAGTATTTCGTTCATTTGAACGTTCAAAACTTGGGGATCATAAATTTTGTCTGGAAATTAGGAAAGAAGGAGATTAATTTTTTGTCACAACTCTGAAGATACTTTTGGTCCTGACTTTTAGGACGTTTTTACATATAAAGTTCTGTTATTTTTGTTTGAAACTCAACGGTTGTCAATCATCAACTTGATTTCAATGTATGAAATGTAAATATTAAAAATGTAGGTTCCTGAAACTGTCATCGATGCTTAGCATCAAAAAGTATTTTTCCTTGTTTTTAGTAATAAAATTTTAACTAATTTTACTCCTTTTATTCAGTTAAGAAGTAAAAAAATATTTACTAGTATTTTTTTAACTTAAAACTTAGGAAAAAATTTAGTGATTCTTTTGGTTTTGTACAAAACCGATCCCGAGCATCGATGGCAACTTCAGGGACCTAAGAATGTTGATTCTTCTGGCACAATAAGAATGTTAGTAGTAACTACAGATTCAGACAAGTATCTGTTTTTTTTTATGCTACAGACTAAAGTATCAAGAAATTTTCTTTTACAACGCCTTCTTCTTCTCTCTTTTCTTAGTTGGTCAAATTTCTAAAACAAACTTAACGAGATGAGAATCTCATTTTCCGAGACTTTAGACATCTCATTAGTGTCTTCTTTCCATCTCTCCCTCTCTCTAAATTTCTTTTCTTCCCCAAACATAATCTCCCTATTTGTTTTTTTTTGAAACGACAAATTGTTGATGGAGATGTTGGGCGCTCTTCTTTTTTTTCATCTTTTTTAATTGCTGATTAAAAGTAAAATACAGCAGTAAAGTTAAGGCAAACTCTGTTAAAGTCAAAAGTTTAGCGATACTTCTTGTTAATCCTGAAACTGCTATTCCACAATTAAGTAAAGTTTGCCTATTATAGATGCTTTATGTTTAATGACTTGTTTAGAATGCCTGACCTCACGTTAAAGCCGGATCAACAGGATAGAAATTAACCATAGTTGGGTGGAACAATAGTTTTCAATTTTCACTGTTAATTTTTTAATTATTAGATTGTGTAACTCTTCCCTTGTTGCTGAATTTTTATCACTTTGTTTGGTAATAGAATGCCGATAATTGAAAAATTGAATTTTTTGTTCCCCTCTTTTTTTTCTTTAGATATATAACAAGTACAAACACGCAGAGAGTGAGGAGGTGGGTTTAACGCTTCGTTCAAATGACATGAAATGAAATTTTTTCCTTTTCCCAGTTCTCGGTTATATTCCCCTTGAGCAGGTGCACAACTGGTAATATCGTCCCTTGGAGATAGAATTTTCCGCTTAAGCTCACACTCCAAAGATCAAGTTCTGCTTGTAGACGTTAATCCGCTCGCCGTCGTAATCGACGTCGTTTCGTTTTCTAAAGGTGTTCTTTAACTGCAAATAGAAACGATTCTATGAACGGCAGAAGAGTTCGTGGTTATGGTTTCAAATTGTTACAAAATGTCACATTTGGGACTAGATTATTCAAGGTTCTGGTCGACAATAATGGAGTCGAACTGAGGTCAAAATGTCTTTTTAAAACAAGATATAAAAATTTCCTTCTTATCTTTCGTGCCAATACGGATGAGGCTGAAGTCCGGCTTGTTTTTAAAAACAAAAAATTAATCCTATACGGTACTTTTATTTTTGATTCTAAACCATGTTATTTTTTTCATTACTGTATCCTTAGTGACAAATTTCTTAAAAATTAAGAAACATGAAAATTTGTGATGAATTTTATTTGAAAAGAATTCTTTTTTGTTTTTTCGTTTTTAAAAACGTTGTGGACTTCAGCTTCGTCCAATACGGTCTAGATAGCATGAACTGGGTTGCCACAGGTCAGGGAATTCAGGGAAAAGTCAGGGAAAGTAAAATTGGTCAGGGAAGTCAGGGAAAAGTCAGGAATTTTTAGTAAAAGTACTGGAAAAAATCGAATTTCAAAAATTCATGAAAAAACCCTAAATTTTGATGTTTTTTTGTTTGCCATGTAAACTATAAAAATGACCACGAATTTCAATACAAAACCTTGAATTTTTTCTATTTCATACAATAATTTCTTTTTAAATAACTTAATTTTTAAAGAACTATCATAAAATTATGACTTATAAATTATGTAATGAATAATTTTTACAATTTTCATGAATAGCAGTTTTGGTAAAAGAACTTTAATTAAAAATACTGAAAAAAATTTAATTTTGTAAAAGTTACAAATAATTACAGAAATTCAATTATTTTCAAAAATAATAAAATTTTTTGCAGAAATTCAATTATATTTGAAAATTTTTAAAAATTCTGACCATTTCAATTATAGCATGTAAAATAAAAAAATTCTTCTCCAAAATTCAATTATGTTCAAAATTTTCTTAAAAATTCTCGTCAAAAATTCAATTATCTTTATAAATAATACAATTCTTTTTCGAAATTCAATTATTTTCAAAAGTTTTAATAAAATTCATGACAAAATTCAACAAGAATTCAATTATTCAATTTTTAAAATTACTTCAAAATAAACCAATTATTTTCATAAATAATAAAATTTTCACATGAATCTAATTGTTTAATATAAAAAATTTCAAATAATTTTTCCAAAAATATCAATTCAGTTATTGAAAAAAGTTTAACAAAGTTCTTTTCAAGAATTCAATTATTTTTACAAATAGTAAAATTCTTCACCGAAATTCAATTATTTTTATAAACTTGAATAAAATTCGTTGGAAGAATTAAATTATTTTCAAAAGTAATAAAATTCTACGCAAAAATTTAATTATGTTTAAAAATTTTGGTCAAAATTTCAATTATCTTTCTAAATAATAAAATTCATCAATATTCAATTATTTAAAATTTTTTTTTTTAATTCTCGTCAAAATATCAATTATTGTTATAAATATATAATACAATTCTTCTTCGAAATTCAATTATTTTTAAAAACTTTAATAAAACTGTTGGGAAAATTTCACCGGAATTCAATAATTTACAAAATTTTTGATGAATTTCTTCTAAATAAACCAATTATTTTCATAAATAATTAAATTTTTATAGGAATTCAATTATTTAATACAAAAAATTTCAAACAATCTTTCAAAAAATATCAATTATTTAAAAAGAATTTTATGAAATTCGTCGCAAGAGTCAGTTATTGACAAAAATTTAATAAAGTTTTATTCAAGAATTCAATTATTTAAAAAAAAGTAAATTCAATTATTTTTATAAACTTAAATAAAATTCGTGGGAATAATTAAATTATTTTTAAAAGCAATAAAATTCTTCGCAGAAATTCAATTATGTTCAAAAATTTTTGTCAAAATTTCAATTTTTTTATAAATAATAAAATTCATAATTATTCAATTATTAAAAAAAAATTTAATTCTCGTCAGAACTTCAATTATTGTTATAAATAATACAATTCTTCTTCAAAATTAAAATATATTTAAAAACTTAAATAAAATTCTTGCTAAAATTTCACAGAAATAAATTTCTTTAAAATAATTAAATTATTTTTATAAATAATAAAATTTTCACGTGTGTTCAATTATTTAATATACAACATTTTATAAAATTTTTTGAAAGATATCAATTATTTAAAATCATTTTTATAAAATTCGTCGCATGAATCAAGTATTTGAAAAAAATTTAACAAAGTTCTTTACAAGAATTCAGTTATTTTTATAAAAAAGAATATTCTTCACCGAAATTCAATTATTTTAGAAAAATTTTAAAAACATTTTTGAAAATTTTTTAAAATTATTTTCATAAATAATAATAAAACTCATCGCAGGATTTTAATTAATTCTACATACAATATTTTAATCAAATTCCTCGAAAAATGTAATTATTCTCAAAAATTTTATTAAAATTTGTCAAAAGAATTTAATTATTTAAAAATTTGTTTATAAAATTCTTTATGAGAATTCAATTTTAACAAACATTTAATTATACAATAAATTATTTATTTTTCAATTTAAATAATTGAATTTTTCTAGAATTTTCTAATAAAAATTGATTAACAAATGAAATTACCGAATAATCGATTTATTGTTTATGAAAATAATTGAATTATTGCAACGAATTTTATTACAATTTTTTCAAATAATTGAAGTTTTTTTGAGAAAATTTACTACTTTTAAAAATAATAATTGAATTCTTGCGAAGGATTTTATTGAAATTTTCGTAAATAATTAGATTTTTGTTGAAAAATTTCATGGTTATTTAAATTATAACAAAACATTAAGAATTCTTTATGTTCTGTAATAATAAATTGTTGAGTTTTAAAAAGGTTTGAATTTGAATATTCTGAAGAATTTTAATTTCTGTGGAAAAGTAATAATTAAATACTTATTTAAAAATTTAGTTATTGATGTTTTTGAAGAATTTTTCAATTAATGAAATTTGTAAATAAATTTATTAGAACATTTTTTTGAGTATCTAATAATTTTTAGAGTGAATCACAATATTTTTATGGTCAGGGAAAAAGTGAGAATTTTGTCTGGAAATCAGGGAGAAGTACGAAGTTGAAGTCCACAACGTTTATCAACGAAAAAAATCTCTTTAATATTAAAAAAATATTATTTTTAATTGAATATTTAGTTACATAACAATTTTCATCAAAACCTAAACAACGATCTTTTTGTTTAAATACTTTTCTGTCAAAATTGATGCATTATTTTTAAATAATTTATTTAGTAAACAATTTTTTTTGTTGATCAACGTTGTGGACTTCAACTTGGTGGAAAAGTCAGGGAAAAATAAAATTAAATATTTGTGGCAACCCTGATGAAAATCATCTCAACAATAAACGCGAAATGAAACAAAGAATCTGGAAGTGGGGGAAAAATAAAGAAATCAATTTTGTTGTAATTTTGAAGAAGAAAAGGATTCATTTTATTATAATTTGAAGACTTTTGAGTAAATTTTTTTATTCTCTTATATTGACTATAGGACTGGTTATATTTTTGTCAAATAATTCATCCATAATTTTTGATTTTTGGTTCCGTAAATTCCGTACTTTTAAATACTCTCACTTGTTAGAGCCCTGATGTGTGAAGAGAATGTCAAAAGATAATTCTTGTTCTGGTTTTATATACAAAAAAAAAAAAAAAAAGAAAGTACATGTATATGGTGGTAAAAATCGATCCATTAAGGTAAATAAAAGCGAATGCTAAAAAGAGAGGGAAACTTGTTTCGACTTAATTGCTGCGTCATTCATTCATTTGAAAGAAGATTCGTGAAGCGAAATTAATGGAGCTTTCTTCCTCAACACCTTTTAATTGTTTCACCTTTGACTGAACTTTTACTATACGAATATCTCCACTGATGTTTTCCTTTGTACACATTCTTTTGTTGGCAATTCCTGTAACAAAGGGATCTTCATTAGCTTTAAAGTGCTTTAAATGTCATTCTCGTTTTTTTTCCCTTCATCGTCTATTGTAAAAAGCCTTATCACTTTATTATTGGATTTGCTTGAATATTATTAGATTAGCATTTATTATTGGGAGAGTTTTATCTCATAAAGTGAATAGAGAGAACTATATATATACGTAGAGAGAAGAGTTGGGGACAGAATCGGTACTCCTGTTTTTCCATTATTATAAGTACATTCAATTTTAATTTTTTTCTCTAATATAAATGGAAGATGTTTTAGTTTTTTTTCTATATAATTGTATTATTTATATTTGAGAAAAAATGCTATTAATTATAAAAGGGCCTATAAAAAACATATGTGACGCGATCTGAAGAAAGGGACCTTAGAAGCAAATCACTTTAAGGTTATGTTAGTGTTACATTTTCGTTGATTAAAAGTTTCCTTTTACTTTTTTGAAAATTATAATTAGTGTTTAATAAATATTTCAGTTATAATAAATACTTTAATATTAATGATTCACATTAACAGTTGAACATTTTTTGTATTTTCATTAAAAAAATTGCAAACATAACCTATAATTTTTTGCTTCTAAGGTCCCTTTCTTCAGATCGCGTCACATATATGTATTTTTAAAGAATATTTCACAAAAAAAATCTTCACCTGGAACAACTATAAATTTACTATATTAGCGAAATTTTTAGTTATTGCAACGAATACTTTCGCTATTTTAAAGAATACTTTCGCTATTTCATTGAAAGTAATCGCTGTTCCAGTTGAAGGTTTTTTTCCGTGTTGCAAAAAGTATTAGAAAATTAAATTATAAAACAATTTTTTAAGGACTGTAGCATTTATTTATACTGTAATAAAATTTTAAAAATATTGTGTATGCTTTTGTTTTTTCGATGAATTCTGATAGATAATATTATACTTCATTAATTTTTACTATTTTCTTAAATTTAATCATATTATTTTTATTTCTCTAATAATTCTGAAATATTTTTATTAATCTAAAAAAATTATTAATGTTATTATATCATTACTTCCTTTGTTTCTAAAAAAATTAGCATTTTCTAACAAACATTTTAGATAATGAACAAGTGTAAATCCTGCCAATTTTTTCGTTTTTTAATATGAGAAACTTAAGTGACCAAATTTTGACTCTCCTCTGACCCTAAAAAATATTTTGATTTACTCTAAAAATTATTAGATTCTCCAAAAAATGTTCTACTACATTTATTTACGAATTTCTTTTAATTGTAAAATAATTCAAAAACATCAATAACTTTTTTTCTAAGTAAATATTTAATCATTATTATTTTCCCACAGGAATCAATTAATTCTAATAATTTTTTAAATAAAGGACTTTGAGAATTTTTAAAATCCATTTGTTTAGAAATCAATTTTACGAAATTTAAATTATTCAGAAATTTTTCAGTTGAATACGCATTAAAAAATAAACACTTTAATTAATTTCAGAAAAAAATGCAATTAAACTTTTTTAAAATAATTTATTCTACAAAATTGTTGGTTATAAGTATGAAAAATACAAATTTTAAAAAGAATTTTGGTTTGAAACCGTTTTGAAATTTAATTATTTCTCAAAATTCATGCTATAATGATTTTAATATTCATTATTATCTAAAACCTGATATTCATTTTTAAATAAATTTTTATTAGAGAATTTCAATAATTTAAAATTTTAAATGCAAAAGTAAATAATTAGTTGAATAATTACAATTCTTAAAATTGAATTCTCATAAAGAATTGTATCGAAATATTTTTAAATAAATTATTTCTTTTAACGATTTTTCATAAAATTTTTAAGAACAATTACATTTTTCGACGAATTTGATTAAAATTGTATTAAAAATAATTAAAACTCTGCGATGAGTTTTATTTATGATAATAATTGAATTCCTAAAAAGAATTTTATTATTCATAAAAATAATTGAATTATTGCGAAGAAATTTAGAAAAATTTTCTAAATAAAAGATTTCATATGAAATTAAAGAATACTTTTGAATATAATGGAAATTTTGACGAGAATATTAAAAAATTCTTGAACATAATTGAATTTTTGTAAAAATTGTTGTTAATTTAGTAAATAATTGAATTTGCAAATGCAAAAAAAATAATAAAAATTTAATAATATTAATAATAATATTAATAATATTTTAATAATAAAATGTAAATACATTTTCCGAAATTCAATTTATTATTAGGAGGCTTAAAAATGAAATTTTGTGCAAAGTTTGTCAAAGCAGTCAAAATTTTTGGTCAGAAATTTTTTTTTTAGTTTTCAAATCATTTGTAATAGGAATTTGTCGTAACAAAGTAATTGAATTATTCGTAAAGTAAAACAGAAGGAAAATTTCAAAAAAAAACTTTAATTAATTCCATTTTTTAAGGCACAAATATGAAATTTTATGCAAAGTTAGCAACGCAGTGAAAAATTTCATACAATTTATGACGAAATTTATTTTTCTCAATAATTGAAAAAATAGGCATAATTTTTATTTTATAATCATAATTTTTGCACAAAATTATGTTTTTTTTAAATATTTGAATTATTTTTTCTAATTACACTTGCTTTTATTTTTAATAGGCATTTTTAATTATTTTCATGAATTTTTGGAAAAATTTTTTATAGAAATTTTGTAAAAATAAATTGAATTCTTTTGAGAAATAATAATAATAATAATAATAATAATAATAATAATAATAATAATAATAATAATAATAATAATAATTTTTTTTTTTTTTTTTTTTTTTTTTTTTTTTTTTTTTTTATTCACGGGGGTGAAGAGGAAATGCATTTACGCATGCCCAGGAAGATCCCACTTGCCTGGGGTATGTCGGGCTCGCACAAAATGCAAGGAAAAAAAAGAAACCTCACATACCTGCTTTTTACGGCAGTCACAATACCGACTAAAACCTCTTCTTGCTTCCCCTGGGTTTCGAACCTTCTGCCCACCTACGGAACTACCTAGTGGCTTCAGACTTCGTAGATGGAGGTCCCGTTTAGTCGCTGACGCGACTCTTCCGTGCCGCTCTTGTTCTGGCCTATTTCCTTCTTGTTCTTGACAGGGTCTTCTTAGCTTCCTCTAAGGCAGTCCTGAAGACCCTGCACCGACCTGATCCGGCGACGTGTTGGATGTCCTCCTTCTCGCCGAACTTCGCCTGGCATAAGAAGCAGCATGAGCTCTTCTTACAATCTGCTGCTTTATGGCCAGCTTCTCCGCACTTGAAGCACGCAGCTGACCTATCTAATCCTTGGCAATCTCTGCCTATATGGCCATAGTCAAGGCACTTGTGACACCTTGTGACCATCGCTCTCCTGCTAATTCTGCAGGACACAAAACCGATTTTAATGTGCCCCATCTTCTCCAATCTGGCAGCGTCGTCCTGGGTGGTGACCACGACAGCGAGCTTCATACCTCGCTTATTTGGTCCGAGGACCGTCACCTTCCTGCTTCCTGCTGGTACCGTAGAAACTTGCTCCAAGGCATCCAAGACGTCTTCTTTCTCAGTAAGGCTGTCCATATCGCGGATTTCCAGCGTAGTTTGCCGGTCCGCCATATGCACCTTACCCAGGTCACCGATCACCTTCGTCACCTCCTCGGTGAACAGCTTCTTGTTTGAAGACCTTCCAATTTTAATGAGAAGGTCTCCCTTTTTTGTGGGTAAAGCTCCCACAACCCTTGTCTGACTGGCCTCCAGGTCAGCCTCTTTTCGAACTTTCGCCAGTACTTCGGCGAAAGTTTTCCCTTCAGCCACTTTAACGATCACTGTGGCTCTTCCCTTCTTGACCTGATCTGGCTTCGGAACCGTTTTGATCCCCTTACTTTCAGTCTTTTTAAGTCTCTCCTCCTTTTTCCTTTTTGGATCCTTCGCAGGCTCAGGATCACTTCTCTTCCTCTTCTGAGCATCTAAGACGACGTTTCTTAACACGATTGCGTTACAACGATCTCTTCTTACTCTGCGATCTTGTCTAGCTTCTTCCGACCAGATCAAACCCTGGTAGAAAATCTCGTCCTTTTTTGTAGCAGCTGCGTGCTTCACCTTGGTCTGCTGTATGAGCGATGTTATGCTTTTAAGTCCATCCTTGATTGTCATATTGACATTTCTTTGGACTTCGCAGGACTTTATCATCTTACTGACCTCTTCTTCTATTGCTAGAATGCATGCTGCCTCTTCTTCCCGCAGCTTTATGCATTCATCTCGGTCCTTGTTGCAGCTAGCAATGTCATTCGCTGAAGCATTACTGAAGACAGAAATGCAGCTAGCCTGACTTGTCACACTGCTCGTACTCCCTCGTCTCTCCACCTTCTCCACGATGATCTGTGGAACTGCCAACGCGTTGTTGCCCGCGTTATAATAATAATAATAATAATAATAATAATAATAATAATAATAATAATAATAATAATAATAATAATAATAATAATAATAATAATAATAATAATAATAATAATAATAATAATAATAATAATAATAATAATAATAATAATAATAATAATAATAATAATAATAATAATAATAATAATAATAATAATAATAATAATAATAATAATAATAATAATAATAATAATAATAATAATAATAATAATAATAATAATAATAATAATAATAATTATTATAATAATAATAATAATAATAATAGCAATAATAATAATAATAATAATAATAATAATAATAATATAATAATAATGATAATAATAATGATAATAATAATAATAATAATAATAATAATAATAATAATAATAATAATAATAATAATAATAATAATAATATAATAAATTACTTCGTTTAGCGGACGTGATATTTGCTAATTATTTAAATTATCTATAAAAAAATTTTAAATAATAATAAAATTCAATTAATTTTTTCATTTTTTAATAAAAATTATTCCAAAATAATTCATAAAAAAGTAATTTTTTCTCATCAGTATTTTTAAAATTAAATTATTTTAAAAAATCAATTTTTAATCTGCACTAAAAGAAAATTTTTATTAAATGTTGTTAAAGTATTTTACAATTTGAGGAAAAAGTGCAACAAACCGAAATTTCGATACAAAAAATTAAAAAGTATTAAACTATAAAAAAACACAAGCATAACTTGAGTAAATTTCACAAAAGTTTTTTTTTTATAGTTTAATACTTTTTAAATTTTAACCCTTTCTTTTTCCTGTTACTGCATAATGAAATTAAAATATGTAACAGAAAATTATTTATAAGCCGTTTTGATGTGAGTGACTTTATCTTCAAATGAGGCTAAATTCGCTCACCTTTATTATTCTGGCAAAATATATTATAATCTGCAAAAATAAAACTAAATATTCTTTAGAATCAATGAAGAAAAAAATTCGGAACAATGTCCAAAGTTATTGGAAGAAATATTTAATATTGTTTTGTCAATAAGTAATTATATTCAATCATTCAATTAAACGTACTCATGACCATAAAAAATAAGGTTAAGTTTCAGTTTTAAACCGTTTTAACATTTAAATAGTTTAATTTTCAGATATAAAAGTACTTTTATTAAAAAAATCGAATTATTTAATTAAAATAATTAACATACTTAAAATATCCAGGTCCAAACATATTTTTTGTATAGACTTATTTTCTGAGCGAATTTACACTACAAATTTGAATTCTTTTTTTAATTTGATTTTTTGCAGAATCTATTTATTGCTTTCAGTTTTGTGCTTTATGAAAATCATGTTGGCGATACAGGAAATGTAATGTTCAGAAGGATTCGACTTCAAAATTTTGAAGTAAAGCTTTATTACCTACGTTTTCATACTACTTGTTCAATATGAAAATTACTAACTTGTGGTTTAAATAAAATTTTTATTGACAGTTATTAATGAATCTGCTGCAAATAAATTTAAGATCCTAAAGTTCTGAACGTTCAAATGAACGAAGTTTATTTATTTTTTGTAAAAATTAAATTTTTATTGCAATTATTTTGCGTTACTATCCAAAAAATGAAATACTGAGTTTGTAAACGTACAATTTTAGTTTTAACATTTTTTATGATTAATAATTTATTAAAACAACTTGAATAAAAAATATTTCGCTCATTTGAACGTTCAAAACTTGGGGATCATAAATTTAAGATCCTAAAGTTCTGAACGTTCAAATGAACGAAATTTATTTATTTTTTGTAAAAATTAAATTTTTATTGCAATTATTTTGCTTCACAATCCAAAAAATGAATTACTGAGTTTGTAAACTTACAATTTTAGTTTTAACATTTTTTTATGTTTAATAATTTATTAAAACAACTTGAATAAAAAATATTTCGCTCATTTGAACGTTCAAAACTTGGGGATCATAAATTTAAGATCCTAAAGTTCTGAACGTTCAAATGAACGAAATTTATTTATTTTTTGTAAAAATTAAATTTTTATTGCAATTATTTTACTTCACTATCAAAATAATTAATGAGTTTCTAAACGTAAAATTTTGAGTTTTTAAAGTTTTTTATGATTAGAAAGTTATTAAAATATCTTTAATAAAAAATATTTCGTTCATTTGAACGTTCAAAACTTGGGGATCATATAAATTTGAAATTAATGTTTACTATTTATATTAACCAAAACAATTGTAAATCTTAAATATTTCTGTCTAAAAAGTATGTTAATCGAATTTAAAAGAAAAATAAAAAATAGAAAATAGATTTAGAAATAGATTTCTGTTGAGGGAAAATAGATATCTACATGAACGAAATTAATTTCTACGGTGTGTTAAAAGTGAAACAAGAAATTGTGCTATTTTTTAAACTGAATAGTTTTAGGAAATATATTGTGGGATAAAAATTAAATTATTGTCTGGAAGTCATGAAAAAGTCATTAGAGGAAAATGAACCCTGAAAGTTTTTTTGTTTTATTATTAAAGTACCTATATGGTTTGGCTCGACTCTTTCTCTCTCCTATTATGTATTTTGGATTTTACTATTGAATCGTGCCGTGTCTTTTTATTCAAAACACAAATTTATTTGAAATCCCTTTGATTTCTGCTTGTATTGAGTGGCTTGTGGAATGATTTGACCAGCTTCGTCATTTTATCGTATTTCGCAGCTGTCCTGTACATTGTTGACTGAATTGTATGGCATGCAGTGCATGTATGGATAGGAAGGATAATGGCCACTGGACCTCGATTGCGGGGATGGGTACATGGATTATGGACGATCCTTCCTCTTCCTTCCATTGTGTATATGACCGTAACATCGAAATTTTGATGTGAGATTCTATATACTATTGCATGTACACTCCTCACTCACTCTCCTCGAGGTTTTGTATAATGTATCACGAGATATTATATACTAGCCCAAAACTATTATACACTGATAAGAATTGATCGTTTTTTGAAAAATTTATTACATACTAAAATTGCCTTGAAGCTTAGAGAGGAGAGAAAAATTTATTTCATGCCGAAAGAGAAGAAAAAATTTATATGTTAAAAATTTAAAATTACCAAACGTGATAATAATAAGAATATGTATACAAAATGTATACAATAATGTTGATGCAAATATTACGTATCGACTGTTGAATATGCAAAACTTGAACGAAGAATGAAAAATATATATCTGAAATTGAATATCATTGTAGAAATTTTCGGTGAAAATCCATTGGCAAATTTTCTTTTTATAAATTATCGTACACACAGCTTTCTCTCGCATAAACGATAAAACTCGAACTAATTGAACCGCAGTATTTCTTTTTTCTTCTTTCTCTCTATCTTCCTCCCTCTCTCCTTCTCTAAAATTGCGCTTCCTCTTGAATAATGAAATTATTCTCCATTTAATTAAAATGGTGGAAATCTCATGAGAAATTCATTTTGACAATTTCTTGTCCAGTTTGTTCGAATATATATCGCGAATGTGAGTGTAAATCGCAAGACAGGAATGAAAGTAAATAATAATGAAAAAGAGAAGAAAACTATTGCGAAAATGCAAAATTTATTATCTGGTTTTTGCACGGGATTCAATTTTTTGTAATCATTTATTCATATTAGCAAATAGGGAGTAGCAAAATCGTAATTGACAATTTTCATAAAAGAAAATTCAATTGGAGCTCATTTACTTCAATTACTATTGATAATTGAGATAATTACGATTATGGGTTTTAATTTTTTTGCAATTCGATTCAATTGCAACGCTAATGTTAGCGTCGAGAGGAATTTTTTTTTTTACGAAACCAAAACGAATAGAACCATTTTCCAGAGTTTTTACAGGATTGTCACAGGTTAGAGAATTCAGGAAAAAGTCAGTGAAAGTAGAATTAGTCAGGAAAATCAGATAAAAGTCAGGGATTTTCGTTAAATCCCTAAAAAAAAGTTGAATGTTTAGAATTTATATAAAAAGTACTGAATTTTATGCGTTTTTTTTGTTTAGTTAATAATTAAATTTTTACGAATTTTTATACAAAACGTTCAATTTATTCTACTTCTGACAATAATATATACTTTCAATAACTTAATTCTATTGAAAAACTGTCATAAAGTTGTTACTTACAAATCATATTTTTTTGAAATTTTTTTATTTCAATTCAATTAAAATTAGTTTGAATTAATGAAATTTTAATTTTTAAAAAATTTAAATTAAAGAAATTTTAATTTTTTAAAAATTTAAATTAAAGAAATTTTAATTTTTTAAAAATTTAAATTAAAGAAATTTTAATTTTTTAAAAATTCAAATTAAAAAAACTTTTTTTTATTTTTCGAATGAATTTTACTATTTTAGTAAATATCAAAATTCTTGTCAAAAATTCAATTATTTTCAAAGAAATCTAAAAAAAAAATTTTGTCAACATTTCAATTATAATCTTTATAAATTGCAAAATTCTTCGTCAAAATTCATTTCATTTTATAAAAAAATGAAAGAAAAAAATTTTCGTTAAACATTTCAATTATCTTTATAAGTGAATAGCAAAATTCTTCGACAAAATTAAATTATTTTTGAAGTGAAAATAATTAATAATACCTAATTAATAAATTTTTTCGCTGAAGTTCAATCATTTTCATGAAATTGGAAAAAAAACAATTTTCTGCAACATTTCAATTACCTTCATAAATGAATATCAAAATTCTTCGACAAAATTCAATAACTATTATTTTAATTACATTTTCCAAAAGAATTTAATTATTGAAAATAAAATTTAATAAAATTCTACCCAAATCGTCAATTATTATTATAAAATAATAAAAATTTCAGAGGAATTCAATTATCTACCAATTTTTGTTATCTATTCACAATTGATCAAATTTTTACAGGCATTTAATTAATTTCGTGAATAATAAAGTTCCTTTTAGAAATACAATTATTATTTTTAATACAATTTTAATCACATTTCTTGAAAAATGTAATTGTTCTGCAAAAGTTTATTAAAATTCGTCGAAAAAATTTTATTATTATTTTTCTTTTTATTCAAATAAATGAATTCTCTTCGAATTTTATTATAAAAATTGATGTAAAAATGAATTTAAGTTAAAATTTTAGATTATTAATTGAATAATAAAAGGGAGAATTCTTAGAAATAATTTTAAAAAGGTTTCAAAATAAAATTTTTAACATTTAAATTATTTTCAAAATTTTTTTATAAAATTCATTGAAAAATTTAATTGTTTAAAAAATAAGTAAACACATAAAAATTACGCACGAATTCATTTATTTTCATAAATAATTAAACTCATTGAAGAATTTCAGTTTTTCTTTTTAATAATTTTTAAATATTCTGAAAAAAATTATTAAAATTCTTTGAAAAAATTCCATTATTATTATTTTTTTTTTATTTCAATAACTCAATTCTTGTCGAATTTGCTAATAAAAATTGATTTAAAAATTAATTTAATTAAAAATTTTAGATTACAATTGAATAATAAAAGCGAGAATTCTTAGAAATAATTTGAATTTTAAGAAAGTTTAGAATTAAAATTTTCGTCAACATTTTAATTATTTTCAAGTTTTTTTTATAAAATTCATTGAAAAATTCTTATTGAAGACTTTTTGAAGAATTTCAGTTTTTTAAAACTAATTTTTAATTATTCTTAAAAATTATGTGAAAGAATTCAAAACGTTAAGAAAAAATTAAATAATTTAATAAATATTCGTTTGTATTTAAATAGTTTGAATTCTAGAAGACTTTTCTAATCAAAGTGATTTAAAAATTTATTTCAATCTAGTTTTAGATAATATAATTATATTATATATTAAATTTTAGTTACTAGTAATCGACATTTTCTGAAATAATTGATTTTTGTAAAGCTTTCAAATTTAAGTCTTTGAAAATCTAAATTTCTCATATACTTTTAATAAAAAATTACATGGAACTAATTTTTTTAAAAAGCTTAATTTTAAAAATTAATTAAATTTTTTACTTCCTAATGTATATTTTAATTAAAGAATTTCCGAATAATCGGAATTTTTACGTAAAATTGAATTGTAAACAAATCGATTTGAAAATTCTGAAAAAGAATTTCATCAAAAATTAGGTACTAAAAATAATTTATTTAAAGAAGAATTTTATTTAAAAGTTGTAGAAAGTAATATCTAATTGAAAGGTGGAAAATAATTTTGAAGGAGTTACAGTAATAATTTTCTTCTAATATTAAATAATTATTTTATTATTCGTTCATCTTTAATTAATTCTGAAACACGAAGAAGTCGATCTATTTCTCAATTTTTTTTTATTTATAGATCAACATTTCCGATCTTTTTAAAAATTATTATTTCCTTTATTATGATCGTGATTCTCAATTATGATTATCAAGATCTAGGATTACGATTGAAATCCCAAAATTACGTTTGGAATTGATAGGCTCTAGGATTAAAATACTGTAATTAAGTGTAAGCAAGAAATACGATCTGATATTCGGTTCGTATAAAATTGGGATGAACTTGGTGGTAAAATTTAGTGACATCGAATTAAGAATATATAAGTAGGATTATTGAAATTTAGGATTTGGAATTAATTGAATTAGGCAAAATTTTGTTATTAATTATGTACATATTGTCATATTTTGTCTATTACATTTCGAAAATCTTTATTTAATTATATTACTAGTGTGATTATTAGCATCTAATCTCTAAATTTTAATTTGTAAAAATTTTTACTTCGAATTTTTGCTTTTAAATTAGTAAATCTTACTAATAAATTAGAAATGACTATTTATTGGCAAAATTTACTAATTCAATAGCAAAAATTCGAAGTAAAAATTAGTAGAAATTACTATTTATTAGCAAAATTTACTAATTCAGAAACAAAAAGTTAATTAACAAATGAGTAAAAATTAAAACACAAATACTAAAAATTAAATTAATCAAATAGTAATTTTACTAATTCATCAGTATTTATGTCAATAATTTCTTTTTAAATCATTTATAATTTCAAAAACTATCATAAAATAATAATAAATAATGAATAATAAATTAATAATAATAACTATCATAAATTATGACTTATAAATTATTTTATGAATAATTTTTACAATTTTCATAAATACTAGATTGAAAAAAGAATTTTAGTTAAAAATACTATAAAATAAGATTTTGGAAAAGTTACAAATGATTACAGAAATTCAATTATTTACAAAAGTTACAAAAATTCTTCGCAGAATTTCAATTAGGTTCAAAAATTTAAAAACAATTCTCGTCAAAATTACAATTATTTTTATAAATAATAAAATACTTCATTAAAATTCAATTATTTTTAAAAGTTTCAATAAAATTTTTGACAAAATTCCACAAGAATTCAATTATTCAATTTCTAAGCAATTTTTTCAAAATAATTCAATTATTTTCATAGGTAGTAATAAAATTTTTCACAGCAATTCAATTATTTAAAATACAAAATTTAATAAAATTTTTCGAAAAATATCAATTATACAAAAAAATTTTATAAATAATAAAATTCTTCACCGAAATTCAATTACTAAATTACTTTTATAATCTTGAATAAAATTCGTTGTAAGAATTACATTATTTATATAAACTTGAATAAAATTCTTTGGAAGAATTAAATTTCTTTCAAAAATTAATAAAATTCTTCGCAAAAATTCAATTATTCTCAAAAATTAAAAAAAAAATTTTCAAAATTTCAATTATATTTATAAATAAAAAAATTCTTCATCTAAATTTAATTATATTTAAACATTTTAATAAAATTCTTTGCAAAATTTTGTGGGAATTCAATTTTAATGAATTAATTCAAAATAATTCCATTATTTTCATAAGTCATAAAAATTTCACAGGAATTCAATTATTTAAAATACAAAAATTCATAAAATTTTTCGAAAAATATAAATTATACAAAAAAATTCTTCACCGAAATTAAATTATTTTTATAAATTATAAAATTCTTCGCAGAAATCCAATTGTGTTCGAAAAATTAAAAAAAAAATTCTTGTTAAAATTCCAAGTAACTTTATAAATAATAAAATTCTTCTCCAAAATTCAATTATTTTATGAAAATTTTAAGAAAATTTAAATTATTTTTATAAGTAATAAAACTCATCGCAGAATTTTAATGATTTCTTATTTAATATATATTTTAATCAAATTCATCGAAAAATGTAATTATTCTTAAAAATTTTATTAAAATTTGTCAAATTAAATTCATATATTTAAAAATTTATTGATAAAATTCTTTATGAGAATTAAATTTTAACAAAGAACATTCTATTATTCAATAAATTATTTATTTCTTAATTTAAATAATTGAATTTTTCTAGAATTTTCTAATAAAAATGGATTTAAAAATTTATTATTATTTATGAAAGTACTTGAATTATTACCACGAATTTTATTACATTTTTTTAAAATAATTAAATTTTTTTGAGAAATTTTACTGCTTGTAAAAATAATTGAATTCTTTTGAGAATTTTTTTAAAATTCTGTTGATAATAATTTGAAAAGAATTTTAATAAATAGAGTGAATCAGAATATTCTTTAGGGTCAGGGAAAAAGGGAAAATTTTGTCTGGAAATCAGGGAAAAGTCAGGGAAAAATAAAATTAAATATTTGTGGCAACCCTGTAAAAATTAAATTAATTAAATAGTAATTTCTACTAATTTAGATTATTAGGATTAGGATTAGAAATTAATTATGTCTTATTAAATTAATATTTAAATTGATTCGATTAGGAAAATTGAAATTCATGAAGTTAAAATTATACGTGCAATGATTTATCTGAATTGGTACAATTATAAATTTAGGATTCGTTTGAAACCAAAAGTTGAAATCCCAGGAAGTTAAGAGTCTATTAATCATTAGTTATCAGTTTCTAATTGTAAGATTTTAATTGGAGTTGTAATTAGCATAAAGTTAGAAATATAAATTCGATTATCAGGTTTTTAAAGTTTAAAATATAATAGCTATTTAAATATAGCTATTGTAATGCTCTCAATTAATTATACACACAGTTTCCTATAATTATTTTTAGAATTTTAAGATTATAATTACAAGTTCCTAAAATTATTATTTTAAGATTCTATTATAAAATTCTCCTGACCTAAGTGTGAAAGCCCAGAAACCCCATTTTCCGCACTGTCGTGATTTTTCCTTCATAACCAAAATGAACTTTGACCTTACGGAAAATGCGCGGTTTTCCTTCAATTTCACTCTGAACGGGAAAATTATAGAGTCTATTTTAAAATGTTCTCATTCATTTTACATCGTTTATAAATTATTTTTTATTTTATTTTTCCATATTGTAAAAATGAGAATGCAAAAAAAAAATTACACAAGATTTTTTTTTCACCCTTTTTTGAAATTCATTTTATGCAATAAAAAAACAAGTGTAATTACATTTGATCGCGTAGCAAGATTTGTGGGAATAACGACACTTTCTCGTAAATTGGATAAAAGCGGAATTAAAACGATACTACCTCTTTTTTTTACAAGGCTCTCAAGAATTTTACACTTTTAGATCGCGTTTCTTTTGAAGCCGACATGGTAGAAATAACGACTTTAAGGAGTAGACTTTAATCTATAGAATCATTCTGTTTCTTAAAGTTCGCTGTTTCTTTCTTTTTTTTTCATTATCTTTCCAGGGAAATAAATTGTGTAAAAGTTACTAATCATAAAAAATTCATGTACAGTGAATGAATAAAAATGAAAAAAAAATTGCGAAAAATGTTGGCGATTTCTATAAAAATAGGGAACTTTACATCATGTTTAATAGTTTTTTCTGTAAATTATCCTTTTTATTGCTGTTTATTCAATATTATCACTGGATATGTAAATTTGGGTGTAAAATAAAAATTATTCGTATTTATTATAAATCATAAAAATTATTACTTATAAATTATTTAATGAAACTTAATGAAATATTTAGAAAAGTTAGATTGATGTTTATGTTATATATAATAATAATTGTTATATAAATATATATTAAATTAAAATTAGTTTCGGAATCAATTAAACAAATTTTTTTTGTTGATCAACGTTGTGGACTTCAATTTCGTATAATAATAATAATAAAATATTTACATAAAAAAGAAGTTATTGATGTTTTCGAATAATTTTACAATTCAAGAAATTCGTAAATAAATGTAGTGGAACATTTTTTTTTGAGTATCTAATAATTTTTTTGCATGAATCATAACATTCTTTAGGGTCAGGAATAAAGTGCAAATTTTATTCGGAAATCAGAGAAAAGTCGGGAGAAGAGAAAATAAAATTTTTGTGGCAACCCTGTATAGTTATGGTTTATTATTACTATTTGTGTATAAAGTATAATATTTGCACATAAAGTATTATTCGTGCTTTATTTATGCATACAATCTTTTTTCCTCTGACTCGTGAAAATTGATCGTTTATGAAAATTTATATATTCGCCACTTAATATACCTATAGAATTGGTTCATATTCTCCACCGCATTTATATATATATATATATATATATATATTTATACCTCAATTTAAAGTTTCATTGCGAAATTGATAGAGAACTTTAAGAATAGAGGAATTATTGATGATAACAAATGAAATTGATATATAATGGTATAAATTTATAGATGCGAAATTTTCCAGTTTAAACGGTAATAATTCTTCTCTCAATTTATATATATATAAATAAACGAAGAGGAGAAGGAGGTTTCATCCCTTGAGAATTAATAATTTCGCCTGCTATTATTATACATAAATTTGGATGAAAATCGTAATAATGGTTTAAGAAGAGGGGGAAAATAAGAGGGAGAGGAGAGGAGAGGGGTGGCTAGAAGATATTACAGGGTTATTGCTTAAATAATGGTTTCAATTTCCAAGTAACGAAACACCTTGAAGGTATATCACACTAGCCTCTGCTGGCATTATACCCTCCCCAACACCTTATTAAGAAGAAAATCCGATATCCTTTTTCCTCTCTCTCTCTCCTCTCTTTCGTCTTCCATTATCGATAAAACGAGAGTCTCTCTCTCTCTCTCTCTCTTCCTCTGCGGAGAAATGGCGCGGGTAAAAATCTTTTTCTTTCTTCTTGCTGAGAAAAAGTAATTACTTCCAAGTATAGTAGGTGCTACCTTAGCTTTCAAGATTTAGTATTGGACATTTTTAAAACCGTATGTTTAAAGTCCTTGTTGTTGTTGTTTTTTTATTTATGCTTTGTTTTTACATTTTCTTTTGTTTACTTGTATTTAAGGATGGGAACATTAAAAGTTTTTATGTTACTTCTTTTCTTTAAACGTTCTCGTTTTATTTCCTTCGAATGTAATGTCATAAATCTTAAAGTAACTCTCATAAAATAAAAGAGAGATTCTTCATTAGCTTTTTGTGTTTATTATAAAGAATTTATTGAAATGTAAAATTGTTGAGTATAATTTGATTGTGATTATAATTGGAAAATATTATTTATCAATTAATTGCATTTTTGAATATTTTTGATGTTAAATAAAATTTGTTTCTTATTTTTTGTTACAGGTGAGTCATGTTTTATTATTGCTGTTTCAATGTTCACGTAAGTAACATTTCTTGTTCCATTGATTAAAAAAGCAGGCTTCGTACTCATCTACTAAAACCTACTATTTAGTACTTTCTTACGTTATGAATTTATGATACATTGAAAAAAAAAATTTAATTGATTCAAATAACCGATTAATTGACTATTATCAATTAAATATTTACTTGAATCAAATAATATTAGATGGAGTCAATTAAATGGTATTTGAATCAATAACTTCAGTATTTGAAGAAAATATGAAGTGAACCATTTAATTAACTCTAATAAATATTATTTGATTCAAATAAATATTTAATTGATAATAGTCAACTAATCGGTTATTTGAATCAATTAAATTTTTTTAGTGTACTATTAGGGTACTTTTTTTAAATTTCACCAAAAAAGCTACTATTTCTGTTTTTCTTTTTTATTTACAATTTCCATTACTTTAAATCCGCTAATTACTAGAGATCAAAGAAGTATCCACAAAAATTACAATAAAATTCTTTAAAACGATTCAATTTCTTTCCAAAATATACTCGAAATTCATTTATTTTAAATATTTCGTATTTTCTTGAAGTTTCGCAAAAGAATTCGCAATTATTTAAAAAATTAAGACAGAATTCAGCCTAAATTCAATGATTGAAATAATTAAATTTCCACTGGAATTCAAATCTTTTAGAATAGCATTTTCAAGAAGATCAATTATGTAACCGAATTTTTCACAATAATTCAATTATACTTTCAATAATAATAACATTCTAAATGGAAATAAAATTTAAAAAAAACTTTTGATAAACTTCTAATGCAAGAATTTAATTATTTTCATAAATAATAAAACTAATCGAAAAATTTTAATTAATTTTAATGCAATTTTAAATTAATTATTAGAAAAATTGAATTGTTTTTAAAAATTTCAATAAAATTCTTTGAAACTATTCAATTAATTTCAGAATTAACGGAAAAAAGCTACTATTTCATATTGCAGGATTTCAATTATTTTTTAAACAATTTTACAAGAATTGCTCGGAAAATGTAATTATTCATAAAAATTTAGTTTCCATTACCCGAAGAAATCAATTATTTAAATAAATTTTTTTTAACTCTTCGAAAGAATTCAAATTTTTTAAAAATAACAAAATTTTTCACTGAAATTCAATTCTTTTTAAAACGTTTGAATAAAATTTTCCTCGATAATTCAATTATTTTCGTATAAATATAAAGAAAAAATTCTTCTTAGGAATTCAATTAGTTTTAAAAAATTTAATAAAAATTGGAAGCAACTATTCAATTATTTTTATAAACAATAAAATTCATGGCAGGATTTCAATTATTTTTAATACTACAATTTTACAGGAATTATGCTCGAAAAATAATGTAATTATTCATAAAAATTTAATTTCAATTCCCCGAAGAAATCAATTATTATAAAAAAATTTTTTTTAAAATTCTTTGGAAGAATTTAATTAATCATAAAAATATCAGAATTTTTCACAGGATTTCAATTATTTTCAAATATTTTAATAAAATTGTTTGAAAGAAATCAGTTTTTTTCAATACAATTTTAATTAATTTTTTTTGTAATAATTGAAATATTATTTTCGATTTTAATAAAATTCTTCCAAAATTCAATTATTATGTCGAAAAATAACAAAATTTTTCTCAAAAATAATAAATTTTTTCTTGGAAATTCAATGATTTTTATAAAAATTCTTATAAAATCGTTCGCAAGAATTCAATTATTCACAAAATTTTAATTATTCTTTGTAAAATTCAATTATTTTAAAAATGTTCGCAATACAATAATTTTTAATATCAACAATTTTTCTTAAAATTTCCAAACAGAATTCAATTATTTAAAATTTTTTTGTAAAAATCTTTCTAAGAATTCAATTCTTTTTATGGATAATAAAAATATCTTAGGAATTCTATGATTTAAATTAGAATTTTCATAAAATTAGTCGAGAGAAATAAATTATTTAAAAAGCTTTTATAAAATTTTTCGCAAGAATTAATTTTTTTTGTAAATAATCTTTGATAGCTACTTTTTTACAGCATTTTTAGGAATTCTATGATTTAAATTAGAATTTTCATAAAATTAGTCGAGAGAAATAATTTATTTTAAAAGCTTTTATAAAATTCTTCGCAAGAATTAATTTTTTTTGTAAATAATCTTTGATAGCTACTTTTTTACAGCATTTTATTGTTTGAAAGCTACTTTTTGATACTTTTTTAAAATAAATTATCGAATGCGAAGTCTGAAAAAGTCAAAACATAAAATAGTTGACTTTAATATAAACATTTTATATGAATAGAGAAAGCAGCATAGTTAGTCCATCATTTTTTCATAATTTTAATTAATTTTTTATAATTATAATTTGATAAATTAACAAAAAATTAATTTTCATTATTCTGAAAAATTTTTGAAAATTTAAGCAGTTCTTAAAATGAATTTTTTCTGTATAATTTAGAAAATAACTAATTCATTTTTTGAAGAATTTTAATTAAAAGTTTTGAACATGTGTGTCTTTACAAAGTTTTTTTAATAAAATTCTTTGAAATTAAATTTTTAAAGATTGTTATAAAATACGATAGAGAAAAATCAGTTAATTTTAATAAAATTATTCCAAATTTCAATTATTCAACATTTCTTTAATTGTATTTATTTTTCAAAGTATTAATTATTGATCAATATTTTGAATTGTACATTTTCTAAAATTTATAATTAGTAAAATTATATGGGAAAAAAACTTTTTCGACAAATTTGCCTTTTATTTATTGTTCGCGCTGTAAAAATCTAAAAAAAATTCATTTTACACAAATAATATTTCGTAATTTGTTGCAATATTTGGCAAAAATGTTAAGAACGTCGCAATTTTGGAAAATAACTAAATATGTCGAAAAGTCGTAGGTACAGAAAAATAATTAAATTGATTAAAGTAAGCGATTATTTGTTTATTATAAAATAAATATTTAATTGAATCAAATAATTTTTATTTTAATCGATGATGTGATTTTTAAACCAATAACTTCAGTATTTGAACTTTGAAGCAAATACCATTTAAGATTTAACAGCATGTGACTGTTCGAAATTCAATAGTAATATATTCGACCACTTTTCTCTATTTAAATATTTAATAAATTGAGATGGAATTTTGCAAAAAAAGTCTAAAATATAATAAAGGAGGGCAGTGATGTGCAAAAGTTTTAATAATTCAATGATAGATTATAATAAAATAGTGATAAATGATAAAAGTGATAAATGCAACATCAAATAATATCATATATTTAATATCATATAATAATATCATTTAACTGATTTAAATAAAAATTATTTATTATTATCATTAAATCA
The DNA here is from genome assembly GCA_032873175.1 of Leptopilina drosophilae. NCBI lineage: Eukaryota > Metazoa > Arthropoda > Insecta > Hymenoptera > Figitidae > Leptopilina > Leptopilina drosophilae. The sequence goes on from CM065479.1 coordinate 54,894,136, forward strand.
TTAAATATTATTATCATTTAACTGATTTAAATAAAAATGATTTATTATTATTTTATTATAATATTATTCTTTCATTTATTAACAAGATATTTATTTATTATAAAATATTTAATCGATAATATTATTATAATTTTTTTTGTGGATTTAGTTTTTCTGCACTTTATGCAGTGAATAATTAATTTCGTATTTCCTCGATAAATTCCTAATTAGATGAATTAACAATCGAAAGAGAAAAACCGAGTAAATAATTAAAATTGATGAAAAATTCAAAGAGAAATAAGTTGAATAAAGGCAGAAGTTTCCACCTACTTATTCTATTAAAAAAAAAATAAATAAATAAGTGAGAGTAAAGGTAGAAAATAGTTTATTTTTTCTTGTAATCTTCGTGATAATCAGAGGTTTCTGTTATGGAGGTTAAAAGTGCGCGCGGACTTTAATACCCAACATTCTAAAAGTTCTTCATTGTCTTGCTTTCCTCACTCCCGCTCCACTACCACCACCATCATCATCATCTCTCTGGTATTTTCCTCTTGTCAAAGTGCATCTTAGGAAGTCTTGAGAGAAAAAAAAAATTTTTCCTTCTTAACTTTATTTTCCTTGCTTCGTTGCATTCTTCTTCTTCTTCTTCTTCTTCTTTCTCTTCATTCTCGTCATTTTCTTTTTTTTCCTTTCTTGTTTCGTTGCGAAACATATACGCTTTCTTGGATAATTTTACCTCTAAGAAGAATTCCGTAATTTACACTGACTCGGCAGCTGGATGCCTTGCTTTGCTGGATTTACAATGAGTTTTGCGTGCGCACGTAAATGAGAGTGGATGAAAATGGAGAACCATAGTGAACCGTAATTTCTTCGATATATATACACGCTGTAAAGTAGGAGTGCAAGAGGTCATGAAGAAATAAATAGAGAGAGAAAGAGAATGAAGGATATAAATTTAAGAAAAGTAGATAAGGTTATAAAGAAGCTAACAACTTATTGGTGTATTTAGTTTTCCTGCTTGGATGAAAGAAATATGAGAAATTTCAAGCCTCGGATATTATGACTCTTTTCGACTATTTTTTTTACTATTTTCAAATACTGCGAATTCAAATAATGCTACACTGAAAAAAAAATTTATTTGAATCAAATAAAAATTATTTGATCCAAATAAAAATTATTTGATCCAAATAAATCATTTATTTGATCCAAATAAATCATTTATTTGGTTATAATCCAATAAATGTGTATTTGAACCAAATACATATTTATTTGACCTAAATATTTGATTTTATCGCATCAAATAATTATTTATTTGAATCAAATACAAATTATTCAATTCAAATAAATGGAGTATTCCAAACCAATAAATAATTAATTGAATCAATTATTTAAATTATTCAAATCAAATAAATGTAATATTTCAAGCTAATAAATAATTATTTGAATCAAATATGAAAATTATTTCATTCTATATTTAATACAAAATTTTTTTTAAATATTTAGTATTTTTTTAATTTATTAATATATTATTATGCTATATTTATTTATTATACTATACATATTAACTGATTTTTTAACAGACTTTCAACATTATTTATAAACATGTTCACACAGTTTTTATTCACAACTCAACACACAATTTTATTATTTTATATAACGCTTAAAACGAAGAATGAAAAATATTCGCTCGCATGTGGAATCGAACTCACGTCCCCCCGCCCATAACGCAGACCGCAAGCCTATAACCACACGGCCACTAAGACTTGGTGAGAACTCGGGCTGATCTACTTTATGAATGCCAATGTCGTATATTCTGTATCCAAATAACACATTTATTTGTCGAAATATTTTTTATTTGTATTAAATAAATGAAATATTTAAGTGAAATAAATAAATGAACAAATAAATGAGTTTCAAGTATTTCATTATTTTCGTTTCAAATAATTATTTAATTGATTGAAATATTTTTTTATTTGTCTTGATAAAATAGTGTATTTGCTTTGAATAATGAATTATTCGGATTAAATAATTAACTTTATTAGAATCAATAAAATAAATTTATTGTGTCAAATAATTTTTATTTGCATCAAATAAACGAAGTATTTGAATGAAATAAATAAAAGAATAGTTTCAAGTAACTCATTATTAGTATTAAATAAATTCATTTATTCAATTCAAATAATTATTTAATTGAATCAAATACGATTTATTTGGTTCAAATAAGTGTGATTCAAATAATTCAAGTTATTTGAATCAAATACATATTTTTTTGATCCAACTAAAAAGTATTTGAATCAATTAAATATTTTTCAAATAATTTGAATTATTTGAATCAAATAAATTTTTTTTTTCAGTGTACTTTTTTGACTTTTCTTCACTCCAAAATATCACCAGTGTGATATTTTGTGACAAAATATTTCACTGAAAAAAATTATTTTATTCAATTAATTCAAATTATTAGAAAAATATTTATTTGACATAAATAACATGAATTATTTGAATGACATTTATTTGAATTAAATAAATTGAGACAGTTAATTAATTCACTCTAATAAATTAATTCTTTTAATACAATTTTAATTTAATTTAATTAAAAAAATTCCATACCTAATTTTTTAAATATGTAATTTTTTAAATTCACAAATATGTGAATATTGTAAGATTTAATTGAAAATTAATAATTTTTTAAGTATAAAACACGTTAGGAAAGTTCACAACGTTTATAATCAACGATTTCATTAGAAAAATATTTTTTAAGTAAATTATTAACTTTATTAAAGTCTGTGGTTTTTCATTCTGTCCGTTCGCAGTATGAAGTTAGTTTTTGTATATGCTTTTGTTTTTTTTTCGTTTTGAAAACACATTTTTCTTGATAATAAATAATTATTTATTATTAACATTATAATATTCATTATTATTATTATTTATGATAACATTATAATGTTTGATTTATAAATTTTATAATTATATTTTGTTTATTTGTTTTAAATTATTAGTTTCTTTTGAAATAAAAAGTTGTGAAATTTTTATTTTTTAATTACAATTTTTAACAAATTTTTTCTATTTTAAATAAATAAAAAAAAATGTGTAGGAAGAATTTGTGTATTTCATAATTACAATTTTCATTTTTTTCTGTATATAAAGATATTTTATATTTTACTAGCTAAAAAAAACGCTCGTGTACTTTCTCATATAATTATTAAAAAACAAAATATTTAATTTCATTTGAAGAATTTCTTTAATAAGATTTAATTTTTTAACCTTCTAAAAATGAATTTATTTTAAGTTTTATCTAGAAATTAATGAAAAAATTTGAATAATTTCTTTTTCTTTATTTAAAATTGAAGGAAAAATAAAGTAATTTGAAGTATTTTACAAAATTTGTAGTATTTTTTTTTAACAAAATCAGAAATATTATTTTTTTTAATATGTATTGATTAATAACTTATTATTATTAATAATATTAATTGATAATTAATTAATTAATTAATTAATTAATTAATTAATTGTTATTGATTAATAAGATTTTTTATACAAAAAAAAAAGTTTTTAAAATTTTCTTTAATTGTTATAAAAAAAATTTTAATTATTTTACAGAATGTTAAATTGTATTGAGAAAAAGGTAAAAAATGTGAAAAATTTCTTTTCTTAACTTTTCAATCAGGACTTTCAATAAAATTCTGATTTTTTGGAAATAAATAATGTAAATTATTATAATTTCCATTTAATAATCATAATGTTTGTTTTTGCTATGTTTGTACTGCGGACTGACACTACGATAAAAATTGTATACTATGAAAATAACTTAATTCTCGAGGAGAATTTCGTTTAAATTTTTTAAAATATATTGTAATTAAATTCTTTTTGCAGAATGTCTTTGAATTTTTTGTCAAAAAATGGAGTTTCTTTAATAATTTTAATTAAACATTTAAAAAATAATTGAAATTTTATGGAGAAGAATTTTATTAAAATTGTATTAAAAATAATTGAATTCTTGCGAAAAATTTTACTATTTATAAAAATAATATAATTTTTATGAATTATTTAGAAAGATTTGTTAAAATTTTAGGAAATATTGGAATTCTTTCGTGAAATTTCATTAAAATTTTTGAAAATATAAACTTAAGTTATTTTTTTAAAATTTTGATTATGAAATTATTTAAAAAATTTATGTTTGTTAATAAAAAAATTTGTAATTTGTATAACAGTATCATATTGAATACTACGTATCGTTTGCTAGTTTTTATATTTATTTGTAAAGAAAATAGTAGGAATAATTTTTTGAATAATGATTAACGACAAAAAACTATTTGTGAACAAAAAATGTTATTTTTTTGGTAGGAAAATAATTTCTTTTCTTTCAATCGTTAGTCATAAACGTTGCAAACTTCACCTATGTATTATTACCTACAATTTTTAAAAATTAACTTTTAAAGAAATTTACAAGAAATTATTTATAATTACAATTCTTCAAAATTTTGATTATTTTTTTATATTTTTTAAAAACTTAAATAATTTTCAAAGATTTTACTAAATTTAAATTATGTTTTCAAAGATTTTACTAAATTTAAATTATATGTTATTTAAATTATGTTTTCAAAGGTTTCAGTAAATTATGTTTTAGGAGAGTTTACCAAATTTTAATTTTCTGGGCATTTTTTAATTGAATTGTAAAACTATTGGCATGCCAAACTATTGTCCTTCAAAAATTATTTAGAAATAGTTTTAATGCAATAAATTGTAATAATTTCTGTATTATAATTTTTAAAAATACTATATCTTAATAGCTCAAGAAAGAAACACGGAAATATAAATTAAAGGGATTAAAAACAATTACAATTAAAAATATTTTGAAGAATTGAAATTTTGTAGAATTTAATTAAAAGTAAATAATTTTTTCAAGTATATTGTTAAAAAATTTTTTAAAATTAATTTTTAAATAATTTTCATTGAAAATTTTAGAAATAATTGAATCCTCAAAAACTTTAATGAATAATGTTAAAGTATAGATTCAATAAAAATGAAAATTCATGAAAATCAGGATCTAAAAATAATGTTTAAATAACTTTGAAAAAAGCAATTAACTGAATTATTTTGTAATCAAATTTTTTAAAATTAAATTATTTTCAATATTTTCTTTATTCAATTATTTTCAATATTTTCTTTATTCAATTATTTTTAATATTTTCTGCATTCAATATTTTAAAAATTTTCCGAAAAATAAAATATTCTTATACAAAATAATACACCGAACATTAAAATTTTTTAAAATTGTTTTTAACATTTTGTTAAAAATAATCGGATTAAAAATTCTGCAATAATTAAAATTCATTAAAACATTATAATATTTTTGTATAATACAAAATTTTTTAATTTGTTTTCGAAAAATCACATTGCAATATTTATAAATAAAAACAAGTCCTTAGAATTATTTTACCATCATTTTTAAGGACTCACTTACCTTCGATCAAAGTAAATTAAAATTTTTTAAAATTTTCTATTTTAGAATTTTTCAGAAATTATTTATAATTACAATTGCTCAAAAATTTGATTATTTTTTCTATTAATTATTATTAAAAATTTCTATTAATTGTTTTTTCGAAAACCTAATTATTTTTAAAAGTTTCAAAAATTACTTTTTAAAAATGTTACTAAATTTAAATTATTTTTTCAAAGATTTTACCAAATTTCAATTTTTTGTTTATTTTTTAATTGAATTGTAAAATATTATCTTTCAAAAATTTTATAAAAATATTATTAAAAAATTAACTGGAAGAATTTCTTTATTAAGTTTTTTTGAAAATATTATACCTTAATAGCTTAATTTTTATAAATAAATAAATAAATAATGTATTAGGAAATTGAGGAAAAAAATTGAGTTTTTGTGTTTAATTTTAGTTGAATTCTAGAAGAACTTTCAAAAACTTACTTAAAATAATCGATTTAGTGACGAAGTTTACTTAAAAATTGTAAAAAAAATAATTGAATTTTGTGAATGGTCATAGTTTTCATTTTTAGAAATAATTAAATTTCAGAAGTTGAAGTTTTTTAAATTTAATTTTCTGTCAAAAAAAATAAATAAATAAAAATGAAGTATTTAAATATTTATTTAGCAAAATTATTCAAAGTTTTGATTATAATTGAATTTAGAATAAATAAATATCTCAGTGATGAATCAGGGAAATACAAAAAAATAAAAAATATTGAAAATTTCTGTCAAGTTAGGAATAAGGAAAGAAACTATATAAGTCTTTTAAAAGTGAGAAAGGTGACTAGAGGTTAAAGAATGATAAAAAAGCTCTTGGTGTTTAATTTAAATTTTCCCTTTTGTCTCCTAAGAGGTGATATTTAACCACACTTTTGCAAAAATTTTCATTCTCCTTGTCTCTTTGTCATCTCACGCTTTTATGCTTTCCTTAATTCTGAATCGAAACTTTCCTCGAGTGAAATGACTTTAAGATCAGGAGAGAAGTCGAAATGAAAAGTCAACACACCATATAAAATATAAAAGACAAAGAGTTCGACATAATTTAAATTTAATTTCAAAAAAATTTTTTTTTTAAATTAGAAGAAAAACAGAGTTTGCCTATAAAGTTTTGAATGTTTAAATAATATTTTTTTCCGTTCTTACAATTTAAAAAATGAACAGAGCTGAAATAAAAAAGTTAAAATTGAATATTTATTTGTGCTGAAAAATTAATTTTTCTGTTATAAAAATAAAAAATTTTTTAATTAAATTAAAAATAAAAAAAAGTGTTGAAAAATTATCGTTCGTTTGACATTTAAAAGTTTATAATTATCTAAAATTAAAAATCGTAAATACTTTAATTTATATATTAATTACACACTATTATGAGAATGAAATAATTAATTGAGATTTGTATTTAAAGCTAAAACAGTAAAATTAGAGTAAAATTAAATTCAAAATAATTGAGTTAATTTTATTTACAACTGAACTAATTTAATTACAAATAATTACATTTAAATACAATTCAAATAACAATTTTAGTTTATAATATTTAGTTTCAACATAGAAAACTTTAAATTAAATTTTAAAGGCGCTTTTAATAAATCAAAAATTTAGTATAATTAAAAAATTCCAGAGATGAAAATTTCTTACACCCAAAATTTAAAAAGACGAAAAAGGCACAAGAAGAAGAGATTTTTTGCAAAATTTTTAGTTCGACGATTTTGTTAATAAATGCTCGTGGTCCTAAAGTTTAGAACGTTTGAATAAAAAGAATTTTTTTCAATTTGAATATTTAAAAAAATTTATGTAAAAAAAAGAATTAAAATTAAACATTTTCCTAGGTTAAGAATTAATCTTTTTTGTAGCGACATTAATTTTTTTTAATGAAATTTTATTATTTAAAAAAATATTCGAAATTAAATTATTTTCAATTTTTTAAATTTTCATAAAATTTCGACAAAGGATTGAATAATTAAACAGGAAAATTTTTCGTACCTAATATTTATTTTATGTTTTAAAAAAAATTAATTATTTTAAACAATGTTTATAAAATTCTTATAAATTCTTTTCGTAAGCAATAAAATTCATCGCTGGATTTTAATTATTTTTAATACTACATTTTTACAGGAATTACTCAAAAAATTTAATTATTTAAAATAGTTTTTTTAAATTGTTTAGAAAAATTCAATTATTTACAAAAATATTAGAATTTTCTATAGGAATTCAATTATTTTCAAATATTTGAATAAAATTGTTCGAAAGAAATAAATTCGTTTAAATACAATTTAAATTAATTTTGTTTAATATAATTCAATTATTGTTTTAGATTTTAATAAAATTCTTCGTAAGAATTCAATTATTTTCCTAAATAATTCTTCGAAAGAATTCATTTGTGTCCATAAATAATAAAATTATTCCTAGAAATTCCATTATTTTGAGGGATTTTAATAAAAACTCTTTGCAATACAATAATTTTTATAAATAACAATATTCATTACAAGAATTCAATTCTTTTTAAAAAGTAATACATTTTTTTTCTCGAAAATACAATTACGTAGAAAAATTCTAATAAAATCGTTCGCAAGAATTCAATTATTTTTACAATAAGACCTCAATTATTTTGAAAACATATTATATTTATAAAACACCACAAAGACATTCAATTATTTTTAAAAGTTTTAATTGAATTCTTTGCAAAATATTATTTTAAAAAACTTTTCGCATTTCAATAATTTTTAATATTTACCAGTTTCATAAAGAGCCTAAAGTTCTGAACGTTTAAAATTTAAATGAACGAAATTTATTTATTTCTTCTAAAAATTCAATTTTTATTGCAATTGCTTTGCGTTACAGTAAAAAAAATTAATTACTGAGATTCTAAAAGTAAAATTTCAGTTTTTAAATTTTTTTATGATTAGTAATTTATTAAAAAAGCTTCAATAAAAAGTATTTCGTTTATTTGAACGTTCAAAACATGAGGATCATGTTTCATAAATTTTCCAAACAGAATTCAAGTATTTAAAAAATTATTTTTAAAAATCTTCCTAAGGATTCAATTATTTTCACGACGTTGAAGTCCACAACGTTTATCAACGAAAAAAATTATTCACTTAATAAATTTAAAAAAAATAAAGCAGCAATATTGACATAAAAATATTTTGAAAAAATAGATTGATGTTTATGTTATGATAATAATTTTTATATAAATAAATATTAAATTAAAAATAATTTTGGAATTAATTAAACAAATTTTTTTCGTTGATCAACGTTGTGGACTTCGATTTTGTTTATTTTTTTTTTACAAATTAGAGTCGAAAGAAATAAATTATTGAAGAATTTTTATAAAATTCTTCGCTAGAATTAAATTATTTTTAGAAATATTTAAATTCCTTTCGTGAATAATAAAATTCGTTGCTTGAATTCGATTTATTTAGGAGAATGAGAGCGGGAAGTAAATATTTTTCGCTGAAAATTAGAAAAATCAGGAAAAATAAAATGTGGAATGGAATTTTTGTCAGCTTTGTGAAGTGTCTAAAAGGGAATTTTTTTTGGTCGTCGGGTTTAATTTTTCGTTAGCTACATTTTTACTACTTTTTCTTTTCTAGTTTGAAATCCACTTTTTGCTACTTTTCTCAAATTAATTCTCGACTGCAAAATCAATATAAAAAAGCAAAAAGTCACTGATTGCGATTTAGTAAAAACTTTTTGCCAAATGAAAATTAATTGAGCGAGTTATTATCAATTCTCTTTGGAAAATAAATTGTTCGTGGTTTTTCAAATTAATAATAATACATATAATAATGTACTTATTGCAAGATAATACGATTATATGTTTGGTATAATATTGAGCGGCGAGGAAAAAGGAATAAATAAAATAAATAAAAAGTATATATAGATACACGATAGAGATAATACCTTTGAAAAACAATCTTGCTTTAAAATGCGGAAAATTGGTATTCATCAAGTGCTGCCTCGTATTTTCTCTCCATCAAAGAGAAAAAGTGTTACACAGTCGCACTTTATTTCGCAGTCGAAAAAACGTAATACTTTTCCTGCTGGTCGAATAAAAGAACAAAAAGGAACAAAAAAAAAAAAAAAAAAACCGGTGAGTTTGTGTGTGTGTGGGATTGCATGATGCATTATTGTGGACGCGGCAACTATTCGCCATATATTGCATTTCTTTCTATAAATCCCTTTTTTCGATATACCTATATATATCTATAGATGTAGAAAGTTGCACAATTTTAATAAAAATTGAAAATTAAAATCCTTTTACTATACAGTTATATGAAACGATTTTATATATATGCGGATTTACAAAATTCCATCAGAAATTCTCTCTATCTCTTTTCAATGACAGTCACCATGGGACAATAGTTTTTTTTTTATTTCTTTTTTTTTCTAAAGGTGGAAATGCTATATCATGAAATTTGTCACACTCGAGTGATACATTACGCTATAAAAATGATAAAGTTCAGTCGACCCTGAGCCATAAAAATGCGTGTTACCAAAGACTCGCGCTATATCTTAAATTTCATACTAAATAACCGCATTTTTAAATTTTGTAAATCGCGATTGATGGCTGTAAAATAGGAGACTAACAAATAAGGAATTTGGTTCGAAATTCGAATTTCCTGTGTAATAAGAGCAAACAATTTTAATTTAAAATTCTATTCTAAATTCACTCCCTTTAAATTTTATTTTAAGGTACTTCATTATACGGGGAAAGAAGCTTTATTCCATATAAATTAAAACATTCATTTATACATTGAACGAAAAATTTATTTCATTCAATTAAAGCAAACTATTTGAAAAATATTTATTTCATTCAAATAGTTTTTATTTTGATCTAATAAATATTTATTTGATTTCAATAATTTTTATTTGGATCTAATAAATATTTATTTGATTTCAATAATTTTTATTTGGATCTAATAAATATTTATTTGATTTGAATAATTTTTATTTGGATCTAATAAATATTTATTTGATTTGAATAATTTTTATTTGGATCTAATAAATATTTACTTGATTTGAATAACTTGAATTATTTGAATATCATTCTGTTGAATTTTTTAGATTTCAACAACTAAAAGCTACTATTTCGGTTTTTTTAGAATTTCCATTACCTACTTTAAATCCGTTAATTACTAGAGATCAAAGAACTTTCCACAAAAAATATAATAAAATTCTTTGAAACGATTCGATTAATTTCCAAAATATACTCGAAATTCAATTATTTTTAATATTCGGTATTTTCTTCAAATTTTGCAAAAGAATTCAATTATTTACAATTATTTAAATAATAATGATAAAATTCATTCAAAATTCAATTATTCAAATAATTAAATTTCCATTGGATTTCAATTATTTTAGAACAGCATTTTCAAAAAGATCAATTATTTAACAAATTTTTTATACAAATTTTTCCCAATAATTCAATTATACTTTCATTAATAATACCAATTTTTTCATGGAAATAAAATTAAAAAAAAAAACTTTTGATAAAATTCAAATGCAAGAATTCAATTATTTTTATAAATAATAAAAATTCGTTGAAAAAATCCAATTATTTTTATAAATAATAAATATTGGTTAAAAGAATTATATTATTTTTGTAAATAATAAAAATTCGGTGCAAGAATTCAATTGTTTTTATAAGTAATAAAATTCTTTACAAAATTCCAATTATTTATAAAAATTTAATAAAAATTCGTTGAAAAAATTCAATTGGTCTTCTAAATAAGAGATTTCGTCAGAGGATTTCAATTACTTTTAAAAAATGTAAGAAAAATTCGTTACAAGAATTTCAATTATTTTCATAAATAATTAACTTCTTTCCAGAATTTCAATTATTTAAAAAAAATAAAAAGTCATTGTAAGAATTCAATTATTCTTCTCAATAATAATATTTCTCATAAAATTTCAATTATTTAAAAAATAATGTATAATTAAAATTTGTTGCAAGAATTATTCTTAAAATTCTTAAAATTAAATTATTCTTAAATTTTTTTTAAGAATTTGATTTCTTCGGGGAATTCAATTCTTTTAAAAATAACAAAATTTTCACAGAAAAAATGCTTTTTATAACATTTTATTAAAATTTCCCTCAATAATTCAATTATTTTCGTATAAATAATTAAATTTTTCTCAGGAATTAAAATAGTTTTCAAAATTTTAATAAAATTTTTAGCAACTATTCAATTAATTTCATAAACAATAAAATTCATCGCAGGATTTCAATTATTTTTAATACTACAATTTTACAGGAATTATGCTCGAAAAATAATGTAGTTATTCTTAAAAATTTAATTTCAATTCCCCGAAGAATTCAATTATTTAAAAAAAGGTTTTTTAAATGCTTTGAAATAATTCAATTATTCAAAAAAATGTTAGAATTTTTCACAGGATTTCAATTATTTTCAAATATTTTAGTAAAATTGTTTAAAAGAAATCAATTATTTTCAATTCAATTTTAATTCAATTTTTTTGGAACAATTCAATTATTATTTTCGATTTTAATAAAATTCTTCCAAACGAATTCAATTATGTCAATAAATAACAAAATTTTACTTAAAAATAATAAATTTCTTCTTTGAAATTCAATGATTTCTAAAAATTCTAATAAAATCGTTCGCAAGAATTGAATTATTCTCAAAATTTTAATTATTCTTTGTAAAATTCAATTATTTTCAAAAACTTTTCGCAATACAATGATTTTCAATATTCAACAAAAATTTTTCACATTTTCCACAAAATTTCCAAACAGAATTCAAGTATTTAAAATTTTTTTTGTAAAAATCTTTCTAAGAATTCAATTCCTTTCATGAATGATAAAAATTTCTTAGGTATTCTATGATTTAAATTAGAATTTGCATAAAATTGGTCAAGAGAAATGAATTATTTAAAAAATTTTTATAAAATTCTTCTCAAAAAATAATTTTTTTTGTAAATAATCTTCGATAGCTACTTTTGTATTAATTTTTTTTTGTTTGAAAGATACTTTTTGATAGTTTTATAAAATTCATTATTTAAATTTAAATTTAAATAATTTAAATTTAAATTTTAATTTATTATTTAATACAAATAAATATTTATTTAATTTTTTAAATCCAAATCTACTTTGTTTTGATGCAAATAAATTTTGTATTTGGACTAAATAATAAATTACTCGACGCAATTGAAGGGATATTAGTCTTAATTAAAATAGTTCAAATACATATTTATTGGATAATAACCAAATAAATGATTTATTTGAATCAAATAATTTTTATTCGATCTAAATAAATATTTTTTTTCAGTGTAAACTTAGACTATTCTTTTGCTAAAAAAATATTTTGTTGAATTAAAAAAAAATTGCTCAGCGTATAGGCAATTTATTTTTATTGACAATATTAGCAAATTTTTTTAATCAATTTCAAATTTTAATATAGCAATATAATATTAAATTAAAATTAGGATTAAAAATATTTAGATTGCCTATCACACGGAGATAAGGTTATTAAAAAAGTTTATGTAGAAGCGTAAAAAATTTTTTTTATTTACCTTGACTCGCGAAGTGATCGTTAAACTCAACGTTTTTAATTTTATTACTAATATGTAAAATTAATTAATAAGTTTACTTCTAAACTACTATAATTATATTTTCGTTTGTAAATTCTATGAAATATAAACACATAGAAATAGTTTATTTCGACTCGGAAGTTAAATAGAACTTTAATTGCTTCAAAGCAATTTTATTAAGAATTTATTTTATTTCGTTTCAATAGATTTCATCGGTTCAAATAATTTTAATTTAGTTGAAATCAATTTTGTTTAGTTTCAATAAATTTTCATTGGATTGAAAAATATTTTTTGTTTAGTTCAAATAAAATTTGTTTGTCTCGGAAAATGTGTTATTTAGTTATTTAGTTATTTAGTTATTTAGTTATTTAGTTATTTAGTTATTTAGTTATTTAGTTATTTAGTTATTTAGTTATTTAGTTATTTAGTTATTTAGTTATTTAGTTATTTAGTTATTTAGTTATTTAGTTATTTAGTTATTTAGTTATTTAGTTATTTAGTTATTTAGTTATTTAGTTATTTAGTTATTTAGTTATTTAGTTATTTAGTTATTTAGTTATTTAGTTATTTAGTTATTTAGTTATTTAGTTATTTAGTTATTTAGTTATTTAGTTATTTAGTTATTTAGTTATTTAGTTATTTAGTTATTTAGTTATTTAGTTATTTAGTTATTTAGTTATTTAGTTATTTAGTTATTTAGTTATTTAGTTATTTAGTTATTACATTTAGTTATTTGGTTAAAAAAAATTTGATTGGTCCATAAATTTTTATTTAGTTGTAATAATTTTAATTTCTAACAAGTAAAGTATTATTACACTGAAGAAAAATTTATTTGATTGAAATAACAGATTGATTGACTATTATCAATTAAATATTTACTGGAATCGAATAATATTTATTGGAGTCAATTAATTCTTAATGAAAACATAAATTTTCGACTGAAAATAAATCTTCTTTTTTCTCTTGTAAATTCATTATTCTTGGTAATAATTGAGACACTATTATTCTCAATTATTACTCAGGAGATAAAAGATAAATTCCCAATTTACAAAATTCTTATCCGTTTTAAGCAATTTACGATATCAAATGAAGGAATCATTTTCGGTTGATAAAATTGCCTGTTGTTTTGTTTTTTTTTTATTCGCCGAAAAGAGGGTAAAGAGGAATAGAGAGAGAGAGAGATTTATATAGAGAGAAGAAAAGAGAAATAGATTCTTGATTGTAACGACCTCATGTTCATTTTCCTTGGTTTCCTTCGTTTTATATTTGTCTTGGTACTTCTATTGTCTTCGTATTATAGGCCTTATCTACTGTTCTACCCGATTTCCTCTCCCTTTTGTACAAGGACTGATTTCTCTCTCGAATTTCCTCCAACTGTCACACAAAATGTCTTTTGCCCTTCTTCCGCATATATACAGAACATATTACTCCTCTCGAGACTCAATGACGATAATTGATAATTAACTTCAGAAAAAAATTTCTATTTCCCTTTTTATGGTCTCTTACTTTATTGAACAATAGAAGTTTTTACGAAAATAAATAAAATGCTTTTTTTTCTTTTTCTGTATTTTTAATCTATTTTTAACGTTTATAAACTTTGTTTCCGACATTATTATTATTATTATTATTATTATTATTATTATTATTATATTATTATATTATTATATTATTATATTATTATATTATTATATTATTATATTATTATATTATTATATTACATTATTATTATTATATTATTATATTACATTATTATTATTATTATTATTTTCTATCAGGGCTGCTACATGTCAGGGAAATCAGGGAAAAGTTAAGGATTTTTTTTTTTATTAAAGTACTGGAAATAATTACGTCGGTGAAGTTCGCAACGTTTATGATCAACGATTAAAAGAAAAAAATTATTTTCCAACGAAAAAAAATAATATTTATTCTTCAGAAATATTTTCTTTTGTAAATCATTATTAAAAAAATTAATCGTACAATTTTCTTTACAAAAATTTATAACAATTTCCTCAGAAAAATATTTGTTTTCTAAAATCGTTGACTATAAACGTTGTAAACTTCACCAACGTAAATAATTGAATTTTTGAAAAGTTACAAATATGATTGCAGAAATTCAATTATTTTCATAAGTAATAAAATTTATCACAAAAATTCAATTATGTTCAAAAATTAAAAAAAGAAATAAGAATTCTCGTCAAAATTTCAATTATCTTTAAAAATAATAAATATATGGTAGTTCGAAAATTCAATTATTTTTAAAAATTTTAATAAAATTCTTGGTAAAATTTTAATTCCTTTCACCAAAATTTCCTCAATTTTATAATTTTCTATATTCTACTATTTTAATTAAATTTTCCAAAAGAAGACAATATTCAAAAAAGACAAAAGAAGACATATTTTAATTAAATTCTACTTAAGCATTCAATTATTTTCATAAATAATAGAAATTTCACAGGAGTTCAATTATTTACAAATTTTTTTATTCATTTCTTCGCTCAATAGCTTAATTATTTGCATGAATAATAAAAAATTTGTTTGACTATGATTCAATTATTTTCATAATTATAATAAAACTCATAATAGGATTTCAATTATTTTTTAATGACCAATTTTAATCGACTTTCTCGATAATTATTCTCGATAATTATTCTTGAAAATTTGATGAAAATTTCTGAAAAGAAACATTCTTTTTTTGAAACACCCGTTTATTTTTGTCTTTAAATAATTGAATTCTCGTAAAATTTTTCTAATATAAATACTAATAGAAATAAAAATGAAATTCAGTTAAAATTTTACATAACAATAGAATTTTAAAAGCATTATAGCATGAATTTAAAAATATAGTTGAATTTTGAATTGTTTTTAAATTAAAATCTTTGAAAATTAAAATTTTTTTAAAACAAATTTAAGTGGATTTTTTTTAAAATTATTTCGAGCTTCCATTATCTTAATATTTAATTGAAGAATTTCTGAGTAATTAAAATTTTGTAAAATTGAATTGTAAACAAATGGATTTGTAAATTCTCAACGAACTTTGGCAAAATGTTTTAAAAATAATTTATATCTGAATTCTTTCGAAGAATTTTAATAACATTTTTTAAGATTATTACATTTTTCGAAGAATTTACTTAAACGTTATTAAAAGAAATTGAAATACTTTGAAGAATTTAATTATTTAGATGAATATAATCGAATTCTTGCAACGAATTTTACTTACATTATTTTTTAAATAATTGAAATTCTGTGATGAATTGTATTATTAAGAAGAATAATTGAATTCTTACAACGAATTTTTATTTCAATTTTTTTAATAATTGAAACCCTGCAAAGAATTTAATTATTTATGAAAATAATTAAAATTTTTGTAAGGAATTTTTCTAAATTTTTTTTTAAATAATTGAAATGTGATAAATTATTTAGAAGAATAGAAGAATATTTATTAAATTTTTATAAATAATTGGAATTATGTGAATAAATTTTATTATTTAAAAAAGTAATTGAATTCTTGCACCGAATTTTTATTATTTACAAAAATAATTGAATACTTTTAACGAATTTTTATTAGTTATAAAAATAACTTAATTCTTGCAACGAATTTTAGTTATGTTTTTTTAAATAATTGAAATTCTGCAAAGAATTTAATTATTTATGAAAATAATTGAAATTCTTCTAACGAATTTTCCTTACATTTTTTTTAAATAATTAAAATCCTCTGACGAATTCTATAATTTAGAAGACCAGATGAATTTTTTCAAAGAAATTTTTATTAAATTTGTATTAATAATTAAAATTTTGCGTGAAGAATTTTATTATTTGTAGGTAAAAATAATTGAATTCTTGCAACGAATTTTTATCATACTATTTTTTTTTAATAATTGAATTCTTTTGAGAAATTTCATTAAAATAGTATATTTTGAAAATAGTTCTATTTCATTATTTGTGAAATGTAATTGAATTCTTGAAAAAAAAAATATTTGAAAAATACTAAAATTTTCCGAGAAATTCATTTATAAAATTGTATTAAAAATAATTGAAATCGTTTGAAAAATTTTATTATTTATGAAAATAATTGAATTCTTACAATGAATTTTATTACATTTTATTAAATAAATTAATTCATGTAAAAAATAGTATTACTTGTACTAAAAATAATGGAATTGTTGCAAAGGATTTTATAAAAGATTTTGAAAATAATTTAATTTTTCCGTAAAAAAATGTATGCAAATTAAGATTTTTATAAAACGTAAAGATATCGATAACTTTTTTTTTTAATTTTCATTTCTTTGAAATAATATTAATGATTAAGTATTTATTTAAAAAAAGAAGTAATTGATATTTTGGAATAATTTTACAATTAAAGTAATTCGTAAATGAATTCGCGCTATTGAACATTTTTTTGTTATCTAACTGTTTTTGTAGTTAATCAGAATATCCTTTAGGCTCAGGGAAAAATCTCAAAATATTTTGTCTGTAAATTGAAAAAAAGTGAATGGAAAAAGAAATTAATTTTACGCAAAACCTGCTTTTTCAGTGTATAATCTTCGATTATAATATCGATATATTATAATAATATTATAGAGTTATATTATAATTTCGTATTGCTTACGATTAATTAATTTTAAGGAAAAATCCATTTTTTTACCCCTGCACATTTTTTTTTTTATTGTAGAAAAATAATTTTTCCACAAAAAGAAAATTGAAAAATTATCTTTGCCTCTTTTTTGTGAACTTGAATTTTTAAATTTTAAACTTTAGTTGTGCAGAAGGGAAATTTTTTTTTTCTTGATTCCAATGTAGAGGGGAAGAGAGTATAGATATTTTTGATATAAACTTTCTTAATTACATTATGCTGTGTTATTTTTTTTTTTTTTTTTTGCACACAAAAGCTTTTGCACTTGAAGTAGTTAACTATAAAGGAAATGTAATTTTCATCGTTGAAAGTTTTCACTTTTCTCTTATCCTCTCTCTCTCTCTCTGTAATTTACGTCATATACTTTGAGTAAAGGATTTTTTTTTGTTCATCATAGTTTTGCAATTTAAAGGAAGAACGCCTTTCCTGTAGAATCCATTCGATATGAAAGGAGGAGAAACGAGGAAATAAATATCCGAGGGAAATACAGAAAATTAATCTAAACTTACTCTCGTCTTTCCTTCATTATTTCCTTCTTAAGACTGTCTCTCTCTCTCTCTTTCTCTTTTTATTTTTCTGTCTTTCTCTTTTACTCTTTTTCTCTCTCTTGCTCTTTTTCCCTCTTACTCTTTTCTCTCTCTTGCTCTTTTTCTCTCTTACTCTTTTCTCTCTCTCTCTCTTTTTCTCTCTTACTCTTTTCTCTCTTTTTCTCTTTCTTGCTCTTTTTCTCTCTTACTCTTTTCTCTCTTTTTCTCTTTTTCTCTTTCTTGCTCTTTTTCTCTCTTACTCTTATTTCCTTCTTAAGTATGTCTCTCTTTCTTTCTATTGTTCTGTCTTTCTCTTTTACTCTTTTTCTCTCTCGCTCTTTTTCTCTCTCTCGCTGTTTTTCTCTCTCTCGCTGTTTTTCTCTCTTTCACTATTTTTCCCTCTCTCTCTTTCTTTCTTTCTCTCTTTTTCTGTCTTTCTCTTTTTCTCTTTCCCTCTCTCTCTCTCTCTCTCTCTCTCTTTCTATTGTTCTGTCTTTCTCTTTTACTCTTTTTCTCTCTCTCTCGCTCTTTTTCTCCCTCTCGCTGTTTTTCTCTCTTTTTCTCTCATTCACTATTTCCCCCCCCCCCTCTCTCTTTCTTTTTCTCTTTTTCTTTCTCTCTTTTTCTGTCTTTCTCTTTCCCTCTCTCTCTCGCTCCAATTTTCTTTCTTTATATAGTCTGAATGTTTTCTCTCTTATTCTTCGTTTCCTTTCTTCTCTTTTTCTCTCTTTTTCTCTCTCTCTCTCACTTCCATTACGGTACTTATCTTATTAAAGTACGCGCACGTACACGCAAACTCTTCGATTCTCGATAACGAATTTTCCAAGAGACGCGGAAATGCTTTTCCGAGTTTTCCTTGCCTAAAGAACCTTCACAACTTGTCATCCCTCTCTTTCTCTCTTGTCTCTCTCTCTCTCACTCTTTGCCTCTCTCTCTCTCTCTGTCGTCGGCTTCCCTCTTTCACGGGACTTTGTCGGATGGAAAGGGTTTCCCAAGGAAGCCAGGAATGGAAAGCTGAACTTTGCAGTTTCGAACCTCAACTTTGTTCCACGAAACTGTCTCCACCAACTCTCCCACCTTCCACTTTTACTCTAATAGTAAGACCGATTATCGTTAACTTATAAAGACTCCTCCGCCACTACCTTTTTGTTATACGAGCATCAGTATAAAGTTAAATTCACGACTTTTGTTGCGGTCCTCTTATTTTCTCTACTTCATTCGTGACACAAAAAATGTATTTTTTAAGAAGAAAATAATAGAAAATTTATTGTTATATAACTTTTTGTGTATATATACGCCTATATTTTTTTCTTTTTCTTCTTCTTCTTCGTCTTCCTTTTTTTTGATAAAGTATAATAACAACTTTATCCAATGCTCCCCTCTCGGAAATGTTGCAAAACTGTCGTAAAGTTAATATCCTTTTTTATATGCAAATTAATGTCACACTGGAGAAAAATTTAAGACGGGGTTATATTTTAGATTTTACAAAGTGTAAATTATAGTTATTTGTTTGGCGCTTGATACGCGGCTTGATAGCGAGATAATACTTAGATAATAATTTATGAAATATTTTTTTTAATTATATGACATAATTTATTTTGATAAAATGTAATTCGCGCTCATCTACTGAAATCTGCTATTTACTACTTTTTTTACGATTTGCTATCAACTGCTAGTAGTACAAATGAGGTTTCATATTTCTTCTTTCCTGATTTGCTGATAGAAAAATAGTAAATTTATGTAGAATTCTTTTGAATAATTGAATTTTTGAATGTTAATGCCATGAAAATAATATTAATACATATATAACCGATTATTTGATTATTATCAAATAAATATTTACTTGAATCAAATAAATTGTATTTGAATAA
Source organism: Leptopilina drosophilae (assembly GCA_032873175.1). Classification (NCBI taxonomy): domain Eukaryota; kingdom Metazoa; phylum Arthropoda; class Insecta; order Hymenoptera; family Figitidae; genus Leptopilina; species Leptopilina drosophilae. The sequence continues at coordinate 54,914,176 of CM065479.1, forward strand.
AATATTTCAGTATTTGAAGCAAATATTATTTAATTGATTCAAATAAAAATTATTTGGTTCAAGTAAATATTTATTTGATAATAGTCAAATAATCGGTTATTTGAATCAAATACATTTTTTTTCAGTGTGTAACTTGAAAATAAGGTTATCAAAAAAAATCTGCCCGCCCTTCGGGCGGACACATTCTCATCCGCGCTTCGCGCGGGGGCTCGCTTCGCTCGCTAGTTTGAGCGCGCCTCGGGGCGCGCAAATACCGGTCGTCGCGCTTCGCGCTTCGACGACTATTTCGCACGTCGCGCTTCGCGCTCCGCACGTTGTTGCGCGCTTCGCGCGCAGATGGCTCGCTTCGCTCGCAGCAGTTTTCGATTATTGTACATTATTTGCGTTCTTGTTTTTATTCCTTCTTGTATACAAAATATTATCTATATGTTTTAAAAAATTCAGCTACAATATACTGACTCCTAGCCAATAAACATTTCGCTGTAGATCTAACTCAATCAACTAAGATTACGTATCAGACACGCCATATTTTTCTTGAACCCCTAAATGATTTATTTGTCTTAAAGTTACTACGACTTTAAGGTATACATTCTCATCAAATGTGTGTTAATTTGAAGATTATCATGACATTAATTCTACTTTCATCGAAAAAAAATTATATATATTTAATAAATCACCATACCCTATACGAAGAGAAAAATAAATAAAAATAAATACAGATTCCTGCATTTCTAGTATAAACCGTACAAATAACTAAGCATTTTATAATCTTAGTACAACAACAAAAAGAACAATTCATGCAATAGAAATAATTTATTTACTGGACATTTTGAAAAAATTTTTAAATTTGTATAATTTATGTCTTATTATAAATTGTCTGGTGGTCGAACTAAATTATTTTAAACTGAATTAGATCATGTGCATTAACCGAATAAAAAAATAAACGTCCTTTCAAAAAATTATATTAATTTGCTCAAATTAAAAAATTATAATCAATTAATATCTTTTAAATCGGCCTTCAGTGACGTACAATATAAATTCAAACAAAAAACAATCAAATCGGTTGAGAATTTAAGGGTATACTTATTTCTGAATTGAAAATTATTGTTAAAAATTTAAAATAAATATTAATCCATAAACAAATTATTTTTAAAATGTCCAGATATTTGCAATGCAAATAACTTTGGTAGAAATAAAAAGGACCCAAAATTCTATAAAAAATTTTATAATTTAACAATACTGAAAAATAAAAAAAAATTGATCTGCATGACAATTACAGGAAAACATTTGAATCATGTTAAAAGTTAAAAAAAAACTTATAAAAAAACTCTGGCCCAAAAACTTATAAAAAAAGTCTGACCCAAAAACTTAAAAAAAAAAAAAGTGTTCAAAAGAAAAGTTGTTTGTTTTTGCGCATATTTTAAGGAAAAAAATTAAAAAAAATTTTTTTTTGAAAATTTAAAAAAATTCAAAATTTTGAAAATTTTAAAATGTTGTATTTTTGTTGTTTTTTGTTGAAATGGGCTGTCCAACGAACTCAGGCTTCATTTTAGTGGACTAAAAAAGTGTGCCAAATTTCAAGACGATTCATAAAGATTTATTCGAGTTATCGTGACGACAAATTTTTCAACAGACAGACAGACAGACAGACAGACGGACAGACACTTTTCTAAAAACCATTTTTTTGGAATCAGGGGGTCATGAAACGTAAAGATTTAACAAAATTAGACATTGTTCAAAATCGCACAAATCCAAGACTTTCTCATTTTTGATGAGAATGTAAAAAGCAAATTTTACGGAAAAATTCAAAAAGAGCAAAATTTTTGCATATTTTGAGTTCCTTTTTGTTCCTAGTTTCGTATATTTACCTAACTTTGGCATCTAAAAGAAAAAACCGAGTGTTTTTATATATTTCTAATATTTCTTCATGTTTCGGCTAATGCTTCACTCACTATAAATCTCAATTTTTTGCACTTTTTTGAGAATAACTTTTTTGTTTTTTGTTGTACAAAAAAGTGTTCAAAAGAAAAGTTATTTGTTTTTGCGCATATTTTAAGAAAAAAATTTTTAAAAAAATTTTTTTTGAAAATTTAAAAAATTTTTTTTTTTTTTTGAAAATTTAAAATTTTTCAAAAAATCATAACTTTTTTGTTTTTTGTTGTACAAAAAAGTGTTCAAAAGAAAAGTTGTTTGTTTTTGCGCATATTTTAAGGAAAAAATTTTTAAAAAAATTTTTTTTAAAATTTAAAAAATTTTTTTTTTTTTTTTTTTGAAAATTTAAAATTTTTCAAAAAATCATAACTTTTTTGTTTTTTGTTGTACAAAAAAGTGTTCAAAAGAAAAGTTGTTTGTTTTTGCGCATATTTTAAGGAAAAAAATTTAAAAAAATTTTTTTTTGAAAATTTAAAAAAATTCAAAATTTTGAAAATTTTAAAATGTTGTATTTTTGTTGTTTTTTGTTGAAATGGGCTGTCCAACGAACTCAGGCTTCATTTTAGTGGACTAAAAAAGTGTGCCAAATTTCAAGACGATTCATAAAGATTTATTCGAGTTATCGTGACGACAAATTTTTCTACAGACAGACAGACAGACAGACAGACGGACAGACACTTTTCTAAAAACCATTTTTTTGGAATCAGGGGGTCATGAAACGTAAAGATTTAACAAAATTAGACATTGTTCAAAATCGCACAAATCCAAGACTTTCTCATTTTTGATGAGAATGTAATAAATTACATTTAATTACAATTAACTACTTAATTATTATTTTCTTTCCAATAGTTTTCTAGTCACAATTAATTAATATTATTTTCATGGCATTAACATTGAAAAATTCAATGATTCAGAAGAATTCTACACAAATTTACTATTTTTCTCAATTTATTCAGAAAATCAGGAAAAAGTCGGAGAATTTTGTCAAAAGTGATGGAATAATATTCAATTTCAATAATTCATAAGAAAATTCCGTAGCCATTCTTCAGCATTAAAAAGATTTTATTTGTTTCAAACTCAAAATAAGAATTATGCCTATTTTTTTCGTTTAGTAAGAAAAATAAATTTTGTTAAAAATTGAAAATTACAAAATTTATCACTGCTTTGCTAACTTTGCATAAAATTTCATCGATTTCAAAAAATGAATTAATTGAAGTTTTTTGAAATGTTACTTCAGTTTTACTTTACGAATGATTCAATCATTTAGTTATGACAAATTCCTGTTGCAAATGACATAAAAACTAAAAAAAATTCTTGGGCAAAAAAATTTTGACTGCTTTGGTAACTTGGTACAAAATTTAATTATTAAGCCTCTAAATAATAAATTGAATTTTGGAAAAATTATAACTGATTACAAATTCAATTACTTTCTAAAATAATAAAATTCTTTGCAAAAATTCAATTATGTTCAAGAATTTTTTAATATTCTCGTCAGAATTTCAATTATTTTCAAAATTTTTCCTTAATTTCATCTGAAATCTATTGTTTAGAAGATTTTTCTAATTTTCTTCGCAATAATTTAATTATTTTCACAAGTAATAAAATTCCTTTTAGGAACTCAATTATTTTCGTAAATAAAATTCATCACAGAGTTTTAATTATCTTTAATTACAATTTTACTCGAATTCATTGAAAAATGTAATTGTTCTTAAATATTTAATGAAAAAACGTTAAAAGAAAACCAATTACTTTAAAATGTTTTGATGAAATTCTTTACGAGAATTCAATTTTAAGAATTGTAATTATTCAATAAATTATTTTTTTTTTGCTTTTAAATTATTGAATTCTCTAATAAAAATTTATTTAAAAATGAATATCAGGAAAACTTTTAGATGACAATGAATATTAAAAACATTATAGCATGAATTTTAAGAAATAATTAAATTTTAAAAAGGTTTTAAATCAAATTCTTTGAAAATTTGTATTTTTCATGCTTACAACTAACAATAATATAGAATTAATTATTTTTAAAAAGTTTCATTGAATTTTTTTTCTGAAATTATTTAAAGTAGTGTTTATTTTTTTATTGCGTATTCAATTGATGAATTTCTGAATAATTTAAATTTCGTAAAATTGAATTGTAAACAAATGGATTTTAAAATTCACAAAGTCCTTTTTACAAAAAATTAATTTTAAATACAAGTTTAACTAAATATTTTAATTTCTATTGAAATTCTTAATTTACGGAATTTTTTATAAAATTCTTCCTAGAAACAAGACAAAAAAATTTTTTTATTATAAAATTCTTTGAAACAATTCAATTCTTTGGAAAATTTTGCGAAAAATCTTTCGCATGAATTCAATGATTTTTACAAATAATAAAATTATTCACTGAAATTCAAATATTTTCAATGTCCTATACTGTTTTAATAATAATTATCAAAACAATTGTTTTCTAATTATAAAAAATCTGAAACATTTTGTAAATAATATTCAAATTAAAATATTTAATAAAAAAATAGTCGGTTATTTGAAGTTTAGAAACTTTAAGAACAGAAAAGAATTCAATTATTTTAGAAACAAATTAATGAAATTGAACTCAAAAATTATTTTAAACTAAAAATTATTTTAGACAAAAATTAATAAAATGCAACGAAAATAATTCATTAATATCATAAATAATATCATTTTTACAGGAATTCAATCACTTAAAATCATATTTTCAAGAAATTTCAACGTATGAAATCAATTATTTTTAAAAATTTGGAAAAAATTTCTTCAAATGAAGAAATTATAATTTTCTAAAATTTTGACAACATTTGCTAATATGCACTGAAAAAAAAAATTATTTGATTCAAATAACCGATTATTTGACTATTATCAAATAAATATTTATTTGAATCAAATAACCGATTATTTGACTATTATTAAATAAATATTTACTTGAATCAAATAATTTGCATTTGAATCAAATAATATGTATTTGAATCAAATAATATGTATTTGAATCAAATATTATTTAATTGATTCAAATAAAAATTATTTAATTCAAGTAAATATTTATTTGATAATAGTCAAATAATCGGTTATTAGAATCAAATAAATTTTTTTTTCAGTGTGAATTAAATTATTTTCATAAATAGTAAAATTCACGGCAAGAATTCAATTATAATACTTGAATTTTTTATACTTTTAAAAATATGTTAAATTTTTGAAGAATTAAAACTAAAAGATTGAAAAATTTATAACTGAAAATGTCAGTTGTTAATTTCTATTATAGTCATACAAGGTTGCCACTCAACCTGGAAACATTGAAAACCTGGAAATGTCAGGGAATTTTATAAAAATTGAAAAAAACCTGAAAAGTCAGGGAATTTTGATCGAAATCCTGGAAAATTGTTGTTTTCTAATTTTATTTATTCATGAAAGCTAATTTTACTTAAATAATTCAAAATGAATTCAATTTTAAACCAATTTATATTTACAATTTTCATAAGTAGATGAACTAGAAAAGATTTTTAATTTCAAAATTTGTAAAATTTCAATTTTAAATGAATTTCATTAAAAAAATTAAAAACCCTAGATTTTTAAAAAACTTTAATATGTAACTAAAATTCTTCTAAAATTATTAAAAAATTTTAATATACACTTAATTGATTTTAAAAAAATAACGGATTTATAGAAAAACCTTAGTTAAAACACTAAAACAAAATTGAATTTTAAAGCAAATAGATATTATTGGAGAAATTCAATTATTTTTAGAAAAAGTAAAATTCTTCGCAGAAGTTCAATAATTTTTTATATCTTTTATTATTTAAACATTAAAGATTAAATTATTTTCAAAAATTTCAATGAAATTCTTTTGTAACGATTTAATTTTTTAAAAAATTTACAAAAATTCTTGTAAAACTTTAAATTGTTTTTATGAATAATAACATTTTTCTCCGAAATACAAATATTAATAATATTCTTAGCAGAATTTTAATCATTTTAAATATACAAAATTTTCATCGAATTTTTCGAAAAATGAAATTATTGTTAAAAAATTTGTTATAAAAATTCAATGCTAAAAAATATTCAAATATTTAATAAATTCTTTATTTTTAAAGTTAAATAATTTATTTCTTATAGGATTTTCTAATAAATATTGATTTAAAAATAAATTTCAGTAAAAATTTTAGATTGTAATTGAAAATCGCATTAAAAAATATTTATTTTTTTGAAAATTCAACGAGAATTCATTTATTTAACTCTAAAAATAAACATTTTATTAAATAATTGAATTTTCATGAAGAATTAACAAATTTTTATATAATAGTTAAATTCTTCTTCAGTTTTATAAAATTCTTAATTCTTCATTTTAATAAAATTTTTTAGGTAATTGCATTTTTCGAGAAATTTGATAAAAATTTTGTATATTAAAAACTATTTTGAAATTCTCATAAGAATTTTATTAAAATTTTTGAAAATAATTGAATTTCGAAAAAAAAATTTATTATTAACGAAGATTATTTCAATTTTGACGGTAATTTTTGACAATTTTGAAACATAATTAGATTTCTGTGAAGAAAATATGCTACTTTTGAAAATAATCGAATTCCTGAGTTTTGTAATAATTTTCTAATTAATAATAAATTTCGTTTTAAAAACCTGGAAAAGTTACGTTTTTTAACCTGGAAAGTTTGGAAAAGTCAGGGAATTTGAAAAGGGCAAAAGCGTGGCAACTCTGTCATAGTAATTTATAAAATTATTTTTGATAAAAAGAGTTGCTTTTATGATTTATTTGAACGTTCGCAGTATACTTGTGGACAGCATAACTATAATGATGGCAATAATTTTTATTATTTAATTAGGTATTAATTTTTAATTATATTATTTATAATTATTTGTAATTAATTATATTATTTATAATTATTTATAATTAATTACAATTATTATAATTATTTATAATTAATATGTTATAATGATAATTCATCCATTTGAATAATAATTACAATAGTAAGAACAATAATAATTATTAAATAATAATTATAATAGTAAAAAGAATAATAATTTTTGAATAATAATTATAATAGTAAAAAGAATATAATAATATAATAATTATTATTAAATAATAATTGATAGCTTCTTTCATATTTAATAATAATAATTATATACTTTTTTTTACGTGTTTAAGGGCATTTGAAACATTATGACGTCACAGTATAAGCAAAGCATGTGTTCTCAATCAGTGACGTCATAGAGGTTCAAATTCCCTTAATTAAAATACTTTTGAAATTTGAATTAAACATTTTTTAATTCTATTTTTTCGAAATTTGCTAATTTTATTTAAAAAAGAAAAACGTAAGAAGTCAGCTGCGCGCAAATTGTTGCCAGTGAAAATAATGAAAATAATAATAATAAAATAATGAATATTTTACTTTCCATGTAATAGTGCCCGCACGTAATTTTCCTCCTGAAATTTTTTGATAAAAGAGAAAACGAGAGAGGTAAATGTAAAAGAGCAAATTGGCGTGTTCTATATGGACAATGACTTGTAAATAGGAACGAATGGATAAATAATTCGGATGAATGTCGAAAATACTTTTCGTTACACAATACATCAATTTCATGACCTGTGAGTAACAAGAGAATGTACATATATATACTACACATACAAATTCTAATATTCGTTTCACTGATTGGATTTTGTCGCCTATATGTCGTTGGGGAAACGATATATTTTAACTCCCCCTTTTTTTTCATCCTACACTCTTTTACTATATCCTATGATCTCTCTTTGCTCTCTTTCTCTCTTCAACTGCCTATATATATACGGAGAACACACGGGAATCCCCTTATTTTTTTTTCTTTTTCAAAAGCCCATGATTGAAGCTGTCAACGGATTCCTATTTTTCACCGTTGATCTTCCCATGAATCTTTTAAAATCTCTATACAAACGTAAATTTTTTTGGAAAAAGGAAGAGAAGAAAAAGAGTCTTCCTTTGGTTTAAAAAAATTTTTCTAATATTTTACGGTGGGGAATTTTTATTCCTTCATTTTTTTCAGTCAAAAAATTAGTAGCCAAGCAAAAAAATATTTTACAATTAAATATTTATTTTATAATTGAATTAAACCTGAGTTTTATTGAATCAAATTTAATTACGAAATTATTTATTAATAAATAAATTTTAATTTAATCGAAATTATTATTATCGTCAAAAATTATTTTTGCCTTAAATAGAATTTATAAACAATTATTCCTTTATTTTTGAAATAACTTTTTATTAAAGCAAAAATTGGAAATAAGAAATAGAAATGATGCAAATTAATTACGACGGCGAAATTCGCAACGTTTTTTTATCAACGATTGAAAGAAAAAAAATTATTTCTCTACCAGAAAGAATAAAAATTTTTGGTCACAAATATTTTTTTTGTAAATCATTGTTCAAAAAATTAAACGTACTATTTTCTGTACAAAAATTTATAAAAATTTGCTTAAAAAAATATTTTTCTTAAGGAGTCGTTGACTATAAACGTTGTGAACTTCTCCAATGTAATTAATTCCTAGAATTTTGTACAAAAATATTAAGAAACGAGAATATGTCATTTTTTTACGTATTTTTAATTAATTTTGTGAATAATATTTGAGAAATAAAAATCATTTCCGATTTGGCAAACAATAAACATTTTTCTACTTTAAATACATTGAAAGGAAGAATATTTGTAAAATTTAGATAAATCAAACGAAAATTGTCGTTAAAGGACCTTTATTTGTTAATTGAAATTTCTTTAATTTTTTGGATTACAAATATTATTTTATTCTAAATCGTGAAAAGTACCTGCATTATTTTTGATTTGTCAAACATTTTCTATAAAAAAAAACAAAAGCATATATAACATTTTTTTGGAATAGTCGGAAAATTTTACACACAATATTCGAGGCTTTAACTCTTATTTAAATTCCAAAAAACGGCTTTGATTTCGAAACTCCGGTTTTAATTTCGAAACTTTTTCCCACTGAACAGAAATGACACAATTGAGAAAAAAGTGGAAAAAATTTTTTAATAACGATTTAGATTAATAAGAACACGTTTCTAGTTGGCTTCTCAAAAATATATCTTTTTATCAAACAGAGAGAGAGAGAAAAGTGAAGGAGTATTGTCGAGGGAATTTTCACAAGTCGGCCCTTAAAACTTGGAAATCTTTTTACAAATCTAAAGAATGTGATATTGCTTTATGACTTTCATAGAAAAGTTGAAATCTACAGGAAACGGTCTATCAAGTTGCCCTGATAACGTTGGTCATGCCAAGAGCTGGAATAAAAGTTCCATTGTAACAGAAAAGACCGAATAAAAGTTTCTAAACGATTCTGAACCTCGTAAGGATCCACACTTTCGTAAATTTTCTTTTCGTCTATTTCCCTCTCATTCCATTTTTCCCATTTTTCCCATTTTTTTTCTTTTTTTTTCTTTTTTTTTTGCTTTTTTTGTCTCAAAGGTGCTTCTCACCTGGATAACTTTTTGAAAGAGGCAAACTTTTACAACAACCCTTAACTCTAACAAGCCTCTATAGAAACCATTGTTGGTTATCATAAAACTTTACTTGTTATCACGGCATAAATAATAATTTGTATGATAGCAAAAAAAAGAGAATTAAAAATTTTTACACACCCACAAAAGATACTTTTATAAAATGAAAATTCTACAAATCATATCAAATATCGGGGAAAAAATTCTCTTTTATGTAATCGAATAAAATGTCAGTTTATAATATAAACATCTTTTCGATTATATCTTCTTTTCACATTACGGTCAGATGAATGTTTTTCTTTTTTTTTTTTTTTTTTGAAAAACGTCTTTTTAACGATGTCGTTAAAATGTATTTTTTTTTTAGTTCGCGAAATAAAAAGGCAAAGTCCTGTCATTCCTAGAAACGTAGATATCAAAGTCACGTATTATGTTCTCTCTGAATGTAATAAAAGTTAATTTCCAACTGAAAAGGAATTTTAAATTATACTATTTCTTTTTTCGCCTAAGTGGATTTTGTCCAAATAGAAAGAAAAATAAATGGCGAATACAATTTTCTCAAATTAGAGGGAAAACTTTATTTTTAAAAGAAGAACAAATTTTATTCAAAAAGAGATATTTATTTTTATTTGAAAAAAGAGTTTTCTAACAAAAAAAAATAATAATTTATTTTTTATTAAAAAGAAAGAATTTTATGACGAAAAACTTTTTTTTATAAAAAATCAGTTTTCATTAACAAAAAGAAAATTTTTGTTTTTAAATAACTTTTTGTTCAAAAAAATTTAATTAAATATAAAAATGCTTTTTGTATTAAAAATGACAGTGTTTTATAAACAGAGATTTTTGTAAAAAGCATTCTTTCATTAAAAATACTTTTTTAAATAAAAAAGCTCTATAAAAAATCTACTTAAAAAAGTTAATTTAATATAAAAATGTTTTTTTACATTGAAAACGACCGTATTTTACAAAAAGAGCTTTCTATAAAATAGTTTTCTTTCTTTAAAAATGCTTTTTAAATTAAAAAAGCTCAATTTTCAAAAGTTTCTTCAAAAAAATTCAATTTTTGAATATCAAAATGTTTTTTGTATTAAAAAAGGCGGTGTTTTAAAAACAGAGCTTTTTTTAAAGAGCTTTCAGTCTTTAAGAAAACTGTTTTTTTTTAAATAAAAAAAGCTCAGTTTTGTATAAAAATAGACTTTAAAAAAACTCGATTTTATAAAAGAATTTTTTTTTATTAAAAACTTTTAACTTATACCTATAAAAACATTTTTTATTTAGAAAAACTTTTATACAATGAGTTTTTTCAATAAAAGAAATTTATTATTTAACAGACTATTATATTCGAAAACTTTTTTCAAAACCATTTTGTAAAAAAAAATATTGAATGGAAAATATTATTTTTATTTGAAAGTACTTGTTTTTATTAAAATTTTGATGAAAATTCTATTTCATATCAATTTTTTTTTGTTAAATAAGCTTTATTCTATTACAAAAAACTCTAGTTTATAAAAATTCGATTTTATTGAAAATCATTTTTTTATTTTTAACGAAGTTTCTATTTTCGACATAAAATATCAGTTTTTTAAAGAAAAATTTTCATAAATGGAACCTTTTTTATACCAAAAGTTCTGTTATTCGGAAAAACGATTTTGATATAAAAATTCTATTTTATAGTAACAATTTTTCATCAAGGAACATTTTTTACAGAAAGAACTTTTTAATACTGAAAATTCATTATATAAAAAAATTATATTAATGAACCTTTACTAAAAAGCATATTGTAAAAAAAAATTGAAAATAACACTTTTTTTTAAAAAATACTCCATTCTGTAAAAAAACCTTTTTTATTAAGATTTTATTTTATTTATAAATTTAAATTACATTTATGTAGAAATAGCTCTTTTTATTAAATGGATTTTATTTTATTCAAAAATCTCTATTTTAGAAAAAACTCAATATTTATAAAAAGTTGTTTTTTAAATTATCTTAAAAACTATGTTTTGATTTAATAAAATGTTAGAAAATAATTTTTTTGATGAAAAAAATATTTTGTTTCAAAAACAATCTTTTGATTAAATAAGAATTTTTGTTCGAAAAATTATTTTTTGATTAAAAAAATATTTTTGTTTTAAAAAACTATTTTTTGATTAAAAAAACTATTTTTGTTAGAAAAAAAAAACTATTTTTGTTAGAAAAAAAACTATTTTTTAACGAAAGAAATATTTTTGAACAAAATCTTTTCCTCCCACAGTAAAAACTTCAAATTTCAGAAAAAAATAAAATAGAAATATGAAAATTCTGTAAAAAGTAAATAATGAAATAAAAATAGAATAAAAATGAGAGAAGAAAACTAATTTAAAGAAATTCTACATTACTGTGTGTAATACAGTAAAATAAAAATACTTTTGAAAAAAACTAAAAGCAAAATTTGGATGCAAACAAATTTTAAGCTTTTAAAAAGAAAACAATTCTACCTAAAATGAAAGCATCAGTAATATTTAAAGTAGAAAAAAAATCTTATCTTTTTAGAAATCTTCAAAGCAAATATTTAAAAATTCCATCACAAAATCAGAAATTTTGTACATATACAAAGGCACGTCAAACATTTGATAAAAAGTGTTCCAGTTTTGTAGTTGGAAAATTTTAAAATTAAATAAAATGAATATGAAAAGAAGCATAAATTAATCTCTTTAAAAAAAACTATTTTATTTTTAATACTACACTGAAAAAAAACTTTATTTGGATGAAAAAAAACTATTTGATTTAAATAAATCATTTATTTATTTGCATCAATAAAATCATTTTTTTAAGTAACTAATTATTTCTTTGTATCAAATATTCACATATTCATCATAATTAATTATTTGCATTGAGACTAATATCCCTTTAATTGCGTCAAATAATTAATTATTTAGTCCAAATGCAAAATTTGTTTGCATCAAAACAAAGTATATTTGGATTCATATAAATATTTATTTGCATTAAATAAATTTCACTTTTTCCACTTCCATACGTAAAAAAATTATAAAAATAATAAAAATTCAAATTTTCTACTATTGATTCTACTTTTTAAGGGACTCAAGCTTGGAAGTATTAGATACTTAATTTTTTTAATTAAATTAAAATCTCAAACCTACGGGGATAGAAATAAAATTATTTAAAATTAATATGAATCTTACTAAAATTATTATTTAATATATTTAATACGTATTTATTATTTATATAATGGATTTTTATATTATTAAAATAAAATTGCCTAAAATTAATTGAGACAAATTATTAAAAAAAAAAATAAATAAAATAATAAAAAGTAATAAAAAAAAAAAAAAAATAATAATAATAATAATAATAATAATTATTTGTATTTATACATAACATTCATTTATTTGAGAATAAAAATAAATAAATAAGTATGTAAATTAATAGTTTCAAATATGTCATTTATTATCGTTTCAATAAGTGATTTATTTTCATCTAAATAATTTTTCTATTTATTGTTATTAAATACTTAATTAGCATTATATAATGCATTATTTCTTAAAAATAATTTTGTTTACTTGAGACCATAAAATGAATTAATTGTGCCGAATAATTTTTATTGAAATAAAATATTCAATTAATTGAGTGAAATAAATAAATTAATTGTTTCAAATAACTCGTTAGTTTAGTTTCAATAAGTTAATTATTTGATCAAAATATTTTTTATTAAAAAAAATTAAATTTTTTTTTATTAAATATTTTTTATTTTTTGTTTCTATTAAATAATATATTTGCATAACATAATGCATTATTTGAATTAATTAATTTACTTTACTTGAAGCAATGAAATAAATTAATTGTGCACCCAGAGAAATGGTGTATTTGTCTCAGAACCAACTAGACTTTTTATTTGTTTAAAATAAATTTTATTTAGTTTAAAAAAAATTTTATTTAGTTTAAAATAAATTTTATTTAGTTTAAAATAAATTTTATTTAGTTTAAATGGAATTTTATTTAACTCAAATATATGTTTTATTTGTGTCAAATATAAATTTTATTTAAAACAAATAAAATGTCTAGTTATAGTTCTGAGAGAAATATACGTTTATTTAAGTCAAATAAAATATATTTGTTTCAAATAATAATTTTCTCTGGGTGTGTCAAATAATGCTTATTTATATCAAGTATCTAATTAGTTGAGTGAAATAAATAAATTAATTGTTTCAAAGAACTGACTATTTGTATTAAAAAATCCATTTATTTGAGTCAATTAATTATTTGTCTCAATTAAGACTTATTTGATTCAAATAAATAATGTTATTTAAATAATTCAAGTGACTTAAATCGAATAACTGCTATTTATTAGATCCAAATAAAAATTATTTGAATCAAAAAAAGTATTTTTCAAATAATTTGAATTAAATATTAACTGAATCAAATAATTTTCTTTTCAGAAAAGAAATTTATTATTTATTATTATTATTTATTATTTATTTTCCAAAAACACATATGTATATTAATGTTAATTCAAAAATTCCATGACAGTGAAAAGCCGACCAATTCGTGTAAATTAAAATTCAGTTCTAGTTTAATAAACCAGTACATTAATACAAAGTACTAGAATGTTATGAATAAATTGGAGTTTGTATGTAAATTTTAGAAACGACACAAAGTTGTTGACTACTGCGCGAGTGACAAATATAGCAAAGAGAGGAGGTGAGTATTTGTACAAGCGGAGTATTGTACATGTGCGAGAATATGTATGTATACAAGAAGTCAATTTTTACTTTGAAATAAAATTCTTTACAACAAAAATGGTCCGGTGCACTTTACTATTGTACGAGGTCTGTGTGTTTGTTTAGAAATTCTCTCTCTCTATATATATATACACGTAACGTCTGAGTATAAAGGTAGTCTTTTTTTTTCACTCCTCTTTCCCCTTCTTTTTCGGTACCTATACAGGTACTTCTTGAGAACTTTATTCTAGCGTCTATTGAAAAATTCTATGCATTTCAGACTATACGAGAAAGCGACATGCTATGCCAAGTATACAGGGCATTTTCTCCTATTCCTACAGGTACACATATATATATATTCAAGAGGAATGACCGACATTTCTTATTTTGTTATAATTAGAAAAATAATCCGTTCGCATTAGATTACAAAATTCAAATGTTTCGAAATTTCGAATTTTTAAATAAAAAAAGGTTGAAAAAATTTTGTTTGTATTGATTTTTCTATTTTTGTTCGCCTCAGAAAAATATTAGCATAATATTACAGGAAATATAATAAATATAATAAACATAAATTAATATCAAGGAATTCAGGGAAAAGTCAGGAAAAGTAAAACTGATCAGGGAAGTCAGGGAAAAGTCAGGGATTTTTAGTAAAAGTAGTCAGGCCTCGGATTGTGCGACTTTTTCGACTTTTTTCGACTTTTCTAAGGAAATGTGACTTTTTTCGACTTTTTTGTGAAAAGATGCGACTAATCGACTTTTTCGAGATTTTTTTTAGTAAAATGCGACTGAAATTTTTTAAATTTTCAGAAAATTAAAGTTAAAGGAAAAAGTTTTAGTTAAAAAAATGTTCTGTTAAGTTTATTTACAGATTTCTTTCAAATTTTTCAAAAAAACATCAATAACTTCTTTTTCAAATAAATATTTAATTACTATTTGTCCATAAGAATTAAAATTCTTTGCAAATAATTGAATTTTAAAAAAGAATTTTATTATTTATAAAGATAATTGAAATTTTGAACAAATTTTTTTTTAAATGTTTAAAAGTAATTGAATTTTGAAGAAGAATTTTGATATTTTTAAAAATAGTTAAAATTGTGGGGAGAATTTTAAAAAATTTGAAAATAATTGAAATTTTGCGGAGAATTTTATAACTTTTGAAAATAATTGAATTTTCATTATGAATTTTATTATTTATAAAATTTTGACGAGAAAATTAAAAAAAAATTTTGAATGTAATTGAATTTTTGCAAAGAATTTCATTATTTTTGAAAATAAATAAATTTTAGAGAAGAATTTTATTATTTATAAAGATAATTAAATTTTTGAATACATTTTTTTGAAAAATGTTTAAAAGTAATTGAATTTTGAAGAAGAATTTTGATATTTATAAAAATAGTAGAATTTTTGAACAGATTTTTTTTGAAAATGTTTAAAAGTAATTGAATTTTGAAAAAGAATTTCGATATTTATAAAGATTATTGAAATTTTGAGAATTTAAAAAAAATTTTGAAGATAATTGAAATGTAGCGGAGAATTTTATTACTTTGGAAAATAATTGAATTTTCTTTATGAATTTTATTATTTATAAAATTTGGACGAGAAAATTAAAAAATTTTTTTGAATGTAATTGTTATTTTGCAAAGAATTTCATTATTTTTGAAAATAAATGAATTTTAGAGAAGAATTTTATTATTTATAAAGATAATTGAAATTATGACAGGCATTTTATTAAATTTTTTTTAAATAATTGAATTTTGGAAAAGAATTTTATTATTTATAAAAATAATTGAAATTTTGAACAGATTTTTTTAAAAATGTATTCATAAAATGTATTCATAAAAACACAAAATTTTGATGTTTTTTTGCTTGTCTTGTAAACTATAAAAATAACCACGAATTTTAAATCAAAACCTTAAATTTTTTCTATTTCAGACACTAATTTTTTTTTAAATAACTTAATTTTTAAAGAACTATCGTAAAATTATGACTTATAAATTATGTAATGAATCATTTTTACAATTTTAATGAATACAAGATTGATAAAAAAATTTTAATTAAAAATACTAACAAAATATAATTTTGGAAAAGTTACAAATAATTACAGAAATTCAATTATTTTCAAAAGTAATCAAATTTTTCGCAGAAATTCAATTATGTTCAAAAATTAAAAGAAATTCTGGACATTTCAATTATATTTTGAAAAATAAAAAAATTCTTCTCCAAAATTCAATTATGTTCAAAATTTTTTGAAAAAATTCTCGTCAAAATTTCAATTATCTTATAGTACAATTCTTCTTCGAAATTCAATTATTTTTAAAAACTTTAAGAAAATTGTTGGGAAAATTTCACAGGAATTCAATAATTTACAAATTTTTTTTATGAATTTCTTCTAAATAAACCAATTATTTTCATAAATAATAAAATTTTCATAGGAATTCAATTATTTAATATAAAAAATTTCAAATAATTTTTCAAAAAATAATTATTTAAAAAGAATTTTTTAAAATTCGTCGCAAGAGTCAGTTATTGACAAAAATTTAACATAGTTCTTTTCAAGAATTCAATTATTTTAAAAAAAAAGTAAAATTCTTCACCGAAATTCAATTATTTTTATAAACTTAAATAAAATTCGTTGGAAGAATTAAATTATTTTTTAAAAGTAATAAAATTCTTCGCAGAAATTCAATTATGTTCAAAAATGTTTTGTCAAAATTTCAATTATCTTTATAAATAATAAAATTCATCATTATGCAATTATTAAAAAAAAATTGTTTAATTCTCGTCAAAACTTCAATTATTGTTATAAATAATACAATTCTTCTTTAAAATTAAAATATATTTAAAAACTTAAATAAAATTCTTGTTAAAATTTTATAGAAATAAGTTTCATTAAAATAATTAAATTATTTTCATAAATAATAAAATTTTCACGTGTGTTCAATTATTTAATATACAAAATTTTATAAAATTTTTTGAAAAATATCAATTATTTAAAAAGATTTTTATAAAATTCGTCGCATGAATCAAGTATTTAAAAAAAATTTAACAAAGTTCTTTACAAGAATTGAGTTATTTTTATAAATAATAATATTCTTCACCGTAATTCAATTATTTTAGAAAAATTTTAATAACCTTTTTGGAAATTTTTTAAAATTATTTTTATAAATAATAAAACTCATCGCAGGATTTTAATTAATTTTGGATACAATATTTTAATCAAATTCCTCGAAAAATGTAATTATTCTGAAAAATTGTATAAAAATTTGTCAAAAGAATTCAATTATTTAAAAATTTGTTGAAATTATTCTTTATGGGAATTCAATTTTAACATTCAATTATTCAATAAATTATTTATTTTTCCATTTAAATAATTGAATTTTTCTAGAATTTTCTAATAAAAATTGATTAATAAATGAAAAATTACCGAATAATCGATTTATTGTTTATGAAAATAATTGAATTAAGTTTAATTTTTCGAAAGCTCCTTTTTACTATATACTTTTTTTTTAGTTAAAAGCTAATTTTTGCTACTCTCATAAAATTAATCATATATCGAGTGCGAAGTCTAAAAATTTCTTATGAAAAAGATTTTCCTTTTCTTTTGTTTAAAAATGTTGTAATATAAATGTTATTTATTATAAAATAAATGTTTTGGAATGACCGAAAAAATTACTGAATAAAAAGAATTGTTTTTAACCTATTTCGAAGCATTTTAATTTAAAATTTTTATTTTTAAGTTGGAAATACTAAGAAATACAAAATTGTTATGCAATTTGTTTTATTAAAAATTCGTATGTTTATTTTTTTTTTCAAGTGATTATTTGACAGGATGTTGCAATGACATATAAAAATATCTTTCAACTGTATTTCAAACGGTAGCATTGTCACGTGACCGGAACTCGATTATGCATTCCATAAATGAAAATGTTTAAGTCATTAACCTTTCTTTTTGTCGTAATGTCATTTCTCTCACTCAATCTCCAATCTACTATCATTAAATTTATAATGATTAATTTCATATCAAACAGTGACCTAATAATCATTGTAATTATTTTACAATGTACACTGGAAATTTGATTGATTAACTATCCAAGATTAATCAATTTTAAACCTTATTTTTAGTATTATTATTTTTATTACTATAATAATAATAATCATTATTATTATAGTAATAATAATAATAATTATTATTACTATAATAATAATAATTATTATTATTACTATTATAATAATGATTATTATTATTATTTTTTTTTTAATGTCATACTCATAGAGAAACTTTTTTCCATTTTTGGAAAATGATTTTTCTTTTTTAATTTTTCCATCAATTAGAAATCTTCCAAAAATGGAAAAAATTTTCTCTATAAATATTATAATGGTAGGAAAAACTATTTTAAATAATATTATAATTTTTATTATTCTTTGAATTATTATTATTTGTTTCAATAGTATTATTGTTGTAATTACTAATTTTACCATTACTGTTATTATCATAGTAACAATAATAATTTCTACAATTTACACACAAGTGTATTAATAAAATTTAACTGACAATAAAATGTAGTTATTCTATAAAATTTCAAATTCCACTTTTCCAAGTTTATGATTTAAAAAAATATATAGTTTCCTTTTTTTATTTTTTTCTTTATTGTTTTCGAAAATATTTTTCAAAAAATATTTTCGATTCTTTTTTATTAACCTTTTATTTAAAATTTATATACAGTTTCACTATATATATAGATTCATGGAAAACAATAAATTAAGGTGCATATAGATATAAATTCGTTGAAAACCAATCAAACGAGAACAAATTCATATTAATCACGAATGATTTTCATCCTGATGGTATTTCCGGTGGTTCTGTGTTCACTTGAAACCTATCTATTCATTTTTCACCACAGTGGGTGTGAAAAATAAATATTTCCAGCTTTTACTATATATATTGGTATATTTTCGATACAAATTCTAAATTATATTTGTCCCGTATGTGTAGAGATAAATTTTTGTGCTCGTGTTTGTGTGAGGGGCGTTATTATAAAGTATATTTAATGTTCATTTGTAGAAGTTTTTTTATTTTGCTCTATCTGTTAAAAAATTAAAAAAAGAATTAGGTCAATTTGAAGACGAATTTTCATTTTTAGAAAGTATTTTTAAAATAAAAGTTTTTTTATTAAAAAAAAAACTGTTCTGCAAATATAAAAAGAAGATTTAATTATTTATTTGCTAGATATCAAAATTTACCGATGGGAATATTTTTGTTGAAGAGAAAATTTATTATTATTATTATTATTATTATTATTATTATTATTATTATTATTGTGATTATTATTATTATTATTATTATTATTATTATTATTATTATTATTATCATTATTATTTTTACTGATATTTGTATTATTTTTTTCTTTCTTTTTAGTAAATGGCAAAATTTACCGATGGAAATATTTTATTAAATTTATAATTATTTTATTATTATTATTAATAATTTTACTGCTTTTAGTATTATTTTTTCTTTTTTTTATTAAATGACAAAATTTACACAAAATTTATTTATTATTATTATTATTATTATTATTATTATTATTATCATTATTATTTTTACTGCTACTCGTATTATTTTTTAATTCTTTATTAAATGGCAAAATTTACCGATGACAATATCTTATTAAATTTATAATTATTTATTATTATCATCAATACTATTTTTATTGATAATAGAAAAACCTTCTTTAATTATTTTTATTATTATTAGTATTATTATTATTATTTTATCATTATTATTATTATTATTATTATTATTATTATTATTATTATTATTATTTTGATCTACGTCATGTGAATTACGATATAAATTTAATTTCCACATATTTATTAAAATTAATGAACCTTTTGATTTTATGACTTTCTGATGAAAAGAGGGAATATTAAATTAATTGTTTCGTTACTGCAAATCCCGCGTATAAAAATAATTGTTTACGATGAAAAGATGATTCAAATGTAATTAAATTTTTCACTTATCAAAACATTTTTTTTAATAATAAATTTTTCCACTTCTATTCCCCACAATAGTTATTATTATTTTACAATTAAATTAGAATTCTACCAGTAATTAGAAATTTTTTAAACATAAAATAATTATAAATAGTAATAATTAACAAACAACAAAATATAGATGAAAAAATATTCAGAAACTAAAATTTAGTAATATAATGGAGGTTAAAGTAAACAATAAAAAATTATACTAATAATGATAATAAATTTTTATTGTAAATAGATGACAAAATATGGATCAAAATGTTAATAATATTATTATAATAATTTTGAAAAAATATTAATAAAATAATTTTGAAAAAATATTAATAAAATAATTTTGAAAAAATAATAAAATAATTTTGAAAAGATATTAATAAAATAATTTTGAAAAGATATTAATAAAATAATTTTGAAAAAATATTAATAAAATAATTTTGAAAAGATATTAATAAAATAATTTTAAAAAAATATTAATAAAATAATTTTGAAAAAATTGTAATTAAAATTGTTTTTAAAAAATTTTATTAATTTTTCTGGGTTGAAAATAATTATAGACCTATTTTTTTTGCATATATGCGTTTGCTGTTGAAAAAAAAATCGTGAGAGGTGACCTAATCTCACTACGTTTATTTATTACTGAGCGCGAATATATGTTATAACTTGCCTACCTCGCAGTAGTTACAAATCTAATTTACTATAGCTAATTACAGTTTGAGTGAGAGAAGAGTGGAAACTTTGAAACAACGTTCGCACTATAAATATAACGAAAGGCAGAGAAAGTAGTATCCATATTTTTGAACTTGCCATCATTAAAATTAGCTGAGATTTTTTAATTTTTCCACTTTTCATTAGAGTTAATTGAATAATTGCGATAGAGAATCAAATTTAAAAAAAAATTCTCTTATATTTAAATTAAAATTTTATTTCAATTAAAATTTAATTTACATTCTATTTTCTAGGTGATAGAAATTGACTTTTTATTTTTTAATTCGTTTCTCGTTTGAAAATTTATATTTTTTAAAATTAAAAATTCCTCTCTCTCTCTGTCTTTCTTCTTTTTTATTTTATTTTAACATTTTAACATTTTTTGTTTGAAATTTTATTTTAATTTAAAATTCCATTTCCGATTAAAATTTTATTTAAACTAAAATTCATTTCTTTTAAAATATCATTTTAACTAAAATTCGTATTTATAAAATTTTATTTTTAACTAAAATCTCTTTTTTTGTTAAAAAATTGCATTTTAACTAAAATTCATTCCTTTTTTCGTTAAAAAATTGCATTCTGACGAAAATTTGTTCCTTTTTCTTAAAATTCGAATGTAGGTACATAAAATTTATTTTTTTCCCAATTATTTAAATTTTCCATTAAAAAAATTATATAACTGATTTAAAAATGTTTGAGAAACAAACAGCAGTTTGTATAATCAATTTTGCAAAAAAAAGAACAGTTTTTAATTTCTTCTGTGTGTTGAAAAAAAAATCTCTTAAAAATATTTTAAGTGGCCGTGCACTCGAGAGATAATATCTTTCATTCTGTTTTCGCCCATTAGAAACGAAAAAAGTTGAAAATTTTAAGTGCACAACTTTTATGAAAATTATACCTTTGTGTGCGCAAAAAAAAAAAATTTTATAGTTTCGATTTTAACTTTTCAACGCGCATTCGCCCGCGCGCGAGATTTTCAATTACAAATGTCTTCACTTTCTACGAATTTATAAATTAAATCTAACACACTTGAAGAAAAAGTCTATCATAATATCTCTCGTATTTAAAAAAACTTTTCTCTCTCTCTCTCTCTCTCTCTGTTCCTGGGGTAATATTTTCTTCCTCGTAAATGAAGTTCTTATACATATATACATAATTATCTCTCATAAGAATCTTTAGATAAAAAAAAAAGTAATTATGAATGAGCGTTTTCATTACGGAAACGAGCGAGCACAGATTATCATAAATCTTCCAAAAAAAAGTGGGCACTTTAGAAAAAAGTTAATTTCTTGCGATAAAAAATTATTATTCGTAAAATCATTTTGAATCAATTAATTTTGTTTAATTTATTTAGATAAAATTATTTTATTAATTGATTAATTAATAATTATTTTGAGGATGAAAAATTTGCAGACGCGAAGAATCGAACCCTGGCTCTTGCTGTTGCGAGTCCGGTAGTAAAGCCACGAAGCCATGTCACTTGATAAGGTTGATATTTTTTTTTTTAAATTTCGGTAATTACTATCGATATTATTGAAAAAATTTCAGTAACAATAAATTGCACAATAAAATACGACAAGTTTTAGTAAAAAAATGCAACTTATTTTGATTTATGATGCGAAAAATAACTATAAACAAATCTTTCAAAAATTGTTACTCAATGGTTAAAATTTAGTAAATTTTAATTCAAACTAATTAATTTACTTTAAATATCTTGTTACAATTTTTGAGAGTTGGATATTGAAAAAATTTTAATTAAAAATTTTGAAAGTAACTAAGTTACTAAAAATTTTTGTACTGAAAATCTTTAACGGAAAATTAAAAAATGAAAATGAATGAAAATTAGCTTCTTAGAACTCAATATGACATATTACCAAAAATAATATTTTAGAATTTTTTTTGACCATGTTTGAAGAATAGAATAATGTTAAATATTTCATTAAAATTCGTTAAAAAATTAATTAGTTTTTTGTAAAATAATACAAAATTTCAAGAAATTTAATTATTTTCGAAAAATTAAATTAAAATATTTTTAAAGACTAATTATTAAAATTGTCTTGTAATAATATTTTTTTAAATTCTTTTCAAACAGTGTAAATAAAAATTTGATGAAAATTTTCTTTTGGGACTTATATTTAACTGTTTGAGAAATCATGCTCTAACCTAACAAAAATTTTTTTTCAGTGTTTTTATTTATTTTTTCCAAAATTTTAATTATTTTTTAAAGTTTTTACCAAATTTTAATTAATTTGGAAATTTTTCAAAATTGAAAAACTATTTTCTCTCAAAATAATTATATAAAATATTTGTTAAAAAGTAATGGTAAAAACTTCTTTATAATTGTTTGGAAATTTTTCAAAATTAAAAAACATCTTTGAAAATAATTATTTTAAAATATTTTTTTAAATTATTTTTTTTAAATTATTTGTTAAAACTTCTTTATAATTGTTTGGAAATTTTGTAAAATTGAAAAACATGTTTGAAAATAATTATTTTAAAATATTTTTTAAGAATTAATTGTAAAAACTTCTTTATAATTGTTTGGAAATTTTGTAAAATTGAAAAACATGTTTGAAAATAATTATTTAAAAATATTTTTTGAAAGTTAATTGTAAGAACTTCATTATAATAATTACACTAATAATAATTTCACTAATAATAACATTTTTCATGGAAATAAAATTTTTAAAAAAACTTAACAATATTCTAATGCAAGAATTAAATTATTTTCATAAATAATTAAACTAATCGAAGAATTTCAATTAATTTTAATATAATTTTAAATTAATTAATAGAGAAATTGAATTATTTTTGAAATTTTAATAAAATTCCTTGCAGCTATATAATTATTTTCAAAAATAGTAAAATTCATTGCAGTATTTCAATTATTTTTCATACAATTTTCCAAGAATTGCTCAGGAAATATAGTTATTCTTAAAAATTTAATTTCAATTCCCCGAAGAAATTAATTATTTAAATACATTTTTTTTAACTCATCGGAAGAATTCAATTTTTTTAAAAATAACAAAATTTTTCACAGAAATTCAATTCTTTTTAAGACATTTTATTAAAGTTTTCCGGAACAATTCAATTATTTGTGTATAAATGTTAAAATTCTTCTTAGGAATTCAATTCGTTTTGAAAATTTTAATAAAATCTTTGGCATATATTGAATTATTTTCATAATTTTAATTATTTTATTTCAAATTAATAAACAATAAAATTCATTGCAGGACTTTAATTATTTTTATACTACAATTTTACAGGAATTATGCTCGAAAAATAATATAATTATTCTTAAAAATTTAATTTCAATTCCCCGAAGAAATCAATTATTTAAAAAAATGTTTTTTTTAAATTCTTTGGAAGAATTTAATTAATCATAAAAATATTAGAATTTTTCACAGGATTTCAATTATTTTCAAATATTTTAATAAAATTCTTTGAAAGAAATCAGTTTTTTTCAATACAATTTTTTGGAACAATTCAATTATTATTTTTGATTTTAATAAAATTCTTCCAAAAGAATTGAATTATATCGATAAATAAAAAAATTATTCGCCAAAAATAATAATTTTCTTCTTGGAAATTCAATCATTTTCAAAAAAATTCTAATAAAATCGTTCGCAAGAATTGAATTATTCTCAAAATTTTTATTATTCTTTGTAAAATTCAATTATTTTAAAAAACATTTCGCAGTACAATGATTTTCAATATTAACCATTTTTCATAGGATTTCCAAACAGAATTCAATTATTTAAAATTTTTTTGTAAAAATCTTTCTAAGAATTCAATTCTTTTTTATGGATAATAATAATATCTTAGTATTTCTATGATTTAAATTAGAATTTGCATAAAATTAGTCGAGAGAAATGAATTATTTAAAAACTTTTTATAAAATTTTTCGCAAGAATTAATTTTTTTTGTAACTAATCTTTGTTAGCTACTTTTTATTATTTTTTTTTTAGTTTGAAAGCTACTTTTTTACTATTTTTATTTAGTTTAAAAGCTACTTTTTTACTATTTTTTTTAGTTTGAAAGCTACTTTTTTACTATTTTTATTTAGTTTGAAAGCTACTTTTTGATACTTTTTTAATATCATTTATCGAGTGCAAAGTCTGCAATTATTAAAAAAAATTGAGTTCATGTATTTATAAATAATTTTGATTTTTACTATTTTTCACTATTTTTTTTTTAGTTTGAAAGCTACTTTTTTACTATTTTTATTTAGTTTGAAAGCTACTTTTTTACTATTTTTTTTAGTTTGAAAGATACTTTTTGATACTTTTTTAAAATTATTTATCGAATGCAAAATCCGCAATTATTATAAAAAATTGAGTTCATGTATTTATAAATAATTTTGATTTTTACTATTTTTTACTATTTTTTTTTAGTTTGAAAGCTACTTTTTTACTATTTTTTTTAGTTTGAAAGCTACTTTTTGATACTTTTTTAAAATTATTTATCGAGTGCAAAGTCTGCAATTATTATAAAAAATTGTATTCACGTATTTATAAATAATTTTGATTTTACTATTTTTTAATATTTTTTTTAGTTTGAAAGCTACTTTTTTACTATTTTTATTTAGTTTGAAAGCTACTTTTTACTATTTTTTTTAGTTTGAAAGCTACTTTTTGATACTTTTTTAAAATTATTTATAGAGTGCAAAGTCTGCAATTATTAAAAAAATTGAGTTTATGAGTTTATAAATAATTTTGAATTCTAGAAGAACTTTTGGAGAATTATTTAAATTAATTCATTCAGAGAGATGAAGTTCAGTTGAAAATTATAGAAAATAATTAATTCCTATAAAAACATGTCATAAAAGTAAAAAAAAAAATAATTTAAAAAAGAAACGTCTTTCTTGGAAAGTAATTAAAGCAGGACAGATTGTTCTATAAGCGAACAAAAAAAATTAATTAATTAGCTTCACGTAAAAAGGATGAATTGGTATTAAATGTAGACTGTCTCTCTCTCTCTCTCTTTCTATACTATTGTAGTTAATTATCTAATTATTCTTCTACCTCTTCGCTCTAAATATGAGTAATCCAATTAAATTTCCTGAATCGATTTTGTTTATCAATTGAATTAGTTAATTACTGAAAATAGCATTATTCTCGAGGAATAAAGCTCCGTCGTGCTTCCACTTTGATACAAGGGGGATGATATATTTTATCCTACTTTTAGTAATTTGCATAAAGCTCTTTATAACTATATATATACAGCTAGTATTTTATATATACATATATATATATGTCTTCAAAAGAGAGGATCGATTAACACCGTTTTTGTTGCCTGGTAAACAATGCTAAAATTCCGAGAGCTATTTATCGTTTAATAATTTCCAAGAGGGAGAGAGAGAGTATAGTTACTAATAATCCTACATACAACTGGAGCTTTTTTCAATTTGAGGTTTAATCGTTCTCGATTCATGATGTGATAAAAAATGCACGCGTGGTAAAAAATATTTTCAACAGACTGGTCAAAAAGGGGGAAAAAAATAAAAAAAAAAATAAAATAAAAGAGAAAGAGAAAGAAATGAGAGAGAGAAAATAAAAAAAAGGTGAGATTTTATGAATGGTGACAAAATATAGACGTAATGCGCGCGACGTTGAGGTATACGAAACGTTCATTAGTAGAGCTTCGTTTAACTCTCAACTTATTTGAATTCGTGAAACTCGAAAGCCCCCCCCTTCGAACCCTTCCCTTTTCTCTATTACCATTACTTTTAATGCTATTCACAATTTTCTATTTTTTATGTAACTTCCATGTTGGTATTAAAAGCGTCGAGACGAGGATGGAATAAAAAATAAGGGAGGAGGAAAAATCACATTTAGTCGTCGGAGACCCTGGCTTTAAAATGAATCTACTTTTTTTTATCGGCAATAAACTTTTCTCCCAGTGTGACAATATTGAGCTTGAAAAAATACGTGAAAATTAATTTAACGAGATTGAATTCCCAATTTTTTTCTTTTTTTTATTCCTGTAACTGAGAATTCAAAATTTCTATTCTTTTTTTTCTTCTTCTTCGAAAATCAATTATTTTCGAAAAAATTTCCTTAATTCAATGATTTTCAATATCTACTATTTGAATAAAATTTTGAGAGCCTAAAGTTCTGAACGTTCAAATGAACGAAATTTATTTATTTCTTCTGAAAATTAAATTTTTATTGCAATTATTTTGCGTTACTATCCAAACAAATTAATAACTGAGTTTCTAAACGTAAAATTTTAGTTTATAAATTTTTTTATGATTAGTAATTTATTAAAATATCTTCAATAAAAAATATTTCGTTCATTTGAACATTCAAAACTTGAGGATCGTAAAATTTTCCTCAATTCAATGATTTTCATTACTATTTGAATAAAATTTTCTGAAAGAATTCATTTATTTAAAAAAAAATAAAAAATTGATAAAAGTTTACTAAAATATATTTTATTGTTTTCGTTAATAACAAAAATTCCACAAGAAGTTTCATTATTTAATAAATCATATTAAAAAAATTTAAAGATGAGATGCAATTATTTTCTTTGATTCTTTCTTAACATTCTTTTTAGGATTTCAATTATTTTTATAAATAATATGTTTAATTTAATTATTTTATTAAAATACAAAAAAATTCTTTACAGAAATTTAATTATTTTTAAAACAATTTGAAATTTTTAGTATAATTTATTTTAATAATTTTAATATAATTTCACTGGAATTCTTTGAAACAATTCAATTATTTTCGCAAAAATTTAATAAAATTCCTTGAAAAAATTTAATTATTTTTACAAATAATGAAATTTCTTTGCAGAAATTTAATTATTTTCAAAAGCAATATGAATAAAATTTTTTGGAAGAATTGAATTATTTTTTAGAATTTTTAATAAAATTCTCCAAAAGTATTTAATTATGTTAAAAAAATGTTAATAAAACTTTTTATAACAATTAAATTCTTTTTAATAAACTTCTACTTGTAAATTTAATAGCCAAAGATTTTGTCGAAAACTGTAATTATTCTTAAAAATATTATTAAAATTCATCTAAAAGTTCAATTATTTAAATTTATATTTACATATTATTTTTTTTGTATTTAAATAATTGAATTGTCGTAGAACTTTTTAAGGAAAATTGATTTGAAATGGAAATTTCAGTTAAAATTCTAAATATTAAAAGCACTACTGTATGAATTTTTAGGAATAACTGAATTTTGAAAAATTTTCAAATTAAAATTTTTGAAAATCTGAATTTTGAAAAAGTTTCAAATTAAAATCTTTTAAAATCTGAATTTTTCATACTTTCAACTAACAATTCTGTAGAATTAATTTTTTTTAATTAGTGGAATTGAATTTTTATTTAATTATGTCAAGTTTTTATTTTCTAATAAATAGAATTGAATAATTTTCTAATAATCGATGAAATTTTGTATAAAATTGAGTTGTGAAAGAATGGATTTGAAAATTTTCCAACAACCTGTTTTAATGTTTATTTTAAGTAATTTATTGAAAGAAGAATTTCGAACAGAAAATCTAAAGAGAAATGGTAATTAAATTAAAATCGTAAAAATAATTTGGAAAAATTTAAAGCAAGAATATTCTTATAATACAAAATAATGATTTTATCACTCGGTTATCTTTAATTATCAAGAAATAAGAATAAATCACAAGAAGTCTTCGTACTGTGAGTGCTCCAATTCTTATTGGTTTACAATAATATTCTTTTAAGTTATTAAATTTCCAGAGGTTCCAATATGAAATTTTTGAAAATCTTTTTTTCTATGAAACAATAGTAATGTTTAAAGAAGATATTAATTTATTGATTATTTCGAATAATTTTACAATTTAATTTATTATTATTATTATTATTATTTAATAATGTTTGGAGAGAATTAAAATTATTTTTAGGATCAAAGAAAAAGGCAAAATTTGTTCTAAAAATCGGGGAAAGTAAGGGAAAGAGAAAATTAATCTTTTATGGCAATCCTGAGGGAAATCTGGAAAAACCGGGAATAATTTAATTTGACCGAGAATTAGCCGGGAATTTTGTACTAAACCGGAATTTTTTTCACCAAAATTAAAAAAGTTTTATTATTTTAATTTGTTTTTCAAAAAACATTTTTTATTTCAATTTTTATAGATATTTATACTGTTCTCTAAATTTAAGTTAAAAATTTGAATTTAAGTTAAAAATAATTAATTTGTATAAAATTAGTCACCAGTTCAAATATATTGTGTAAATACATTTTAAAAAATTAAGGAGTTAATAGAAATCTAGTGAAATTCGACTGAAAATATTTAATTAAATTTGTTAAAGAATTTCATTAAAAACTGTTTAATAAATAGAATTTTCGTGGTATTTTAATTTAATAATTGAATTTTATATAGAGTCACATTCTAGTTTCTAAGGGCGAAGATTAGTTATTAAAATTTGTATTAGTTTATTTAAAAAATATACACTTTTAAAATTGTTTAATAAAATTGCATTTTCCCAAATTTTTATTCTTGTTTCTAAAAAATAAGATTGGTGAAATTTTTCACTTCAATTGCTTCAAGATAATTGAATTTTTCTAAACGAATAATTAAAAATTTTTGAAATAATTGAAATTTCTTTACATTTTTCGAAAAATAATTGAATTCTTTTAAAGGATTTTTGTTTAATTTTTTCGACAATAATCAAGAAAAGTTAGTGACTGTAATTATAATATTATTTTTAGAACATAAAGTCCCTCTTGTAGTTTTAAATTAATTTTTTGCTTTGGAAAATTATATTACTTTATTATTATTCAATAATTATAATTATTGAACTTCTCTTTTATATAATTTCAAATTTCTGAATGTTCAAATAAGTGATATTTATTTATTTCTTGAGCAAATTTAATGTTTGGTGCTTATTAAGTAAATAATTAATCATTACTGCTTATTATTTTCAAAAATTTTAATAAAATTCCTTACGAGAATTAAATTATTGTCATAAATAATAAAATCAAATTTTCAATTAAAATTATTAAAAACAACATTATTTTTATGAAATTTTAAGATTTGTTCGAAATCAAATATAAATTGAAATTTTGAAATTTTAAATTGAATTTTATTGAAAATTTCTAATTTAAATTTCAGAGTTATTTCAATTTAAAAAGACTTGCGTTTATTATATTAATTAATAAATCAACTTCAGAAGGTTTGAATTTCGAATTTTATAAAATTTCAATTTTTAATTAGTTTAATTAGAAATTTTAAAGAACTTTAATTATTGCAAAAAGTGTTAATAATTCAAGTTCTTCTTAAAATTAGCTAAATTTGTCTAAATATATAATTAATTAATTATTAAAAATAAGATTTATGAAAATATTGTTAATTAATGTATATAATAAAAATAAGATTTATTTCGAAATCAAATTAAAATTAAAATTTGATGAGAAAAGGAAGAAAATTTAGACATAACTGGGAATTTTGTTGAACGAAAATAGTAGAAACCCTGAACCCTTTATTAGAATATAAAAAAAATCATAATTTTCGGACATATAGACATTTATTTTTTTAAATATAGCAGGGCTCGAACTAGGTCTGTAAATCCCGTAAAAGTCCGTAACTTTGCTTGAAGTCCGTAAAAGTCCGTTTTTTTGAAAAAAGGTCCGTAATGTCCGTAATTCGGTTGAAAAAGATCCGTAAAGTACGTAAATTATACGATATAATTTGGATAATTTTAGAGAAATCAAAAATGATTGAAGGAATTCAATTATTTTCAAAAGTAATAAAATTCTTTGCAAAAATTCAATTATGTTGAAAAATTTTTTTAAATTCTCGTCAAAATTTCAATTATCTTTAGAAATAATTAAATTCTTCTTCGAAATATCAATTATTTTCAAAAATTTTAATAAAATACTTAGAAAAATTCCAATTATTTTCAAAATTTTTCCTCAATTCAATGATTTTTAATAGGTTTCTATACTATTCTAATAAAATTTTCCAAAAGAATTTAATTATTTACTTTTATTAAATTATTTATTATTTTTTTTATAAATTTCTTCGCAATATTCAATTATTTTCATAAATAATAAAAATTTTACAGGTATTTAATTTTTTTGTCAAATAATAAAATTCTTATTAGGAATTCAATTATTTTGATGAATAAAAAAGCTAATTGCAGAATTTCAATTATTTTTAATACAATTTTAATCGAATTCCTCAAAAAATGGAATTATTCTTAAAAAATTTTTATTAAAATTTATCAAAGAAATTAAATTATTTTAATAACTTTTGCTACAATTTATTTATTAGAATTTAAAAATTATTTTTTATAAATTTTTGATTAAATTTCTTTAAAGAATAAAATTATTGCATTCAAAATTTTTAATTCAATTCTTTGCGTAAATTATCAATTATCTTTATAAATAATAAAATTGTCCTCTAAAATTGAATTATAATTAAAAAATTTAATAAATTTCTTGGAAAAATTCCAATTGTTTTCAAAAATTTTCCCTGATTTAATTATTTGTAATATCTATTTTACTAAAATTTTGCAAAAGAATTCAAATTATTTGAATATTGATGGATACAATTCTTTAAAAGAATTAAATTTTAAGAAACATATGTAATTATTCAATAAATTGTTATTTTGTATTTAAATAATGAAATTCTCGTAGAATTTTCACATAAGAATTGATTTAAAAATGGATTTCAGTTAAAATTTTAGATTGTAATTGAATATTAAAAGTATTAGAGCGTAAAGTTTTAGAAATAATTAAATTTTGATAAGGTTTCAGATTCAAATCTTTGAAAATTTGAATTTTTTATATTCTTAACTAAGTAACAATTCTGTGGAATTAATTTTTTTGAGAAATTTTAATTGGGAATTTTTTTCATATTATTTGAAGTTTTTATTTTCTAATACATATTTAATTGAAGAATTTAGAAATAATTGAAAAATCGAATATTGTCAAGAAATAGATTTGAAAATTGTCAAAGAACTTTTTCGAAAATTATTAAAAATAATCGATTTTAAGAAGAATTTTAGTTAAAAATTGTTGAAAATAATAATTGAATTGATGATGATTTTATCACTCTATCTTTAATTATTATAAAACATAAAGACTCGGAGTTATCGATATCTTCATGTTTTTTTTAGTTTTGAAAAAATCTAATTTATAGTTTTAATTAAAATGTTCTCTTATATATTTTTGTCAGTAATTTGTCCGTAAATGGTCCGTAATTTTTCATTTTTGGTCCGTAAAGTCCGTATTTTTAAATACTTTCACTGGTTCGAGCCCTGATATAGACATTTTTGAAATTAAAACTGACAATGTTAATTATGTTCAAATTATCGGAAAATATTAATTAAATTGAAAAGAATTGGTTTTTAGAGTTTTTTTGTTGGTTTTTCTTTTTTTTTCTCTCTTTTTGAAATGCAGAAAACAATTGTTCTTTCACTCTTTAAATATCACGTATGTACACAATTGTGTTTTGTTATATAACCCAATAGGTGAAAATTGATTACAGAAAATTTGAAGGCTTCGCGGCGCTGGTCTTTAATTAAAATAACAAATCTATAAAAGAGAAAAAAAAGAATCGAACTATTGGAGAAAAAAGGAGAAACCAATAGAAGGGCCTTGAAAAACAATCGAATTCGCTTGGTATTGGTTTATATATATATCTATAGGGAAAATACACTTTTGCGCTCGCGTTTTTGCATGGTCGATACTAAATTAAACGTTGGAAGGTCCAATAGCCCAGACGTATTAATTACACTTTAAAGCGGGTTAGCGTTAGCACGGATTTACCGACTCCAGATAAGAGCCAATAGAGTTGGCAATTGAGATTTACCGCTTTCCCTTTGTATAGTCAATTGTAAAATCTGCTCTTTATAGAAATATTTTATTAACATACACGTGGAATTTTAATTACTTTCATTTTAATGAGCTGAACTTTTTTTTCACCTTAAAATTATAGGTAATTGAAGAAAATAAAATTTCTTGATTTTTCTCTTTAGCTGGTAAATTATTAAGTTCTTTTCTTTTTTCCTTTTTTTTATTACTTGAGGGAAATAAAATCTCGAAAATGTTCTATTCCCTCGATAAGGATTGATAGTTATCGGAAAACCCCTCCTCTTTCTCTCAATAAATGTCAACCCCTGACAATTATTGTTTTGCAAAAAGTATTTATTGCGCAGTTTTAAAGAAATAAAGAGTTTTTTTCATTTTTGTAAAATTAATTAATTTAACGAACTTCTAATTTTAATTTATCATAGTTTATTATAAATTTATAAGGAATATTTAAAT
Organism: Leptopilina drosophilae; assembly: GCA_032873175.1. NCBI lineage: Eukaryota > Metazoa > Arthropoda > Insecta > Hymenoptera > Figitidae > Leptopilina > Leptopilina drosophilae. The sequence goes on from CM065479.1 coordinate 54,947,332, forward strand.
TAAGGTAATATTTGAAAAAAATTATTACCTTATAAATAATTTGTAATTTTTAATTTTTTTTATTTATAAATAATATTACTTAAAAATGTCGAGAATAAATAAAATTTTATGTAGAGTTTCGTTTACAAGTTGTACGCACTCAGATGTGACTAAAGTTTCCAACGTTCAATTTTTTTTCCATCTTAAGTGTTTTTGCAAATTACTACCCAGAAAGAAAAATTAAAATTAAACAATATTTACTTAGAATTAATTTGTTTTAATATAAAAAATAATTTTTTTTAAAAGAAATACAAATTAGAAGAAGTAAAAAAATATTGTCGTTCATTTGAACGTTCAAAACTTTAGAAACTTATACTTAGAGAAAATTTTTATTTAAACAAAATACAAATTTTTAGTTAAATTTTTTTTTGTTTTAATCTAAAAAATAATTTTTTTAAAAGAAATACAATTTAGAAGAAGTAAAAAAAATATTATCGTTCATTTGAACGTTAAAACTAGAAACATACACTCAGAGAAAATTTTTATTTAAACAAAATACAAATTTTTAGTTAAATAAACGTATATATTTGTCTCAGATAAAAATATGTATTTGTTTTAAATATAAAAATTTAAATAGACATAATAGATAAAACTTTTATTTGAAACAAAATAATTCGAAACAAATAAAAAGTGTAATTAGTTTGAATAAATAAAAGTTGATAATAAAAGTTCTAAAGAAATTACTTGAAATTTAAACTTTTTAAGAACATCGAAAATTTTATACAATTATTCAAATTCCGTAAAATTTGATTGTAAACAAAGTGGATTTCCGGTGTTTATTTACAGTTGAAGACAATTTGTAATTTAATATCAATTTTGAGTAATTAATGAGAATTATTTCAACTGTAATTGCGATTTCCGATAAATTGGCCAATTAAAAAATTAGACAAGTATACGATATATTAATTTATAATTTAAATATCTCTGAGAAATTTAATTTCTAATTATAAAAATATTTTTATATTAAAATTAGAACATAATGGTAATTGTTATTTGAAAATTTATTTGTTCATTTATTCCTACGTAATACAATTATTTACTTGTACATTCGTGCGTTTATATTCAGTGAGGGAAATTTCCTTATTCATATCGCATTACCACTATGGTCAGAATTGGGTCAATCATTAAAGTAAAATAATAGTTTAATTAGCAGCAAAATAATTGCACAATATGGCGGAGTAAATATTTATGTGTATGTATAAATTTACCTATTTTCTATGACGTCTATTGCTAATTTACTCCCATTGAATATTAGATGCTATTGGTGGAAAATTTATCTTCTGTAACTCAAAAATAATTTTTGTTTTTTTTTATTTTTGTTTTGTTTATATATAATTTTTATTTTTGTAATTAATTATTATTAATTAACTATTATTAATAAATTCTTAATTTAATAATATTTTACTTGATTAAATTTAAAGTAATTAAATAAAAAAAAAATAAATAAAATTTTAAAATTAATTTAAATAAAATTTAAAGTAATTCATCCATATTAATATAATGTGTTAGCAGTTTGAAGTTAGTTATTGTTTGTTTTTCTGTTTCGTAATTTTTTTTTAGTAACTTTTCCTTTCCAACATTTCCAATTTTAAAATTAATGAATTATAAAAAAAGTCGAATTTTTGCAAAGAATTTTATCAATAACTTTGATAACAATAGAGTTTCTTCGAGGAATTTTATTGTACAGAAAAATCATTGAATTCTCGCGAAGTATTTTATTGAAAATGCTGAAAATTCCAATAGGATTCTTTTTGAAGAATTTCCTTGAATTTTTTTACATAATGGAGTTTCTTTACTAGTATTGAATAAAATTTTTGCAAATAATTCCATTTTATAAACAATTTCTATCAAGTTTTAAAATTAATTGCATTTGTTGATATTTAAAATTGAACATTTAGTTATTGAATTTTATTAAAATGTAGAAAATAATTCAATTCGTTTGAAAAATTTTTATAACGAATTAAAAAAAAATTTTCATTCTTTCGTGACATTTTTTTTTTGAAAATAGATGAATTTTTTTACTAAATATAATTAATTTATTTCGAAAGATTTATTAAAAGTTTTTAGAAAATAATAATTGAACTTCCTGAAAAATATTATTTAAAAAAATTTAATTTTTTCCAAAAATTTTTTTCAAATTGTATTAAAAATAATTGAACTTTTGCAAAGAATTGAACTATTTACAAATAAAATCGAATTTTTGCAAAGAACTTATTAAAATTGCAGAAAATAATTACATTTTTTTAAATTTCTTTTTTCTTAAATTGTATTCAAAATTTAAAAATAATTAAGTTTTTGCAAAGAATTGGAATATTTATTTAAAAAATTGAATTTTTTCGAAGAATTTAATAAAATTTTAGAAAATAATTGAATTCTTTTAAAAATTGTTTAAATAATAATTGTTAATTTTTGTTTTTCTATTCAATTAATAAATTTTACTGATAAACAGTAATTTGTTAGTAATTTATTTTACAAATTTATTAGCAAATTTTATTAATTGAAAAAGAAGTATTTTTTTATCCCCTTAAATTAATAAAATTCCCTAAAACATCTAAAATCATAAATTTTCTCCCCTTTTCCTCTTATTCAAAAAAAAAAATCTTAAAAAATTTTCATTCTTTGTAAGTTGGAAAAGTTTTTAGTTGTGCTTGAAGAAATAAATGTCACTTGTCGCAAATATTGGAAAAATTTTACTACTTTGAAACTTAAAAATCTTTTCATATTATTTCCAAGCCTTTAAACATCAAAATTTTTTCATAAAAGGGTAAAAAATAATTAATAATTTTTTACTTCTTAGAAAAATTTAAATTTCTTTTGTTGACAAATTGTTTATTAAATTTTAGAATAAATTTTTACCAAATTCAAAGTATATTTTACTAATTTTTCTAAATAAAATTTACTACGGATATTAAAAAATTTACTCTGGAAATAACAATTTTTAATAAAATGGAAAAATTTACTATTTTCAATTGTTAATATTTTTCTTATTCAATTTTCAATATTTTATTTAAATTTTTCTCGAACAAACTATAATTCTCTTTATTTTGAAAATAGTAAAAGTTATTCTGGAAATAAGTTTTAATATTCTATTTTACGATTCTTGGAGAAAATTTTCCGAAGTTCCAACTTAATTTTACTAATTTTTTTTCTGAACTTTACTTTCTTTATTCTAAAAATTCATGTAAAATTAAGACAAAAGTATTGAAAATTCTGATTAAAAATTGAAATAAAGTTGCGAACTACGGAAAGGATGGAAAATTATCAATAATTAGCAGAAAAAGTTTGGAAAACATTTTTCCAAGTTTCAACTTAATTTTACTAATTCTTTTCTGAACTTCACTTCGTATATTCTAAAAACCTTTGTAATTTTAAAACAAAAGTTTTCACTGAAAATATATTATTAAATTTATAAAAGAATTTCATTACAAAGTTTTTAATAAATAAAATTTTCCAAGTATTTTAATTTTATAAATGAATTTTATAATGAGCCATACTCTAATGTATTCATGCTTTTAAGGGCGAAGATTGATAATTAAAATTTTTATTATTTAATTTTAAAAATATACACATTCAAAATTGAGCAAAAAATCTAAAAAGAAATGGTAATTAAATTGAAATTATAAAAATAATTTGGAAAAAATTTAAAGTAAGAATATTCTTATAATACAGAATAATGATTTTATCACTCGGTCATTTTTAATTATCAAGAAATAAGAATAAATCACAAGAAGTCTTTGTACTGGAAGTTATTAAATTTCCAGAGGTTCCAATATAAAATTTTTGAAAATCTTTTTTTCTATGAAACAATAAGAATGATTAAAAAAAAGTTAATTTATTGATGATTTCGAATAATTTTTTATTATTATTAGTAATAATTTTAATTTGTTTTTCAAAAATCATTTTTTGTTTCAATTTTTATAGATATTTATACTGTTCTCTAATTTAAGTTAAAAATTTAAATTTAAGTTAAAAATAATTAATTTCGTAGTAAAAAATTAGTTATCAGTTCAAACATATTGTGTAAATACATTTATAAAAATTAAGAAGTTAATAAAAATAGTGTGAAATTAGACTGTAAATATTTAATTAAATTTGTCAAACAATTTCATTAAAGACTGTTTAATAAATAGAATTTTTGTGGTATTTTAATTTAATAATTGGATTTTATATAGAGTCACATTCTAGTTTCTAAGGGCGAAGATTAGTAATTAAAAATTTTTATTAGTTAATTTAAAAAATATACACTTTTAAAATTGTTTAATAAAATTGAATTTTCCCAATTTTTTTTTCTTATTTCTAAAAACTAAGATTGGTGAAATTTTTCACTTCAATTGTTTCAAGATAATTGCATTTTTCTAAACGAAAAATTGAAAATTTTTGAAATAATTGAAATTTCTTTACATTTTTCGAAAAATAATTGAATTTTTTAAACAATTTTGTTTAAATTTTTCGACAGTAATCAATAAAAGTTAGTGACCGTAATTATAATATTATTTTTAGAATATAAAGTCCCTCTTGTAGTTTTAAATGAATTTTTTGCTTTGGAAAATTATATTACTTTATTATTATTCAATAATTATAATTATTGAACTTCTCTTTTATATAATTTCAAATTTCTGAATGTTCAAATAAGTGATATTTATTTATTTCTTGAGCAAATTTAATGTTTAGTACTTATTAAGTAAATAATTAATCATTACTGCTTATTATTTTCAAAAATTTTAATAAAATTCCTCACAAGAACTAAATTATTTTCATAAATAATAAAAATAATAATAAAATAAAAATAATAAAAATCAAATTTTTAATTAAAATTATTAAGAACAACATTATTTTTATAAATTTTAAAGATTTATTTATGTTCGAAATCAAATTTAAATTGAAATTCTAAAATAAAATTGAATTTTTTTGAAAATTTCTAATTCAAATTTCAGAGTTATTTCAATTTGAAAAGACTTGCGTTTATTATATTCATTAATAAATCAACTTCAAAACGTTTGATTTTCGATTTTTATAAAATTTCCATTTTTAATTAATTTTATTAGAAATTTTAAAGTTAATTGAATTTTTTCAAAGAATTTTATTTGAGTTTTTCAAAAGTAAGGGATGTTAGTTATCGTAATTATAATTTTTTTAAATATAAAGTTCCTTTTACAGTTTTAAAGGGAAATTTTGATTGGAAATGAAAATAATGTTACGGACTATGGAAAACGATTTAAAAAATTATGAATAATTAGCAGAAAAAATTTAAAAAATAATTTTATTTTAAAAAAGCTGTAGTTCATAGAAAATGTAAAAAAATGTTTAGAATAAATTTTACTCGTTATACAATAATTTTGATATTTAATTTAAAAATTCTTCTTTTTCAAGCAGAATACCTTTTTCGAAAAATACGTATTTTTTTATTTAATCCCTGTGTGATAGCTATTTTGGTTTTTTTGTTTTTTTTTAATTTCAAATTTAAAATGCCACTTACTTTATTATAAATACTTTCTTGAAATTAAATATATTTAATGTCTTTTATTGTATAATTTTTTTTTTAAATATAATTTTATTTCTTTTTCTTGTTGGCAGATTGAGCTCAAAATGGAGAATTGCAATTGTAACAGCTTGGTTGTTGGCCACGTGTGCTGGTAAGTACCTGCAAATATTCTTCTCTATAACATTGCGAAACATTATCCTCCTTCATCTCCAGTATTCATTTCTGTTCTCTACGAGTTTCCTACCTAATTCAAATAGCTTTGTAACTTTACTATATATATATATATATATATATATATATATATATATATATATTTCGCACAATCAGACATATTCACTCTCGACACAGTTGGAAAATTCTCTCATTTGTTCCGAGACAAATGAATGTACATATGTGAAGAAAGATTAATTTTTTGCAAATTTTCCCGATTTTGTAAAGTTGGAAAATTTTTCTTATAACAAACGGAAGAAATAGAGAAATGGCACTGAATATTTTACAAAATTAGAAACTTCTTGCAGTATTTAACATCTAAAGGATTAAATTTTGAAATTTTGATAAATGTTTCAAAACTCAATTTAAATTTACAATTGCATGTGGGGCATTCCACAGTAAATGGGAAACTATTTTGCTTTTGCATCTAAAATTTTTTTTTAACAATTTTTTTTTTCTTTTAGTGTTCGTTGAACTGAGCTACGATGATTTTTTTCAACTTTTTTCATAAAGCGACTTAAGGCGATGTCAAAGTCGATGCGATTTTCCCATTGAAGCTCAATGCAAAAATCCAATCGACTTTGACACCGCCTTAAGAGATAGATTTTTGAAATGTCACCTATTTTGCGTAAATTTTTTTTAAATGCTCATAACTCGGTCGAAAATGAATCAAATTGGACGATGGTGAAGTTTACAACGTTTAGAGTCAACGATTTTCGAAAAAAAAATTTTTTAAGGACATTTTTATAAATTTTGATAAAAAATAGTATTATTCATTTTTTAAATAAAGATTTACAGAAAAAAATTTTTTTAAACAAAAAATATTATTCTTTTTAGTAGGAAAATAATTTATTTCTTTCAATCGTTGATCATAAACTTTGCGTACATCACCGTCGTCAAATTGGACACTCTTATAACGAAAAATTTTTTTCACACGTAGTTTTGAATGAAAATATGAAAAAATTTTTTGAAAACAGTTTACGATAAAATTTTTAATTTTTTAAAATAAAATTTTATTTTTTACAATGTATTGATGAATTTTTTTCACATTTTTTTTACGAAACTAACACTGAATTAACAATTTTTAATACTTGTCTGATTATTGGCAAACGATGGGATCTATTTATTTTTAAATTTTTATTTTTTTATTTAATATTATTTATTTTTTAAATTTTTATATAAAAATTAAAAATTTGAAAATAAATTGATCCTATCATTTGCCCACAATTCGACAAGGATTAAAATTTTTTTAATTCAGTGCTAGCTTCTTACAAAAAATTTTGAAAAAAATGGATCGATAGATACATAGTAAAAAATAAAATTTTATTTAAAAAATTAAAAAATTTTATCGTAAATTCATTATATTTTTTTTCATTATATTTCAAAAAAGTTTTTCATATTTTAATTCAAAATTACTTGTGAAAAGAATATTTTTCATCATAAGAGCGTCCAATTTGATCAATTTTTGTCCGAGTAATGGGAATTTCAAAAAAAAAAAAAAAATTACGTAAAAATGTGATATTTCAAAAAATTTTATCTAAGAGATAAAAATTTTTTTAAGAGTCGCTTTAGGAAAAAATTTGAAAAAAATCATGGTAGCTTCTTTCAACGATCACTAAAAGAAAAAAAATATTTGAAAAAAATTTGTGATGCAAAAGTAAAATAATTTCCGATTCGATGTGGAATGCCCCATATTCATTTCAGTATTTAAATGAATATTCAATTGCAAATTAAAATAAATGAATGAGAAAAAAATTCGTAAATAAGAAATATTTGAGAAAATAATGAAACTCTTAAATAGACATTGTTATCGGAAAGATTCTGTCGGTTTAAAGTTTATTTAAACTCGAATTTCACTACTTGTATCCGAATGGAAGGAATTTGTAAAATTCGATGGATAATTCACATTTTGTAAATATATTAAATTCTTTTTTGTCTGACTATTTATTGATTTATACTGCTACTGGTGGGAGATTTGAAAATTTTATTTTACTTTTATTCCTCAGAGTAGATTTTTCTCTATTGCTCAACATGAATGAAAAAACTATACCCTAGTAAATTAAAATAAATTAAAATAAATTAAAATGAATTAGAATAAATAAATAAATTAAAATAAATTAGAAAAGAAATTCTGACTGGGAATTTTCTCTCACTATTGGAAATTTCTCTCCCAAAATGAATTGAATTTTAAAAGAGTCTGACTGAAAAATGTTTATACTACTCGTTATGTGAGTGAGCAGAATTGTCTGACTTGTAATTATTTCTACCACTGATTTTGGAAATTTTTGTTAGTTTAATATATTTTGTCTGACGAAAAATTGGTTGTACTACTTAATTAATAATTAATAAATAAAAAAAAATTAATTAATAATTAATAATTATTAAATTAATATTTTAATTAGACAGTACATTTTGTCTGACCAAAACATTTTCACGACTGATAGTAAAATTAGCAAAATTTACTAACACAAATTTTACATTCCAATTTATGTAACTGACTTTTGCTTTTAAATTCGTAAATTTTACAAATAAATTAGTAAACATTACTATTTCTTACTTTATAAATACTTATAATTTAGTAAAAATTACTAATTTTACTATTAAATTAGTAGAAATTACTATTTGTTTAGTTTATAATAAATTATACTAATGAAATAGTAGAAACCTCTACTTGTTAACTTTATATTAAATTTTACTAATGAATTAGTCAAAAATACTATTATTTACTTTGTAGCAAATTTAACATATAAATTAGTAGAAATTACTGTTTTTTAGAAAAAATTACTAACTCAAAAAGTTCTAATGCTCATTTCAATGAGCCTTTTTCCTTTTAAATTAGTAAATTTTACAAATATTTTAGTGTAAACTACAATTTGCTAACTCTATAATAAATTTTACTATTGAATTAGTAAAAATATTATTTATTCAGTTTTTAGTATAATTTACAAATAAATTAGTAAATGTTTCTAATAATAAATATTAATACTAATTTAAATGACTGTATTTCTATTTTACAATTAAATTTCTAAAAAATATTTACTTTGTAGTAAATTTCACTAATAAATTAGCAAACAATATTATTTATTCAATTTATACTAAATTTTGAAAATAAAATAGTAGATTAGTAAATTCTACAATAAAATTGGTAAAAAGTACTATTATTTACTTTATAATAATTTTTACTATCAAATTAGTAAATAATGTTATTTACTTGATTTTTAGAAAAATTTGCAAACAAATTAGTAAAATTTACTAACAATAAATATCAATACTAATTTAAATGACAATATTTCTACTTTTCAAATAATACGTTTTGCTATTAAATTAGTTAAAAAATACTATTATTTATTAGACAGTAAATTTTACTAATAACTTAGCAGAAATTATTAAACATAAGCAAAATTCACTAATTCTAATATGTAACTAACACTAATTTTTCATTCCAATTTATGTGACTGTATTTTTGCTTTCACATTTATAAATTTTACAAATAAATCAATAAAATTTACTATTGTTTACTTTATAGTAAATTTGACTAATTAATTAGTAGAAAGCACTATTTGTTTTCTATATAATAAATTTAAAAAACAAAAAAAAAATACTTTTATTTAGTTTATAGTAAATTTTATCAATATATTAGTAGAAATTACTATTTTTTTTGAATAATTTACTAATTCAAAAAGTTTTTAAAACTTATTTAAATGACTGTCTTTTTATTTAATAAATTGTGGAATTTAACAATCATTTAACGTTTTATTAAATATTAATTTTTACCGAGTGATGAAATTAAATATTCTTAAACTGTCTATTTACTTTTAAATTAGTAAATTTTAGCATTAAATTTGCAAAGAATACTATTATTTACTTTATATTAAATTTTATATCAATGAAATAGTAAAAAATACTATTTATTTAACTTTGAGTAAATTTTGCAAATAAATTAGTAAAATTTACTAAGTCTAATTCAGCATTCTAATTTTAAATATTTTAGACTGTTTTTTTTTACTTTAGATTAGTAAATTTTACAAATATTTTAGTGAAAACTACGATTTGTTACCTTTATAATAAATTTTACTATTGAATTAGTAAAAAATAGTATTTATTTAACTTTGAGTAAATTTTGCAAATAAATTAGTAAAAGTTACTAATTATAAATACTAATACTTATTTAAATGACTGTTTTTCTACTTTTAAATTAGTAAAATTTAATATTAAATTGGTAAAAAAATACTATTATTTACTTTATAGTAATTTTTACTATCAAATTAGTAAATAATGTTATTTGCTTGATTTTTAGTATAATTCACAAATAAATCAGTAAAAGTTATTTAAAAAAAATACTAATACTAAAAAAAAATATATATTTAATTATATATTAAATTATATATTATTATTATTATTATTATTATTATTATTATTATTATTATTATTATTAGTAATATTATTATTATTATTATTATTATTATTATTATTATTAGTAATATTATTATTATTATTATTATTATTATTATTATTATTAATTTCTTTTTTGCAATTAATAAATTTTACTCTTAAATTAGCATAGAAAAAATACTATTATTTACTTTATAGTAAATTTTTTTAATAAATTAGTAGAAATTACTGACTTTTTTTGCTTTTAATTTTTTTTACGTATTATTTATTTATTTATTATTTCTACTAATCCTTATTATATTAATTCCTTGTTGGTTTCGTTCTTCGTCTGACCATGCGCAGTAGCGTCCTAACCAACTATTACTTTTTTCCTATAAACATGCATACTTTTTACATGCACAATTATCCTTAAATAATAATCACACACAGGTTATGTGTTACACATACACTCACACATGTCATATACATAAAATATTTCCCATATACTCACACATATGCACTCAATTCATACACATGTATACTCACACATATACACAAAACACATACACATGTATACTCACACATATACACACAACACGTACACATGTATACTCACACATACACACAAAACACATACACATGTATACTCACACATATACACACAACACGTACACATGTATACTCACACATATACACACAACACGTACACATGTATACTCACACATATACACTAAACACATAAACATGTATACTCACACATATACACACAACACATACACATGTATACTCACACATATACACACAACACATACACATGTATACATACATATGTTTACTTACACATATACACTCAATACATACACATGTATAGTCACACATATACACACAATATATACACATGTATACTCACACATATACACACAATATATACACATGTATACTCACACATATGCACTCAATTCATACACATGTATACTCACACATATGCACACAATACGTACACATGTATACTTACACATATACACTAAACACATAAACATGTATACTCACACATATACACACAACACATACACATGTATACTCACACATATACACACAACACATACACATGTATACATACATATGTTTACTTACACATATACACTCAATACATACACATGTATAGTCACACATATACACACAATATATACACATGTATACTCACACATATACACACAATATATACACATGTATACTCACACATATGCACTTAATTCATACACATGTATACTCACACATATGCACACAATACGTACACATGTATACTTACACATATACACTAAACACATAAACATGTATACTCACACATATACACACAACACATACACATGTATACTCACACATATACACACAACACATACACATGTATACATACATATGTTTACTTACACATATACACTCAATACATACACATGTATAGTCACACATATACACACAATATATACACATGTATACTCACACATATACACACAACACATACACATGTATACATACATATGTTTACTTACACATATACACTCAATACATACACATGTATAGTCACACATATACACACAATATATACACATGTATACTCACACATATACACACAATATATACACATGTATACTCACACATATGCACTCAATTCATACACATGTATACTCACACATATGCACACAATACGTACACATGTATACTCACACATATACACGCAATACATACACATGTATACTTACACATATACTTAAATACTTAATAAATAAATAATAATTTATTAATATATATAACTAATAAAATTCTTTTCCAAAATTCAATTATTTAAAAAAATTTTAATAAAATTTTTGAATGTAATTAAATTTTTGAGAAGAATTTTATTAGTTTTAAAAATAAATTAATTTTAGAGAAAAATTTTATTATTTATAAATATATCTCAAATTATGAAAATACTCCGCAGAATATCAATTATTTTCAAATTTTTTTTAATTTCTCGTCATATTATCATTATCTTCAAAAAATAAGAAAATTCATCATGGAAATTTAATTATTTTCAAAAGTTCAGATAACATACTTCGCAGAAATTCAATTATTTTCAAAACTTTTTTTACATTTTCAAAATTTCAATTATCTTTGTGAATATCAAAATTCTTCTTAAAAATTCAATTGCTTTTAAACATTTCGAAAAAAAATCTGTTCGAAAATTCAATTATCTTTATAAATAATAAAATTCTTCTATGTAATTCAATTATTTTCAAAGAATTTTAATAAAATTCTTGTCAGAATTTCAATTATTTATATATTTCTGTACATTTGTAATTATCTTTATAAATAATAAAATTCAACCTAGAAATTCATTTATTTTCAAAAGTAATAAATTCTTCGCAGAAAAATTCAATTATTTTCAACATTTTTTTTAAATTCTCATCACAAACTTCAACTATTTTTAAAAATATCAAAATTCTTCTTCAATATTCAATAACTTTTAAACATTTTTTAAAACAAATCTGTTCAAAATTTCAATTATCATTATAAATAATAAAATTCTTCTCTGAAATTTAATTTTTTGCAAAGAATTTTAATAAAATTCTTGGCAGAATTTTAATTATCTTTATAAATAAAAAAAATTATCCTAGAAATTCAATTATTTTCTAACATTTTTTTATAAAATCTTATAATATAAAATAATGATTTTATCACTCGGTCGTCTTTAATTCGACTCTTCGACTAGGAGTAATCGATGTCTTGATGTTTTATAACAATTTTTTTATAAGTAGTTAAATTTCAAAACGTTTGAATTTGAATCTTTTTATGAATTTTAATTATTATGGAAAAAAATAATAATTAAATATTTATTTAAAAAAGAAGTTATTGATGTTTTATGAAAAAATTGAATGAAATCTGTAAATAAACTTATCAGAAAATTTTATTGACTAAAACTGTTTCCTTTAACTTTAATTTTCTAAAATCTTTAAATGTAAAAATTTTAGTCCCGGCTTTTTCCCGGTTTCCTCCCGATTGATTTTTCTCCCGGGTTTTTCCCGGTTGGGCGGACACTTTGTGTATTGTATATATATAAATTGTTAATATTTAAAAGAATAACTAATAACTGTATAATAATTTTTAATTTTTATCAATTTTCAATAAGATAATTGTTGATTATAAAAAAAGTACTAAATTAATTTTTGTTAAAAGTTATAAACAATTAAATATTCATAGGTTTGCACAAAATTATTAACTTTTGCTCATCTTTTTAGACAGGTCACATACACTGAAGAAAATGATAATGTTAATTTTGACATACAAGTATTGTTAGGATGTATAGCTGAAACAGCAATACCGTGTATTGCTGTTCTTAAAATACAGTATTCGTGTTCTCTGCATACATATTATTGTCTCTCAAATACATATTGCTGTTCTACACTGCGTATGGCTGAAACAACAATTACTGTATGGCAGTATCATATCTACCAATATAATATGTCAGAATTGGCTATATTTATGGCAGTAGTACTATAAATATATTTTTTTCAGTGTATGTATTTGATTTTTTAGGGTAATAATTTAACAAAGTTGTAGGTAATGTTTTTTTTTTTATTTTGTTCTGTACAAAATATTACATCCATCAAGAAAATGTTAAACAAACAAAATATTATCTTAACAAGCACAAGCATAACTGTTAACAAAAAATAAAGATCAAAACACATACACTGAGAAAATAAATTATTTTGATTCAAACAAATTTTGTTTAAATCAAACTTAAAATTTGTTCAGTTTAAGGGGAGGTACCACCCCCAACTTTGACTCCATTAAATTTGAATTATTAAAAGTGGGTTCTATTTTTTTTGGCACCATTTTTAACCTTAAAATATATAGGATGATCAAAAAATTTGAAATTTTAATTTTTAGAAGAGGTTAGAATTTTTATCTTTTCACTAATTGCATATTTTTGGTAATCCATGCGAGAGGTTGTTTAGAGTTATAAAAATAAGATTAGAAAAAAAATGCGTTAAAAAATATTGAAAAATGTAAGAGAAGATTAATTTTGAATGTTCAAAATTTTACAACTTTTGACATATTTCCAAAGTCCTGGACTAATAATCTTTTTGAGAATATTCAGTGTTTGCAAAAATGTATTCCCTATATGCAAAAACCATGTTCGAATAACTTATTTCCACGTGAAAATGTTTCTCGGAATCGGTTCCCGCGAAATTACCGAGAATCACTACCGGAAAATTCCCGGTAAAATCTGTTGACATTTGTATCCATAATTTCTCAGAGAATTTAACCTCAAGAATAAAAATATACCACTATAAAATCTTCAGGATCGTATTTTCGTGATTGAGATGACTTTTTGTTTATTATAATAGTTACGTTAAGCATACAAATTGAAAATCTACTATCAACATATTCAACGGATTTCAACACTTAAGTGAGAAAAAATTAATGGACATCATAACAAAAGGGTTTAAGCACCAATTTTTTAAATTAGGATTTTCCCATTTAAGAAATAAGTAACTATTTAGTATTTACACATTTCCATTAAAAATTTTTCTATTTTATTGTGTTTTTAAACAGTTTTCAATGAAAATTAGAATTATAAAATAACCTTAATTTTTAATAAAATTTTAATAGCTAAAATTGTTTTAACTTTGAATTATTGTTATTATTTTTACATGAATAACAATTCAATATGAGAATTTGTGTATTGCTTGATTTCAAAACAATCACTTATAAATAATTTTTTGTTGAGATAAAACTCTTTAAAAATTTACTTTTAACCATTTACTTTTTTAATCCTATAATATGAAAAAGGGTATATTTTTTTAAAATAAAAAATTATCATTAAATTAAAATTAAATTCGTTAAATCGTTAATTTTTATCAATGAAATTTTTCTTCTAGATTAAGCAATACACAAATTCTCGAATTGAATTGTTATTCATGTAAATAATAACAATAATTCAAAGTTAAAACAATTTTTGCTATTACAATTTTATTAAAATTAAGGTTATTTTATAATTCTAATTTTTATTGAAAACTGTTTAAAAACTCAATAACATAGAAAATTTTTAATGGAAATGTGTAAATAGTTACTTATTTCTTAAATGGGAAAATCCTAATTCAAAAAAATTGGTGCTTAAACCCTTTTGTTATGATGCCCATTAATTTTTTCTCACTCAGGTGTCGAAATCCGTTTAATATGTTGATAGTAGACTTTCAATTTTTATGCTTAACGTGACTATTTTATAAACAAACAGTCATCTCAATCACGAATACGATCCTGAAGATTTTATAGTGGTATATTTTTATTCTTGAGGTTAAATTCTCTGAGAAATATGGAAACAAATGTCAAAAGAATTTTACCGGGAATTTCTCGGGAGTAAGTACCGGGAATTTTCCGGTAGTGACTCTCGGTAATTTCCCGGGACCGATTCCCGAGAACATTTTCACTTGAGTTACTAGGTGTAAAATTTTAACATCTGTCAAAATTTTAACTCAGAAAATAAAAAAATTTTGACAGATGTTAAAATTTTAATAATTAAAAATAATTAAATAATAACTCAATAATTAAATTTACTAACTAAATTAAAAAAATAATCTTTTTATAAGAATTTTTTTACCAAATTTTTTTTTTAATTAGTTCATTACCCTTAATAATTAAATTTACTAACTAAATTAAAAAAAAAATAATATATTTAAATATCCTTGGGACGTATAATGGATATCATTTTTAAATTTGGCTATTTGGATATCGGAAATAATTTTTCAAATTCAATAAGTTTTATATAAATTGAACTGATTATTGTTTCCCGGGTTTTCATTGGGAAAGCTGAATGCGAATACAAGGTCATAATTTAGAAATTCAAAATGGCGGATTCAATATGGGGAAGATTTTTTTTTTGAAATTGCTAAAATCAGCTAAATATTGTTACGTGGGCCTATTAAGGTAGCTGAATACGAATCCAAGGTAATAATTTAAAAAATTAAAATGCTAGATTCAATATAGCGGAAAAATATTAATTAAAAATTAATAAAATCATCTGAATATTGTTACTCAGGGGTTTTTATGGGTCGCCGAATGAATAATAAGTCCTAAAAAGGACTTATTGAAAATTATTAATTACAATTACAATTACAGTTTATTTAATTACATTATTTAATTTTTTTTTAATTAAAAACTTACTTGAAATAATATGGTTATATTAAATGAGAAATCAATAAAAATTTTGATGCTAAAACACTTCTCCCGTAGATTTGTTTTAACTTGCACAACTTTTGACTGTCATAGCACAACTGCGTTGAGAGAAATTGGGAACAACTAATATTTATCATTTTTATCTTTTCAAGTTCACTTTATTTCGAAAAAAACTTTTCAAAACAAAATACTGCTCAGCTACTTACTCATTAGTTCGACATTCAAAGATTTTAATATAATGGATACTACAATGTTTTTATACTTTGCAGAAAAAAATATAATAATAAAATAAAAATTTACTATAAATAAAAAAATTATAATTAAAAAAAAAGTTAAAAAAAATTTATAATTACGTACTATTTGGGTGCTATATATTATAAAAATAAATAAAAAATATTTATTCTTTAAAACAACTATAGAAACTGTTTAATGTCCTAACAGTAACAAAAGGATTATTATTCAAATAAATGTTTCATAATTTAATATGTATTTTAAATTCTTCAAATCTAATCAACTTTGTTTCTAAATTGTACAAAACAATTTCTACTTATAATACTATTTCAAATTATTCTTTTTTAAATTATTAATTATAAAATTGTGTTATCACATTAAAAATTTAAAAATTCTTGATATCAATTTTTTTCAATAAGAAATGAAAAACAACATTTTTTAATTTCATTTAATAAATGAACAATTTAATATTTTTTGTAAATGACAATTTGAAAAGACAATAATTACGTATTTATAATATATATCAATTCTATTTTAATGTATTATTATTTTTTGTTTTATAAAACTTAAATATATAAATTAATAATTTTAATAAAATTAATAAAAAAAATTCATTAATTAAAATTAATAATTTCCTAAAAGTATAGTGCTATACAACATATATTAGTAATTAAAAAATTAACAGTACAATAGTATCCGAGCGAGCGTTAGCGAGCGCGGAATTCATCGCTAGTTTAATATTAAAATTTTTACGAATCGAAATTCACAGAATTCTGTCTCAAAACTTACTTGCACTACTTGCTTTGAAAATTCGATATTTAATTCTTCCACTTTTTTCTTCGTTATTTAAAATACTTTTCTATCACATCCTAAGAAACTATTCTTCAACAATTTTTTTTTTCTCCTTTTCTCCAAACAGTTTGTTAAAATTAATTTTCCTGTTTATAAGGATAATGTAGAAAAGTTTTCCTCTTTCGAAATGAGGTAATTCAATATTTTTTCCATTCTTTTTCTCTCTCTCCTCGCTATTGAAGCACATACACGAACGAGGACTCAGTTTCTTATGTACAGTTTTCATTCTTTACTTTTTCTTATTTTTTTTTTCTTTCCTTCTTTTTTTTTATCTTATTTTCTCCTTTTTTTTATCTCTCGTCTTGTCTCCTTTCTGTATCCGAAGTCGGAGATTTAAACCGTGAATCGCCAAAACGAGCTCTTAAACATCTACTGAATACGAGCAGAGTAGATGGATGTAAGAGGGTAAAGGGTGGTTTCCTGTTCCTAGAAAAGAAAACCGGAAGGTTCGTTTCTAGAGCTTGCCGTATCTCGAAGTAACTAAAAAAAAAGGACAAAAATAATAAAAGAAGAGCAGAGAAAAAAAAAGATGAATAAAAAAAGATCTCGAGCTCATCTTTTCTTTTTCTTTTGCTCATTTATGAAAAGCTAAACTTAAAATGAAGAGTATAGAAATTCGCTATTATTTTTTTCCTCTCTCTCTATATATATATATATAGAGTAATATGATGAAAACTTAAAATATCTCTCGTGCAGGAATTATAGAGGGATTCATATTTCTACAGGTGCAGTGAATCATTTTTATAATGAAATTTGCAATAACTCTTGTGGTTTTGAATTTTTGGAATAACAAAATTAAATTTTAAAGAAAATCCGACACATGGAGATTTTACGCTAAAATTATATAAATCTTCCACTTGTTTCACGTGTCAACGAATTTAATTTTAGTTTGTAATTCAATTTTAATTATTAAATATTCCATTAATTTATAATTAATTATAAATATTTTAAAATAGATGTATGAAGCGAAATGTAAGTTGAGACGAAAAGGATGAATTTTTAATATATAAACCAGGGGTGAGAGAAAAATTTATTTTTGATTCTTCTCTGATTTTCAGACAGAATTCTGCATTTTTGCCTGAAGCTAAAAAGAACAATATGAGAATAACTGAATATAGAATAATTGAATACAAAAATGTTTTTTTAATTCCATTCTGGTTATTCTTGTTTTGGAAATTTTAATTTAATGACAGTTTTTCTAATGATATCAAATTGAGACACAAAACGAATCAAAATACTTTTAAATTTAATTTTTTGTCTCAATTTGATGCCGTCAAAGAAACTGTGAGTCGAATTTATTTTGTCAGTGCAAATGTATTGGTGAAAAAAAAAGAATTTCAAAAGTCTGATTGCAAATTGTCACTGTACCTCTAAATAATATATTTCATTATTTTTTACTTTTTTTTAATTTAATAATATTTTTTTCTCAAATAATTAAAAAATATTTTGTTAATCTAAAAAAATTATTAATATTATTATATAATTCATAAATTTCTTTGTTTTTAAAAAAAATTAGCGTTTTGTATCAAATATTTTAGATAATCCAAAAATGTAAATCCTACAAAATATTATTCTTTTTTTAAGTTAAAAAATTTAATTGATAGATAAAATTTTGCCTTTTTTGTGACAGTAGAAAATATTCTGATTCACTCTCAAAATGATTAGATGCTCTAAAAAATGTTCTATTACATTTTTTTACGAATTTCTTCAATTGTAAAATTATTCGAAATCATCAGTAACTTCTTTTCTAAATAAATATTTAATCACCATTATTTTCCCACAGGAATAAATTTTTAAAAAATTTACAAATAAATTAGTACAATTTACTATATTGTTTACTTTATAGTAATGTTATTAGAACTCATTTAATTGACTGTTTTTTTATTTAATAAAATGTTGAATTTAACTATCATTCAACGTTTTATTAAATATTAATTTTTACTAAGTGATGGAATCAAATATTTTTAGACTGTTTTTTTACTTTAAAATTTAAATTAGTTAATTTTGGAAATAATTTAGTGAAAACTACGATTTGTTAACTTTATGATAAATTTTACTATTGAATTAGTAAAAAATACTATTATTTACTTTATAGTAATTGTACTATAATATATTACTTTATAGTAATGTTTGCAAATAAATTAGTCTTTCTACTTTTAAATTAGTAAATTTTTTTATTAAATTTGTAAAAAATTCTATTATTCACTTTATAGTAAATTTTATTATTAAATTAGGAAATAATATTATTTATTTAATTTTTAGTATAATTTAAAAATAAATTAGTAAAAGTTACTAAAAATAAATGCTAATACTAATTTAAATGACTGTATTTATACTTTTCAATTAATAAATTTTACTATTAAATTAGTAGAAAAAATACTAATATTTACTTTATAGTTTATAGTAAATCATATATCAATGAATTAGTACCTAAAAATACTATTTATTTAACTTTGAGTAAATTTTGCAAATAAATTAGTAAAATTTACTAATTTTAAATACTAATAAATTAGTAAAAAACGTTATTTAATCAATTTTTAGTACAATTCACAATGAGATTAGTAAAAGTTACTAATAATTTTATTAATAATGTATACGAATACTAATTTAATAACTTCTTTTCTAAATAAGTATTTAATCAGCATTATTTTCCCACAGGAATAAATTATTTTTAATAATTTACAAAAAAAGATTTGTTAAGAATTTTAAAATCCATTTGTTTGCAAATCAATTTTTTGAAATTTAAATTATTCAGAAATTCTTGAATTGAATACGTAGTAAAAAATAAATACTTTAAATAATTTTAGAAGAAAATTAAATTAAACTTCTTTAAAATAATTAATTCTACAGAATTGTTGGTTATAAGTATAAAAAAATCTATTTTCCAAAGAATTTGATTTAAAATCTTTTTAAAATTTAATTATTTTTTTTAAATATTTGGTATAATGTGTTTAACATTTATTATTATCTAAAAGTTTAACTGAAATTCATTTTTAAATAGATTTTTATTGGAGAATTGAATAATTAAAATGGAAAAATAAATAATTTATTGAATAATTACAATTCTTGGAATTAAATTCTCATAAAGAATTTTATCAAAACATTTTTGAATAATTGATTTCTTTTAACGATTTTTCATAAAATGTTTAAGAACAATAAAATTTTTCGATGAATTCGATTAAAATTGTATTAAAAATAATTGAAACTATGCGATTAGTTTTATTCATGAAAATAATTGATTTTCTAAAAAGAACTTTATTATTTACGAAAATAATTAAATTATTGTGAAGAAATTTAGAAAAATTTTCTAAATATTCTTGTAAATAATTGAAATTTTCCATTTTTGGTGAGAATTTAAGAAAAATTTTTGAAAATAATTGAAATTTTCCATTTTTGACGAGAATATTAAAAAAATCTTGAACATAATTGAAATTTTTCACTTTTGGTGAAGATTTAAAAAAAAATCTTGATCATAATTGAAATTTTCCATTTTTGACGAGAATATTAAAAAATTCTTGAACATAATTGAAATTTTCTATTTTTGACGAGAATTTAAAAAAATTCTTGAACATAATTGAAATTTTCTATTTTTGACTAGAATTTAAAAAAATTCTTGAACATAATTGAATTTCTGCCAAGAATTTTAACGTTGATGAACTTCACAACATTTATAGTCAACAATTTCTGAAGAAAAATATTTTTTTAAGTAAATTTTTATAAATTTTTGTACAGTAAATCGTACGTTTAATTTTTTGAACAATGATTTAAAAAAATGTTTTTGAACAAAAATCTTTTAAAAAAAAGTCTTTTCTTTCCTTTTTTAGTAAAAATTTTATTTTTTCCTTTTTTTACCTTCTTCATTCGTAAAAATATTTCCATGTAAATATATATTGAACACATGTGGAATAAAAAATGAAATCTGAAAAATTTTATGAATAAAAAAATAAAAGTTTCTTCACCACTTGAGGAAATATATATTATATACATATATATTTCGTGAGGGAGAGAGAGTAACTTGCAAATAAGATTTTTAAATCCTAATGCTATTTAAGCATTCTCTAAAGATAAAATCCGATATAAAACGGCTCCGGGTTCTTCGTCACTTTCGCGGTTATTACTTCGTAAGCTTCGATAAGCTTCGTGATCGATAGAGGGGACATCTTTCTCTCTCTCTCTCTGTCTGTCTCTCTTCTTTTTTTCCGGGGCTAATGCTGGACGTGCAGAATTGAAGTCTTAGATATGCTTCGATTCCTTGCGCGAAAATTTTTCCGTCAATATTTAAACGAAAAAAAAATTACTCTCTCCTCTTCCTTGAGAAAATATTTCTTCAAAAAAAAAAAAAAAAAATACTTTCTCCTACCCCTCTTTTCTGTTTGCGAAAAATATTACTGTCTCTCCCCCACGTCATTGAGAAAATATTTGTTAAGATAAAAAAAATTACTTTCTCCTCTCCCTTTTTTTGAAAACATTTTTTTTTAGAAAAAAAATTACTTTCTTCGCTCTCTTTTTTTGCAAAAATATTCTTTTGAAAAAAATTACTTTCTTCGCTCTCTTTTTTTGCAAAAATATTCTTTTGAAAAAAATTACTTTCTTCGCTCTCTTTTTTTACAAAAAATATTCTTTTGAAAAAAATTACTTTCTCCCGCCTCTTTTTGTCAAAAATATTTCTTAGAAAAAAAATACTTTTTTCCGCCGCCTTTTTTTGAAAAATATTTCTTAGAAAAAAAATTATTATTATTATTTATTTTTATTATTATTATTATTTATTTTTATTATTATTATTTATTTTTATTATTATTATTATTTATTTTTTATTGTTATTATTATTTTTTATTTTTATTATTATTATTATTTATTTTTTATTATTTTATTTTTTATTTTTATTATTATTATTATTATATATTATTATTTTTAAAAAAAATACTTTCTTCCGCTCCCCTTTTTTGCAAAAAAACATTTCTTAGAAAAAAAATACTTTTTCCCGCTTCTGTCTTTTGCAAAAATATTTATTAGAAAAAATTGACTTTCTCCCACCCCTCTCTTTTTTGCAAAAAATATTTTTTGGAGAAAAAATAATTTTTTTATTCCAAAAACAAAACAAAAAAAAAAGAAGAAAGAAATCAAAGCGATATATTATAAATCGCCTTGATGTCGAAAAGATATTTCACAGTAGTAGGTAAATCGACTCGCTTCACGGAATATGCATCCCGGATGTACCCCACGACGTATGAGAAAAAGAGCTCTTGTGAAAGAAAGAAGGAAAGAAAAAAAAAGAATAAAAGAAAGAAAGGATGAAAAAAATAAAGTGGAGAAACGAGTTTAAATTGCCGGAGATTTTTCTTTTCAAATAATCCCAGAATTGTTACCGGCGAAATTTTCAGGAATTTCCTCTCTCCCCCCCCTCCTCTTCCATCACACAAAAACGCCATTTTGAAAGTCACTTATTTGATTTTATTTTTCAACTTGTTATTTGGATTCGATTTTTTTTTCTGTGTGGAAATAAAAGTGCATTATTTCAGTTTTTGTATAGTTTTGGTTTCTCTCTCCAAAATTTGAATTTATAGTAAAAATGTTTACGAATTTAAATTAAATTTTCTAATTTGAGTAAAGTAGAAAAAAAATTATTTTACGAAAAAAATCTTCACCTGGAACAACTACAAATTTCACTATATTAGCGAAATTTATAATTATTTTAACGAATATTTTCGCTATTTTAGCGAAAGTTTTCGCTGTTCCAGTTAAAGATTTTTTTTCGTGTTTATTTACAAACAAAGAACATTTTGAATTTCCTTTTCATTTTTGTCTATTTTTTTAGCAAAATTAATTTCAGAATTTTTAAATAAAAATATTTTTAACAATTCCTGAAACTAATTTCGACAAAAAAATACCGACAAAAATGAGAAGGAAATTCACAGATTTTATACTTTATAAATATAATAATAACTATTGAACTAATTGTAAAGTTGTTGTTTCAAAATTAAAGAATGTTGTGAAAAGAAGTATTTTAGAACAAAAGTTTAAATTAAAATTAAAAACTGAAAATTATTAAGTACGCTAAGTGCATATTTATGTTTCTTAAAAGCTTTTTTTTTTTAATTCATTACAATTCTATAAAGTATCGAATACATTTACCTTAATGTGAGAGTAAATTATTAACTGTCTTTTTTAATGGAAAATTTAAATATTAATCGATATTTTTCATTAATAATTTTATATTTCGTCTTCTGTGAACAAGTGTGCTGAGTCACTTATTCCCTGATTTAGAAATGATTATAATTCATTCAGGTTTAATGAATAAAAAATGTTTAAATTACACTCTATTATTTAAATTATGAAAGTTTTTTTTTAGCTGAAACTGATGTTTCTTCCCATTGCATTAAAAATTAAATTTCTTTTTTAAAACACGAATGTAACTTCTTCTAGAAAAAATTCTTTAACATAAGTGATTTATAAACTATTTTTTAAAGCAGTTTGATAAAATATTGCTTTTAATTTTAATTTATTATGAAAAAATTATGTACTTTTTTTTACTATAGAATAGTGTAATTAATGGTAAAAATATTTTTTACAATAAAGAACAATAGTTAATTTTAATATACATGTAATTACGTATAATGATTTTTGTTCTTTCTACTAGTTTTAGAATTATTTTTAATGTATTTTTCTTTTGAATTAGTAAATTTTAGTTATTTCTGCTAATTGTAGAATTTTTTATTATGTTTTTCTTTTGAATTAGTAAATTTTGCTAATAAATAGTAATTTCTACTAATTTATTCGCAAAGTTTACTATTTTAAAGGCAAACAGTCAATCACTAACTCAAGTTAGTATAAATGGTTTAACTAATTAAATTTTCCTAATGTAATTTTATAAAAATTTGAAAAGAATTTAATTATTTTCTAAAACTTTAATAAATTCTTCAAAAAAAAAAATAAATAAATAATTACTTTTAAATAAAAACATTCTTTGCAATAATTCATTTATTTTCAGTAAAATTTAATGAAAAAATTGAATTTCTTTAAAATTTTCAATAAGCTTTCTAGAAACAGTTAAATTATTTTTTTTAAATAGAATAAAATCTTTACACAAATTTAATTATTTTCAAAATACTTTCACGAAGGAATTCAATTTTTTCTTAATTCGATATCAAATATTTCAAAAGATTTCAATTATTTTCTAATATTTCAATAAATTTTTCGAAAAAATTCAATTCTATTTATAAATAATAAAATTCTTTGCAAAAAATCAATTATTTTTAATGCAATTTTTAACAAATTTTGAAATAAATTCAATTATTTTCTACAAATTTTAATAAATTCTTCGAATAAATTTAATTATATATGTAAATAGTAAAATTCAATTATTTCCTAAAATTTGATAAAATCTTTCAAAAAATTTTATAATTTTTGAAAACATTAAAATTCTTTGCAAAAATTCAGTTATTTTTACTACAATTTTTTAACCAATTTCAAAATAATTCAATTAGTTTTTACAATTTTAATAAATTCTGTGAATAAATTAAATTATATTTGGAAATTGTAAAATTTTTAGATAAAATTCAATTTCAAAAAAATATTTAATAATAGTTTTTGAAACAATTTAATTATTTTCTAAACTTTAAAAAATCCTTTGAAACAAATCAATTATATTTGTAAATAGTAATCTTTGCACAAATTCAATTATTTTCAAATAAATTTTACGATGGAATTCAATTTTTTTCTTAATTCGATATCAAATATTTTTTAAAAGATTTCAGTTATTTTATAATATTTTAATAAATTTTTCGAAAAAATTCAATTATTTTCTAAATTTTTAATAAATCCTTTGAAGCAAATCAATTATATTTATAAATAGTAATCTTTGCGCAAATTCAATTATTTCAACGCGAAAGAATTTAATTTTTTTTAACTCGTCTTAAAAAATGTTCGAAAAAATTGATTTGTTTTCTAAAATTTTTAATAAAGTTCAATAAATAATTGTTTAAGATTAATTATTAAGAAAGACAAATTTTTTGAAAGAAATTATTAATTATTAATAATTACTTCAATTTTATTAGATATTGATGAAATAAAATTGGATTATTTTCAAAGTTTATTATTAGAATTATTACAAGAAACTTTAAGTATATTTAAAAGTAAATTCAAAGAAATTCTTCAAAAAGAAATGAATTTGAATTTTCAAAAATGTTTTTCAAAATTCCTAAATAATTTAATTAATAATAATTAATTAATAATAATTAATTGATAATAATAAATTATAATTTAATAATTATTTAATTAATAATTTAATTTAATTTTCCTAAATAATAAAATTCTATCAGTAAATTTATTATAGTTATAAAATTTTTTGATCAAATTCTTTGCAACAATTTGATTATTTATTATTAGTATTTTATATTTTTAATGTAACTTTATCGAAATAGAAGAAAGTAATATAGCTTTTTTTTTATTTAAATTAAATTTTTTCTGTAAAAAAAAATTACAATGAAACTGTTTCCTGAAATGCAAATTTTTTTTTCCTTCACCATAAAGAGAATGACATTCAGCGCAAGATGAGATGGATATAACTATATATATGATTTCAATTTCAATTCTATCAACACAAACTAGTTTTAGAAATGACAAATTTTCACTTTTGACTGAATTTAATTTTCTCTGTCTCTCTATCATTCGCTCTTTCTATATCTCTTTGCTTTTTGTCTTCACTCTGTCAGTGGGAAACTCACACAAGTGTCCATATAACAAGCACCGTTATCCTTGTAACGTGACATTAATAATTAATTGAATACTCTCTTCCACGAGAGATGGATTCTGACTGTTTCTGCGGTTAGATAAATTTATATAGATATACATTATACAATGATAGTGAATTTCATGCATCTTGAGTAGTTTAATTACTGCATCTGTTCGCAAGCCTCAACCATCCCTCTCTCTATATATGTATATACAGATTTGGAATTACGTTTGAATCTCTTCATTTATCAAGAATATTCAGCTTCATCATGATTATATTTAATACAATATTTGCAAATGGAAAACAAATCTTTATATAAATTGTGGACATATTTTGAGTCTATTTCATTTTTTAATTTTGTTTTACAGTTTTTCAAAGCATATCAAATTAAGTCAGGGCTCCAACTAGGTCCGTAAATCCCGTAAAATTCCGTAACTTTGCTTGAAGTCCGTAAAAGTCCGTTTTTTTAAAAAAAGGTCCGTAAAGTCCGTAATTCGGTTGAAAAAGATCCGTAAAGTACGTAAATTATACGATATAATTTGGATAATTTTAGAGAAATTACAAATAATTGAAGGAATTAAATTATTTTCAAAAGTAATAAAATTCTTCGCAAAAATTCAATTATGTTCAAAATTTTTTGAAAATTCTCATCAAAATTTCAAGTATCTTTAGAAATAATTAAATTCTTCTTCGAAATATCAATTATTTTCAAAAATTTTAATAAAATACTTGGAAAAATTCCAATTATTTTCAAAATTTTTTCTCAATTCAATGATTTTTAATAGGTTTCTATACTATTCTAATAAAATTTTCCAAAAGAATTCAATTATTTACAAATTTTTTTTATAAATTTCTTCGCAATATTCAATTATTTTCATAAATAATAAAATTTTTACAGGTATTTAATTTTTTTGGCAAATAATAAAATGCTTATTAGGAATTCAATTATTTTGATGAATAATAAAGCTAATTGCAGAATTTCAATTATTTTTAATACAATTTTAATCGAATTCCTCGAAAAATGTAATTATTCTTAAAAAATTTTATTAAAATTTACCAAAGAAATTTAATTATTTTAATAACCTTTGCTACAATTTATTTATTAGAATTTAAATATTATTTTTAATAAATTTTTGATTAAATTTCTTTAAAGAATAAAATTATTACATTCCAAATTTTTAATTCAATTCTTTGCGTAAATTATCAATTATCTTTATAAATAAAATTCTTCTCTAAAATTAAACTATTTTCAAAAAATTTAATAAATTTCTTGGCAAAATTTCAATTATTTTCAAAAGTTGTCCCTAATTTAATTATTATTAATATCTATTTTAATAAAATTTTGCAAAAGAATTCAAATTATTTGAAAATTGGTTGATACAATTCTTTAAAAGAATTCAATTTTAAGAAACATATGTAATTATTCAATAAATTGTTTTTTTGTATTTAAATAATGAAATTCTCGCAGAATTTTCTCATGAAAATTGATTTAAAAATGGATTTGAGTTAAAATTTTAGATTATAATTGAATATTAAAAGTATTAGACCGTAAAATTTTAGAAATAATTTAATTTTGAAAAGGTTTCAGATTCAAATCTTTGAAAATTTGAATTTTTTATATTTTTAACTAAGTAACAATTCTGTGGAATTAATTTTTTTGAGAAATTTTAATTTGGAATTTTTTTTATATTATTTCAAGTTTTTATTTTCTAATATATATTTAATTAAAGAATTTACAAATAATTGAAAAATCGAATATTGTAAAGAAATAGATTTGAAAATTGTCAAAGAACTTTTTCGAAAATTATTAAAAATAATCAATTTTAAGAAGAATTTTAGTTAAAAATTCTTGAAAATAATAATTGAATTGATGATGATTTTATCACTCTATCTTTAATTATTATAAAACATGAAGACTCGGAGTTATCGACATCTTCATGTTTCTTTTAGTTTTGAAAAAATCTAATTTATAGTTTTAAGTAAAATGTTCTCTTATATATTTTTGTCAGTAATTGGTCCGTAAATGATCCGTAATTTTTCATTTTTGGTCAGTAAATTCCGTATTTTTAAATACTTTCACTGGTTCGAGCCCTGAATTGAGACAAAATATGTAGGTATAAAAATTGTTTAAAAAACATTATTAATAACAAAATTTCACAAAAGAATTCAATTATTCTTGAAATTTTTAATAAATCCGTTTAAAAAATTCAAATATTTCCAAAAAATACTTCATGAAAGAATTCTATTTATTTTCTTCTAAAATTTTAATAATTCTTTGAAAATCATTAAATTATTTTTTTAAAGAGTAAAATCTTTGCAATTCTCTAATTATTTTTTAAAAATTTTAATAAATTCTTGTAAACAATTCAATTGTTTTTGTAACTAGTAAAATTCTATGCAAAAATTTAATTATTTTTCATAAAAATTCACGGAAGAATTAAATTATCTTCCAAAATTGTAATGAGATCTTTGAAAACATTCAATTATTTTTAATCCAATTCCAAAAACATTTCAAAATAATTTAATTATTTTTCTAATGTTATAATAAATTCTTCAAAATAATTCAATAACTCTTTTAAGTAGTAAAACCTTTGCACCAATTTAATTATTTTCATAAATTTCACGGCGAAATTCAATTGTTTTCTTAATTCATAATACAATTTTTGTAAAAAAATTCAATTATTTTCTATAATTATAATTAATTTTTCAAAAAAAATTCCTCTATTTTTCATACAATTTTTAATAAATTTCAAAATAATTCTATTATTTTCCAACGTTTTAATAAATTCTTCCAAAAAAGTCAATTATTATGTTTGTAAATAGTCAAATTTTTACGAAGTTGAAATCCACAATGTTGATCAACGAAAAAATCATGCAATTTTAATAAAATTTAATTTAAAAAAATTCATTTTCATTTATTTTTTTATATTATTTTTTGAAACAATAATTATTATTATTTTTAAATAGTAAAATCAATGCACAAATTTAATTATTTTCAATCAAAATTTCACGAAAGAATTTAATTTTTTTTTACTTCATTACAGAATTTTTTAAAAGAATTTAATTATTATTTTCTGAAATTTCTAACACCCTTCAAAAAAATATTAAAATTACAATGCAATGCAAAATTTTTCACTCTTTTTTTGTTTCAATTTTATATCCTTATAAAAACTGTAAAAGTGCAAAAGATTTTTGTAATTTTTTTCTTTATGTTTTTGGAAAACGTTTTCTAAACAAATAAAATATTTAGAAAATCTGTCTCGAATTTGTTTTGGTTTAACTTTCTAAACAAATTTTTAATTCTATTTTTTGAATTCTTTGAGTCTTTGAAAAATTAATATTTTAAAAATCATTGAATTGCTGTAAAGAATTTTATTAAAAAATTTTGAGAAAAAATTGAATTTCTTCAAACATTTTATTATTTACGAAAATAATTTAATTCTTGACAAGAATTTTTATTAAAACTTCTAAAAATTGTTTTTAAATTCTCTTCAAGTTTTTCTATCAATTTTTTTAAGTAATGTAGATTCTTTAACAATTTTAAATAAAATTGTTGACAGTAATTGATTATTGTAAACAATTTCATTGAAGTTTTTAAAATAATCGTGTTTCCTAATTATTAAAACATTTATTAATTATCGAATTTTATTAAAATTTTTAGAAAATAATTAAATTCTTTCGACAAATGAAATTAAAATATTTTTTGAAAGATTTATGAAAATTTTAGAAAAAAATTGAAGTTTTTCAGAAAATAGAAATTATAAATTTTATAAAAATTAAGTTTTTTCATGAAATTTTACATTATTGTATTAAAAATTATTTAATTTTCATGATATGAATTTCATTATTTATAGAAAAATAATTCAAATCTTGCAAAGAATATTGTTATATTGCTTTAAAAAAATTTAATTCTTTTAAGAAAAAAAATGTATGAAAAAAAATATTTGAATTTTTTGTGAAATTTGGTTGAAAATAATATTCAATCTTTACAAAGATTTTACTTTTTAAAAAAAATAATTAAATTGTTTCAAAGGGATTTACTAACCTATTTTTAAAAAATTCAATTTTTACAAAGAATTTTACTATTTTAAAAGTTAATTATATTTTTTCGAAGGATTCATTAAAAATTCTTTACATAATTGAATGTTTTGCAAAGAATTTTACTGACTGCTTCAAAGGATTTATTAAAATATTTCAAATAATTGATTTTTTCAAAAATTTTTACTGTTTATAAAAATAATTAAATTGTTGTCAAAAATTTTTATAATCCATTGAATTAAATTCTTTCCTATTTTATAATTATGTTCCTTAAGAGCTTTTTTTAAATCCATTACAATCATATAAAGTATTGACTACATTCACCTTAATGTGAGATTTAATAATGAATTGTCTTTTTTAATGGAAAATTGAAATATTAATCGATATTTTTTATTAATAATTTTATATTTCATCTTCTGTGAACAAGTATACTGAGTACAATTTCCTGATTTAGAAATGATTATAAATCATTCAAATTGAATGAATAAAAAAGTTTTAAATTACAATCTATTATTTAAATTACGAAAGTTTTTTTTTTAACTGAAACTAAAGCTTTCTCTCATGGCATTGAAAATTAATTTTTTTTTTAACTTGTTTAAAAGGTGAATGTAACTTTTTCTTCAAAAATTTCTTTAACATGACTAATTTATAAACTAATTTTTTAAAAGTAGTGTAATAAAATGCTTTTAATTTTAATTTAATATGAAAAATTATATACTTTTCTTTTTTACTAGAATAGTGTAGTTAATAGTAAAATTAATATAGAATTTTTTCGTATTAAATTAAAATTAAAAGAATTTTCTGAATATCATTATTTATAGAAAATCATTCAAGTCTTGCAAGGAATATTGTTATATTATTTTAAAATATTTAAATTCTCTTAAAAACAAATTTTTATAAAGAATTAAAATAACCTTTGAATTCTTTTAACAAAAAAATGTTATGAAGAATTGAAAAAAATTGAGTTTTTTCGAGAATTTTTTTTTTGAAAATAATATTTTTTCAAAAAATAATTGAGTTGCTCCGATGGATTTATTAAATATTTACATTGGTGAAGTTCACAACGTTTATAGTCAACGATTTCTGAAGAAAAATATTTTTCTAATCAAACTTTTATAACTTTTTGTACCAAAAATAGTACGTTTAATTTTCGAAATAATGATTTACAATAAAAAATATTTGTGAACAAAATTTTTTATTCTTTTCGGTAGGAAAATAATGTTTTTCTTTCAATCGTTGATTATAAACGTTGCGAACTTCATCGACGTAAATATTTTTTCAAATAATAATTTGAACTATTGCAAACAATTTTACTATTTATAAAAAATAATTGAATTGCTTCGACGGATTTATTAAAATTTTTTTTAAATAATTGAACTATATTGCAAAAAATTTTACTATTTATAAAAATAATTGAATTGTTTTGAAAAATTTTATAACCAATAATAATATTGTCTAATATGAGATATAATATAACATAAAACAATATGATTTGATTTAATATATTTATATTTGAAAATATTAAAATTTAAAAATATTCAACTGAATAGAAATAAATAATGTTATCTAATAGGAAATATAATAAAACATAACTGAGAAAATAATATAATGTAGTTTAGTATACTAGTGTAATATTATTATTTTTATTATTTTTATTATTATTTTTATTAGTATTATTTTTATTATTATTATTATTTTTATTATTATTATTATTATTTTTATTATTATTATTATTTTTATTATTATTATTATTATTATTATTTTTATTATTATTATTATTATTATTTTTATTATTATTATTATTTTTATTATTATTATTATTTTTATTATTATTATTATATATTCTTATTAACAATATGATATTATTATAAGAATACACAATAAATAACACCTCATAATATAATAATAGAAAATAGAGAACATTTATTTACAGCAATAAACCGATAAATAAAATAGAAAAATTCGTTTAAAAAAAGGAAATTCAGTTTGAAATATTCAGTCTTTTTTGCTCAAGTACACAAACGTTTGTATGCCTTTTAAAAGGATTTTACTTCAATAGTCGGTATATTGTATTTTCATTTTCTCAATATACTTGTGATTGTTCGCTCGATTTCCAAAGAATCATTTTCGATCAAGCTTTGTCTCTCCTTCTCTCTCTTTCTCTGTTTCTGTCTTTCTCTGAGTTCTGTGGTGAAGTATTCTTCAGCTACCACAGACTGCACCACAATCACGAAAGGAAAAGGACGTTTCCGGTAGCTTGCTGAATCCCCTGATCAATATAGCGCCATGGCTTTTGGCCGGGAAGCGCAAACACACCATGGCTCTCCTCCTTTCCACATTGTTCAAAATTATGTTCAATATATATATACATATAGTTGAAAGTATGCTAACTTTAGTTTACACAAGTATTTCAATATAAATCTTTTCTATATTTCAACGTGATTGAACTTTCTTCGAAAGTAAATAACGAAATAATTATTATGCCTACAAATTTCAGATAATTCGATAATTTTTATAAAATTTAATATTCTATTGACAAAATTTAACTATTTTTACGTCAATTTTCAAAATATTTAATGAAAGCATCAAATTCAATTGGTTATAAAATTTTTCCAAACAATTTAATTATTTTTATAAACAGTCAAATTTTTTGCAAACATTTAATTATATTAACAAATTTTAATAAATCCTTTCGAAACAATTCAATTATTTTTAAGTCAATTTTCAAAATATTTAATGAAAGAATCAAATTCAATTGGTTAAAAAATTTTTCCAAGCAATTCAATTTTTTTTATTTTTTTTTTGTATAAAATTCAATTAAAAATTTTTTTAGTAAACAAGCAATTCAATTATTTTTATAAATAGTAAAATTTTTTTGTAAAAAAATTTTTAATAAATCCCTTCGAAACAATTCAATTATTTTTATAAATAATCAAATTTTTTGCAAACATTTAATTATATTAAAAAATTTTAATAAATCCCTTCGAAACAATTCAATTATTTTTAAGTCAATTTTCAAAATATTTAATGAAAGAATCAAATTCAATTGGTTATAAAATTTTTCCAAACAATTCAATTGTTTTTATAAATAGTAAAATTTTTTTGTAAAAAATTCAATTAATTGAAATTTTTTTTAGTAAATCCGTCGAAGCAATTCAATTATTTTTATAAATAGTCAAATTTTTTGCAAACATTTAATTATATTAAAAAATCTTAATAAATCCCTTCGAAACAATTCACTTATTTTTAAGTCAATTTTCAAAATATTTAATGAAAGAATCAAATTCAATTGGTTAAAAAATTTTTCCAAACAATTCATTTATTTTTATAAATAGTAAAACTTTTTTGTAAAAAATTCAATTAATTGAAAATTTTTTTAGTAAATCCGTCGAAACAATTTAATTATTTTTATAAATAATCAAATTTTTTGCAAACATTTAATTATATTAAAAAATTTGAACAAATCTCTTCGAAACAATTCAATTATTTTTAAGTCAATTTTCAAAATATTTAATGAAAGATTCAAATTCAATTGGTTATAAAATTTTTCCAAACAATTCAATTATTTTTATAAATAGTAAAATTTTTTTGTAAAAAATTCAATTAATTGAAAAATTTTTTAGTAAATCCGTCGAAACAATTTAAATATTCTTATAAATAGTCAAATTTTTTGCAAACATTGAATTATATTAAAAAATCTTAATAAATCCCTTCGAAACAATTCACTTATTTTTAAGTCAAATTTCAAAATATTTAATGAAAGAATCAAATTCAATTGGTTATAAAATTTTTCCAAACAATTAAATTATTTTTATAAATAGTAAAATTTTTTTTACAAAAAATTCAATTAATTGAAATTTTTTTTTAGTAAATCCGTCGAAACAATTCAGTTATTTTTATAAATAGTCAAATTTTTTGCTAACATTTAATTATATTAACAAATCTCAATAAATCCCTTCGAAACAATTGAATTTTTTTTAAGTCAATTTTCCAAATATTTAGTGAAAGAATTCAATTCAATTGGTTATAAAACTTTTCAAAACAATTCAATTATTCAATTATTCAAATATTGAAAAGAATTTTTAAAAAATCCGTCTAAGTAATGCTATGATTTTTATAAATAGAAAACGTCTTTGCAAACATTCAATTATTTAAATAATTTTCAATAAATCTTTAAAAAAATTCAATTAGTTAGTTTCAGTTTAAAAAAACTTTCGTAATTTAAATAATAGAGTGTAATTTAAAAATTTTTTATTCATTAAAATTGAATTAATTGGAATCATTTCTAAATCAGGGAATTGCACTCAGTACACTTGTTCACAGAAAATGAAATATAAAATTATTAATAAAAAATATCGATTAATATTTCAATTTTCCATTAAAAAAGACAGTTCATTATTGAATCTCACATTAAGGTAAATGTAGTCCATACTTTATATAATTGTAATGGATTTAAAAAAAAACTCTTTAGGAACATAAATGTGAAATAGGAAAGAATTAAATTCAATCGTTTATAAAATTTTGCAAAACAATTTAATTATTTTTTATAAACAGTAAAAAATTTTGCAAAAATTCAATTATTTGAAAATTTTTTTAAAAATCCTTTGTAGCGATTCAATTATTTTTATAAATAATAAAATCCTTTGCAAAACATTCAATTATTAAATTTTTTTAATAAATCCTTCGAAGTAATGCAATTATTTTCTGAAATAGTAAAATTCTTTGCAAAAATTCAATTATTTTTAAAAATTTTTAATAAATTCCTTCGAAACAATTGAATTATTTTTATAAATAATAAAATTTTTTGCAAAAACTCAATTACTTGAAATATTTTTCAATAAATCCGTCGAAGCAATTCAATTATTTTTATAAATAGTAAAATTTTTTGCAAACGATTCAATTCTGAAAAAAAAATTTTAATGAATCCTTCGAAAAAAAAATAATTAACTTTTAAAATAGTAAAATTCTTTGCAAAAATTGAATTTTTTTGAAAATAGGTTTATAAATCGCTTTGAAACAATTTAATTATTTTTTAAAAAAGTAAAATCTTTGTAAAGATTTTATATTATTTCCAACCAAATTTCACAAACAATTCAAATTTTTTTTTTTCATAAAATTTTTTTCTTAAAAGAATTAAATTTTTTTTAAAGCAATATAACAATATTCTTTGCAAGATTTGAATTATTTTCCTATAAATAATGAAATTCGTATAATGGAAATTACATAATTTTTAATACAAGAAAAACTTAATTTTTATAAAATTTATTAAATTGAAAAGAATTTAAAAACGATTTTTTAAAGATTTAATAAAAATTCTTGTCAATAATTCAGTTATTTTCATAATTAGTGCAATATTTCGAAGAAATTCAATTTATTCTCAAAATTTTTTGATAAAATTCTTTACAGGAATTCAGTGATTTTTAAAATATTAATTTTATAAAGTCTCAAAAAATTCAATAAATGGAATTAACAATTTGTTCAGAAAGTAAAAATAAAACAAATTCGAAACAGATTTTCTAAATATTTCCTTTTTAGAGAAAACGTCTTCCAAAACTTGAAGGACAAAAATTATAAAAATCTTTCGTACTTTTTACAGGTGTAAAATTTAATTTTACAATCATAGTTTTTTTAAGGAAAAACTATGATATTGAGATAAAAAAGTATTAAAATAGTTTCATTGTAATTGTGATCATGCTTTAAAGAATTTATTAAAATTGTAGAAAATCATTGAATTTTTTTTAAATTGCGTGATAATGGAATTTCTTAAAAATTGTATTAAAAATTAATTGAATGTTTTCGAAGAATTCATTAAAGTTTTATATTGAATTTACTTATTTAAGTAAAAAATATTTTAAAATTCAAATATTTGTACTTAAAACTATTTTTAATTTAAAACATTTTTAACTATTTATGTTTGAAAATATTTAAATTTAAAATATTTATATTTCAAAATATTTAAATTTAAAATATTTATATTTCAAAATATCCAAATTTAAACCGTTTATGTTTAAAAGTATTTGAATTAAAAATATTTTCAACTCGAAATGTTTATATTAAAATTAAAAAATATTTAAAGTATTTGTGTATAAAAAAAATTTAAATTTAAAATATTCATGTTTGAAAATATTTAATTTAAAATTATGTTTCACTGGTAATATTTATATTTAAAAATATTCGAATTAAAATATTTGTGTTCAATAGTATTTTCAATATTTTCAATTGAAAGTAATTGTGTTAAAAAATATTTGAAAATTTAATTAAAAATTAAATTTATAATTTAATTGCAATTTAAATAGTTGTATAATTAATATTTACAACTAATTGTAATTTAGTTTTCATGCTATTATTGAAATGAAAAATATTCTCAAAATATTTATTTTTATTTATTTAAAGTGCACTTAAACCAAAGCCTTTCAGAAAAAAAATTAGTATTAACAGTGTGGTGTTAAAAAATCAATCTAAATTTAAAACTAAACAATTTTTAAAAAATATTCAAAACTAAATTTCTCTATTTAAGTAAAAAAACATATTGATTAGTTAAATTATTTTTAGTCGATAAATTCTGAAGTTGAAGAAAGAGGAGTAGCACTTATTAACCATATCACGTACAAGAGTGCAAAAAAAAATGCTATAAATCCCTTTTGAAATTTAATTAAAAGTTTTTGAAGTCTGAATATAACCACTTCACACCGCTCCTTCAATTTTCTTTGATTGATTTTTATCAAAAGAGAGTCGCTTTATTAGTTTAAAACGAGTTAAAATGTTTACACGTGTATAGATCACAAAAGAAAAGTATTTTTCTCTTTAAATAAGTTTTTTGAATTATCAAAAAAAAAAAAATTTGTAGAATTTTTTTTTTTTGGTTTTAAATTGAGTATCGCAATGGGGATAGAATGTAGAGAGACTTCTCTTTGATTTATTACTCCATTATTCTCTGCAGGTTTTGTTTTCATTTGAAAACCATTCTCTACTTTCAGTTTGGATTTTGTTTCAGTTTTTTTGAAAATCATTTCAATCGTCAATAGGTAAAATCTAGTGTTTCCAAACAATTTTTAAATTTTGTTTAAGCTCAGAAAACAGTGTTTATAATTTTATTTATTTTTTTGGCTTTAACTTTTTCTTTCTTTTTGAAATTTGTATTTTATCTATTTCTCTTTACCTTTTTTTAAATTTTATTTTTTGGGTGTGCAATTGAGAAGTCGAATTTGCAAAAGAAAAATATGTATACCAAGAGTTCATTTAGAAGATTTATTCTTTCTTTTGTTTGAATTGCCTCTTGTCCCTCCAGTGTGATAGAAGATCGAAAAATACGTTTAAATTGTTTCATTAAATGTGGATCGAAAATTAAGGGGCGGGGTTTGGAGCAATAAGAGTGAGAGAGAAGTTCGGTTCGTTCTCTCTCTGTCCTATTGTCCCCCACTCCAAAGAGGCGGAGCGTAAGCGCTTGACCTTGGACTCTTCGGAGTGGGAGAGAGATTCTATCCCCACTCTGGCGCTTACGCTCCGCCCCTTCGGAGTGGGGATAATGGGAGTAAGAGAGAGCGAACCGAACTTCTCTCTCGCACTCATTATTCTCACCACTCGACTCGTTTCCATTACCCACGATTGAAATTCTTCTCATCTTTACTATATGCAATCAAAAATATTTAAATTTCTTTCAAACATATTTAGTAGATTTAATTTATTGTTAATTGTATACTGTTTACTTTTAATTTATCTAATTTATTATTAATAGTATACTATTTCTTTTTAATTTTTTTATTTATTATAAACTGCGTACTATTTACTTTTATTATTTACCATTATTTACTTTTAGTTTATTTAATTTATTATTAACTGTGTAGTGAGAGGGCACAGCAGTAATTTACAAATATCCAACAGGTATTTGGCTGTAATTTGTAACATTTATCTAAACAATATTAGTAATCGCATTAATACACGCATACAGAGGGAATTTCAGTATTGATATATATACACATATTCAAGCGTCGCGACGGCACCGTCATCAAAGCGTATGTATATATGTATATAGTTATAGGAGGAGGATGCTTCCTACTAAAGGGGGGAAGGGAGGGGCGCAAATTACTTGAGGTTTCCGGCAACTGGCGCTAATTGAATTCTCCGATGAATTGAACTCTGCATCGCGTAACTAGTACAGTATATTGGCTCTTTTCATCCGGTGTTTCCGATCGCCTCGAAATACAGAACATTTATCACTCTCACTAATAAACTATAAATTTACAGGTATATTAGGATGCATGTTTAGGTTTAGTTAAGTAAGGTGCATTCGGGATTTGTTCATTAGCAACTGGCAAAACTTTATTTTCCTTCTTCTTTTGTTTCTATTTTTATTTTCCCTTTCTTTATTCCCCCTTTATTCATTTTTCTTACATTTTTTCTATTTTTTTTTCATTTGTTTCAATCTGGTATCGTTTTTTTTTCTTTTGTTGCTTCTTCTTGTTTCTTCTTTTGCTTCTATTTTCTTTTTTGTTTTATTTTAATTTTCATTTTTGTTTTGTTTTAATTTTCTTTTTTGTTCTATCTTCTTTTTCTTCTTTCGTTCTTTTATCGTGTTTTCTTTTTTGCTTTTATTCCGTTTTTTGCTTCTATTTTAATTAAAATTTTTGTATCTATTTTTGTTTTTTTCTGTTCCTTTTTTATCATTTTTCTTGTTACTTTTTTATTTTTATTGTGTTTTCTTTTTTGTTATATTTCAATTTTTTCTTGTATTTTCTTTCTTGATTGCCTTTCGTTTCTATTTTTGTTTTCTTCGTTTGTTCCATATTTGTTCTTTTTTTGTTTTTACTGTATTTTCTTTTTTGTCATATTTCTATTTTTTGTTGTAATGATGTATTTTTTTTGTCTTTTGTTTCAATTTTCGTTTTCTTCGAAACTTTCTTAAATAAAAATGATGAACCAAAAACAAAATGTGAAACAAAAAAGATTTCTCTTTTATTTTCTTTTCTTGCTTCTATTTTTAGTTTCTTTTTTGTTTCTATTTTTGTTTTCTTCTTCTGTTTCTTTTTTGTTTTCATTTTCGTTTATTTCTTTTGTTCCTGTATCTTGTTTTTTTTGTTTTATTTTTATTTTCTTTTTGTTCAATTTCCTTTTCATTTTCCATTTTATTTTTATTTATTTTCATGTTTCCTTTTTTGCTTCTATTTTTATTTACGTTTTTGTATCTATTTTTGTTTTCTTTTTGTTTCTATTTTCGTTTTCTTCTTTTTTTGTTCTATTTACATTTTATTTTATTTTATTTTTTGTTCAATTTCTATTTAAATTTGTAATTTATTTTTATAATATTTTTTGTTTTCCTATTGTTACTATTTTTTATTTTCTTCTCTTGTTCCCTTATCTTGTTTTCTTTTTTGTTTTATTTATATTTTCTTTTTTGTTCAATTTCCATTTTATTTTTATTTATTTTCTTGTTTCCTTTTCTGCTTCTATTTTTATTTACGTTTTTGTATCCTTTTTTGTACTCCTTTTTTATTCTATTTCCATGTTATTTTTTACTTTATTTTTATTATATTTTTTGTTTTCCTTGTGTTACTATTTTTTATTTTCTTCTCTTGTTCCCTTATCTTATTTTCTTTTTTTTTTCTTATTTATTTTTCTGTTTTCTTTTTTGCTTCTATTTTTATTTTTTATATCTATTTTTGTTTTCTTTTTTGTTTCTATTTACGTTTTCTTCTTTTGTTTCTTTTTTGTTCGTATTTTGGTTCTCTTCTTTTGTTCTTTTATCTTGTTTTCTTTTTTGTTTTTATTTATTTTTCTGTTTCCTTTTTTGCTTCTATTTTTGTTTTTTATATGTATTTTTGTTTTCTTTTTTGTTTCTATTTTCGTTTTCTTCTTTTGTTTTCCTTTTGTTACTATTTTTTATTTTCTTCTCTTGTTCCCTTATCTTGT
Organism: Leptopilina drosophilae; assembly: GCA_032873175.1. Classification (NCBI taxonomy): domain Eukaryota; kingdom Metazoa; phylum Arthropoda; class Insecta; order Hymenoptera; family Figitidae; genus Leptopilina; species Leptopilina drosophilae. The sequence continues at coordinate 54,987,405 of CM065479.1, forward strand.
TTTCTTTTTTTTCTTATTTATTTTTCTGTTTTCTTTTTTGTTTTTATTTATTTTTCTGTTTTCTTTATTGCTTCTATTTTTGTTTTTTATATGTATTTTTGTTTTCTTTTTTGTTTCTTTTTTCGTTTTCTTCTTTTGTTTCTTTTTTATTCCCATTTTTGTTCTCTTCTTTTGTTCTTTTATCTTGTTTTCTTTTTTGTTTTCATTTCTTTTTTATTCCTTTTTTGTTTCTTTTTGTTGATTCCTTTTTTGCTTCTATTTCTTCTTTTCGTACCGGTTTTTGTTTCTATTTTCGTTTCCTTTTTCAGTTCTTTTTTATTCTTTTTCTTGTTCCATATTTTATTTTCATTGTGTTTTTTTCTATATTTCAATTTGTTCTTGTTGTATTTTTTTCTTGATTGTTTTTTGTTTCTATTTTCGTTTTCTTCATTTGTTTCATATTTTTTCTTTTTTTGTTTTTACTGTATTTTCTTTTTTGGCATATTTCTATTTTTTTGTTTTTGTATTTAATTGTTTTGTTTTTGTATTTAATTTCTTTGTTTTTCTTTTGTCGATATTTTCGTATTTTTCGTTAAATAAAAATGATGAACCAAAAAGAAAATAAATGTTTCTCTTGTATTTTCTTTTTGGTTTCTATTTTTAGTTTCTTTTTTGCTTCTAGTTTTGTCTTCTTCTTTGTTTCCGATTTTGTCTTATTTTTTGTTTTTACCTTCTTTCTTATTTTTCACTAAACGTATTTGTAAATATTTATTTTTACAAACAATGGTGTAAATTGCCAACGAAGCGTGCTATGCAGTTTATATGTCGAGAGCAGAAGCGCGAAACGACATTGTAGAAGAAAATTAATGAACGCCTGTAATGAACTCAAGTTTTAGGATCAAGTGGAACTTTTCCACTAAAGTGAAAATTTGAAAAATAGAAGTGGAAGAGTGAGGAAAAAAAAAGAAAATTGAGTGAGTCGTTAATTTATACCCGTAGCTTTCTGAAGATTGATCCCTTCTAATTCATTAATTGCTCGTCTACTTTTTTGTATTTTTTTTCTGCTGTACGCAGTAAAGTTCGTTTGTGGAATTTTTTTCCTTTCTCTAATTTTCTTTTTTTCTTTTTACTGTTTCTTTTTGATTGATTTTCGCCGCACAAAGAGTTTACTGAGAGGAAAAAATGTAAAATAAAATTCCCGAGAGGGGAATCGAAACACAGGCTTTGTTTCTTCTGTTTCATACGCCTTAACGACTGCGACCGAAGTTATTTCTTTTATAACTTTCATTTCGTTTACAAATTAAAATCCAATTTTCACTTTTTTTCAATTTACGTATTGTTTTAGTTGTCCAATTTATTTTTACATAAAGTTGAGTAATAATTTCCAACAGTTATAATAAAAATTGATTTTATTTAAAAGTGGAAAATTCTCATCGAAAATAAAAAATGGGGCAAAAATTCTAAACAGTAGATTGTAGTTTTTAAATAGTAAACGGAATTTTTGTTTGTTTTGTTTACGTGGAAAATGGAAATAAAATTTAAATTTTCTTATTTATTGCTATAGTTATCAATAAGAAGATAAAAATTTAAATTCAGTTATGAATAGAAATTATTTGAATAATGAAAGAAGTGGGATTTATTTAGAATTTTTATTCTACTACGAGAAGAGGGAATTTAAAAATAAGTGTCATATAGATTTGTGAAATATTCAAATACCCAAATGCAATAAAGCCTTTTAACTTTATTAAAGAACAAAAGATCTAATGCTATCAAAGGCTAAATGGAAAAGCTAAAAGCTTCGACATTCATAGTTAAAGGATTTTATTTTTGTTAAAAATTTAAAAATGTCCCAATAGGAACTTGAATGTTCAATATACTATTAATAATAATATTTTTTTAATTTTTACTTTATATATTTTTATAGTCTTTTTTTTAAATATAAATAATGTGTAAAGATAGATAATCGATAAAAGAAAAGAGAAAACTATGAATGATTACATATTGAAACATGATGGAATATTAAAGAGGCAAAAAAAGGATATTTTAGAAAAACGAGGTCAAATATTGAGAATAGGTTATAATATCTCATATATATTGTGTGTGGATAGAAACGTGTTGTATATAGATATACAAAAAATATTATCCGCGCATTACTATGTGTTCCATTATATTGAAAATTCGTTGATTAACCGTTTTTTTTTCTCGTCGTAGGAAAAAAAATTTTTGCTCGATTTTTCATTTTTTTTTCTCTCTCTCTCTTCTCCCACTTTTTTTTATGTACAGCGGTGGAAAAGTTTTCCGCCTGTATTAAAAACTAAAATTTAAGCGACGTTGGACTAGAGAAATATATTATATAAAAAGGAGAAAAACTTCATCAGCATGTATTTTATATTCTTTGAGCTTCAATATTTATCGTGAGAAAAATGCTATATATAAAAAGTTTAGAAAAAAAAACTTTTTTAGAAAATTTTTTTAAAGAAATATGTTTTCTAAAATTATTTTTCAATTATTTTGTTAATATATTTGTGATAAATTTAATTTCCTTAAAATTAGTATTTTAATAATTTTTAATATTTTTAACTTTTCTTAAAAACTTTCTTCCATCTTTTCAATTAATTAAACTAAAATTGAAATTCATTTTTAGTTCTCATTTAACTTTTTCAATTAATTTTTTTTTTAATTTTCACTGTTTAAATTAATTTTGATTAATTTCTAAATGATTTAAACTAGTTCTTAGTAAAGTAATAATAATATTAAAAAAGTATTTTACAAAGTATTTTAATTTAATAATTAATTAATAATTAGATTTTATAAAGAGCCACATTATAGTTTCTAAGGGCGAAGATTAATAATTAAAATTTTCATTAGTTCATTGAAAAAATGTACACACTAAAAATTGTTAAATAAAATTTAATTTTCGCAAATTTTTTTCTCAATTCTGAAAAATAAGGTTGGTGAAATTTTTTAATTCTATTGTTTCCAGATAATTGAATTTTTCTAAACAAATAATTAAATATTTTGGAAATAATTCCAATTCCTTTACATTTTTTGAAAAATAATTGAATTCTTTTAAAGAATTTTACTTAAATTTTTCGAAAATGATCAAGGTAAGTTGGTGACGGTGATTGTAATTTTATTTTTAAATAATAAAGACCATTTTTAAATTTTGAATCAATTTTTTGCTTCTAAAAATTATATTATTATATTATTATTCATTAATTATAATTATTGAACTTGTAAATTTTTAAATATTTAAACTTTTGAATGTTTAAATATATAATATTTATTTATTCCTTGAGTAAATTGAATTTTTATTATTTATTAAGTAAATAATTAATTATTACTGCTTATTATTTTTAAAAATTTTAATAAAGTTCTTCACAATAATTAAATTATTTTCATTAATATTTGCATTGTTTCGAAAAGGTTTAATTATTTTTATAAACAGTAAAATTCTTTGCAGAAATTAAATTATTTTCAACATAATTAATAAAATAAAAAAAATTTTAATTTAATTAAAAAAATAAAAAAAATTTTAATATAATTAAAAAATCAAATTTTTAATTGTAATTATAAAGAGACAAAATTATTTCTAAAAAATTGAAAAAATTCTTTCTTCAATTCAATTATTTTCTAAATTTTCAATTGAAATTATTAAAAAAATGTTTTTAAAAAATTTAAAGATTTATTTATGTTTGAAATCAAATTTCAATTTAAATTTGTTAAAAAAACCGAAAAAAACTAGGACATTGCCGGGGAAAAGCGGGAATTTTATTGCACGAAAATAGACACCCTGAAAAAATTTATTTGTTTATTTTATTTTTATCGAAAACTGTACTGAATTACAAAAAATTTGCTTCTGGTCGAGAAATTATTATTTTGAATACATTTTTATTTAATTTCAAGGAGAATGATTTGTTTCAAGTGAAATAGTTAAATAATTATAAATAAAAAATTGGAAAAATAAAACCGCTTCAAAGAATTGATTTGTCAAATTATTTTTTTTTATTTTCAAAAAATTATTATAATTATTAATGATTATTTAAATTCATTAAATAAATTTGATTCGAATAGAGAAATTATTGGTTCGAAGAAAATTTATTTTTGTAAAAATTATTTTTTTCGAGTATTATATAAATTATTTTTTTCGAGTATAAAATAATAAATGAAATGTTTAGGAATTAAAAATATTTGCCTCAAGTACAAATCCAATATTTTAATGATATTTGTTATTTATTTAATAATCCAATCATTTAATTAAAAATTCTGAAGAAGAATTCTTATGCGAAACAATCAGGGTTGCCACGTTTTTACCCTTTTCAAATTCCCTGACTTTTCCAGGTTTTCCAGGTTAAAAAACGGAATTTTTCCAGGTTTTTTAACCGACATTAATTATTTATTAGAAAATCATTGGAAAACTCAAGAATTCAATTATTTTTAAAAGTAACATAATTCTTCGTCAAAAATTCCCGTAAAAATTTAAAATTTTGTTTATAAAATTCTTCATGACAATTCAATTTTAAAAAACGTTCAATTATCTGATAAAATATTAATTTTTAGAGTTAAATAAATGAATTCTCGTAGAGTTTTCGAATAAATAAATATTTTTGAATATGATATTCAATTATAATCAAAAATTTTTCCTGAAATTTATTTTTAATTCAATATTTATTTGAAAATTCTACAAGAAATCAATTATTTAATTATAAAAATAAACAATTTATTAAATAATTAAATGTTTCTTAAAATTTGAATTTTTATAAGAAATTTTATCAACATTTAATTATTATGTTTATTTTTATTATTATTTATTTTGTCAAGAGACAAATTTAACAAAAACTATAACAATAATTTCATTTTTCGAGAAATTCGATGAAAATCTTGAGAAATAATTGAAATTCGTTGACAAGAATATTTGTAAATTTTCAAACATAATTTATAAAACTTTTTGTTTAAATAATTAAATTGTTTTGTAAAATTTTTTGGAAGTAGCAAACATTGAAAATAATTGAATTTTAAAAAATTTTTGAAATCAATTAAATTTCTACGAAAGTTTTTATTAAAATTATTTTGAAAAAAATTGAATTGTTATAAAAGAATTTCATTAAAATTTTTGAAAATAATTTAATTCTTTAAAGAATAAATAATAAAAGTTGAAAAAAATAATTGAATTTCTGAGAAGAATTTTACTTCTTTTAAAAATAATTAAACTTCTCCAATAATATGTATTTGCTTCAATTTGTTTTAGTATTTTTAACTAAGATTCTTGTGTAAATCCGTTATTTTTAATAATCAATTAAATATATATTGAAAAAATTAAATAATTTTAGAAGATTTTTAGTTATTAAGTTTTTTCAATTTTTTAATTAAATTCATTTAAAATTGAAATTTTACAAATTTTGAAATAAAAATTTTTTCAAGTTTATCTACTTATGAAAATTGTAAACACAATTCGTTCAAAATTGAATTAATTTTGAAATATTTAAGTAAAATTAGACTTCAAGAATAAATACAATTAGAAAAGAACAATTTTCCAGGTTTTCGATCAAAATTCCCTGACTTTTCAAGGTTTTTTCAAGTTTTATAATATTCCCTGACATTTCCAGGTTTTCCAGGTTTCCAGGTTGCGTGGCAACTCTGGAAACAAAAAAAGTAAATATTCAATATTTCAATAACAATAAATTTGTAAATTTACTCTCTAAATTTTAATTAGTAAAAATGTTTGCTAATTTAAATTAGTGACTCCGACTTTTTGCTTTTGAATTAGTAAAAGACGCTGATAAATATTTATTTCCACTAATTTATAAGTAAAATTTACAAATTCAAAAGCAAAAAGTCAGTTGCAAACATTTTATGTTACTGATTGCAATTAGTAATCGTTTTTACTAATCAATTTGACTTGGTAAAAATGTTTGAAGAGTAGAAATATTTAAATAAAAAAAATGTTAATATTAAGTAAATAGTAAAATATTTATTTGACAAACGATTATTCGTTAAAAATTGACTTTTTCCATCAGAAAAGAAGTAATAAAAAAAGAACAAGTTTGACTTTATTTTCAATTTACAAAAAACCATTATTGCATCAAATAAAATTTTTTTCAGCCAAAGTACAATTTTTCTTTACAAATAAATGATTATACTTCATTAACAAAACTTCACCATTTTAAAACAAATTTTTAATAACCAACGTTGTTTACACTTTTAAAATAGTATTTAACTATCGAATATTCCTTGATTTTCCCGTCTTTTTTTCAGAATCGAGAATAAATTTCAAATATTTGTAAATTACGATAAAATTTGAAAGCCAAAATTATTCTCTCGATAAAAGCTCTGTAATAACCGAAATTTAAAAATCTCACAAACGTTTCGGTTTTTTTTTTTTTTTTTGCAAACACTAATGAACGAAAATTATGAACCCCTAAAGGCTGCATTTACGCCATAAAATAACTTTTAACGACTCGTTGTTCGTTGCAAAGGGAAAGAGATAGAGGTTTATTTTCATAAAATGTTTGCATTGTAAAAAAAAAAGATAAAAAAGAATAAACAAAGCATTATTTTGATGTGTGTTTATCTTGGGAATTGTTTTCATCACTTTACAACAATGTATCTTATCTGGACTCCTTTTTTATTTTTTGTTTTTTTTTAGAGATGCTAGTATATAATATAGCTCTTGGCTCTCGCTGTGATTTATTATCCAAAATCCATATTGTATTCACCCTCACGTCGAAAAACATGAATTGCAAAGTACCTCACCAGGTCTTCCTTAATGAGCTCGCAAATAAACGAGAGACGTGAAAAATTTGCTTTTATTCTCTTCTCTCTCTCTCTCTCTCTCTCTCTCTCTCTCTCTCTCTCTCTCTCTCTCTCTCTCTCTCTCTCTCTCTCTCTCTCTCTCTCTCACTCTCTCTCTCTTTCTCTTTCTCTCTTTAGATCACCATTCAATTTCACCTTTTATCACATATACTCACACTCACAGAGCAGTTCAAGATAAATTGTTCATGATCATGATCCTTGGAGAAGAGAGGATGTTCCTTGTATAGAAAAGGGCAAATACTTTTCGCTCTTTTTGACCTAAGGGGGAAATGTATATACACACTCTTTATATCAAACTGGATGTATATATATTCTCGTATTGAGAGTGGGATTTTAGGAGTCTTATCTCTTCGAGTTTGCCAAATGAAAAGGAAGAGGAGAAAAAAAAAGTGAAAAATAAAATAACATCAATCGTTCCCCTTTTGGAGGGCAGTCGAGCAGCTTGCAAACGTTAAATGTGTACAAGAGAGAGAGAGCTCTCTTTCAACGGGGAAGCTGGCTGACCTTTTCCTCCTTCTCTGCTTGTAATTGAATTGTAATCTCCGGATGATACGTTTCGCTGATTCAAGCTTTTTCTTTTTTTATTTTTGTTTTTGTATTTTCCCTGTTATATACCACTCTCTTTCCCTCTTTTGTAATGTATGTTGTTTGCCTCTTCTCTTTTACAAAGATAAAAATCTGTTGAATCGTTCTTTTCTTTTTGATTGAGAGGGGTCATCAATAATAATACTTCTAAGGAAATTTACGACTATTTCTTTTTTATTGTCGTGAAATATTCTATTGTTCTGTTGATTTGTAATATTTAATTTAGTGGATCTTCTTAATATTTGATAGAAATTTTATTTTCCCCCAGTATTCCTTTGGCATGAAATTCATTTGACTTTCAATTTCACTAGATAGACGTTTCATTTGTCAGAAATGTCATTTAAGATAATTCTTATTTGACAGAATTCTCATTTGACGTAAATTTTATTTAACATGAAAGATATTTAACATAATTTTTATTTGACATAAAAGATATTTAACATTATTTTTACTTGACATATAAGATATTTAACATAATTTTTATTTGACATAAATGTCATTTGACTTCAATTCAATTTGACATGAAAGATATTTAACATAATTTTGATTTGACATAAAAGATATTTAACATAATATTTATTTGACATAAAAGATATTTAACATTATTTTTACTTGACATATAAAATATTTAACATAATTTTTATTTGACATAAATGTCATTTGACTTCAATTCAATTTGACATGAAATTCATTTTCCACATAATTACATTTTACATTAAAATATCGGCGCGAATTTTAAAACTAACCAATTAGATATTATAAACAACATTTTGATTAGGCAATTTTTAAAATCGCGCCTATATTTTCATATAAAATGAGAATTATATGCAATAACTTATCCGTTAAATGAAATAAATGTCAAGTGAATTTTTTGTCAAATGAAAATTATGTTAAATGGGATTTATACCAAATTATGTAAAGTAAATTTTATCTCAAATGATAATTATGTTAAATAAAATTTATGCCAAATAAAATTTATTTCAAGTGAATTTGATGTTAAATAAAAATTATGTTAAATAAAAATTGTGTTAAATAAAAATTGTGTTAAATAAAAATTATGTTAAATAAAAATTATGTTAAATAAAAATTATGTTAAATAAAAATTATGTTAAATAAAAATTATGTTAAATAAAAATTATGTTATATAAAAATTATGTTAAATAAAAATTATGTTAAATAAGAATTACGTTAAATGATATTTACGTCAAATGAATTTTTTATGTCATGTAAATTTTATGTAAAATAATATTTATGTCAAATGGTTTATTTGTCAAATAAGACTTAGGTTAAATGACTTTTATGCCAAAGGAAAATGTCAAATGATTTTTATGTGAAATAAACTTTGTAACAATTAAAGTTTACGTTAAATGAATTTTTGGTAAAAAGAAATTTACGTTAAATGATTTTTATGTCAAAAGAAATTTATGTTACATAATATTTATGTCAAATAAACTTTATAACAATTAAAATTGACGTTAAATGAATTTTTGTTAAAAAGAAATTTACGTTAAATGATTTTTATGTCAAAAGAAATTTATGTTACATAATATTTATGTCAAATGGGAATTATGTTATGTGAGTTTTATGTAACATGAAATTTATTTTAAACAAATTTTAGGTCAAATGAAAATCGTTCACAAAAATTCACCAAGAAAATAATAAATTCCAAAAATGGGTTTTAACTTAAAACTTTATAAAATTTAAATTAGAAATTATTAATGTTACCCAATTATTTGATAATTTAACCCTTAAAAAATTCGAAAATAATTTAATTTGACTAAATTTGCATTTACAATTTTTGTAAGTAATTAAATTTCGAAATATTCTAAATAAAAGTTACGATTTGGAATGTTAAAACACTTTTTTAATTTATGTCTAATGGGAATTATGTTATACGATTTTTATGTATCATAAAGTTTAGGCTAAAAAATTTTATGACAAATGAAAATTTTTCACAAAAATTCAATCATATTTACAATATTTACTAGTTGAAAATGAAATTTCTCAAAATAAATCAATAATTTTAAAAGCAAATTAACAATTTTTCACAAATATTCAATTGATATTTGAATAATAAAATTCAATATTATTTAAAATACAATTTTCAAGAATGTTATTGAAAAGGAATCAAATATTTACAATACTTTAATAAAATTCTTTAAAAAATGTTTAATATTTTTACAAATTTTGATAGGAATTCAATTATTTTCATAATTGGTAAAATTCTTCGAAGAATTACAATTATTTTTAATTCAGTTTTAATTGAATTAAGTATTCGAAAGAATTTAATTAATTCTTTAAAATTTTAAGAAAGTTTTTTTTGAAAAATTAAATTATTTTCTAGAATTGTAATAAAATTCTTCGCTAGAATTCAGTTATTTTTACAAATAATAGATTTTTTGATACGAATTCAATTATTGAAAATTCTCTTGCAAGAATTAAATTATTTTCATAAATAGAATAAAATTTATCAAAATAATTCAATTATTTTTAATACAATTTTAATAAAAGTATTCGAAATAATAAATGAAATTATATTAAAGATTAAAATTTAAAATTAAATGTGATTACATTTCAAAAAATTAATTAATTGTTTTATTAATTAGATTAAATGTATAAAATTTTAATAAAATTATTCAAAAAATCCAATTAATTTCTAAAAATTATATAATAAAATTTGTCACGGGAATTCAATTATCTAAAAAAAAATTTAATAAATTTTCTTGCAGGAATTCAATTATTTTCTTGAATATATTGTAATTCATCCAGGAAATTCATTTGTTTTTTATACAATTTTAATAAAATTAATTGAAAATAATTTAATATTCTTTATAATGTTAATATACATATGTGACGCGACACGAGAAAAGGGACCTATCGCCTCAAAAGAGAATTTTACAGGGGGGGCGTTTAAAGTGACGCCATGAGCAGAAAACCCGTGTATTTACGCGGACACGTTCAACTTTCGGGCTTTATATTAATTAAACTATTTCAGATTTTTAATTTCTGATTTTTTTACGTGAAAGAGCGACTCAAAATCTATGGAATACGACTAGAAACTCAAAAATGATTTTTTTATCGATAGGTCCCTTTTCTCGTGTCGCGTCACATATTTGATTAAAAAAATCAATTATTTCGCAAATAATTATAATAAATTTCTTCGATAGAATTCAATTATTTTTACAAATAATTATTATTTTTCACAAGAATTCAATTATTAAAAAAAAATGCCTGGCTAGAGTTCATTTATTTTTAATACTATTCAATTATTCGAAATAATGTCATTAGTCTTTAAAATTTTAATAAAATTTGTTTAAAAATTTTAATTATTTCCAAAAAATACGTCCAAAAAAATAATTAAACTTTCAATTATTTTCACAAATAATAGAATTTTTCACAGGAATTCAATTGTTAAAAAAATGTAATCAACATCCGTTTAAGAATTCAATTATTTTCCTAAATAATAAAATTTTTTGCTGAATTTCAATTATTATTTAATAATATACTTCATATGTTTCTTTCGAAAAATATAGTTATTTTCAGAAATTTTAATAAAATTCTTACAATGAAATCAATTTTTTTTAAATTCTTTCTAACCTTTTTATACAATTTGTTTCAATATTATATATTCTGAATTTTTTAATTTTAATTAAGATTCACTTTAATTCATTACAAATCGTTAATTTTTAATTTTCAATTATATAAATTCATGATTTATTTCATTTAATATAAAAAAATATGTAATTCATTAGTAAGCAATTTATCTCTTTAAGTTTAAATTACTTAAGAAATTTATTTAAAAAATCGTATTTGACTTTTTGCTTAATCAATTAGTAAAAAGTTACTAATTATTGGTAAACAAATTTTTTTAAAAAAAGCATAATTTCCTTAATTGAATTCGTTACAAAAATTTTCAGTCATTTTGCCACGAACTAAAGATAAATTGAAATAATAATTAGTTATTATTAGATTACTCAATTACAAAATATTACTATTTGAATCAGAATCTGATATTTTGCTGTCAAATTAGTTATTTTTAATTAATTAAAATTATGATTTAAATTATTAAATAAATTGAATTATTAAAAAATTATTTAATATTATTATTTAATATTATTATTTAAAATTATTATTTAATATTATTATTTAATTATTAAATTATTTAAATTCTGATAAATGTTGATCTTTTGAATGAAATGTTTTGTCATTTTAGTTTAATTAAATTGTGAGTGAAACTTTGTATAAGATTACAATATTTATTAAAACTTCGTAATACCTGCTAAGATACTAAGAACATATATGTATATTATAATAATACTATAGTATTAAATATATTAGAAGTATAATAATTATTATTTTTTAATAAATAATATATTTACATTTATCATAAATTTATACTAAAATTTCAACGCTCCTAAAAATTATGTAAGTTTACAAAAAGGATTTTCAGTTGCAATATTCTATAGGAAATATTTATAACATCGACAAAGGGATTTCGTTCATTTGGAGCATATTGGGAATTTATGGATTAAAATAATTAACGAGACCAACATTAACGCTGATAATAAATAATTTTCAATTTTGTCTTTCGTAAAATGAATTTTTCTGTAAATTCACCAAAGGGATTTTGAAAATTCTAGTAATTTTATTAAAAGAGAGATTTTCTGTTTTTCTTTCTTGTCATTATTATTATTATTATTATTATTATTATTATTATTATTATTATTATTATTATTATTAATAAATAAATAATTATTATTCCCCTTTAATACACGTGTATTTATACTGATATTAAAGAGAAAATATGATATATATTTTGAACAAAAGGTAATTATAATAGCTTTCAATGGAAACATAATTTTCTGCCCCCAAAATTTTGCCGTTATAATTTTGAATAGTATGGGATATAATGTACATTATTTGCGAGATGACTTCAACATTATGGTGAACGTGTTGCACGCGGAAAATTGGTTTCACTATATACATATATATATACACAGCACAATGTCCCTATTCAAAGTGGCATCGTGTATTCTCATTTGGCTACAACTATTGATTGTACGAATTGGAATTCAAAGTAGCGAATGTACCAAATTTACGTGAGCATCATTTTAATCATTACACGTATAAAATAGTCTCCAAGATGCCTAATTCGATTCGAATTACACTTCTTTTTTTTTTTTTTGATTGTTTTCCTAAAAAAAAATAAATTATTCTCTTTATTTATTCCATTTACTTAGGAGCAAACGGAAACAAATTGCCTTTTGATTCTTCGGTGAAAATAAAGGGACGAAAATTGGTGGTGTTAATTTAGTTATAGGAATCATTCGAGAATTTCCATTAATACTATTGTTTGCGAATTAATGGAATATTAATTATTAATCAATTATTAAATAACTAATAATTAATTTCTAATTACTAATTATTAATTATTAATTACTAATTATTAATTACTAATTATTAATTATTAATTATTAATTATTAATTATTAATTACTAATTATTAATTATTACTTATTAATTACTAATTATTAATTATTAATTACTAATTATTAATTACTAATTATTAATTACTAATTATTAATTACTAATTATTAATTACCAATTATTAATTATTAATTACTAATTTTTAATTACTAATTATTAATTATTAATTACTAATTGTTAATTACTAATTAATTATGAACCAAACAAATTTTGTTATTCTTTTGCTTCTAGAAACTGAAATATTTTTTCTACTCTATTATCATAATTTAATTAATTGCTTTATGACTAATGAAATCATAATATTATTGCTACGTAACTTTATTTTTATTAATATTACTAATTAAGTTATTAATCTATTTGTACTTTATTATTACGATAATTAAATAATTTTCTACCCAATTGCACCCGTAATCATAAGTTTATTATTTGATAATCAATTATAAACCAAGTAAACATAAATTTATTTAACTATTCGATAAAAAGTGTATTAATTTAATTAACTCAATAAATAAATAATTACCATCTATTTATCATAACAGAATTATTTGATTGTTTTGCTACAAATTTTTTTTTTTAGGCACAAATAATTTCTCTTTATAGTTTTATAATTCCTATAACTATGCGAGAATTTCTTTAAAAAAAAAAAAATACTTTCTTTCTTTGCTCAGTAAAAATAAAAAAAAAAGTTGCAAAATTATTTCAAGTAGAAAACTTTAATTCTATTTTGAAAATAAAAAAAAAAAAAACAAAAACAAGTAAACTCAGTATCGAAACGAGAAAATTATTCGATAATTGCATTATTGTCATTTCATTAAGAGACTATTTGTCAATTATCGTATAACTAATTAGAGGAACATTATCGTCAAATAATAATAAAAATAAATTAGTTTTTCCTACAGACTGTACTCTTCCATTTATTTTCAAAACAAGCAAAAAAATGTTACTGACCTAATTTCTATCAATTAAGCAAGGGAAAAAATAGAAAAAAAAATAATTCTCACAGATTAGGGGATGAGAAAATTGTAATAAAAATGGAATAAATCGAGAGAAAGAAATGAATAACAAAGGTTGAATGAAAACATTTATTTCCAAAAAATTAATATAGGTAAAAATTGTAATAATAATAATAATAATAAAAATAATAATAATAATAATAATAATAATAATAAAAATAATAAAAATAATAATAAAAATAATAATAATAATTAAAATAAAAAATAATAATAATAATTAAAATAATAATAATTAAATTAAAAAAAAATAAAATAATAATAATAATATAATTAAATATTATAGTAAATTATTTGCTTTGAAATTAGTAAAATTTTACTAATAAATAGTTTACTTACTAATAAAAACTTTTACTATTTTGCAAATAAATATTTTAAAAATTCAGTCAATTTACTATTAAATTCTAATTATAATGAAAAGAAAATGTCAGTCATTAACTCCAATTCGTTAAGTTTTTTAATTGATTAAGATTTAGAAAATAGGTTTTGTGATAATAATTAAAAAATAATAATTTGGAATCTACTTCATTTTCCGTAGCTTTACCAAATAAATTTTTTTTTCTAGAATAAGAATCATAAAGTTATTACTTAAAAATAATTTAGTAAATAATTTTATTTTAAAATTCCAAAAATAGGTTTTAAATTAAAATTTTATTAAATTTAAATTAGAAATTATTAACTTTACTCAATTATTTGATAATTTAACTTTCAAAAATTTTCTAAAATAATTTAGTTTTACTAAATTTGTGTTTAAAATTTTTATAAATAATTGAATTTCGAAACGTTTTAAATAAAAGTTACAATTTGGAAGGTTAATAAACTTTTTTAATTGAAAAATCTGAAAAAGTTACTTTTTTTAACAACATTTATTGAATTTTTTTAAAAATTATTTGAATTTTTTGAATACACATTAAATTGAAAAATTCTTAAATAATGGAAATTTAAAAAAAGTGTATTTTAAAAATATTTTGAAAATACTTTTTTGTCCTGGAATGTTTGGATTTTTCTAAAGAATTATCTCGAAAATTATTTCAAATAATTGATTTTGAGAAGAATTTTAGATAAAAATTTCAGAAAAAAAAAAATAAAATAAATAAATAAAATAAAATAAAAATAAAAAGTAGAAAAATATTTGAAAAGTACTAAAGCAAAAAATACTAAAAAAGAATTTTTTTTCCTACAATAAAATAAAATAGAATTTGAAAAAAAATTTTGTGAATTAAAAAGTCTGAAGAAGTTTGAATCTTGAACAATTTCTATAAAATTTTTTTGAGAATAGTTTAATTTTTGAATAAACATTTAATTCAAAAATTTATTGAATAATATGAAAATTTAATAAAATTTAAAAATACGAAAAAGTTATTTTTTTAACAATATTTATTCAATTTTTTTAAAATTATTTGAATTTTTTGAATACACATTTAATTGAAAAATTCTTAAATAATGGAAATTTTAAAAAAAGTGTATTTTAAAAATATTTTGAAAATACTTTTTTGTCCTGGAATGTTTGGATTTTTCTAAAGAATTTTCTCGAAAATTATTTTAAATATTTGATTTTGAGAAGAATTTTAGTTAAAAATTTCAAAAAATAAAATAAATAAAATAAAATAAATAAATGAAATAAAAATAAAAAGTAGAAAAATATTTGAAAAGTACTAAAACAAAAAAATACTAAAAAAGAATTTTTTTCCTACAATAAAATAATATTTTATTTGAAAAAAAATTTTGTGAATTAAAAAGTCTGAAGAAGTTTGAATCTTGAACAATTTCTTTAAACTTTTTTTGAGAATAGTTTAATTTTTGAAAACACATTTAATTGAAAAATTCTTGAATAATATGAAAATTTAATAAAATTTAAAAATACGAAAAAGTTATTTTTTTAACAATATTTATTCAATTTTTTTTTAATTATTTGAATTTTTTAAATACAAATTTAATTGAAAATTTCTTGAATAATGGAAATTTTAAAAAAAGTGTATTTTAAAAATATTTTAAAATTACTTTTTTGCCCTGGAATGTTTGAATTTTTCTAAAGAATTTTCTCGAAAATTATTTTAAAAAATTGATTTAGAGAAGAATTTTAGTTGAAAATTTCAAAAAATAAAATAATAAATAAAATAAATTAAAAATAAAAAGTAGAAAAATATCTAAAAAGTACTAAAACAAAAAAATACTAAAAAAAAATTTTTTTCCTACAATAAAGTAAAATAGAATTTAAAAAAAATGTTGTGAATTAAAATGTCTGAAGGAGTTTGAATCTTGAACAATTTATTTACACTTTTTTGGAAATTAGTTTAATTTTTGTACAAATATTTAATTCGAAAATTTACTGAATAATATGAAAATCTCATAAAATTGAAAAATCCTAAAAAGTTATTTTTTTAAACAATATTTATTCAATTTTTGTTTGTAAATTATTTGAATTTTTTGAAAACACATTTAATTGAAAAATTCTTGAATAATGGAAATTTTAAAAAAGTGTATTTGAAAATTATTTTAAAATTACTTTTTTGTCCTGGCATGATTGAATTTTTCTAAAGAAGTTTCTCGAAAATTATTTTGAATAATTGATTTAGAGAAGAATTTTAGTTAAACACTTTTAAAGTTTAAATTGAATTTACATCTTGAAAATAATTTTGAATCTTGAAGTCATGGAAATTTCAGGGAAAATTAAATTCAAATTTTTTTTGCAGCCCTTTTATACTTTTATAATTGTTAATAATCGTTTTATTTTTTTTCAATTTTTAAATATTATTATATTATTGTACTAAATTTATTAATTTATTATTTTTAAATTTATTAATTTATTATTTTTAAATTTATTAAATTTATTATTTTTAAATTTATTAAATTTATTATTAAAATTATTAGATTTATTAAACTCAAATAATGTAATATTGTATTAAATATTTTTGTTTAAATAAAAATGTTGAAAAAATATTTCCATTTTTTTTTGATAAAGTTCGAAATTTTTCGGGCATAAAACCTGAAATTGAAAAGAGGAGATAAATTTCGTTTAGGGAATATTCAAAAGTTTAGGAGCTAAAAAACGAAGAAATTAACTGGAAAACTTTAGGGACACACATTAATTATTATTATAGTAATGATGTAATTTTGTAGAAACTGAGATTTATTTTTCCTTCACTTAATTGAGTGCGTTAAAAAATTAACTGAAAAGAAGATTGCATTTAAATAAAATTTTCCTCTCTTTTACATATATAATTTTTCACTTTAATTTATACACCGCAATTATGGAGTTAGAGACGGAAAAGCTGAATAATATCAGTTATATGACGAACGTTGATTAAAAAAGGAATTCTCATAATAATTTTTATTTTCGCCTCTTTTTACAATTGTACAATTTGTAGTACCTATATCAGAAGTAACACTGCAATGCGGTTTATCGCCTCGTTATTCTGACTCAGCATTTTTTTTTTGCTTTTTTTTTCTTTTTCTCTTTCTTTCATTTTTTTTATCATTTGACAGTCCCTCTCTTCTATACAACATAAATTTCAGAGGAAAAAAGGAAAAATAAAGTTCTACCCTTTAGAGACTGCTTAACAACTTATTACCAGAGGTTGCATTTTGTAAAATGTTGGCAATTTTCAAAGAGACTCGTCAACTAATTTCGCTAATTAGTTTCCCAGCCGTTTTTTCCGCACTCAACGAAAAGCTTACCGAATATCTAGAAATTATTATTATTATTATTTTTAAGCTGTCGTATTTAAAAAAGGTTTTAAAATATATTTTTTAACAAAAAATTTAAGTATTCTGTTTTTTGGTTCCAATTTTTCGTAGAGCAATTTTTTTTTTTTTGAGATCTGAGAAAAAATTTTTATTTTTGAAACAATTTTTTTATTTTCATTCTCTCTTTGAATTCTTTGCGTGTCACATTGTACTCGTTTGGAATTCTAATTTTATGAAAATAAAAAAAAATGGAGAGTGTAGAAGATCTATTTTACATTTTATGGAGGGTGTTCTCACTCGTTAGGAGATGATTAAAGATTCCTGGTTCGATGATTTTACGATTCCTTTAATCACCTTAGGCCGGAAACCACGGAGACCGGAAATCAGAACGAGCTTCCGTCCTTCCTCTTTTGCAAAGATCGGACCTTCTCTCTTTTTTTCTCTCTCTCTCTCTCTTTCTCTTTCTATCGCCTATCCATTACATCCATCCATAATTCATACAGCAGAAAATTTAACTTATGCTTCCAGTATCTCCTTCGTAAAGTTCAAGAACTTCTGTATATGATTTACATTTTATCACATCAATACCTCTCGTGGAAAAAAATTTTTTCATATTAAAAGTTTTCCTTAAAAGTTTGAAATTATTATTATAATTTGATTAACGCGCGCATTTAGAAGAAAAAATTCACTCGGCTCGGAAAATGTAAGAATAAGAATGTTTTGTAAATTTTTCAAATTGTTAATTAATTAATTAAATTTTTTATCGATTTATTCAAATGTTTTTAATTGTTTTTAATTGTTATTAATTGTTAAATCAATTTCAACTGAATAATGAATAAAATTTAATTCATTTAATTAATAAAAATTAATTTCAAAAAAAATCTACGGAGAATACTTTAGTATTTATTTCACAAGAAACGAAGTTTAAAAATTGTTAATTACTTAATTAATTCAATTACTGTCTTGAAAATAATTCAAAACATTTAAATTATTTACGTTTTGATATAAATATTTATTTATTTATTTCGCAGGAAACGAAGTTCTAAAATTGTTAATTACATAATTAATTCAATTAATTACTGCCTTGAAAATAATTCCAAACTCTTAAGTTATTTACTTTTTGATAAAAATATTTATTTATTTATTTCGCAGGAAACGAAGTTCTAAAATTGTTAATTACTTAATTAATTCAATTAATTACTGTCTTGAAAATAACTCCAAACTCTTAAATTATTTGCATTTTGATATTAATATTTATTTATTTATTTCACAGGAAACGATGTTCAAGAATCGTTATTTACTTAATTAATTCAATTATAATTACTGAAAATAATTATAATAATATCTTGAAAATAATTCTAAACATTTAAATTATTTCCTTTTTGATATAAATTCCACTTGGAATATTTTGATAAAATTTCAAAATTTGTAAAAGTTATTTCATAGAAAGCGTCACTCAAAAAGTGTAATTTACTCAATTCTATAATTTAATCAATTAATAAAATTAATTAACTGAATTATACCTTTTGATGTTCGTTTTCTATAAAATATGTTTCATACAAATTGTGAAAACAATTGAATAAATTTAATTAATTATTAATTTAATTAATTATCCTGCAATAAAGGATTTTCAAACTTTTAACAATTATTTGCCTTTTGAAAACATAAATACATTATTTTATTGAAAACAAAAAAGCGAAAAAAAATTTTTTTCTCAGAAATTTGACAGAAAAATTAATTGCACAGATATTGTAAATTTTACAGAACAAAATAGTTTGCAAAATTTAGCAAAATAGCAATTGGAAAAAAGTTTCAAAATAATAACTTAAATGGGAAATAAAAAAAAGCAGGGAAATTGAATTTTTGTAAAATATATCAAAATATGGAGGAAAAATGCAAATATAGATTTTTTTTCCTTTTGGGAATTTTTAAAGAAAAATAATTTCATCGATATGATAAAATTTTGCCGAACTAAAAACTGAGGATTGGAAAATTTACAAGACTATCGTTTCAAATTTCAAAACCTACATTGAACAAAGTTTAAAAATAATAAAGTAAGTACACAAATTCAAAAATGTGAAAAAATAAATTTTTTCAAAAATTAAAAATCAGTGGAATTTAATATTTATTTGTTACTACCTTTTTTTAAAAGAAAAAATTCTAACAGTTCCTTTGAGAACATCAATTTTTTAATTGTTCGAAAGCTGTAAAAAGATTATTCTTTTAAAAAAAGGAAAAAATGGGAAAAAAATTTTTCTTGTTAAAACTAACTGTTTTGTAGAGTAAAATTGATAATTCTAATAAATTGCAAATTTTACCGAACTGAATACTAAAGACGGTGAAATTTATCTCTTGAAATCCAAAATTTAATTCTAATTTAATACAAGAATGGATTAAAAACAAAAAAATTGGTTCAAGACTTAAAAAAAATATTCAAAACTTAAAAAAATTGTTCAAAACATACAAAAAATTATTTAAAAATTAACAAAATTATTCAAAACTTTAAGAAATTATTCAAAACTTAAAAAATTATTCAAAACTTAAAAAACTTGTTCAAAACTTAAAAAGTAATTTAAAAAAATTGATTAAAAATTTTTAAAAAATTTTATTTAAATTGAAAATTAAAATTTAAATTAAATGAAATTTAAAAATTTTTAATTTTTTAGTTATTCAGAACTTAACAAAATTATTTAAAACTTTAAAAAATTATTCAAAACTTACAGAAATTATTCAAAACTTAAAGTAATTATTCAAAACAAAAAAAAAATAATTAAAAACAAAAAATTGATTAAAAATTAAAAAAATATTTTTATATAAATTTGAAATTAAAATTTAAATTAAATTAAATTAAAATTTTTTTAATTTTTTAGTTATTCATATGATCCTCAAGTTTTGAACGTTCAAATGAACGAAATATTTTTTATTGCAGATATTTTATTAAATTACTAATCATGAAAAAATTTTTAAACTGAAATTTTACTTTTAGAATCTCTGTAATTAATTTTCTTGTATAGTAACGCAAAGTAATTGCAATAAAAATTTAATTTTTAGAAGAAATAAATAAATTTCGTTCATTTGAACGTTCAGAACTTTAGGCTCTTTTATTCAGAACTTAACAAAATTATTTAAAACTTTAAAAAATTATTCAAAACTTACAAAAATTATTCAAAACTTTAAAAAATTGTTCAAAACTTAAAGAAATAATTGAATACAAAAACATAGATTAAAAACTAAAAAAAAATTGAGTGGGAAACAAAAACATTTTCCCACATATGCTACAATAAATTTTAACATGACACAAAATTAGAGGCTAATTGACAAAATTATTAATCAACCCGGGAGTAATAAATTTTTATTAAATAATTTTCCAGACTGTATATATATATATATATATATATATATATATATATTATATATATATATATATATATATATATATATATATATATATATATATATATATATATTATATATATATATAATGAATAATTTACTAAACGAAAATTCAGCAAATTTGTAGAGAAAAAAAGAATTGGTACTTAGTGGAGCGAAATTAATTTACGATTATTTATTTATTACAGTGGAAAATAATTTAATTAATTGTGAGTTGTAAATTAAATTTTCGCTTGAAATTAATAGATAATAACAATTTGTTTTCGTGCAAAATTTTGCACATACATACAAAATACATATATACATATTTATTTATACGTGTATTTCTCATTTATAGGTGCAATTAAACTGGCAATTCCATTAAGTTCTCATACAAATGCCTGATATGAGAAACACACATCTATACATATTTTACATACATATGTATATAAATATTGATGCATATTAAGTAAGAACAATATACAAATTTTAATGATAACGACATATATAAATGAATATTCATTTTGTAAAATTTATCAATCCAAAATAATGAAATCAATGACAAATCTAATAGTAAACTTTAATTGTAATCAGTTTAATCAAATTTAATTGAATCAAGTACCCAGTAAACATTGATGAATATTTTATTTTGCGTGCATTTTATGAGCTGTCGATTCATAAAGCTCTTCGTAAAATGTTATTCATCATATTAATGAGAGAAATTTTTATCGTATTCTTTTTATTTTATTGCTATTGTTCAGGAAAAGAATTCTTTTTTAGTATTTTTAGTTTTTTTTTAGTATTTTTATTTCTTTTTAGTTTTTTCAGTTTTTTGTAAAAAAAAATAATTTGAAATCTACTTTATTTTCCATTTAATAAATGTACTTTCTTGTAGCTTTACAAAATAAAAAATTTTTATTAAAAAAAATATTGTAGTTTTTGTATTTTTGATGAATTCAAAAGGATTTCCTATTTTACATGGAAAAAAATACATTTAAATAATGTAGGTTTTATTTTAATTCAAAAAAATTAAAATTTAATTAAAATTTAAAAATAAAGGTAATGTCAGGGAATTTTATGAAAATTACTGGAAAAATATTAAATTTCTAAAATTGATGAGAAAATTCTAAATTGTTATGTCAAAGTCTTTAAAAATTTTGAAAAATGAATTATTTGTTTGTTCGTCTCATTCAAGTAATAAAATTTAAATTAGAAATTATTAATTTTACTCAATTATTTGATAACATTACCCTTAAAAATTACAATAATAATTTAATTTTACTAAATTTGTGTTTAAAACTTTTATAAATAATTGAATTTCGAAACTTTTTTTAAAAAAAGTTACGATTTCGAATGTTAAAAAACTTTTTTAATTAAAAAATCCGAAAAAGTTATTTTTTTCAAACAATATTTATTCAATTTTTTTGTAAATTACTTGAATGTTTTGAATACAGATTTAATTGAAAAATTCTTGAATAATGGAAATTTGAAAGAAGTGTATTTTAAAAATATTTTAAAAATACTTTTTCGTCCTGGAATGTTTGGATTTTTCTAAAGAATTTTCTCGAAAATTATTTTAAATATTTGATTTAGAGAAGAATTTAAGTTAAAAATTTCAGAAAATAATTGAATTTAAAACTATTGAAAATAATTTTTAATCTAGAAGTAATGGAAATTTCAGAGAAAAATAATAAAATAATTTTTCACAGCCCTTTCATCTTTTTATAATTATTAATTTATTTATTTTAAATTCAGTTAATTTTATTTTACTAAACGATTTTTTTGAGCTTGTCAAGAAATGATAAATATTTTTTAAATTTTTTACTGTAAAATAGTAAATAGTAAAATAGTAAAATAGTAACAAAAAAAATTTGGAAGTAAAAATAATTAAAATTATTTTCTATTAAATTTTTTTTCTGTTTATTTTAGAGGCAAAAACTTTTTTCTTCTCATTTTCGACAATAATTGAACTTTACAAAGTATAAAATTTAATTTTTTGAAAATAATTTAATTCCAGAAGAAGTATTATCATAAAATTAGCTTATGGCGAAAAATTTTATTCAGAATTTTCGAAAATAATTAAATCTGCCAAGAGTTACGTTCATGATTTTTGAAAAATAATTGGATTTTATTTTATATTTTAGAGTAAAAAATTAGAAGAAGTATTTAACATTTCTTTTGAAAATCGAAAGGTTTCGGAAAAAAGTTTATTTAAAATAGAAACGACTAAAAGTAAAAAAAAATTTTTTTGTAAAAATACTAGAAAAACGAAAAAAATCT
The DNA here is from genome assembly GCA_032873175.1 of Leptopilina drosophilae. NCBI lineage: Eukaryota > Metazoa > Arthropoda > Insecta > Hymenoptera > Figitidae > Leptopilina > Leptopilina drosophilae. The sequence goes on from CM065479.1 coordinate 55,010,617, forward strand.
AAAAAGTATTAAAAATTAAAAGGCATGAACAAAAAAATTTTATTAAAATTAAAAGAAAAAATTTTTGTAAAATTGCTAGGAAAAAGGGAAAAATTCCGAAAAGTACATAAGCAAAAAAATTACTAATAAAACATTTTTTCCTACAATAAAATAAAATATAATTTGTAAAAAAAAATTTCTGAATTAAAAAGTCTAAAGAAGTTTGTATCTTGAACAATTTTTATTTGCACTTTTCTGAAATTAGTTTAATTTTTCTACAAATATTTAATTCGAAAATTTATTGAATAATGTGGAAATTTCTTAAATTAACAATTATTAATTATCAATTTACAAATTAATGTTGGAAATATTTGTGCTGAACTTTTTTTTCCTTGAAAAATTGAATTCACAAGAAACTTTCTTTAATTAATTTCATTTTATTATATATTATTGATATTTATTTCTAATAATTAATTTAAAAAATTAGCTGAGAATTTTAGTTGAAAAGTTCTAGAAAAAAAATCAAATAAAATTTTTCTGCCAATTCCAAAATTTATTTCGAATTGAAAATAAAGATGAAAATGAATGTTTTTTGATTCGAATCGAAATTATTAAAGAGAACAATAATTGTATTCATCCGAATGTAAATTTATCAGCAACTCTATATTCACCAAATATTCTAAATAGAATTTTACTATAAATACATACATCTAGTGAAAATAGAGATTTACTAAATATTGAATATAGAAATTTGAGTATAAATTTAACATTTTCATTCTGTCCAAAATTCTAATTAACGATTTTCACAGTAAAATATATGAATACAATATTGTATATTGAAAATCATTTCATATACATTATTATTATTATTATTATTATTATTATTATTATCATTATTATTATTATTATTATTATTATTATTATTATTATTATTATTATTATTATTATTTTATTTTATTTATTTTTTATTTTTTTATTTTATTTATTTATTTATTTTTTATTTTTTTTTTATTTTTTTTACAGCACAACAGTTGAATGTTTAAATATTTTTGTTATTTAACGAACGTAGGTTATTTTTTTATTGCACGCATTTGTATGAATAAAATATATCGAAAATTTCCTTTCTCTATAAACATATATATTTATTTATATATATAAATCTCGCGAGAGATAAAACATAGAAATCTCGAAAATTGAAGTATAATTAATTACGTTTGTAGTCTATTCATCTATCTCACTCTCGCTTTGAAAGGATTAATTATTTTGCGGTGAATTGTTGCAACGTGGAATATATATATTATTAGAGGCGATTATATTTTAGTTTTGCCATTTCTGATTGCTATCAAATCATTTGATTGATGATTAAATTAAGGGGAGATTCCACTGATTTTTTTTTTGAATACCGAAATTTTTTTTTTTTAATTTTTGGTTAGTATGATTATCTAAAAATACGGGAAAAATAGTCTGAAGCGATAAGAATAGGCTCGCTAGCAGGAGAGTAGGAATAACATCACCTTTCCACCTCGAAAATTCATGTTTTTTCATTAATTACCTAACTGCAATTTGTTTATTTTTAAATTTACATTTTTTCTTTTCGCACCGCTTGAAAGAGTAGTTCTTAAGTAATAAGTAATGTGTACTGTTACGTATCAAAGGTTATGTATATAACTTTAAGTTAAATTTTTGTATATTTGGTCCTTCAAACTTTATACGAGTTTTTTCTCGAAACTACACATTTTCAACTTGTTTACACTCTCATTTTTACAATTTTCAACGAAATAACTTGCAATTTGGACAGCATGCTCCTTGAATGTGTAGTTTTCGTGTAAACTAGGATATTTAAGATCCATTAATATTTATAAAAGTTATTAACAATTTAAGTTGCAAAATTATGGTCGAAAAATTAAAAAGTCTGCCATTTGGTTATTTTTCAATAAATTTTTTTTGTTCTAGTTTACACGATAGCCATAATGGTATAGATTAAGAAAATTTTTGACTTTTTTAGTTTAGATTAATTGTCGCCGAGAAAAAATGTAAACAACTTTTAGAGGGGACCACTTTCGGCAGCCATTTTCTAAGACTCCATTAAAAAAATAAATAAATAAAAAATGGTTTTTATTACTGTAACACAAGTATTTTATGGTAAAAAAAGTTTAACTAAGAAATGTTTATTTTACTACCTATAAAAAATTTTTTAAAAAAACCTTAATTTCTGTGGAATCTCCCCTTAAAATATTGACAGGTGAAAAAAGAGATTTTAGAAAAATCCCACTCTTAATTAATTGCACAATAATGGAATTTCTGTGGAATGTTTATTTTTTTGAAAAATATTTAAATTGAACTATTATTAAAACAAAAATAATTGTTGTTTTCAATTAATTTTATAAAAAAAATTCTACCAAAAAATGAAATATTGCCGAAAACATTAATTTTCAAAATTTAATTATTATTTCTAAAAATGCACGCTGTAATGTTTTTAATATTCAAATATAATTAAAAATTTTAACTAAAATTCATCTCTAAATCAATTTTGATCAAAAAATTTTCGACGAGAATTCAATTATTTAAACAAAAAAATAAATATTATATTGAATAATTAAATTTTTCGACGAATATAAAAAAAGTTTGTAGGAATAATTTTTTTTGAGGAATTTCGATTAAAATTGTGTTAAAAAATGTAATTTTTCGCTAAACTAGAAAAACTTATCGGAGGTTAATTTTTTTAATTCTTTATATAAAGAAAAAAAATTCAATCTCTATTTTCTTTTATTTTAATAAATAAATCGAATTGAAACAATATATAAATTTTAAAAAAATGAAATAGATCTAGATGTAAAAATATATCTTGAGGGATATTTTTTTAAATTTATAAAATGGGGACAAATTTATCTTTTATCAATAGTTATTTTGACGCTAACAACAGGTACAGGGTTAATGGAACTGTCAGTTTAATTACGAGGCGAGCGAAATAAATTTTACACAACAGTCTAACCGGATCAATTCATCTCGGATGAATATTAAATTCAAAAATAGAGATGATTTATCTGCCTTTCCATACACCAACCAAAAAATGAAATGCGAAAAAAATTTTTAACAATTTCAAATTAAATTTAACGATTTAACAATTTGACAGTAATGAATAATAATAATTTTAAAAAAATACGTTCAAAGGCAATGTTAAATTAGTGGAAATTAGTTCAATTAAATTTAAACTATAGTTAAAACTAAATTAATCAATTAAATTTAAACTAGTTAAAACTAAATGAATCAATTAAATTTTAACTAATTGAATTTAAACGTAATATTAAAAAATTGAATGATTGAATTTTTTTGACGAATTTTAATTAAATTTTTAAGAATAATTATTCATTTTTTGAGGAATTCAATTAAAATTCTGTTAATAGGAACTAAAATTCTGCAATGAGTTTTATTATTTATGAAAATAATTGGATTCCTTAAAAGAATAAAGTTTAAGTATTTTTTTCTTCATTCTCATTTAATATTTTTAAGTATTTATTTTTATGAAAATAATAGAATCACTGTAAAAAGTTTTAATGTTTATAAAAAACTTATTCAATTATTGCGAAAAAAATTTGCAAATAATTGAATTCCAGTGAAATTTTTATTATTTTTGAAAATAATTAAATGTTTTTTACATAGAATTTTATCGAATTTTTTACCAAATAATTGCATTCTTTTGCAAAAGTTTATTAATTCGACCAAGAATTTTGTTAAAATTTTCGAAAATACTCGAATAAAATATTTTATTATTTAGTGAAAAATTGAAATTATGTCGCGAAACTATCACTTTAAAAAAAAATAATGGAAAAAATTAAAAATAATAAGTGAATAAAAAATTAATAATTAATTTTTATTGAAGAAAACGAAAATAAATTTAATAAATTTGTTTTTTATAACATTAACTGAATAATTAAATGTCTGAGTGAAATAATATTGTCAAGAATTTATTCATCGTTTTAGAATTTTTCTTGTTGTAAGTTTTCCTTTTTTTTTTTCTTTTTTTTCTTTTTTTTCCTTCTTTTTCTATTTTTGTCTTTAAAACGAGAGATCTTATCGTTTACTTAGTTTCATCTACTGGGAATTGGCGACAGTTGCATATATATAGAGCAAAGTCGAGAGTATAGAAAGAGGAGATAACAAAATAATGAAGCCGGGAAAATTAAAGAAAAATAGTTTCATTAGTAATAGAATTTTCAGAGACTTCAGCAAAAAGGAAAATATTCCAATAAAATTACCTTAGTATCACACCTCTCTAATTTAAAATATTTCCCTGGTGAAATTTATTCTTAATTTTTCACTATTATTATACTCTTTCAAAATTAAATTTTATTTCTAACTCAACTTTTATTATTCTACGAAGAGAAAGAATTTTTCTTTTTTTCAATAAAAATCAGTAGCCAACCAAAAAAATATGTTTGAATTAAGCGTTATTTTTTGTTGAATGAAAATTATGTTTAATTCAAATTTACTGTTTTCTCAAAGTGTATTGTAATTATTAATTATTATAATTGTAATATAAATATAATTATGCTCAATATATTTTATATTATTATTTTTTTTACATTGACTTTTATTGTGACCTTACACTGTAAATTTACTCTGTATTTTTGTTAAAACCCTTAAAAAAATTATTATTATTATTATTATTATTATTATATAATTAAATGTAATTATATTATAATAAATTAAATTATTATAATATTATCTTGTAATTTAATTAACTTAAAAAATAATTTGAAAAAAAATATTAAAAAACTAGCAAATGTTACGCGCGCTAACTGGCGAAACGTGATTTTCAGATTTATTATAATGCAAATATCAAAATTCTTTATTTTCAAATTTAAACTTTTCGATAAATTCATAATCAAAATTGGAAAAATCCACTTATTAAGTAAATATTGCTAATTATTATTGTTCATATTTTCCAAACTTTTTAATTACATTTCGCAAAAATTCAATTATTTACACAAATAATAACGTTCTTCGGAAGAATTCAATTATTTTCATAACTAAAACTCTTTGCAGAAATTAAAATTTCAAATTCAATTTTCAACACAATTTTAATAAACTTTCACGAAAGAATTCAATGATTTTTTTAAACTTGCATAAATTCATTGAATTCATTCAATTATTTAGTAAAATCTTTGCAAACATTTAATTCTCTTAAAAATAATTTTAAAGGTGATTTAATCTCAAAAATTCAATTATTTCTAAGATTGTCGGTAAAATTTATTTCAAAAATTTAAATATTTTCCAAATTTTTCAGAAAATTCTTCTAAAATATGAAATTCTTTTCTTGAAAAATAAAAAAATGACATTTGCTTATAAAAATTTTATTCTGTCAATTTTTCAATAAAACTTCACTGAAGGATTCAGTAAAACTTTTTTAAATTTTTAATCAAATTTTTCAAAAAAATTCAACAATTTCCAAACTTTTATAATTAATTCTTGGAATCAATTCAATTATTTTTAAAAATAGTATCAATTCTTCGCAAGAATTGAATTATTTCAATAAATAATAAAATTTTTCACTGTTATTTCATTATATGGAAAACAATTTTAATAAACTTCAACAGTAAAGTATTTAATTATACTTTTTTTTTAACAGAAGCGATTATTTTGGAAACTTAAAAGAAATTCTTTATAAATTCAATTCAAAAATTCAATTGCTTTAAAAATTTGCAATTAAAATTATTAAAGAAAATAGATTATTTAAAAAAAATTCAAAGAAATTTTTCAAAAGAACTTAATCAGGATTTTTAAAAATTTTTGAGAAAATTCTTCGCAAGAATTCAATTACTTTCATTAATAATAAAATTCTCCAAATGGAGTGCAATTACTGTTAATATAATTGTAGTAAAATTTCTCGAAAGAATAGAATCATTTCTAAAAAAATTAATAAAATTCAATTATTTGCAGAAATTCGGATAAAATTCTTCGGAAAAAATTGAATTATTTTTTTAAATATATAGTAAAATTCATGGCAGGAATTTCAATTATTTTTAACAGTTTTTTTTTATAAAATTTCTCAACAGTATAAATTCTTTAAAAATATTTAATAAATGTTTCCGATTGAATACTATTATTTGAAAAAATTTTCTAATTCTTCCAAAACATTTAATTATTTTCGAACATTACGACCAACATTCGAACATTACATTCTTTATAACAATTAACAATTTTATTAATTTGATAAATTTTAAGATTCTTCGCATGAATTTTTATGTTTTTTATGAAACTAAATTTAGGTATAAAATTGAAAAAAATTAAAAGGAACATTTTTTAAAAAAATTTTTGAACAAAAATCAAACAACTAAACTTTAAACTGCGAACAGATTACCAAAACAAAAGGATTATTTATATATTCAAAATATAAAGTAGTTGAAAACATTTAGCATATAAAATATTTATAAATATTTTACATAATCAATATAACTAGATATGTTAAATATTCAAAAACACTTGATTATTTACTCAAAGTGCCGCGTTGGTAAATATTGTAATATTCCTCACGTGAATATTGAAAATTTCTTAAAATAATACCAGCGAGGAGAATTCAAAGAATTTTTACTGCCATGGAATGCTCATAAGGAAGATTAATAAAAAAGCCGATTTTTATATGCATGTATATGGAGGGGAGAAAAAATTTCATTTCCTAGGAAGAAGAATATATATATATATATATATATATATATATATATATATATATATATATATATATATTGCAACTTGAAATATTCTAGTCTTGATGCTGAAAGATATGATGTGAGTACCGGGTGTTCACGTTCCATCAGTGACGTCAGTAGCCAAGTCGGCAAAAAAATGCGAAGACCTTACCCACCTCGATTCTATATATCCCGTTAACATTCTTATGTCACATGTATATATATATACAATGCAATATAATATAGAAAATAATGCACTAATTGTGAATAATAATTCTAATTTTTATCCCTATTTTACTTTATATTTTATTCTCCATTTTACTGTATATTTATAATTATAATTATAATTATTATTACTATCATTATTATTATTATTATTATTAATATTATTATTATTATTATTATTATTATTATTATTATTTTTATTATTATTGTTATTATTAATATTATTATTACTCTATAATATTTATTTTATTCCATACACAGGGCTCGAACTAGATCCGTAAATCCCGTAAAAGTCCGTAACTTTGCTTGAAGTCCGTAAAAGTCCGTTTTTTTGAAAAAAGGTCCGTAAAGTCCGTAATTCGGTTGAAAAAGATCCGTAAAGTACGTAAATTATACGATATGATTTAGATAATTTTAGAGAAATCACAAACGATTGAAGGAATTCAATTATTTTCAAAAGTAATAAAATTCTTCGCAAAAATTCAATTATGTTCAAAAATTTTTTTAAATTCTCGTCAAAATTTCAATTATCTTTAGAAATAATTAAATTCTTCTTCGAAATATCAATTATTTTCAAAAATTTTAATCAAATACTTGGGAAAATGTCAATTATTTTCAAAATTTTTTCTTCAATTCAATGATTTTTAATAGGTTTCTATACTATTCTAATAAAATTTTCCAAAAGAATTCAATTATTTACAAATTTTTTTTTATAAATTTCTTCGCAATATTCAATTATTTTCATAAATAATAAAATTTTTACAGGTATTTAATTTTTTTGGCAAATAATAAAATGCTTATTAGGAATTCAATTATTTTGATGAATAATAAAGCTAATTGCAGAATTTCAATTATTTTTAATACAATTTTAATCGAATTCCTCGAAAAATGTAATTATTCTTAAAAAAATTTTATTAAAATTTATCAAAGAAATTTAATTATTTTAATAACCTTTGCTACAATTTATTTATTAGAATTTAAATATTATTTTTAATAAATTTTTGATTAAATTTCTTTAAAGAATAAAATTATTGCATTCAAAATTTTTAATGCAATTCTTTGCGTAAATTATTAATTATCTTTATAAATAATAAAATTCTTCTCTAAAATTGAATTATTTTCAAAAAATTTAATAAATTTCTTGGCAAAATTTCAATTATTTTCAAAAGTTGTCCCTAATTTAATTATTTTTAATATCTATTTTAATAAAATTTTGCAAAAGAATTCAAATTATTTGAAAATTGGTTGATACAATTCTTTAAAAGAATTCAATTTTAAGAAACATGTAATTATTCAATAAATGTTTTTTTGTATTTAAATAATGAAATTCTCGCAGAATTTTCTCATAAAAATTGATTTAAAAATGGATTTGAGTTAAAATTTTAGATTATAATTGAATATTAAAAGTATTAGACCGTAAAATTTTAGAAATAATTTAATTTTGAAAAGGTTTCAGATTCAAATCTTTGAAAATTTGAATTTTTTATATTTTTAAGTAAGTAACAATTCTGTGGAATTAATTTTTTTGAGAAATTTTAATTGGGAATTTTTTTATATTATTTGAAGTTTTTATTTTCTAATACATATTTAATTGAAGAATTTACAAATAATTGAAAAATCGAATATTGTGAAGAAATAGATTTGAAAATTGTCAAAGAACTTTTTCGAAAATTATTAAAAACAATCGATTTTAAGAAGAATTTTAGTTAAAAATTCTTGAAAATAATTATTAAATTGATAATGATTTTATCACTCTATCTTTAATTATTATAAAACATGAAGACTCGGAGTTATTGATATCTTCATGTTTTTTTTAGTTTTGAAAAAATCTAATTTATAGTTTTAATTAAAATGTTCTCTTATATATTTTTGTCAGTAATTGGTCCGTAAATGGTCCGTAATTTTTCATTTTTGGTCCGTAAAGTCCGTATTTTTAAATACTCTCACTGGTTCAAGCCCTGCATACACGGACACAAGAATTTACTTGATTAAAATAACCAATAAAGTAAATATAAAATATAAAAAGTAAACAATTATTTAGAAAAGTAAATAAAAAATAAATAAAGAATAAAAAAAGTAAATAAAAATTAATCAAATTTTTAAAATAAAATAAATTGTGTGTCAAAGAAAAAAGAATCTTCTACTAGCAATAAAATTTAAGAACCAAAAAAAAAAAAAGAAAAAAGAACAACAACAATAAAGAACAAATATCTCATTGCAGGAGAAAAATCCAATGTTAACACACACACAACGAGAATAAATCTAAAAAAAACTAAATGTTTCCTTAAAAGCAAGAACGGAAAACAGAATTCCAATTCCTGAGGAATGTTGAAAATTAGCATAAGAAAATTCGTTTGTTTACTGCTCGGGGATCGCAAGTCGTATAATGAAAATGGGCTAGAAGAAAGTCTATAAAAAAAGGAAAACCTCCTGCGGTTTAATTCGATGCAAAGAAGAAAAAAAGCCCCGAAATAAATAAAAATAAAATAAATGTAATCGACATTAATGCGAATAGCAATGGAGAGTTAGAGTTGAATTCACGCATTTGTAGCAAGATTTCAAATTCATTTGTTTTTACAATTCAGTTTTGCAAAATTTCAATTATTTGTAAATTTTTCAGTTAAATACATATATCAGAAAATAAAAATTTCAAAACAAAAACTATAAAAAATCAAAATCCGTTGAGAAAATTTATGAGCGACAATTATTTCAAAGGTTATAGTGGAAATTATATCGAGCGAAGATGCGATTTTGATAATTTTCAGAATTAAAACATTATTTTTAACTACGAAATGAACAAAACTGTCGAATTAACATTTTTATTTAGTTATATAACCATAAAAATTATCAAAAACTAAGTTCAGTGCGGTTGATGCACTACAACGCGCCAATATAATTTCCACTATAACTTTTAAAATAATTGTCGCTCCAAAATTTTCTCAACGGACTTTGATTTCTTATAGTTTTAAGTGTATGTAGATATTTTTAAAATTTTTTTCAAAGGCGTAGAACACTTAAAAAAATTAATTGTTTATAAAAAATTTATTAAATAATTATTAAAATATTAACTTTTTTAAAATTTTCTAATTCTAAACGAAAGTATTTTTCATTCCCTTTATATTCCCGCTTGGTTCATTCATTTCTTAAATCGGTTCATTCATTTAGGAGAATTTAATTAATTTAATTAATTTAATTTTTCTTTAAAAAGTTGCAAAAAAATTAATTTTGCAATAACTTTTATAAAAAATGATATTTTTTCTGTACTTTTGTGGACACATTCTTAAGTCCAAATAAAGTTTTTTCATCATTTTGACCAGCGAAAACAAACACTATTTTACATCTTCTCACTACAATTTATTCTGGTCAACACCAAAATACATCTTTAAATATAAAAAAAATACTTTTTATTTTCTGTGAAAATTTTACGAATTCTGACCCATTATTTAAAAAAATTGGATCGCAAGTCGTATAATAAATATGGGCTAGAAAAAAGTCTAGAAAAAAAAGAAAACCTCCTGCCGTTTAATTCGATGCAATGAAGAAAAAAAGCCCCGAAATAAATAAAAATGAAATAAATGTAATCGACATTAATGCGAATAGCAATGGAGAGTTAGAGTTGAATTTGCATGTAGCAAGATTCTAGTTCGGATATATTCTCTATTAAAATGAGGGGGGAGAGAGAGTGAGAGAGAGAGGATAAGGGCAAATACCCTCGAGGGTGTCGTTCCCCTAGAATTAATCGTACCATCGTCCAAAAGAAACTTGGTACACCATTGTACCTTCGTCTCTTGTCGTTCTTCGAGATCAGAAATAATTAGTTCCTGCAGGACATTCCCCAACGGAGAGAGAAAGAGAGAGAGCGATTTTCCTCGATAAAACAGGGTTACAAAGGACCTTGGAAACTGTTAAGATCCCCGTACTGTATATGCAACCGAGTCAAAAAAAAAAAAAGAAAAAGGAAAAAAAAAGAAAAAAAACGAGGTAATTAGAAACAAAAGAATGACTTTCATTCCCTGTTATTTCTTTCTTTTTTTTCCCTCTTTTCCCTCGCACGAATATGCGAAGAACCATTCACCTACGAGATAAAAATATCATTAAAAACTACAATTTTTCTTCCCTCTGGCAAATAATTTCAATGGGGTCGAGTTTTTTATTTTTTTCAAACCACATTATCTTCATTTTAAAGCTGAAATAATGCTTTCATTATTTCAGGATAATATTTGGTACCGCACAAACATATATGCAGGCGGAAGAAATAAACTAAATATTTCGTTCCCATGCGAATGCGAGAATATGCTTCGAAAAAAAAATTCCACTCGTACAGATAAGTTATGGTAGTTGAAAAAAAAAACTGTGAATATTATTTATTAATTTTTTAAAAAAATTTATATTAATTATTAATGTGAATATTTTTTTGTTTCATGATCTATTTAATGCCACTATTAACTTAAAAGTATCAAATGGCAACGAATTGATAACAAAAATGTGGATTAATTAAAAAATATTATCCAGATTTTCAGCATCAATTTAATCCACTTTAGTATCAATTTGATACTTTCAAGAAACCTTTGTGATGATTATAAATTCGGATAATATGTTCGCAATTTGTAATTATTTGTTCCTCTCTGTGAATTTGAATAAAAAAATAAAAATAATAAATATTGAATATTTTTAAAAATAAATGTATTTTGTTGAGAAATTTTATTAAAATGCTATTAAAAATAAGTGAATTCCTGCAATGAATTTTACTATTTAAACAATTTGTTTAAAAAACTTTTAAAAAAAAATTTTGAAAATAATTGAATTTAATTAATATTTTTAAAAATAATTGTAATCTTTCGACAAATTTTACTACAATTAAATTAAAAATAACTGTATTCCTTTTTGAAGAATTTTATTATTAATGAAAGTAATTGAATTCTTGCGAAAAATTTAATTGAAAATTTTCAAAGCAATTAAATTTTATGAAGAATTTCTTCCAAGTTTTTTTAAATAATAAAAATTTTATTTTTTTATATTTATTTTTAAAATAATTCTTTAATAATTTTAATTGAAAATTTTCAAAGCAATTAAATTTTATGAAGAATTTCTTTCAAGTTTTTTTAAATAATAAAAATTTTATTTTTTCTCTATTTATTTTTCAAATAATTCTTTAATAATTTTAATTGAAAATTTTCAAAGCAATTAAATTTTATGAAGTTTAAGTTTTTTTCAAAAAAAAGTTCAAGTTTTTTTAAATAATAAAAATTTTATTTTTTCTCTATTTATTTTTTAAATAATTCTTTAATAATTTTAATTGAAAATTTTCTAACCAATTAAATTTTATGAAGAATTTCTTTCAAATTTTTTAATTAATTACTTTTGTTAAAAATAATTATAATCAAATACTTTGAAGTTGAAGTTCATTAAAATTGTTTTCAATATAATTGTATTCCTGTGAAAAATATTATTATTTATAAAAATAATTCAATTCTTCTAAAGAATTAATATTCTTTTTAAAAAATAATTGAATTGATTCCTAGAATTTATTATAAAAGTTTGGAAAATGAATGAATTTTTTTTAATTTGATTAAAAATTTTTTAAAAATTTACTAAATCCTTCGGTGAAATTTTATTGAAAAATTGACAGAATAAAATTTTTATAAACAAACTATGTCATTTTTTTATTTTTCAAGAAAAGAATTTCAAATTTTACAATAATTTTCTGAAAAATTTGAAAAATATTTGAATTTTTTAAATACATTTTACAGGCAATCTTAAAAATAATTGAAATTTTGAGATTAAATCACCTTTAGAATTATTTTTAAGAGAATTGAATGTTTGCAAAGATTTTACTAAATAATTGAATTGATTCAATAAATTTATGCAAGTTTCAGATAAAATAATTTAATTCTTTCTTGAAATTTTATTGAAATCGGATTGAAAATAATTTAATTTCTGTGAAGAATTTTACTATTTCTGAAAATAATTGAATTCCTCCGAAAAATGTTATTATGCATGTAAATAATTAAAATCTTTGGAACAGTTATTTCAAAATTTTTAAAAATATAAACAATAATAATTATAAATATTTTTTTACAAAGTGAATTTATCAAATTTTGATAATGAATTTATGAAAAAATTTAAATTTGAAAATCGAAAATTGTCAATGCAATTTTAATAAAATGTCAAAATTCACTTATTCTTAAAATTATTTTTAAATTTTTGTATAGAATTTCAATTTTTTTTTAAATTTTTGAAAGTTTTTATTATGAAAGAATTTAATTAGAAATTAAGAACTTTAATTATGTTTTCAATTAAATTTCTCAAAATTATTCAATAATTATGAATATTTTTAATAAATTACTTGTCAGAGTTTCAATTCTTTTCAATTGTTTACTAGAATTTAATTATTTTTACCCAAAATTTAATAAAATAGCAGATTTAAATTATTGTTAAAAATTTTCATAAATTTCGCCTTATTAATTTCAATTATTTGGCGAGTTTTAGAAAATTTGAATTTTAAAAGAATTTAATTGGAATTTTCAAAGATCTTAAATTATTTTTAAAATTTGTCTCGAAAGAATTCAATAATTAATAAAATTTTTGATAAATTACTTGACAGAGTTCCAATTATTTAAATTTTTTACAAGAATTCAATTATTTTTAATTCAATTTTAATTAAATAGCAAAATTCAATTATTCTTAAAAATTTTCCTAAATTTCTGTGTATATAATTTCAATTATTTTGCGAATTTTAGAAAATCTGAATTTTAAATGAATTTAATTAGAAATTTTAAAGATCTTTGATTATTTTTTAAATTTTTCTTTGTTGAATTTAATATTTATTAACACTTTTAATAAATTTTTCAAAAGATTTCCAATTATTTGAAATTGTTTACAGAAGTTCAATTATTTTCACAATACAATTTAAATAAAATATCTCCAATAAATTTCTGTGTATAAATTCAGTTATTTTGCGAATTTTAGAAAACTTAAATGTTCAATGAATTTAATTAGAAATTTTAAAGAACATTAATTATATTTGTAATAAAATTGCTCGAAAGAATTCAATAATTATTAACAAATTTTTAATAATGTTAGAGAATTATCATTGTTGCCCTCAGAAGGAAAAAAATTGTAAAATAGATACCAATTCTTAAATATTTATTTAAATTTAAAATACCGTTGTGAAAAAAAATTCTTTATGTAAATTTTATTTTGAAATAATGGAAATGAAACTGCAATCTGCAGGGAGTGAGAAAGACAGATATATATATATATATATATATATATGCATTTGCACTTTACACGCCCCCAAGGCAAGAAAATGTTGGCTTGTGTGGAAGTTTGATTAGACTTGTTAATGCAATTTTCTTAAAAGCTCACATGGATTGGAATTGTAATATACAATTCTACAATATACCTCATGTCATGAAATTTACAACGGTAGAGTGCATTTTATTATCAACATCACAAATATAATAATATAAACTTTGTCATTTTATTAGGAAATTTAAAAGAAAATGTTGAATTATTAAGAAAAGAAAATAATGTCAAAATGTCCCAAAGAACTTTTTCTTTATTTTCATTTCTCTTGACGGAGATAAAAGAAATCTTTTTTGTTAGACTTCTTCAGGTAGAATAAATATTACGTATTTTCTCGAAGTAGTAAAATTTTTTACTAATTTGAATTTGTGACTAAATTTTTGCTTTTGAATTATTAAAATTTTATTGATAAATTATTAGAAATTAGTGTTTATTAGTCAAATTTACTTATTTAAGGATTTGATTTTTTTGCAATTAGTAAATTTCAGTAATAAATTAGTAGGAAATACTAATTATTAGTAAAATTTAAATAAAAATTACTACTTATTAAATTAGTGAATTTTATCAATAAATTATTAGACTTTACTATTTATTAGTAAAATTTAAATAAAAATTACTATTTATTAAATTAATGAATTTTATCAATAAATTATTAGACTTTACTATTTATTAGTAAAATTTACTAATTTAGTGATTCAATTTTTGCAGTTGAATAGTAAATTTCAGTAATTAATTAGTTAAAATTACTATTTATTAGTAAAATTTACTATTTTAGTGACTTAATATTTACTTTTGAATTAGTAAACTTTTTTTATAACATAAAAATTTAAATAGAATTTACTATGTATTAGTAAAATTTACTAACTTAGTGACTTTAACTTTTGCTTTTGAATTAGTAAATTTTTCTAATAAATTATTAGAAATTACTATTTTTTAATAAAATTTACTAATTTAGCGACTTTATCTTTTGCTTTTGAATTAGTACATTTTACTAATAAATTATTAGAAATTATAATTTGTTAGTAAAATTTATAAATTTAGTGACTCTAATTTTTGCTTTTAAGTTAGTAAATTTTCTACTTATAAATTAGTAGAAATTACTCATTATTAGCAAAATTTACTAATTAAGTGACTTAATTTTTTCTTTTAAATTTGTAACTTTTTTTATATAGAAATTCAAATACTAATTACAATTTGTTAAATTAGTAAATTTTACCAATAAATTAACTGAAATTACCATTTATTAATAAAGTTTACTAATTTAAAAGCAAAAATTGAGTCACTATAATTCAAACTAGCAAACGATACAAACGATACGATACAAACGATAACAATATAATACTGTTATACAAATTAGAAATTTTTTTATTAACAAATATAAATTTTTTAAATAATTTCATAATCAAAATTAAAAAAAATAACTTAATTTTATATTTTCAAAAATTTTAATGAAATTTCACGAAAGATTTCCAATATTTCCTAAAATTTTAACAAATCTTTCTAAATAATTCGTAAAAATTATATTATTTTTATAAATAGTAAAATTTTTCGCAAGAATTCAATTATTTTTAATACAATTTTAATAAAATTCTTCTCCATAAAATTTCAATTATTTTAAAAATGTTTAATTAAAATTATTAAAGAAACTCCATTTTTTGACAAAAAATTCAAAGACATTCTGCAAAAAGAATTTAATTACAATATATTTTAAAAAATTCAAACGAAATTCTCCTCGAGAATTAAGTTATTTTCATAGTATACAATTTTTATCGTAGTGTCAGTCCGCAGTACAAACATAGCATAACAAACATTATGAATATTAAATGGAAATTATAATAATTTATATTATTTATTTCCAAAAAATCAGAATTTTATCGAAAGTCCTGATTGAAAAGTTAAGAAAAGAAATTTTTCAAATTTTTTACCTTTTTCTCAATACAATTTAACATTCTGTAAAATAATTTAAATCTTTTTTTTATAACAAATAAAGAAAATTTTAAAAACTTTTTTTTTGTATAAAAAATGAAAGAAGTTATTAATCAATACATATTAAAAAAAAATAATATTTCTGATTTTGTTAAAAAAAAATACTACAAATTTTGTAAAATACTTCAAATTACTTTATTTTTCCTTCAATTTTAAATAAAGAAAAAGAAATTATTCAAATTTTTTCATTAATTTCTAGATAAAACTTAAAATAAATTCATTTTTAGAAGGTTAAAAAATTAAATCTTATTAAAGAAATTCTTCAAATGAAATTAAATATTTTGTTTTTTAATAATTATATGAGAAAGTACACGAGCGTTTTTTTTAGCTAGTAAAATATAAAATATCTTTATATACAGAAAAAAATAAAAATTGTAATTATGAAATACACAAATTCTTCCTACACATTTTTTTATTAATTTAAAATAGAAAAAATTTGTTAAAAATTGTAATTAAAAAATAAAAATTTCACAACTTTTTATTTCAAAAGAAACTAATAATTTAAAACAAATAAACAAAATATAATTATAAAATTTATAAATCAAACATTATTTATTATCAAGAAAAATGTGTTTTCAAAACGAAAAAAAAACAAAAGCATATACAAAAACTAACTTCATACTGCGAACGGACAGAATGAAAAACCACAGACTTTAATAAATTTAATTAATAATAATAATAATTAATAATTAATAATAATTAGGAAACACTTTTACTAATTCAAATTTAAAGAGACATATAAAATTATTTTTCTAATTAAACTCTTAAATTGGAGTAAATTTCAAATTTTACATTAAAGTGGATTTTTTGAAGAGCCTAAAGTTCTGAAGGTTCAAATGAACGAAATTTATTTAATTCTTCTAAAAATTACATTTTTATAGCAATTATTTTGCGTTACTATCCAAAAAATTAATTACTGAGTTTCTATAAGTAAAATTTCAGTTTTAAAATTTTTTTATGATTAGTAATTTATTAAAGTATTTTTAATAAAAAATATTTCGTTCATTTGAACGTTCAAAACTTGAGGATCATATTTTTGTCCTTTCTTGTTTTAATAGAATAGCAATATACGACATTTATATTCGAAAGAAATTGAAAATGATAAATTGCTTTTTCGGTATATATGGAAATATTGAAAAATTTTTTCTTTATCATTTCTGATATGCAATTCTTTTCGTATATAAACCGCTTAGACTTAGAGTGAGATAGAGAGAGAGAGAGAGAGAGAGAGAGAGAGAGAGGAAGTAGAATATACTATTCTTGGCTTTTCAAACCTCCTCCTTCTCTCCCAAAAACCCTCTATCTCTTTTCACTAAAATCGCCCTTGCTTGAAAATCGGCTTTATTTTATCATGAGTTAGCAATGGACCACAATTCGCTTTTGAGACTCACTCGTCATTTCTAAGTACCATGACGTTAAATTCAAATGAGCAACCAAAGCGCGCTAAAGCGCAACCACAATTTCACTCAAGGACCAATTTTCTCATTTTGATATATAGAAACGAAAGCTCGCTTTTTATTCACGACCTCACCATATCCGTGACATCGTAAATTGACGCGAATTTTTTTAAATCGCTTCTCTTATTCCTCTTTTACATTATAAGTAGGTAATTTTCACTTTTAATTATAGAATCAAAATCTTGTCCTTTTTTTTCAATATTAATTACATAAAGTTTTTTTTTTCATTTTTTTAAATTTCTATAGTTCGTAAAGATTACAAATCTTAATTTAAAAATTCTCCTTTTTTCGAACTGAATTCGAGTTTTGGAAAAAAATTCTCCGTTTTTAAATTAAATTCCAGTTTTGGAAAATAAAATTCTCTTCTTTACCTAATATTACGAGAAAGAAGCACTGTGACTCCTGGAAATAAAATCCAGTTAAACCAAATAGAGACCATTTGAATGAAATAAAATCCATTTGGATCGAATAATATACGTTTAGAGGAAACAGAATTAATTTATTGAACCAAGTGAAATATAAATTTGAACCAAATAAAATCCATTTGAACCAAATAAGATCCATTTGCATCAACTAAATCTATTTGACTTAAATAATTATAATTTAAACCAAATAAAATACATTTAAACAAGATAAAATACACATGAACCAAATGAAATCCATTTATTAAATCAAATGAAATCCATTTGAACCGAATAAAAACCATTTTAATAAAATAAATTCTATACGTTTAAAACTTTAAAATAATCAAATAATTCATCGAATTACATTAAAATTTATGTTTCGACCAAATAAAGCAAATTTGAACCAAATAAACTCTCGTTGAATCAAATAAAATCCATTTGAACCAAATAAAATCCATTTGACTTAAATAATAATAATTTAAACCAAATGAAATACAGAAATACATTTAAACCAAATGAAATAAACTTGAACCAAATGAAATCCATTTAAACAAAATAAAAACTATTTTGGTAAAATAAATTCTATACGTTGAAAATAATCAAATAATTCATCGAATCACGTAAAATTGATGTTTCAACCAAATAAAGTCAATTTGAACAAAATAAAATCCGTTTGAACCAAATAAAATCCATTTGAACCAAATAAGATCCATTTGAACCAAATAAAATCCATTTGTATCAAATAAAATCCATTCGAATTAAATAATAACATTTTAAACCAAATAAAATACACTAAAACCAAATAAAATACACTTGAACCAAATGAAATCCATCTATTAAACCAAACGAAATCCATTTGAACCAAATAAAAACTATTTTGATAAAATAAATTCAAAACGTTTAAAAAAATCAAATAATTCATTGAATGACGTAAAATTTATTTTCAAACCAAATAAAGCCAATTTGAACCAAATAAAATCCATTCGAATGAATTGAAATACTTTTAAATGAAATTAAATACATTTGGAGCAAGCAAAATTCGTTTATTAAAGAAAGTCGAGTAATTTTATTGCATAAAGAAACATTTTGTTTAAAACTTAATAAAATCCAATTGAATCCAATAAAACCAAATTTAATTCGAAAGAAATTCATTTGTATCAAATTAAATCCTGTTAGAAGAAAAAAACATTTATTTAAACTAAAAAAAATTTATTTTTTATAAAAATAATAAATGAATGTGTTTTTCTAATTGAAATGATAATAGAACAAAATAAATATAGCGGTCCTTTGATCGTGTTGTGAAAACTAACTAAAATTGTACGAAGCTATTTTAAACCAATAAGTAGAATTAACAAATTCATTTAAGGGAAATAAAGTTTATATTTATGAAATAAAATTTATTTGAGCCGATAAATAAAAGTTATTTTGATAAAATAAAATTCATTTGAATTTAATAAAATCCATATGGATCAAATAAAATCCATTTGAACTAAATAAAATGGATTTGAAACCAATAAAATCCATTTTGATCAAAGAAAATGCGTTTAAAAAAGTAGAACAATTAATTTATTGAACCAAGTAAAATTTATTATTCTTAGTATTATTATTCCCCATGCATGTCCTTTTATATAAAGTAAAATTTAGTTTTCAACCAAATAAGTTATATTGTAAATAAAATACATTTGAACCAAGTAAAGTCCATTTAAATCAAAAATAGAATCTGTTCGAATAAAAAAAAATCTACATGAATTAAGTAAAATACGATTAATCGAAATAAAATTGATTTATTAAAACAAATAAAATCCATTTGTACTAAAAAAATCCATTTAAACCAAATAAAATTCATTTGAACCATAAAATTATTTGGTTGTAATTTAATAATAAACCTTTAAAAGAAGTAAAATAATTTTATTAAACCTAAATAAAAATTATTTTTGAATCAAAAAAATATGTTTGAACCAAATAAAATTTATTTAAACCAAATAAAATCCATTTAAATCGAA
The DNA here is from genome assembly GCA_032873175.1 of Leptopilina drosophilae. Classification (NCBI taxonomy): domain Eukaryota; kingdom Metazoa; phylum Arthropoda; class Insecta; order Hymenoptera; family Figitidae; genus Leptopilina; species Leptopilina drosophilae. Next base: position 55,030,665 of record CM065479.1, read on the forward strand.
CAACATCCATTTGAACCACAAAAATTCTATTTCAATGAAATAAAATATTTTACGTTTGAACGAAATTAAATAATTTATTCAACCATAAGTAAAATTTATTTTTGAACCAAAAAAAGTTCATTTCAACCAGATAAGATCTATTTTTTTTAACTATATGAAATCCATTTTAATCAAATAAAATCCATTTGAATTAAATAAAATATTATAAGGATAAAAGTTTAAACCATGTAAAATAATTTTATTAAACCTAAGTAAAATTTATTTTTGAACCAAAAAAATACGTTTGAACCAAATAAAATCCATTTAAACCAAATAAAATTTATGTCAACCAAACAACATCCATTTGAACCACAAAAATTTGATTTCAATGAAATAAAATATTTCACGTTGAAACGAAATAAAATAATTTATTCGACCATAAGTAAAATTTATTTTTGAACCAAAAAAATCCATTTGAACCAAATAAGATCTGTTTATAACTAAATAAAATCCATTTTTTATCAAATAAAATCCATTTGAATTAAATAAAATATTATAAGGGTAAAAGTTAAAAACATGTAAAATTATTTATGGTACGAAGTAAATATTATTTTTGAACCACAAAAAAATCCATTTGAACCAAATAAGATCTATCTTTAAGTAAATAAAATCCATTTTCATGAAATAAAAACCATTTGAATTATAGAAAATATTATAAGGATAAAAGTTTAAGCAATGTAAAATAATTTTATTAAACATAAGTAAAATTTATTTTTGAACCAAAAAAATACGTTTGAACCAAATAAAATCCATTTAAACCAAATAAAATTCATGTAAACCAAATAACATCTATTTGAAACACAAAAATTTGATTTCAATGAAATAAAATATTTCACGTTGAAACGAAATAAAATAATTTATTGGACCATAAGTAAAATTTATTTTTGAACCAAAAAAAATCCATTTCAAACAAATAAGATCTGTTTATAACTAAATAAAATCCATTTTTATCAAATAAAATCCATTTGAATTAAATAAAATATTATAAGGGTAAAAGTTTAAAACATGTAAAATTATTTATGGTACGAAGTAAATATTATTTTTGAACCACAAAAAAATCCATTTGAACCAAATAAGATCTATCTTTAAGTAAATAAAATCCATTTTCATGAAATAAAAACCATTTGAATTAAATAAAATATTGTAAGGGTAAAAGTTTAAAGCTTAAAACCATGCAAAATAATTTTATTAAACCTAAGTAAAATTTATTTTTGAACCAAAAAAATCCATTTCAATCAAAGAAAATCCATTTCAACCAAATAAAATCCTTTTAAACGAAATAAACTCTATTTGGATTAGATAAAATATTATAATTGTCAAAGTTTAAATCATGCAAAATTATTTATTGAACGAAGTAAAATTTATTATTGAACCAAAAAAAAAAAATCCATTGGAACCAAATAAGATCCATTTCAACCAAATAAAATCCTTTTAAACGAAATAAACTCTATTTGGATTAGATAAAATTTTATAATTGTCAATGTTTAAATCATGCAAAATTATTTATTGAAGGAAGTAAAATTTTTTATTGAACCAAAAAAAATCCATTTAAATCCAGTAAAACCATTTAATTCAAAGTAAAATGAATTTAAATCAATTAATAAAACTATTTATTGAAATGAATTTATGTTTCACGTAAACTAAATCAAAAATTTATTCGTAAATAAATAAATTCATACATCTTCAATAAATAAATAAATAAATGGTTTATTTCTAATGCAGATGATAGGAGAAAAAAATCGATAAAACTGTCCTTTGATCATCTGAAAGTGAAAACCAAAGGAAATGCTATACGTACGTGTATCTTATCTATATACATGCACGCGTGAAATTTCCCTAAGGAAAATCGAAAATTAGATTGGGAAAATGGCACTTGGATATATATATATACATATAGTGTGTATATATACATATAAGGTGTTAAAATTGAAGTTTTCCCACTTGTCCGTTGATTTTCTCTTATCTTTGTCTTCGGGTGGCCATCATTCGAGGCGAGTCGTATAACAACTTTGCTTTTTATGGCATCGTTCGATATAAACCTGTGTCAGCTCTTTAAAAAGTCGTCCTACAGTGAGCAATTGTCGAGTGACGATTATCTCAGTGCAGTGTGTTCTATGACGGTTTTCTACCATCGTCATTTTCTCTCCCTCTCTCCCTCTCTCTCTCTCTATGGATTAACCACTGCATTTTCGCTTCTCGCGCAATCACTATTATATATACTATATAGTTGTGTGTCTGTATATATATAAAAATATATAGTGCTCTGCAATCAAAGAAAGAGAAATTTACTCCTTAGTCTTATCTCGGACAAAAAATATAAAAGAGGAAAAGTAGAGAAAAAATAGTAGTAAAGAACTGCAATAATGGGAATTAAATTCTTTTCTTTTTTTACAATTTTTAAAATAAATATTTGTCGTTAAATTCATTTAATTAAATTAATCTCAAAAGGGTTTTTATACATTTTTTTTCTTTATAAATTTTCTCTCTAAATTTGATTTAGTAAAAATGCCACTGAAAAAAAATATTTGATTCAAAATTCAATTAATTCAAATCATTTGAAAAATTTTCCATTTCATTGAAATAATTTTTATTTGAATCGAATGAATATTTATTTGATTTAAATATCTTGAATTATTTGAATAATAATAAATTCATATTTAATAAATATTTATTTGGTTCAAATAAATGTTTAATAAATATTTACTTGGTTCAAATAAATGTTTAATAAATATTTACTTGGTTCAAATAAATATTTAATAAATATTTATTTGATTTAAATAACTTAAATTATTTGAATAATAATAGATTCATATTTAATAAATATTTATTTGGTTCAATTAAATTTTTGTTTTCAGTGTATTTACTAGTTTGAATTAGTGGCTGACTTTTTGCTTTTGAATATTAAATTTTACTACTTTAAATTCAGAGACTAATTAGGTTCCTGAAGTTGTCATCGATGCTCAGCATCGAAAAGTATTTTTTTTTTATTTTCAGTAAAAACTTTTTAGTTAATTTTACTCCTTTTATTCACTTCAGAAGTAAAAACCAATTTAATAGTATTTTTTAACTTAAAACTTTGGAAAAAGTGAATTGATTTTTTTGGTTTTGTACAAAAAATACTTTTCGATGCTGAGCATCGATGGCAACTTCAGGGACCTGACTAATTTATTGAATTAAATTAATAATAATTTAATTCTAAAAGAAATGCTTTTCAAAATTTAAAGAAAATTCTTAATTTCTTAGAAAATATAATTTATCTTCACTGTTACCTAAAAAGTATCAAATTGCAACGAATTGATCTTAAAAAGTGGACCAAATCATCATTTGATCTAAATTTTTGGATCATTTCGATCCACTTGGGGATTATTTTGACATTTTTGGAAAAACAGTGTTGCGGTCTATCATTAAATTTATTTGAAAAACTTGTATAGTAAATGCCAATATATTTTTTACAGCAACTTGAATTAAAATTCAAAATTTATTTCAATAAAAGTTGGCAAAATTTTCGATTGTTTCAATTTTTTAAAATTATTTTCGGAAATAGACGTATTTTAAAAAAAATTTAGTTTTTTTCAAGAAAGAACTTTACGAAATTTCTGAATTAAATTTTTCAAAACTTTAATACTTTTTGTTAGACAAAAATTTTAAAAACCTTTTAAAATTTAATTAATTCCTAAAATTCCTGCCTATAATGGTTTAAATATTTAATTTTTTTTTTAATTTTACCTGAAATTTTTGTTAAATCAATTCAGAGTTCAACTGTACGAGAATTGAATTATTTAAATAGAAAAATTTTTGTAAATTCATAAAATGATTGAATTTCAAAACAACAATTATATTTCTAGACAATTTTTAAAAAGGAAAAAATAAAATTCTTTAAAATATAAAATTTTAGAGAATTTCCTATTGTTTCAATTTGTTAAAATTATTATTGTGTATTGAAGTAGCTTTTTCTTTAAAAATAATTTTAATTACTATTTTTCAAAAACTTAATTTTTTTGAAAAATTTCCAAATTAAATTTTTCAAATTTTAATCACTTTTGTAAAATAAATATTAAACTAATTTATTGTTCTTTATTTGCTGAAAATTTCAAAATACTTAAAAATTTTAACTACAAGTCTTTTAGAATTCAAATAATTTTCTAAAATTTTGAAATAATATTATTGAAAATTTAATTAATTTAATTTAATTTAATTTTCAAGGAAGCTAACAATTTAAAATACTTCACATTTAACACGGATTATGTCGATTATCATCTATCTTCTATATTAATAAAGTTCGTGATCCGGTATCTGTTCGAAGTTTGAAGTTAGTTGTTGTTTGCTTTTTTGTTTCTCAACTTTTTTTATACTTTTTCTTTTCAAATATTTTCAATTTTAAAATAATGTATTAAAAATTATCGAATTATTGCAGAGAAATGTATCAAAAAATTTGACAATAATAGAATTCCTTCTAAAAATGTTATTAAATTCTGGTGAAGAAATTTATTAAAATTTTTAAAAATCCTAATTAAATTCTTTTGAAGAATTTCTTTGAATTTTTTTAACTAATGGAGTTTTTTAAAAATTTTAATTGAAAATTTTGAAAGCAATTGGATTTTATGAAGGAGAATTTTATTAAAATTCTACGAAAAATAATTCATTTTTTACGAAGAATTTCATTATTATTTTTAAAAATAATTGAATTGTTCCGAAGAATTTATGAAAATTTTAGAAAATAAATGAATTTTACGTTAGTATTTGAAGATTAAAATTCTTTCGAGAAATTACATTAAAATTGTTTTCAAAATAATTAAATTTCTGCAAATAAGGATTTTACTATTTATAAACATGAATGAATTATTGCAAAGAATTTTATTTGTTAGAAAAATAATTGAAATGTTTCGAAAGAATTTATTAACATTTTGAGAAATATTTCAATTGTTATGAAGAATTTTATAGAAATAATTGAAAATAATGAAATTTTTTTTCTTTTTTATAAATATTTTGACAATAATTGAATTATTTTTAAAGAATTTAAAATTCTTGTTGAAATAGAATTTTATGGAAATTTTTCATAAACTAATTAAATCTTTTCGAGTCATTTTATTTAAATTGGATTAAAAATAATTTAATTTTTGTAAATATTTTACTACTTAAAAAAATAATTGAATTGTTTTCAAGAATTTATTAACATTTTAGGAAATAAATAAAACTTATGAAAGTATTTAAAAATATTTAAATATTTAAAAATTTATATTTGAAAATAAAAAATTAGGTAATTTGCATAACAACAACAAAGTGAATAACATGTTCCGCGCGCTTGCGTTCGTTGTAATTTTTTTTAATTTAATGTTTCAAATTTAAATTAAAAATATTTTTTTATTTAATTAAAAAAATAAACTTATACGTATTAGAAATTGAAGATTAATATTATTCGTAAAATAGTAAGAAACGAGTGTTAATTATTTATTGATAGAATGAAATTTCTTGGTAATAATTAATTATTATAATTTAATGAAAGAATATTTTCGTTTTCAGTTGGGAGCAATGTGAACGAGCCGCCGATTTTGGCAACTGGAGGCTATCCAATGGGACTGACACTTCCAGAATCAACACCTGTCGGAACGAAGGTCTTCACATTAAAAGCACACGATCCAGAGGGTTCACCTGTCAAATATGGAATTCAGTTAACCGACAAGTTTATCGTTGATCCACAAACAGGCGTCATATCCCTCGCCAAACCTCTTAATCGTGAGGTAATGTATAATTAATAATCTCTTCGTATTTAATTTCAAATTCCATTCATCTCTTCTTTTTTCTTCTTTTTTTTAAATTAATTTAATACAATTAAAGCTCGAACTATGGGTTCTTAAATACAGTAAAGATCCATAAATTTGCTTAAAGTCCGTGAAAGTCAGTTTAAAAAAAAAAAAGATCCGTAAAGTCCGTAATTTAGATTGAGAAAAGACGAAAACTTCGTGAATTGTACGATAAAATAAGAATATTTAGAAAATTTGCCTTTGCATTGGAGAAATTCAATTATTTTCAAATTATTTGTGAAAATAATCGAATCTCTAAAAAGAATTTTATTATTTATAAAAAATATTTATTTTTGCGAAGAATATTTTGTTAATAATTGAATTTCTGCAATAATTCCCTAACTTTTCGAAAATTGAATTTTTTTCTTGCTTTTAACAAAAACTACATTCTATAAATGCATTATTTTTAAGAAAATTATTTAAAATAATGCATTTATAGAATAATTTTAGTTGAAAACACGAAAAAATTTAATTTTGAAAAAATTACGGAATTATTGCAGAAATTAAATTCTTTTTAAGAGTAATAATATTCTTCGCACAAATAATTTAACTCATTGCAGAAGTCCGTAATTTAGATTGAGAAAAGACGAAAACTTCGTGAATTGTACACTGAAAAAAAAATTTATTTGATTCAAATAACCGATTATTTGTCTATAATCAAATAAATATTTACTTGAATCAAATAATTTTTATTTGAATCAATTAAATAATATTTGCTTCAAATACTGAAATATTTGATTCAAATACAATTTATTTGATTCAAGTAAATATTTATTTGATAATAATCAAATAATCGGTTATTTGAATCAAATAAATTTTTTTTTCAGTGTACGATAAAATAAGAATATTTAGAAAATATGCCTTTTGCATTGCAGAAATTCAATTATTTTCAAAAGTAATAAAATTCTTCGCAGAAATTCAATTATGTGAACAACATTTTTTTTTTAAATTTTCGTCAAAATTTCTATTCTCTTTAGAAGTAATTAAATAAATAATTCCTCTCCGAAGTTCAATTGTTTTCAAAAAATTTTAATAAAATTTATGGCAAAGTTTGAATTGTTCTTAAAAAATTTCGGAATTTTTCAATTTTTTCACTCACAATTCTGTGGAATTAATTTTTTTTTAAAGAATAATTCAGGATTTTTTTAATGAAATTATATGACCTTTTGATTTTCTAATGTATATTGGAGAATTGGAATTTTAAAAACTTGAATTATAATCAAGGGAATTTGAAAATTTTTAAGGAACTTTTTTAAAAATTAATAAAACTAATGCATTTATGAAATAATTTTAATTATAAACACGAATAAAAATTTAATTTTGGAAAAGTTACGAAATTATTGCAAAAATTCAATTATTTTCAAGAGTAATTGTTAATAATTGAATTTTCGCAATAATTCCCTAACTTTTCGAAAATTGAATTTTTTTCGTGCTTTTAACAAAAACTATATTCTATAAATGCATTACTTTTAAGAAAATTGTTAAAAATAATGCATTTATAGAATAATTTTAGTTGAAAACACGAAAAAAAATTTAATTTTAAAAAAATTACGGAATTATTGCAGAAATTAAATTCTTTTTAAGAGTAATAATATTCTTCGCACAAATAATTTAACTTATTGCAGAAGTCCGTAATTTAGATTGAGAAAAGACGAAAACTTTGTGAATTATACGATAAAATAAGAATATTTAGGAAATTTGCCTTTGCATTGCAGAAAATCAATTATTTTCTAAAGTAATAAAATTCTTCGCAGAAATTCAATTATATGAGCAACATTTTTTTTTTAAATTTTCGTCAAAATTTCTATTCTCTTTAGAAGTAATTAAATAAATAATTCCTCTCCGAAGTTCAATTATTTTCAAAAAAATTTTAATAAAATTCTTGGCAAAGTTTGAATTGTTCTCAAAAAATTTCGGAATTTTTCACTTTTTTCACTCACAATTCTGTGGAATTAATTTTTTTTTTAGGAATAATTCAGAATTTTTTTTAATAAAATTATATGAGGTTTTGATTTTCTAATGTATATTGGAGAATTGAAATTTTAAAAACTTGAATTAAAATCAAGGGAATTTGAAAATTTTTAAAAAAACTTTTTTAAAAATTAGTAAAAATAATGCATTTACAGAATAATTTTAGTTAAAAACACGAATAAAAATTAAGTTTTGGAAAAGTTATGGAATTATTGCAAAAATTTAATTATTTCCAAGAGTAATAATATTCTTCGCAAACATTAAATATTTTCTGAAAATAATAAAATTTTTCTTTGCGATTCAATTATTTTGACAAATAATTAAACAAATAAAACTCATTGCAGAATTTCAATTATTTTTAATGAAATTTTATTTGAATTTCCCGAAAAATGTAATTATTCTTAAAAATGTAATTGAAATTCGTCGAAAGGTTCTAATTATTTAATAATTAAATGATAAAATTCTGAATGGGAATAGAATTTTAAAAAATATTCAATTATTCAAAAAAAATTTATTTTTGTATTTAAATAATTAAATTCTCCTAGAATTTTCTATGAAAATTGATTCAGAAATGTGTTTTAGTTTAAATTTGTGATAAGTGAATATTTTCTACTCTTCTCAATAATTAAATTATTTTCGCATAAATAATAAAATTCGTCAAATGAATTCAATTATTCAAAAATTTATTGATACAATTCTTTATGAGAATTCAGTTTTATAAAACATGCAATAATTTAATAAATTATTATTTTTTTATTTAAATATTTAATCACTAGTAGAATTTAGAAATAATTGAATTTTGAAAAGTTTTCAAATTGAAATCATTGAAAACCTTAATTCTTTACTTTTTTAACTAACAATTCGGTGGAATTAATTTTTTTGAAAAAGAATAATCACAGATTTTTTTTTTATTAAATTATATGAAGTTTTTATTTTCTAATGTATATTTTTAAAAGACGAATTTACGTATAATTAAAATTTTCAAAACTTTAATTGAAAACAAGGGGATTTGCAAATAATTTTTTTAAAATTATTCAAAATAATCACATTTTTAGGAATAATTACATTTTTCGGGAAATTCGAATAAAATTGTATTAAAAAAATTGAAATTCTGCAATGAGATATATTATTTGTCCAATTATTTGTGAAAATAATCGAATCTCTAAAAAGAATTTTATTATTTATAAAAAATATTTAATTTTTGCAAAGAATATCTTGTTTATAATTGAATTTCTGCAATAATTCCCTAACTTTTCGAAAATTTAATTTTTTTCGTGTTTTTAACAAAAACTATATTCTATAAATGCATTATTTTTAAGAAAATTATTAAAAATAATGCATTTATAGAATAATTTTAGTTGAAAACACGAAAAAATTTTAATTTTGAAAAAATTACGGAATTATTGCAGAAATTAAATTCTTTTTAAGAGTAATAATATTCTTCGCACAAATAATTTAAGTCATTGCAGAATTTCAATTATTTTTAATACAATTTTATTCGAATTTCTCGAAAAATGTAATTATTCTTAAAAAATTTGATTGAAATTCGTCAAAAGAATTCAATTATTTAAAAAATTGTGGGTGAAATTTCTAATGGAATTTGAATTTAAAAAAGCATTTAAATATTTAAAAAATTTATTTTTGAGTTTAAATAATTCAATTCTCCTATAATTGTCTAATAAAAATTGATTGAAAAATGTATTTTAGTTAAAATTTAAGATAATAACTGAATATTAATATTGAATTCTTAAATTGACGTGAATTTTTAGAAATAACTGAATTCTTGTAATATTATTTTAAGTTTTTTTTCTAATATATATTTAGTTGAAGAATTTGACGAATAATTGAAAATCCGTAAAATTAAACATTGCAAATAAATGGATTTGGAAATTTTCAAAGAACTTTTTAAAAAATTATTAAAGGTAATCAATTTAAAGAAGAAGTTAAATTAAAAATTCTAGAAAATAATAATTAAATTGACGTACACGTTACTTTATTTTTCAAAAGCTTTGAGTTTTATTAAAGCATTCGTATAATTAAAAAGTAGAAATGATGGAAATTATTTCCCTATGAAACTTGAGAATTTTTAAATAAAGAGGACAAAAAATTGCATAATTTATATCAGTCAAATGAAATTTTTTATAAAAAAGTATATAAGAAACAAAATTTATTTGTTAATAACATTTTTTTTTTAATTTTCGAAATTTTCTAATATTAACCATTTTATTATAAATCATCAAAAATATTAGAAAAATAGATAAATTTTCAAATATATTAATAAAAATTATTTACCATCTATTAAAATAGATAAAAACTTTTAGTTTTTTCTTTTTTCTCCTATTTTTAAATGATTAATTTTGTTCATGACGAAAAATTAAAAAATAAAAAAATTCCCAATTAAATAACAAATATTTAATATTAATTAAAGTAGATAATCACTATTAGTTTTTTCTTTTTTCTCCTACTTTTAAATGATTAATTTTGTTCATATGAGGAAAAATAGAAATATAAAAGAATTCTCAGTTAAATAATAAATATTATATTTTATTCCAAATAACAAACTAAAATTACAATCAGTTTAATATTCATGCAAATTAATATAGAAACAAAGAAAGAAAAATATTTCACAGTATAATGAAAAACTTTCCGCAATGTTGAACTGCATTATATATACATTTATATTTATAAAGGAAAAATGAGATGCTGTCGTTGAATAAAAATGTGACAAAAAATGAATAATTGATGATTTTATACTGCATAAAGTAAATTATTAAATGTTCTCGAATGACCCACAGCACAGTGTATTTTAAGCAAAACCAAAAGCAAAAAAAGCATAAAATTTCAAGCGAAAACAAATGATTTATGACATTTAAAATTGAGATAGGACAAGAGTTCTCTTTTTTTTGCCTGTGTAAAATGTGAGATAAAATATAAAATACAACCGATGGTTTGATTCCGATGTAAATCTCTCGTTTTTTTTACAGACAGAGAAAGAGAGAGATTTTTTTTTTAAATAACTAAAGTGACGTTCATGACTTTAAAAATAACAGACTATCTACATAAAAAAAGAGAATTTCTTATTTGGATATTGGAAAAGATTTGCAAATAAAGGGAAAATTGAATGAAGAATATTAAATTTACTTTAAACATATAGTTCTAAATAAATACAGTGCGAGACTCAGTGACGATATTAGGTAATATTTTAAATAAATTGATTGATAACAAAAAATTTTTCATCAATTTATTAAAATAATTTAATTCTCTCTCTGAATGAAAAAAAAGAGCCAACACTAAAACATTGCTGGTCCAGCTGAAAAAAAAATTGCAATCAAGAAAGCAGTCAAGTGTTAATTTAGTGATGAGATAAAGTTAAACCAAATTTAAAGTTACCCTTAAACTTTCTTAATGGAAGGAAACAAGAAATTGGCTTTGATGTGTGACCTAATTTAATTAACTTCTATCAACAAAAAAATTTACCTCTAATCTAATTGAAATTGTTTAAAGAAAAAAAATTGTTAGAATAAAAAAAATTGTAAAAAAAATTGTAAAATGAATTGTATTGAAAAAGAAATGATTACAATTTCCTGCATTATACATATAACAATTTTTTTCATTATATAAATTTTTTTACTACATTATGCACGTAAGGAAAATAAATAAAAAAAAAATAAAAAAAAAATAAATCCATCCAAGCATTATTTTTTCAAAATGTTTTACAATTTAATTTATTTTTTAATTAGACACACAATTTTTTTCATAGGAAAAATAAATTAAAAAATAAATAATTTTAATCTTTTTTTGAGTACAAATTAAGGCTCCAATTTCAGACAAAAATATAAACAATAGAAAGTAAAATTTGAACATTATACTTTAAAATTTGCAATTCAATTATTATTTTCAAGACTTTTTGACTAAACATCTTTTTTAAATTGATTATTTTTAATAATTTTCCAAAAAGTTCTTTGACAATTTTCAAATCAATTTATTTACAATGTTCAATTTTACGAAATTCCAATTATTCGTGACATTCTTCTATTAAATTTATATTAAAAAATGAAACCTTAAAATAATATTAAAAAAAATTTAGTTATTTCTAAAATTTCACTTCAATTTAAGAATTAATTATTAATATTCAATTATTTTTTCAAATTTTAACTGAAATACATTTTACTGCTAGTTTCAGGCGACTATTTTTCGATCAATTTTAATTAGAAAATTCTAGGAGAATTGAAATATTTCAATACAAAAATAAAATTTTTGAGTATTAAAATGTTTTTTTTAATTCAATTTCCATTAGAAATTTCATCGACAAGTTTTTAAAAAATTGAATTCTTTCGACGAATTTCAATCAAATTTTTTAAGAATAATTACATTTTTCGAGAAATTCGAATAAAATTGTATTAAAAATAATTGAAATTCTGCAATGACTTAAATTATTTGTGCGAAGAATATTATTACTCTTAAAAAGAATTTAATTTCTGCAATAATTCCGTAATTTTTTCAAAATTAAATTTTTTTTCGTGTTTTCAACTAAAATTATTCTATAAATGCATTATTTTAAATAATTTTCTTAAAAATAATCCATTAATAGAATGTAGTTTTTGTTAAAAACACGAAAAAATTAAATTTTCGAAAAGTTAGGAAATTATTGCAGAAATTCAATCATTAACAAGATATTCTTCGCAAAAATTAAATATTGTTTATAAATAATTAAATTCTTTTTAGAGATTGGATGATTTTTACAAATAATTGGTCAAATAATATAACTCATTGCAGAATTTCTATTTTTTTAATACAATTTTATTCGAATTTCTCGAAAAATGTTATTATTCCTAAAAATTAGATTATTTTGAATAATTTTTAAAAAAATTATTTGAAAATTCCCTTGTTTTCAATTAAAGTTTTTAAAATTTTAATTATACGTAAATTCGTCCTTTAAAAATATACATTAGAAAATAAAAACTTCATATAATTTAATAAAAAAAAAATCCGTGATTATTCTTTTTCAAAAAAATTAATTCCACCGAATTGTTAGTTAAAAAAGTGAAAAATTAAAGTTTTCGGTGATTACAATTCGAAAACTTTTCAAAATTTAATTCTTTCTAAATTCTACTAGTGATTAAATATTTAAATAAAAAAATAATAATTTATTAAATTATTGCATGTTTCATAAAACTAAATTCTCATATAGAATTGTATCAATAAATTTTTAAATAATTGAATTCTTTTGACGAATTTTATTATTTATGAAAATAATTTAATTATTGAGAAGAGTAGATAATATTCAATTATTATCTCAAATTTTAACTAAAATACATTTCTGAATCAATTTTCATAGAAAATTCTAGGAGAATTGAATTATTTAAATACAAAAATAAAATTTTTTTTGAATAATTTAATATTTTTTGAAATTAAATTCCCATTCAGAATTTTATCATCAAATTTTTAAATAATTAGAATCTTTCGACGAATTTCAATTACATTTTTAAGAATAATTACATTTTTCGAGAAATTCGAAGAAAATTTCATTAAAAATAATTGAAATTCTGCAATGAGTTATATTATTTGTTTAATTAATTGTCAAAATAATTGAATTGCAAAGAAAAATTTTATTATTTTCAGAAAATATTTAATTTTTGCGAAGAATATTATTACTCTTGAAAATAATTGAATTTTTTCAATAATTCCGTAACTTTTTCAAAATTAAACTTTTATTCGAGTTTTTAACTAAAATTATTCTATAAATGCATTATTTTTACTAATTTTTAAAAAAGTCCCTTGAAAATTTTCAAATTTCTATGAATTTAGAAACATTTCCAAACAATTTCATTGTGTAAATACAGGAAAGCTTCTGAGAATTTGGAAACAATCTCATATAGTTAAATAAATTTCTATGTAACTTCGAATTATATAATTTAAAAAAAATATAATTTAAACTTTTTTTAGAAAAATTAATTCTTTCAAATTTCCAGTTAAAAGTATTGAAAATTCAAATTTTTAAATATTTTAATTTGAAGCCTTTTTAAAATTATCCAAATATTTGAATAATTTATTGAATAATTGAATGTTTTTTAAGTTTTAATTTTTATGAAGAATTTTATCAACAAATTTTTAAATAATTTAATTCTTTGAACGGGTTTTAATGAAATTTTTAAGAATAATTAAATTTTTAGAGGAATTCGTTTAAAATTTTACGAAAAATTATTAAAACTCTGCGATGAGCTTTATTACTTATAGAAATAATTATTGAATTCCAAAAAAAATTTATTTTCTTATGTATGTAATTAAATTCATAAAAAAAATTATTATACTGAATTTAATTAAATTATTGCCATGAAATTTATTTAAAAATTTTAATAATTAATTTCACGTGCAATTTCTACTATATTTATGAACATAATTAAATGTTTGAGTACAGTTTTACTAAATTTTATTTCTAACAATGAAATTGTTTACGGAATGTTATTAAAATAGTAGATTTTAAAAATCGTTGCAATGAGGAACATTTTTGAAAATAATTTTATTTTTGAGAACAATTTCGCTTATTTATAAAGATAATTGTAATTAATGAGAATTTTTCTTGAAATTTTAAACATAATTGTATTTCTTCATTCACTTTGTAACATCTCCAAAAGAATTAAATTCTTTTGATGAATTTTAAAAATAACATTTTTTAGAATAATTACATTTTTTGGGGAATTCGATTAAAAATTGCATTGCAAATAATTGAATTTCTGCAATGAGTTACATTATTTATGCAAATTATTGAATTCCTAAAAAGAATTTTATTAAAATTTTTGAACATAATTTAATTTCTGCGAAGAATTTTACTGCTTTTGAAAATAATTCAATTTCTGCATTTATTTGTAACTTCTCCAAAATTCAATTAAAAATAAATTTTTTTAACTAAAATCTTAAAACTTACATTATGTTTAATAACATTAATTAAGTCTATATTGACAAATTTAACTAATTTCACGAAGAATTTCAATTTAAAAATTGAAAAGAAAAAGAATTGAATTAAAATTGAATTTTCCAAAAATCTATTGGCTAAAGTTTCGAACCTTCAAATGAACAAAAATTTTTTTTCATCTTAAATGTTTTTGAAATATATTATGCAGAAAAAAACAATAGAATTTGAACAATATTTATATTAAAATTAATTCGTTTTAATCTAAAAAATAATTTTTTTAAAAGAAATACAAATGAGAAGAAGTAAAACAAAAATTGTCGTTCATTTGAACGTTCAAAACTTTAGGACCGTAAAAATCTAAATTTTTCAAAGTTGCTAATTTCGTTGAAAATTGAATTTTTTAAAATTTTCAAATTAAAACCATTCAAAGTTCATCTATTTTCGAAACTTTTAAATCCAACTCTTTTGAAATTGAATTAATTTTGAAACAATAAAGTAAAATTTCCATGAAATAATTTTTATGTAATAATTGTTCAAGAATTTTTTTATTTAAAATGAAATTATTGTTAGAATTGGAAAAAATTGAGGATTTCGTATTAGAATTTTTGATGATTTCATAGTTTACGATCCAAACAAAAAAATCACAAAAATTCAGAATTCAATTATTAACAAGATATTCTTCGCAAAAATTAAATATTGTTTATAAATAATTAAATTCTTTTTAGAGATTGGATGATTTTTACAAATAATTGGTCAAATAATATAACTCATTGCAGAATTTCTATTTTTTTAATACAATTTTATTCGAATTTCTCGAAAAATGTAATTATTCCTAAAAATTAGATTATTTTGAATAAATATTAAAAAAAAATATTTGAAAATTCCCTTGTTTTCAATTAAAGTTTTTATTTCATGAATTCTAAAAGATTAATTTTTCCAGTACTTTGTCTGATGATTTTTCCTTGAATGTTTCTATTTTTTTTTTAAATTACTAATTTTAGTTTTTTAAAAAAAATTATGTAAGAAGTTTGCTGGTATGTTAAGAAATATGTTAGAAGTAAGCAAAAATTGTTACGACTATAAAACATAAGTAAATAAAAATAAAATAAATAATATGAAAAAAATTCCGCAACAGTAAATTGTCGAGTAGAAAACATCCATTCAAGTCAGACCAATCTGACTTTGACAAATCTTCATGTGCACCAAACAGCAATCTCACTAAAACTTATAAACTTCTGCTATACAATATTTTTTCAAAAAATTTTATTCTCCACTTTTTGAAATAACAGGAAATAAGAATTCGGAGTTTACAAGTTTATAGAAATATGTTTGGCTGGTATTCCTTATGCAAAAAAAAAGAAAAAACTGCCGAAGACGAAACTTTGAAATCGAGAGATATGCTAAAAGTTGGCAGATATTCAAATTTTGCATCTCAGGACATTTCGTATACATGTGTATGTATATATGTATAGCTCGGCATTTTCCGGAAGTGAAACGATCATACATGATACAGTTGGCCCCTTTCTCTCTCTCTCTCTCTTCTTTTCGCATTTGTCGGATAATTCGTTCCACATTCTTCGGCTTCCTGTCTCGCCCAGATGGTGGAGGCAGTTGAAAAGGCGAATAACACAATAATACCTGTGTACACGCTTGGCAACGTGAATTGCTTTACATAGCAAAAAACTACAAAGTGAACTTTTAATTTTCTCAAAAACTCGATAAATTCGCATTTCAGCCTCTTTCCGCTTCAAATCACGTGTTCTTCAATTTATTTTTTACTCTCTTCGCGAATTGTTCCTTTTCTATTCTTTTTTTTAATTCGACAAATTATTTAATACTCCGAGCACTGAGGAAATTTTTTTCAATTTTTTTCACTAAAAATGAGAAAAAATAGTTTTCAATTCTAAGCATGGATGACAATTTCAGGAACCTTGTTAATCCAAGATCCTAAAGTTCTTAACGTTCAAATGAACGAAATTTATTTATTTCTTCAGACAATTAAACGTGCTTTTTGTGTGTCCATTTTCTTTATTTTGACAATTGATTTCCTTCACTGAATTCTTTTCTGTTATTTCTTTCTTTATAATATTTTCGATTCTATAACATGATTTAATTATAATTTCTTGTGATTTTTCTATTTTTCCTTAAATTGTGTTTTGACCATTTCCTATAATAAATTTGACCGTTCCCTAAATTAATTGATAATTGAATATTGTGTAAATCCATGAATATTTCATTTTCCCCAATTATATTTTGACCATTCCCTGAATTTATTATATAATATATTATATTATATATATATTATATATTATATATATTATATATTATATATTATAATATATAATTTATTATATTTATTATAATTTTTACTTTGCCTAAACTTTGTAATTTGACATAGTGTTTAGGGTCCTAAATAAGCGTGCCAACAAATTTTTGCAAAATTTATAATATTTAATATTAAATACCTATTTGCAATCATATTGTAAACTGTTGATCAATTTCCTGAAGTTGTCATCGACGCTTAGCATCGAAAAATATTTCTTATGCAAAACAGAAAAATTCACTTAATTTTTCCCAATGTTTTAGGTTAATAAAATACTTTTGAATAGTTTTTTGCTTCCTAGGTGAAAAAAAGAAGTGAAAATAGTTCAAATTTTCACTAAAAATGAGAAAAAATAGTTTTCAACTCTAAGCATTGATGATAATTTCAGGAACCTTCTTGATCCAAGATCCTCAAGTTCTTAACGTTCAAATGAACGAAATTTATTTATTTCTTCAGAAAATTAAACGTGCTTTTTGTGTGTCCAATTTCTTTATTTTGACTTTTATTTGACAATTGATTTCCTTCACTGAATTCTTTTCTGTTATTTATTTCTTTATAATATTTTCGATTCTATAACATGATTTAATTATAATTTCTTGTGATTTTTCTATTTTTCCTTAAATTGTGTTTTGACCATTTTCTATAATAAATATATTGTGATTGTGTTATATTTTCCCCAATTATGTGTTTTGACCATTCCCTAAATTAATTGATAATTGAATATTGTGTAAATCCATGAATATTTCATTTTTCCCCAATTATATTTTGAGCATTCCCTGAATTTATGAATTTTCATGAATATTTAAAATTGTGTATTTATGTGGAATTCGAATTTAATTTAATTTACGTTGGATTTTTTTGGGATAAAATTGTAAATCTTGGAATTTCCGTGACGAACAAATCTTTAATTTATTGTTTCGATTACTGTTAATTTTTAATCAATTGTATAAAATTTTGTAATATAAATGAGTAATTAAAATCGTGATTGTTTTTAGATAAATTCTCTATTAATTGATTTTTGATTGTAGATAATTGATTTTTTTAGTCTTTATTGGTATCGTCCACCCCTCTCTACTGTTTAATTTTGAGTTGCCGAGTAATTTCGAAGTCGTTACTGGTAATTAATTTTCTTTTGTAATTTAACTAAGTCTGGCGCCCAACAATATTTTTTTTTTTTATTTAATTTGTAATAATTTAATTTCTTTATTTTTGCGACGCCAGTGTAACCTGAAATTTATTTATTGCTTTTAATTTAGTTTATTTAATTGACTGGCATTTAACCTGGTGGTCTTGTATGTCAATAATTAAACATCAATTTGATTTTTTTGAGGTTATATTTTTTTGTGATATATAACTAAATGAATTTTTTTGTTATTTCGATAAATAATTTTGTGGGTTACACTTGTTGATCCAAGATCCTAAAGTTCTTAACGTTCAAATGAACGAAATTTATTTATTTCTGTAGAAAATTAAATTTTTATTGTCATGATTTTGCTTCACTATCCAAAAAATTAATAACTGAGTTTGTTGACGTAAAATTTTAGTTCTGAAATTTTTTTTCTGATTAGTAAATTATTTAAATTTCTTGAATAAAAAATATTTCGTTCATTTGAACGTTCTAAACTTGGGGATAATGTTGATCCTTGAAAAAAATGTTGTTATTCAAAATTATAGAGAAAACAATGAATTAAATAAAAATAAAAATTTCATAAAAATAAATAAATATATTTTAATAATATTATTTTTAAAAATGACAAAACTTAATTTTTTTAACAATTTGTTTAAACAAAAAATTTTTAATATTAATTTTTTTTAATGAAAATATTAAAGGATTTTTTTATTTTTTTATTTTCTATTATATATTTATATTATTTTTTTATGAAATAAACTTCATTGTGTACTAAACCGACAGTTTAACTATAAAAATGGTGTTTTTCATTATTTATTATTGATATTTCTGCCTAATTATATAATGTTTCTAAATAAAAATAATTTTTATTTTCATAAATAATAATAATAATGATTTTATCTCTATTGTCTAAGTTTGTTTAATAAAATTATAGTTTTTGAACGTTAAAGGAATTGTTTTAATTTTTTTTCCATTAGCTTGACTCGAAGTGATCTTAATGATCATTAAGATCACTTCGAGTCAAGCTACTGGAAAAAAAATTAAAACAATTCCTTTAACGTTGTGACAAAAAGTTTTGTAAAATTTTTAAATGTTTTTCAAGATATTTGCAATCGTATAATTTCGAACTTGGTTCAGAAATTTTCATCTCGTAAACTAATAATCGTAGAAAAGAATTTCGTTTTTCAAAATTGTACATAAAACATTAAACTTTAATACAATTATTTTCAAAAATGGCAAAATTTAATTTTTAAATATTTGTTTAAACAAATTTTTTCATTCTTGTTCAATTGCCCGAATTTTCGAGTTATGAATTTTCGAAATTTTTGATATTTAAAAGTAGGCCTATTTTCAATACCTTGTAAGTCTAAAAGTAAATAATTATAAACCATAATAATAACAATAAATAATAATAATAATAATAATAAATAATTTGAGTTCAGAAAAAAGTTGCCAAAGAATGAAAGTTTTAATTTTCTTTCGATTTTTAAGAAATGTAAAAAAAATTATCCCGTCAGTTTTTTGGAAAATCTTCTCCACATTATAGGATGTAAATAAATTTTTAAAAAGTAAAAAAAATCGAGTCCAAAGTAAAAAAAATTAATTTCTTTATAAAAAAATTTTTTTGTTAAAATAAAAAATTTTTAACTTTTGTTTTCTTATTTTTCAAAGTCGAAAGACTTTTTTTTATTCACTCAAACTGGAAATTTGGGTTAGTAAAATTTGTTAACTACATTGAATTAACCATTAACTTTTTGCTTTTGAATTATAATAAAGTTTACTAATTAAAAAATTAGTAATACTAATTAGTAATTATTATTAAAAGAAGCAAAATAATGAAAAGAAAAGTGAAGAAGTAAAAAAAAATTATGTCAAACATAAAAAATAAAAATTTGTTCGATTAAATAAAATCGTTTCGACTTAAAGAAAAATAAATTTTCTGTTGCGGATCAAAATAGATAAATTAACTCAGGTCAACTAAATGAAGAGTAATTTATGTCTGATCAAAATTGTTTATCTCTACTTAAAATTAATAGAATACTTTGTAAATAAAGTTGATTGTTCTTAAAAGAATTTCTCGTCTGATCAAATTTGTTAATTTTTACTAAAAAAGGAAAAATTAATTGAATAATCGTTTTTATCTTATTAAGTAGTCTAGCCGTCTGGAAAAGAAACGATTTTTTTACTTAACGGACAAAGGTTGTTTTTCGAATTCATTTTTTCTACTTTGGGATAGTTTTTGTCTGACCAAACGACTATATTTTTACTTAAAATGTTAGAAAGTTTAGAAAAAATGCTATTTCATTGAAAATAGGTTTTTTTGGACAAAATTGATTATTTCTTATTATTATTTATATAATATTTTATTATTATATTATTATTAATATTATTATGATTATTATTATTATTTTTATTATTATTATTATTATTATTATTACCATTATTATTATCATTATTATTATAAAGTATTTATATATTATTATTTTTTCCTACTGTAAAAAATTATTGTTTGTCAAACATTTTTCATTTTCTTCTTAAATACAAGAAATTACAATACTTGACTAAAACTTTTTATTTGATTATATAGTCTCGTTGTCTGACAAATTAGCGTTTTTTCTACTAAAGTAAAAAAAATCTTTTTTTGTTGATTTTTTTCAAATTATAAACTTTTTTCTACTGAAGTAAATAAAATCTTTTTTGGTTGATTTTTTCAAAATAAGAACCTTTTTTCTACTTAATTTAAAAAAATCTTTTTTGGTTGTTATTTTTCCCAATTAAGAAACTAGCTTTTGTCTCACCAAACGGCGATATTTCTACTTAAACACTAAAATACTCTTGAAAAAATGTTATTTCTTTAAAAATAGTTATTTTCCATTAAAAATTATTAATTTCTACTTAAATGTAAAAATTGCCTTGAATAAAAGTTTATTTCATAATTAATCAGTCTCTATGTCTGACAAAGTAGTGTTTTTTCTACTGAAGACAAAAAAATTGCCTTTTCGTAAATTTTTCTCGACTTTAAAATATTTTTTTTGCTGACCAAAAGGCTATATATTTCTACTTAAAACGAAAAAAAATACAAAAAACTACAAAAAAAAATTTCTTTTTCTTAAAAACTAGTTTTCGTCTGACGAATTTTTTGGGTATATTTCTATACTTAAAAATGTTCTGATTAAAAGTTTTTATTTGTTTTAAACGAGTTTTCTGGCTAAATAAAAATATGTCCACTTAAAAGAAGAAATTGATCGTTCTAGAATATTTATTTATACTTTAATATAGTTTTTGTCTGACGTAAGAGTAAGTCGACTTGAAAAATTTAAAAAAAAGTGCTAAAAAATATAAATAAATATTTATTTAAATATTAATATAAATAAAATGTAAATATAAAGAATAAAAAAAATAAATAAAATACTTGAAAATGTCAGATAAAAAAAAATAAATAAAAGTAAATAAAAATAAATAAAAAAAAATAAATAAATAAAAATTAATAATAAATAAATAAATAAATAATAATAATAAATAATAATATAATAATAATTAATAATAAATGCCAGTAGTAGTTACTACTCGAGAAATAAAAATTGTAAATTAAAAGAAAAGAAAAAAAATTGTAGTAATTAAAAAGTAAAAAAAATTTTTATCAAACAAATAAAAAATAAAGTTTGTCTGACTAAGAAGTACAATTTTCTACTCAAACAAACAACAATTTTTGCCGCATTTTTTTTTCTTCGATTGAATAAATTTTTCTCTCACAATTTTCATTTCCTCTCTGTCTTTCTCTATTCATATTTTATTCCAACTTTTTCCGTTTACCTATTACTCAGTAAAAATCAATTCTCCACATAAACAAAATCTCCTCCCCATATATATGCGACTATAGAATTATCAAATTACAAATTGTTTATTGTTTCTAAAAGCTTTTCATTTACGATGAAGAGGGACTGTATTAATATAATAATAATAGAAAAAAAGAAGAAGAAAAAGAAGAGGAGGAAAAATAATAATTTTTTGTTCTCTGATTACAGGAAAATGATACTATCCGATTTCGAGTGACATTGGAGGATCAAGTTCCAGCAGGACAACAACCAAATATAGTTGGCGTTGATGCATACGTAATTGTTCTCGATGAAAATGATAATCCACCACAATTTGAGGGCACACCATACGAGGCTGTTGCCGTTGAAGACACACCGGTTAATACGACTATTTTACCAGCTATTAAAGTCACTGATCCCGACTTGATCGGCGAGAATATTGAACTCACCTGCATTCCCCAACCACAGGTGAGTCACAAATTCATTCATTTCACTAATTAATTATTTATTTCATTATTAATATTACTAATCACTGGCAAATTTTACGCGCGCCAGCTCGTCGAACGTGGTGATCGATTAATTATTTATAATGCAAATTACAAAATTTGTGACATTCAAATTTAAATTTTCTTTTGATAAATTCATAATCAAAATTTGAAAAATTCACTAAAGTAAATAATAATCACACTGTAAAAAGAAAGTTCTAAATTAAAGCTGATTTTGGTATCAAAATAGAACCAAATTACGATTTAGTACCAAATGTTGGTACTAAACTACTATCTTTCTTTTTACAGTGTAATTATTGTCGTTTATATTTTCAAAAATTTTAAAAAACTCTACGAAAGAATTCAATTATTTACATGCATAATAACATTTTATGGAAGAATTCAATTATTTGTCAAAAAAAGTAAAATTATTGAAAGAAATTAAATTATTCTATGAAACAAAATTTTAATAAAATTTCACGAATGAATACAATTATTCTCAAAAGTTTTAATAAATCTTTCGATACAATTAATTAATTTTTTTAAACAGTAAAATCTTTGCAAAAATTAAATTTTTTTTCTTAATTCGTTACAAAATATTTCAAAAGAATTCAATTATTATTTTCATAGAAATTGTAAAATTATTGAAAGAAATTAAATTATTCTGAAACAAAATTTTAATAAAATTTCACGAACGAATACAATTATTTTCGAAAATTTTAATAAATCTTTCGAAACAATTAATTAATTTTTTTAAATAGTAAAATCTTTGCAAAAATTAAATTTTTTTTATCTTAATTCGTTACAAAATATTGCAAAAGAATTCAATTATTATTTTCAGAAATAGTAAAATTATTGAAAGAAATTAAATTATTCTATGAAACAAAATTTTAATAAAATTTCACGAACAAATACAATTATTTTCGAAAAATTTTAATAAATCTTTCGAAACAATTAATTAATTTTTTTGAATGGTAAAATATTTGCAAAAATTAAATTTTTTTTATCTTAATTCGTTACAAAATATTTCAAAAGAATTCAATTATTATTTTCAGAAATAGTAAAATTATTGAAAGAAATTAAATTATTCTATGAAACAAAATTTTAATAAAATTTCACGAACAAATACAATTATTTTCGAAAAATTTTAATAAATCTTTCGAAACAATTAATTAATTTTTTTAAATAGTAAAATCTTTGCAAAAATTAAATTTTTTTTAATTCGCTGTAAAATGTTTCAAAAGAATTCAATTATTTTCTAAAGTAAATTATAAATTCTTTGACAGAATTTAATTATTTGTTTAAATAGTAAAATTTTTGCAAAAATTCAATTATTTTGAATGTAATTTCAAGAAAGAATTCCATTTTTTTGTTTCAAAATTTGTTATAAAATATTCCTAAGGAATTCAATTACTTTCTAAAATGAATAATAAAATTTAATAATTAAATGTTTAATTTCAATCACTAGCAGACACGATTATTTTAAAAACTTGAAAGAAATTATTCATAAAATTCAATTATTTTCAAAACTTTTAATCAAAATTATTAAAAAAAACTCCATTAGAAAAAATCAAACAAATTCTTCAAAAAGAAATTAATTATAAAATTTCCCAAAATTTTAACTAAATTCTTCCATGGAATTGAATAATTAAATTTTTTCATAAAATTTTCTACAACAATTCGATGATTTTCAATGCATTAATTTAAAAATTAAATATGTTTTTTAAAAAATGATTAAAATCGTTAAAGAACAAAAAATCAAACAAGGGAAAAAAATTAAAATTTCTCGAATTTCATTAAAATAAATTCTTTTCAATGAAATGTAGACAAAAATATATTAATACTTTTTTTAATTAAAATAGTTGAGATCCTAAAATATTTTACACAGAGAATAATAAAATGAAAAAATAAAATGATAAAATAAACGATAAAATGAAAAATAATTATTTCAAACAAATTGCAAACAAAAATATCGATATTTCACCAATTAAAATATTTTACACGAAGAAAATAATTTCTCGATAAAGTGAAAATTAATTATTTCAAAAAAAATCAATATCGATATTTTATTAATTAAAATAAAAAAATATAGGTATTTCATTTTAATTGATTAAAAGAATTCACCCAATAAATACAAAATTTTAATAAACAGTAAAATAAAAATATCTTTATCACAAAAATTCAATTATTTCAAAGATTGTCTATAAAATTTATTTTGAAAATTCAACTATTATTCAAATTTTTAAGAAAATTCTTCTAAAATATTAAATTATTTTTTTTTAAATAAAAAAAATTACCTAATTTGTTTATGAAAATTTTATACTGTCAATAATTATATCTTATAAAAAGAAATTAATTTAAAAGCATTCTTTAAAAATTCTTCTAAAGAGTTTAATCAGGATTTCGAAAATTTTTAATCAAATTCTTCCCTGAAATTAAATTATTTTTAATTCAATTTTAATAAAATTTCACCAAAGAATCAAATTATTTTCTGAAATTTGCATAAATCCATTGAAAAAATTCAATTATTTAGTAAATTCTGTAAAATTTATTTGGAACATTCAATTATTTTTCAAATTTTTAAAAAAATTCTTCTGAAATATTAAATTATTTTGTTTGAAAATAAAAGAAATGACATAACTTTTTTTTAAAGTTTTATACTATCAATTTTTTAATAAAATTTCACTGAATGATTCAGTAAAATTTCTTCCAATTTTTAATCAAATTTTCGAAAAAATTCATTTATTTTCCAAGATTCATTTATTTTTAAAACAATTTTAATAAACTTCAATAATAAGTATTTAATTGTGATTTTTAACAGAAGCGATTAATTTAAAAAATTGAAAGAAATTCTTCATAAAATTCACTTACTCTCAAAATTTTCAGTTAAAATTATTAAAGAAATCAGATAATTTAAAAAAAAAATTAAGAAATTCTTCAAAAGAATTTAATCAAGATATTGGAAATTTGTAATAAAATTCTTCGCAAGAATTTAATTATTTTCAATAATAATAAAATTCTTCAAAGAAAATAAACTAAAAAAAACCATTTATAAATATTTTGAAAATTATTTCAAAATAAAATATTCTTATTTTTCAATATTTTTTATATTCTTTAAAAATACTTAATTTCCTCTAAAGTCAAATAACTCATATTAAATTTAGAAGAAAATAGACTTTTGACATGATTTCTAAAATTGTCCCCGTGGACATTCAAGTTAATTAAACATTAAATTCAAAATTAAAATCTTGAAATTATAATTAAAATGAAATCAAACGAGAAAATTTAATTTTAATTAAAAACAGATGTTAAAATCAAGTAAGAGAGGAATATGAAATTTTAATTAATTCATAAACTGATGAAATATTAATTAAGAATTTAATGAATAATGAAGACTATTTTTTCACAATATACACAATATATAAATTATAGTGAAATATTTTATTAATCTCATTTTCTAAAATTATAGTATTATGGAAATTTTTATTCATACCTGTATATAAAACGTATAAAAATCTATATTTAAAGAATGAGATAAATATTTGAAGTCATTAATTATGAAAAATTAGTGCAAAAAAATGTAATTTAATTAAAATTTAATTTAATCATAATTTATTTTAATAGTTTAATTTTAAATTAAATAAAAGTTGAATGAAAATATTAAATATTAAATTCCATACTAAAAATATTGAAGGCTAGCTAAATATAAAAGTTATGAAAAAGTATAAAACGTTACTAAAAGTTATTATTAAATTTTTATTAAAACTTATTAAAATTTTACTGAATTTCTCAATAATTGACAATTTAGAGGAAAGAATATTTTTTTATTTAAAATTCATAAATATTTCTCTAAAAGAGATTTTTTATACAGTTTTTTGATTGAAAAAAAATTCCTAATTAACAAATTTTATCATTTCTATAATTTTTTTTTTTTGGTTTTTTTATTCTGTACTTTTATAGTGATTATTAAACGAGTTTTTAACTTCACTGAGATTTAAATAAAAATATTATGAAAGTTAAATAAAAAAATACAAGAGTTAAAAAATGTTGAAATATTAAATTAAAAATACAGGAGGATAAAAAATGTTGAATGAAAAAAATAAAAAAATGAAAATATCCAAGTTACAAAAATATTAAATGAAAAATTTAATGAAAAATTTTCAAGTTAATAAATATTTTGAATTGGAAAAAATCCAAGTTAAAAAAATATTAGGAGTTAAATTCAATTCACGAGTTAAAAAATATTAGAAATTAAAAATATTGATTTGATGAATAAAATATTAAGCAAAATATTAAAAGCTAAAAAAAAATTGTTTAAGTTCAGCAAAGTAGTAAAAGTTAAATAAAAAATAGCCAAGTTAATAAATATCGAGAATTGCAAAAAAAATTGAAAAAATAAAATATTGAAATAAAAAAAAATAAAAAATAAATAAAAAAATATAAAATATTGAATATTGTATAATATTGAAAGTTACATAAATAATTACATTTAAAATAGAATTGAAGTAAAACTGAAAAAATTTACATAAATAATTTAGCAGGATTTTTAACTAAAGCCAGCATTCGTTTTTCTTCATCATCTTGATTCGTTCATTTTGTTACACTTCGATAAGTTTTCTGCATAATTCTAAATTTAAGTAAATGAGAAAGTTGAAGTTACGACTCATAAATATAATGGTATGTTATTTGAATATGAGGAATATATTTGAAAATATATAGAGAGATGTAGAATAAATTCTTTCCTCTGTGTCTTTGTTGAAAAGAGTATTATATATAGGAGAAGGATGTGTGTGTCTACATCATATCCGCTTGATGAATTCAGCAGGACGTTATATGGGCAATAAAACTGCAAACCCTTTTAAATAACTGTCCACCGTCTTTATGGCATCACACTTTACTGTCTCTCGCTTTGACAATAATATAGATATATATCTCACTGTAAATATCATGTCAACTGTATTATGCATTCGCTATTGAACAAATTATCGTTAATTTTTATTTACTTTTTTCTTCGTATCATTAAATATTCTTTGATTCCTTTTTTTTACTATTTTCTAATTTTTCCTTTTTTTAAAAAATACTTTTTTTTAATTTCCATTATTTATTATATTTTTTACTATCTTTGTTTATAGTCTTTTTATTATTTTTATATTTTTGTAATTTTTAGTATTTAAATATTTTATTATTGTTTTTGTTTATAGTACTTTTATTTTGTCATTATTTTTGTATTTTTTAACTATTTTCGTAATTTTTACTGCTTTTATTTAAATAAATTTAAATTTGTCTTTTTCTTACTTATATTATTTATATTTCTTACTATTCACTGTTTTAGTATTTTTTTACTATTTTTATTACCAATGTTATTTACAATTTTTCACTATTTTATACTGTATATAATTTTTCATTTAATTTTATACTATATATTTTTAAAAAATTTTACTATTTTAGTTTTTTTGATTATTTTAGTATTTTTTCTATTTTGATTAACTATTTTTACACTTTGTTTATTACTTTTTTTATATTATTTATATTTTTCTTATTATTTTTGTAATAAAACATGAAGTAGAAAAAAACATAAAGAAGAAATAGTAAAAAATGATTATTTTTTACTATTTCTTCTTTATGTTTTTTATTTTATTATTTTTGTATTTTTTTACTATTTTCGTATTTTTTACTGCTTTTATTTAAATAAATTTAAACTTGTCTTTTTCTTACTCATATTATATTTTCGTAATTTTTACTGCTTTTATTTAAATAAATTTAAATTTGTCTTTTTCTTACTTATATTATTTATATTTTTTACTATTTACTGTTTTAGTATTTTTTTTACTATTTTTATTACCAATGTTATTTACAATTTTTCACTATTTTATACTGTATATAATTTTTTATATAATTTTATACTATATATTTTTAAAAAATTTTACTATTTTAGTTTTTTTTATTATTTTAGTATTTTTTTCTACTTTGTTTAACTATTTTTACACTTTTTTTACTACTTTCGTTTATATTATTTATATTTTTCTTATTATTTTTGTAATAAAACATGAAGAAGAAAAAAACATAAAGAAGAAATAGTAAAAAATGATTATTTTTTACTATTTCTTCTTTATATTTTTTATTTTATTATTTTAGTATTTTTTACTATTTCAAACTTTTTTACTATTTTAGTATTTTTTTACTATATTTTTATTACTAATATTATGTATTTTAAACTTCTTACTATTTTATACTATATATAATTTTTTATATAATTTTATAATATATATTTTTAATAAAAATTTCTATTTTAGTATTTTTTATTATTGTAGTATTTTTTTATAATTTTGGTATTTTTTGTACTACTTTTTACCTATATTTACCCTTTTTTACTATTTTCGTTTCTATTATTTGTATTTTTTTACTATTTTTATAATTACTTCATTTTTTAACTATATTTTTTCCTTTTGTACTTTTCTTCTTTAGATTTTCATTTTTCTTATTATTTTTAGTTTATTTTATAATCAAATTTTACTATTTTTTTTTGTTTTTTATTTTTTCCTATTTCAGTAATTTTTTACTAATTATGATATCTTTACTATTTTAGTATTTTTCACGGCTTTTATTTATAGAATTTTTAATTCTTTTCTATTTTTTTATATTAGACATTACTTTAGACTCTTTTTTAATTGCAGGATTTGATTACTATTTTAGAATTTATTTTAGCATTTTCTCTAACTTACATTTATAATTTTTTACTACTTTTTTTACATTATTTAATTTTTTTTACTATTTTACTATTTATTTTAATATTTTTTACCTATTTCATTATTTTTATGACGGTTTTGATTTCTATTATTCAAATTTTTCTCAACCATTTTTTATAATATTATTATTTACTTTTCTGCTAATTTCAGAATTCTTTCACTATTTTGCTTAGTATTATTTCTTTTTTAAAAATATTTTAGCGTTTATTTTCCAATTTTTTAAACTAATTTGTCCCGTGAACTTGTAAAATGAAATAAAATTTTATTTTTCTAATTCGGAAGAGAGTTTTCAAAACCTGATAAATCCAAATTTTGTCAATTCGAGAAATTTAAACAAATGTCAATTCTCGCAGAACCATTAAAATTAATTTTAATTTACAAAAATTGTAATAAATTTTTCATTTTTGAATTTTTTTCTATTTAAAACGCTTCGTTTGTAATTAAATTCTATTGTAATAAGAATTTTAAGGGTTTTGGTAATTTTTTCTAATAAAGAGATTGAAATTAAAAATCATCAAGGTCAGGCCAAAATATTTTTTAAATTGAAAATTCTTTGGTAATTGATTTTTTCTCCTAAATTACTATTATTTACTATTTTTGTTTTTATTATTATCATTTTTTACTACTTTTTCTTCAGATTTTTAAATTTTTCTACTATTTCAGTAATTTTTTTCTACTTTTCTATTTTTTTTTACAATTTTAGTATTTTTTACTGCTTTTTTAAAAGTATTTTTATAATTTTCACTATTTTTGTATTTTTTGTTATTTTAGTAATTTTTACCTTCTTTTAGTTATCATTTTTCGGCCATTTCTATTAACATTATTTTTTTACTATTTTTGTTTATATATTTGTTACGCTTCTACTGTTTTTGTATTTTTTTTAGTATTTTAGTATTTTTTTAACTGCTTTTCCTAATAGTATTTTTATTTATTTATTTATTGCTTTTGTTTCTATTATTTATACTTTTGTGATATTTTAATATTTTCTACACTATTTTTGTTTATTTTATTAATTTTTTCGTAATATTTAAGTTTAAATATTATCATTTTTACAGAAATATTTTTTATACTCATTTTTTTACTATTTCAGTACGTTTTACTACTTTTTTTCTCAGTATTTATTTTATTATTTTGATCTGTATTTCGTATTTTT
This sequence comes from Leptopilina drosophilae, assembly GCA_032873175.1. Lineage (NCBI taxonomy): Eukaryota > Metazoa > Arthropoda > Insecta > Hymenoptera > Figitidae > Leptopilina > Leptopilina drosophilae. The sequence goes on from CM065479.1 coordinate 55,061,040, forward strand.
TTACCATTTTTAGTGTTTTTTCTAAATATTTTAGTACCTTTTCAATTTTTTAGCATTTATTTTACTATTTTTTACTGCGTTTTGTGTGTTTTTACTATTTCAGTATTTTTTTAAATATTTCAATATACTTTTTCAATTTTGCTATTAAATTTGTGTTTTTTATTAAGTTTTTTATTTATTATTTTTATCCATTTTGCATAAAATTTTTTGGACCAAAAAAATTGTCCATATTAACATTATTCATATTGTTTCACAATTTTTTGTTTAATATTATTTTTAATTATTTTTTTTATTAATTAATTATTCAAATCGTTTTGAATATTAACCGATCATTAATATTTTGTACCAATAATATTCACATTTTATTTATCATATATTTTTCATATCCAACCAGTAAACATTGAATCAGAAAAATAGACATTAAAATTTAAAATAATTCAAAAGAAACTAAATGAATAAATCAAGCAATTGGAATGGATAAATCGAATCAAATAAATCGAGCCAATAAAATGACTCGGTTCAATAAAAGGAAATAAAATAAAATGCATGGCACGAGCAAATAAAATGATGATAAGCAAAGTAAATATCGAAAAAAATTCACACTTAATTATAATGATTGAATAATTAATTATAATAAATTTTTAATTTACAGTAAAGAAAAGGACTGCAATTAATAAACGATTATTAACGATTTTTATTATATTTTATTTGTCTTTACAAATAAAATATAATAAAAATATGTACTAAAAAAATGTAACTAAAAAATGTAATCAAAAAAATATGAAAAAATATAATTAAAAAATATAATAAAAAATATTTTATAAAAAAAAATGTAACTAAAAAATGTAATCAAAAAAATATGAAAAAATATAATTAAAAAATATAATAAAAAATATTTAATAAAAAAAAATGTAACTAAAAAATGTAATCAAAAAAATATAATTAAAAAATATAATAAAAAATATTTAATAAAAAATATTTAATAAAAAAAATGTAACTAAAAAATGTAATCAAAAAAATATAATTAAAAAAATGTAATATGAAAAATATAATCAGAAAAATGTAATAAAAAATTGTATTAAAAAAATAATAAGAAAAATAATAAAAAACAATTGTAATAACTAAATAATTTATAATAAGATTATAACTATTTATTTAAATTATTAATATCAGGATTTATATAATTGTTAAAATCATTGAAAAGGATTATTCATCATTTTGATGATGTAATGAAAAAAAGACAAAAATAAATGTTTATGAAAAATAGCGGAAAGGAGAGAAAAGAAACCCTCGAATGTTAGCGTTATATATATATATAGGTAGAGCAATATTTCATTATTTCCCATGAAAAATGGGGTGAATGAAAAGAGAGAAATTTTTATTGAAAACTTGTAAAACTTTATTGAACTTCGATATGTTACAGTTTCCCGATGCTTGTGTAAAGTTTGGAATTAAAGATGTGGAGAAAAGCGAGAACATGTACGTGGGCGCTCTTGTTTTGCGACAGCCACTTGACTACAAAGAGAGACCTTTCTACCAGCTGCTTCTCATGGCGAGCGTGAGTGGAACTATACGGAAATTGATATAAATTATACGAGAAACTGCTTCTTCTTCTTCTTCCTCTTCCCTAAATAATACAAATTCAACTTCTTCGTCTCAGACTGCTGCGTTCGTTGCGTACATGTAAAACGAGCAGTGCAACTAATTAATTCTCATAATACCCCAGAAATACACTAATTGCTTATCACGAACTTTGCTCTTTGGCTTTTCACTCAAAGAAAATGAAAAAAAAAAGAAAAATCTACTTTGCTACTTTTATCACTTTATAATTCGTCGACAAATTATTTTTTTTTTTTGAGAAGAAAAATTCTCTTTCCATGTCAATCTAGAGAATTTTTTGTCTTACAAAGTAAAATATTAAGGGTAAATTTATTTTTTATTTACTTTATCGCTATTCGTTTGTTTCATTGAAAAAAAAATTCTCTTTCACATTCAGAGAAAATTGTTTTATCATGAAACATTTTCTCATCGATTAACAGAGAGGAGGAAGAATAGAGTCTGGAAATTTTATTCAAAAAAATACATTTAATTTCTCCTTCGATTTTTTTCTGAATTATAAATCCCATAAATCGTCTTTTCAGACTTGGATTTATTTCAAGAAACAAATAAATATTTTTTTTCAAAATGAAAACAATAAAAAATAAAATATAACAATACTACAAAAGATAAATAATGTTTTTCTTAATTAAAAATATAAGACACTTTTTATTACGCAAGATAAATAATATTTTTTTCAATTAAAAATGTAAGACAATTTTTATTACAAAGAATAAATAGAAACATTTTCTTCGCAATTAATAACATAAGACCATTTTTATTATAAAAGAAAAATCGATATTTTTTTTCAATTAAAATTATAAAACAATTTTTATTACAAAATATTGTACTCGATGATGGAAAAAATTAATATTCAAAGGTATTTTTAATAAAAAAAATTGTAGATTGGAAAAATTAATGGGAAGGATTTTTTTTTAATAGAAAATTGTAATCGAAGGGAAAAATTAATATTGACAGGAAAAAAGCTTTCTTTTTGTTTTTAATACTCTTGAAGAATAATAAATTTTTGTAGAAATAAAAATTTTTTTTCGAACTGGATTTCTAATTGCTTTTTTGTAATGTTTCTAGGATGGATTGAATAATAAAACGACGGGCGTCGAAATAAAAGTGGCGGATATTCAAAATAGTCCACCGGAATTTTTGGATTCACTCACTGGAATTGTTCGTGAAGACGATCCCATTGGCACGTTGGTGATGACAGTAAAAGCAAGAGACGGCGACAGAGGAATGCCAAGAAAGATCTTTTATGAGCTCGTCACCAGTAAGTGTGTTTTAAAAATTTTTCTTGTCATTTCTTATGATTTCATTTTTATCACTGTCCATCACACAGTGCTGCGGTCTGTGTGCAACCAGTTTTTTTTTCCTCTAAAATATAAGAACAGAAACAAACAAAAATTTTACCGCTTTTCATTAAAATGAAATAACTACAACTATTGTACATTTCATTGCAAATCGTCTTGAAACTTCAGCTACTTTGCATTTTATTTTTTTGAATGTTATTATTTTTCTGATTTTACTATTTTTCTGATTTTACTATTTTTACGATTTTATTTTTCTACGACTTTATTTTATTCACAATTTTATTATTTCGACGATTTTATTAAAATAATTTACTAATATTTAATAGAGGAATTTTTTTCCTGAGTAAAATTTTTTTAATTGATGAAAATAAATAAATTTTTGTCTAAAATTTTATATTTCTATTTTTATTTTTATTTTTACTACTACAGTCTATAAAAGAATAAATTTCTTTATCATTAAAATAATGTTTTACAAAAGAAAAAATTTCATTAAATTCAAGAAATTTTTTTTTCAATAGTAAAATATTATTTTTTATAATTTATAAATATAAATAAATATATAAATTTTTTATAATTTTATAACTTATTTTTTATAAAAATGTATTATTCTGTTTAGACTGAAATTAATAAAAATATAATAAAAATAATAGTTTAGTTTTCATTTTATCGAGAGATTCTTTTGTTTTTTACATAAAATATTTAAATTTATAAAGAGAAAAAGTTCTTGTTTGTAATTAATTAAAATTATGTATTTTCATTTATTGGGAAATATTTTGTTGCATTAAATATTTTAATTAATAAAATATAGAAACTTCTGCTTACGTTTTAATAACAAAATTTATTTCCATTTATTCGAGGAAAGATTTTTGTAGAATATTTTAATTGATGATATAACGTTATTTTGATAGCTTTTTATTGAAACAATTTCAAAATGAGAAATAACTAAAGTAATGATATAAAGAATTATATAAAATTTATTTAAAATTTATTATCATAAAAAAATTTATTGTTTTTCAAACTAAAATATTGAAAAATAATAATAATAATATTCAATAAATAATAAAATTTTGAAATAATTTATTTTCATTAATATGAGACATTTTTTTTGCTAAATATTATTTCAACAATAAAGAAATTTTCCGTGTTTTGTACTGAAATAATAAGAAAAATAATAAAAATAATTTATTGAAATAGTACATTTTTTATTTCATCGTAAAATATTATGTTTTATATAAAAATATTTAAATTGATGATAAAGTAAAGATATTTTTATTTTGCTTTTCATTAAAATTTTGTATTTATTGGGTGAATTCTTTTAATCAATTAAAATGTAATACCTATATTTTTTTATTTTAATTAATAAAATAACGATATTGAATTTTTTTGAAATAATTAATTTTCACTTCGTCGAGAAATTATTTTCTTCGTGTGAAATATTTTAATTGGTGAAATATCGATATTTTTGTTTGCATTTTGTTTGAAATAATTAATTTTCATTTTATCGTTTATTTTATCATTTTATTTTTTCATTTTATTATTCTCTGTGTAAAATATTTTGGGAACTCAACTATTTTAATTGATGAAAGTAATTATATTTTTGTCTATATTTCATTGAAAAGAATTTATTTTAATGAAATTCGAGAAATTTTAATTTTTTTCACTTGTTTGCTTTTTTGTTTTTTAACGATTTTAATAATTTTTGTAAAAATATATTTAATTTTTAAATTAATGTATTGGAAATCATCGAATTGTTGTAGAGAATTTTATGAAAAAATTTAATTATTCAATTCCATCGAAGAATTTTGTTAAAATTTTGGGAAATTCTATAATTAATTTCTTTTTGAAGAATTTGTTTGATTTTTTTTTAATGGAGTTTTTTTTAATAATTTTGATTAAAAGTTTTGAAAATAATTGAATTTTATAAATAATTTCTTTTTATTTTTTAAAATAATCGTGTCTGCTAGTGATTGAAATTAAACATTTAATTATTAAATTTTATTATTCATTTTAGAAAGTAATTGAATTCCTTAGGAATATTTTATAACAAATTTTGAAACCAAAAAATGGAATTCTTTCGTGAAATTACATTGAAAATAATTGAATTTTTGCAAAAATTTTACTATATTTAAACAAATAATTAAATTCTGTGAAAGAATTTATAATTTACTTTAGAAAATATTTGAATTCTTTTGAAACATTTTCTAACGAATTAAGAAAAAAAATTTAATTTTTGCAAAGATTTTACTATTTAAAAAAATTAATTAATTGTTTCGAAAGATTTATTAAAATTTTCGAAAATAATTGTATTCGTACGTGAAATTTTATTAAAATTTTGTTTCAGAATAATTTAATTTCTCTCAATAATTTTACTATATTTATAAAAATAATTAAATTCGTACAAAAAAATTTATTATTTCTGAAAATAATTGAATTCTTACGAAGAATGTTATTATTTATGGAAATAATTGAATTCTTACGAAGAATGTTATTATTTATGGAAATAATTGAATTCTTACGAAGAATGTTATTATTTATGGAAAGAATTGAATTCTTACGAAGAATGTTGTTATTTCTAGAAATAATTGAATTCTTACGAAGAATTTAATTAAAATTTTTGAAATTAATGAACATTTATTGAATCCTTACGAAGAATGTTATTATTTAAGGAAATAAATAAATTCTCACGGAGAATTTAATTAACATTTTTGAAATTAATGAACATTTATTGAATCCTTACGAAAAATGTTATTATTTCTGGAAATAATGGAATTTTCACGGAGAATTTAATTAAAAATTTTTGAAATTAATGAACATTAAATTAATTAATCAATAAATTAGTTAAGAATTGAATTTTTTCAAAGTTTGAATCTGAAATTATTGAAAAATTACTTGCATTTGAAAATAAAAAATTTTGTTTTCGTATATGAAATATTCTGCCCACCCAAATATTTTTGAATCGATAAAAATAACTAAATTTTTCTCTACATTTTATTGCAAGAATTAAATGAATGAAATTAAAAATACAAATATTCTTTTATTTAAAATAGATTGAAAATATTTTAATTTAATTCGTAAACTACTTTTTCAGGGAAAATATTTTAGTGATTATAAAATCCATTTTCTTTTTTTTTTTATTTGCTTTTGCAGATCCATTTGATTATTTTCTGTTGGATCCGGTGAGTGGTGAATTGAGAACAGCTAAACCATTGGATAGAGAGGCTTTGCAGGATTCGACTGGTGTTCTGACGTTGACGGTTAAGGCACGAGAGGTAATCGACGGAGTGCCAGGAAACGACGCATCGACAGTTTCGACGGCGGAAGCCACTGTGACCATCAAAGATGTCAATGACGAACCACCTTCCTTCAATCAACGCGAGTACAACATTGAAATTCCCGAGAATGTTCCCGATGGCACACCACTTCCACATTTGGACATGACTGTCAAGGATCCCGATGTGGTAAACTTTTGTTCGCAGTTTTTCTCTCAATTTTCATATTTTACGTTCTTAAGTCTCTTAATACCATTTTCTTCAACTTTTTCTTTACAATTTCATATTTTTTTGCATTTTTATTCAATTTTATACATTTTCATTCAGTTTTATACATTTTTATTAAATTTTTTACAGTTTTATTACAATTTTTCAGTTTATACATTTTTATTAAACTTTTTATAGTTTTATTATATTTTTTTCTTTTTTTTTCTTTTTATTCATTTTTATTCATTTTTATTCATTTTTTACATTTTTTTACATTTTTTACAATTTTCTTTAAATTTTCCGCAACCTTCTCCACATTTTTGGTTGCATTTTTTTCTTGACCTTTATTGTTAAATTTCTCATCGTTCCATTTTTCGTTATTCTTGATATTTTTCTCTCTGAAATTTTGCAGGGATCAAATTCTGTATTTTCCCTGGAATTAGAAGACATAACCGGTGCATTTGCCGTTGAACCGACCCAAGCGACCGGAAGTACCTCGGTCAATATACGTGTGACCAACGGCTCCCTAGACTACGAGAATCCGAACCAGAGGAAGTTTATCATTCTGGTGAGCGCAACTTGTAATATAATTACATCACGCCGCTGGCTAAACTTGATTCTCTTCTTCCCAATCTCATCTTTTTTTTCCTCGTTTTGAGACGAGAGATAAATCGAGAAGGGAAAAGTTTCTTGTTTGACCTCTTTTTTTTGACTTGCATAGCTTTAATTTGCTCTTTTCTTATTCCCTTTCTCCTTCTTATTTGCAAGCCATTAAAATAATAATAGGAACGATTTTCATTTCCATTTATTTGCGTACTTTTTTTTTTCTTTCTGCAGGTGATTGCAAGGGAGATGCACACTAATCCAAAGCTATCATCGACTGCAACCGTGACCGTCAGTATTATCGATGCTAACGACAACGCGCCTTCATTTGCAAGTCCAACTTACACGGCCCTTGTTTCTGAAACTGCGACCCCGGGTAGTTCAATTGCAACAATTACAGCTAAAGATCGTGATAGTGGACGGTACGTGAATATTTTACTTATTTCACAATTTTTCCATTTTTTGAAGAGACCCTTTTTCTTTAATCACACGAATTATTTTGTGAAATTGAAATTAAATTGAATTACATCATAGTGATCGAGATACTTTGTCCTTTTTAATTACAAATTCTTTTACAGCTCAAATTTCAGTAATTTGTAAATAGAGTAATTTCTGTTTTAGGAAAATTAATTTCCATAGAATTCTTACAATAACATGATTTTTACCGGACAGAAAAATAAGTAGAATAAAAGAATTTCATCCAAAGTATTAAAAAATATACTTAAACTTATTAAAAATCTTAAATAGTCCACGAATTTTCATGAAGCTGAAGTCTACAACATTTTTAAAAACGAAAACAAAAAAATAATGGCACTGTATTTTTATTTTTGATTCTAATTCATGATATTTTTTAATCAGCCACTCAGCTGCCATTTGAAAAAAATTAAAAAATTTGTTTCTTTCAATTTGTAATATTTTTTTTTTTTCAAATTATCTGACACTTAGCAGGGACTAAATCTTAGACAGTCTTAAAGAATAGAACATTTTATTTAATTTTATTTAATTTTTTGACACTATCAGCCACTCAGCTGCCATTTGAAAAAAATTTAAAAATTTGTTTTTTTTTAATTTTTAATATTTTTTTCATCGGAAAATTATCTGACTTTTAGCAGGGACTAAGTCTTAGTCAGTCTTAAAAAATAGAGCATTTTATTTAATTTTTAAAAATTTTTTGACACTATCAGCCACTCAGCTGCTATTTGAAAAAAATTTAAAAATTTGTTTCTTTAAATTTTTAATATTTTTTTCATCGGAAAATTATCTGACTTTTAGCAGGGACTAAGTCTTAGACAGTCTTAAAGAATAGAACATTTTATTTAATTTTTTAAAATTTTTTGACCTTATCAGCCACTCAGCTGCCATTTGAAAAAAAATTTTAAATCTGTTTTTTTTAATTTTTAATATTATTTTTTTCTTGAAAATCATCTGACTCTTAGCAGGGACTAAATCTTAGACAGTCTTAAAGAATAGAACATTTTATTTAATTTTTTTTAATTTTTTGACACTGTCAGCCACTCAGCTGCCATTTAAAAAAAATTTTTAAATTGGTTTTTTTTTAATTTTTAATATTTTTTTCAACGGAAAATTATCTGACTTTTAGCAGGGACTAAGTCTTAGACAGTCTTAAAGAATAGAACATTTTATTTAATTTTTAAAAATTTTTTTACACCATCAGCCACTCAGCTGCCATTTGAAAAAAATTTTTAAAAAAATCTGTTTTTTTTTCCAATTTTGATTATTTTTATCTTGAAAATGAATCTGACTCTTCAGTAGGGACTAGTTTTAGACAGTCTTAAAGAATAGAACATTTTATTTAATTTTTTATAATTTTTTGACACTATCAGCCACTCAGCTGCCATTTGAAAAAAATTTTAAAATTTGTTTCTTTCAATTTTTAATATTTTTTTTTTTTTGAAAATTATCTGACTCTTAGCAGGGACTAAATCTTAGACAGTCTTAAAGAATAGAACATTTTATTTAATTTTTTATAATTTTTTGACACTATCAGCCATTCAGCTGCCATTTAAAAAAAAATTTTAAATTTTCTATTTTTTTAATTTTTAATATTATTTTTTTTTGAAAATCATCTGACTCTTAGCAGGGACTAAGTCTTAGACAGTTTTAAAGAAAAGAACATTTTATTTAATTTTTAAAAATTTTTTTAAACTATCAGCCACTTAGCTGACATTTGAAAAAATTTAAAAATATGTTTCTTTCAATTTTTAATTTTTTTTTCAACGGAAAATTATCTGACAGACTTAAAGAATAGAACATTTTATTCCATTTTTAAAAATTTTTTGACACTGTCAGCCACTCAGCTGCCATTTGAAAAAAATTTAAAAATTTGTTTCAAAGATTTTTATTTTCTCACTTCAAAAAATTATTTATATATAATATTGTATTGAAGAATTGTAACTAATACCTAATTTAAAAATAATTGAATTAGAGAAATTTTTTTGTATTCGAATAATTGATTACTTTAAAAACCTTTTTGTTAAGAATTGATTTGAAAAAGAATTTAAGTAAAAATTTTAGAAAGTATATGAAGAAATAGAAGAGCAGTAATAATTTTTAGAAATAATGAAAGTACACAATGTTTCACATTGAAGAATTTTGAAATTTTATTTTTCTACGGACAAATTAATTATCAATTTAAAAGTATTTAAATATTTATGATATGAAAATTAACGAAATTTGAAAAATTTTTTTAGAAATTCGGAAAAAATGAGTTTTTTTTAAATGATAAATAATATTAATTGAAAATAGTTGATTGCCGGTAAATAGTTTTATGAAATTGAAGAAAATAGGAAATTTTAAAAAAGAATTGAATCTTTAAAACGTTTAAAGATGGAAATTTTAAAAGTAAATTGTAAATGTAAAGGATTAGTTAATTTTTAATAAAAAATTTGAAAAAAAATTAAAATTACTTCTTTTTAAATAAATTTGCAGATATGGTGTGGCGGGTATTATTTACCAATTAATTGGTCAAGGCGCTGAACATTTTGCGGTCGACAAAAAAACCGGAAGTATTACCGTCGCAGCATGTCCTACTCCTGGAACTTCGCCCTGTCTCGATTTCGAAGAACAATCCGAATACTTTCTGAATTACAAGGTAAGAAATTTCTCTCCAGAATTTAAATTTAAATATTAATTTTTATATTAATTTTTATATTAATTTAAATGTCAATTTACATATTAATTTAAATATCTCTTTAAATATTAATTTAAATGTCAATTTAAATATTAATTTAAATGTCAATTTAAATATTAATTTAAATGTCAATTTAAATATTTATTTCATTGATTAATTTGTATGAAAAATTGAACAGAAAAAAGTATAGAATTATTTTTCAAATAGAATAACAATTCCGAGATTAAATATTACTTTGAAATGTTTGTATAAATATTTTACTTTTAGGATAGGATAGAACGCTTTTTCTTTCTTGTTTTTTTCATTTTTTTTTTAGTATCAAACGTGAGTGTTCAATTTGTTATTTAAATTCAATTTGAATTTTGTTTCACAGGCGACAGATGACGATGGTAAGGGTCAAACGACAAGTGTCTCGTTGAAAATTGCCCTCTCGGATGCAAATGACAGTCCACCGCATTTTTTACAAAATAAATATCGTGCAGTTGTGGATGAGGGCGCAGAGAAATTTGAACCCGAACTAAAAGTCCAAGCACGTGACAAAGACAAGACATCGAAAATTACTTATTCTCTAATCGATGGCAATAACATGGGTCTGTTTAACATCGATCCGGACACTGGAGTAATTACCATTGCCAACAAAGGCCCTGTTGACATCACGAATTCAAGTCACGATTGGATTGCTCTTACTGTTCAGGCCAGTGATGGTGCATTCACTGATAATACAACCGTCAACATTACCGTTCGAGACGTTAATAACAATTCACCCATATTTCCACATGATCTTTATACGGCCAGTATTCCCGAATTATCAACACCAGGTAGGAGAAAATTTATATAACGTTTTTATTGTAGATTTTTTTCTCTTTTACGCTTCGCACTCGTTAGTTTTAAAAAAATAGAGAAAAGCAGCTGTAAGACAGAAAAAAGTAGCTTACACTGAGAAAAATTGTATTTGATCCAAATAACCGATTAATTCACTATTGTCAATTAAATATTTCCTTGAATCAAATAATATTCCTTGAATAAAAAATTGGAGTCAAATAGTATTTGAATCAATAATTTCAATATTTGAAATAAACATGAATTGTACCATTTCATCGACTCCAATAAATATTATTTGATTCAATAAAATATTTAAGCCAATAGGACACAAGAAACAAGAAAATTTTTACTCTATTAAATATTTAATTCATAATAGTCAAATAATCAGTTATTTGAATCAGAAAACAATTTTTTTAGTATTTTGAAAAATGAAATTTTCCCACTAAAAGAATTCGTTTCAGTCAATTCAATGTGGAAAAAAGAAAATTATTTTACTGAGAGTTTATCACAGAAACTTGATTATACAATAAAACCTGTCGGAATAAAACTCGATTTTCAAAATTTTATTGCAGTAAACAAGGTTAAAAAAAAAGGTTTTTAAATTTAATTTTGTAATATTTTTACAATATTCTGAAACTAAATCAAAATAATTTTAGTTGTTTTCTCAAATCCATTTTTATTGACAAATTTTACATCAATTCAAGAATTTGAAAACAAAAATAAATAATTAATTGAATAGTTGATTATTTCTTAAAATTAAATTCTTATAAGGAATTGTATGCAAAATTTTTTAAAGTAATTCTTCAATTTCTTTAATTTTATTAAAATTTTTATATTTGGATTTTTTTGAAGAATTTTAAGAAAATGGTTCAGAATAATTGCTTTCTTCGTACAATTAATTAAAAATTTTATTAAAAATAATTGAATTCTTGCAAATTCTTCAATTTATGAAATTCAATGAAAATTGTTGAGAATAATTGAATTCTTCTAAAGAATTTTAAGAAAATATTCAAGAATAATTGCTTTCTTCGTGCAATTAATTAAAGATTTTATTAAAAATAATTGAATTCTTGCAAATTCTTCAATTTATTAAATTCAATGAAAATTGTTGATAATAATTGAATTTTTCTGAAGAATTTTAAGAAAATATTTAAGAATAATTGCTTTCTTCTTACAATTAATTAAAGATTTTATTAAAAATAATTGAATTTTTGCAAATTCTTCAATTTTTTTAATTGTGTTAAAATTGTTGAGAATAATTGAATTTTTCTGAAGAATTTTGAATTAAAAAGTTTGAAGACATTTCAATTCTTCTGATTGAATAAATGATTATTTTCAAAAATTTTAATTCTTACAAAAAATTTTATCAACATTTTTGAAAATAACTGAATTCTTTCGAAAAATTTTAATAAAATTATTAAGCATAATTGCATTTTTAGATAAAATTCATTTAAAATTGCACTAAAAATAATTGAAATTCTACGAAAAATGTTATTATTTGTAAAAAATGTTATTAAATTCCCAGTGTACTTTTTTAATTCTTTGCAAATCAAATTTCTGACAAATTCTTGAATTTTTTTTTGGAAAATTTCTTATTAGAAATTATGAAAATAACTGAATTCTTTTAAGGAATTTAATTACAATTTTAATGAAAATAATTGAATTCTGTTTATCAAATTTTATCAAAATTTATAAAATTAGTTGATTTTTACCAATATTATTTTAATGAAATTTAAAAAAAATAATTGCATTTTTCGAGAATTTAAATTACAATTGCACTAAACTAAAAAAAATTTCTTTAGTTTTATTAAAATTTTTTTGAATAATTGAATTTTTCTGGAGAATTTTTTATTATAAACTTTTGAAAACAATTTATTTGTTTCGATAAATTTATATACAATTGTATTAAAAGTATTTGATTTCTTTGGGAGAATTTTAATAAAACTTTTAAAAATAAATGATTTTTTCGAGATTTCAATTAATGATTTTTCTTAAATAATTGAAATCCAACAAAGAATTTTATTTTGTATTAAAATAATAAAATAATCGAAATCTTGCAAATTCTTGAATTTTATTAAAAATTTGTATTAAAAAGTTGAAAAACACTTGAATTCTTGAGAAATTTTAAATTATAATTACAATTAATTAATTTTATTACAATTAATTGTATTGAATATAATTGAATTCTTTTTAACAAATTTTAACAGTATTATTTAAAATAATAATTCATTTTCTTCGAAGAATTTTTAAAAACAATTTGTTAATCGAAAAATTCTTTGAGAATCATTGATTTTTTGCTGAGAATTTTAATAAAAGTTGTTATAATTGATTAAATTCGTCTGTGAAAGTTTATTAAATAGTAGATATTGAAAATACTTAAATTCTTTAAAACAAATTTTATGAAAATTATTTTGAAGTAATTGAATTTTTTAGTAGAATTTAATTAAAAAATTTTAAGAATAATATCGTTTTTCGCGGAATTTATTAGAAAGTTTATTAAAAATAATGTAAATCTTGCGAATAATTTTATTATTTATGAAAATAATCGAATTCTAGCAACGAATTTTTTATTTTTATATTTTTAAATAATTAAATAATTTTTAAATAATCCTGTGAAAAATGTTATTATTTGTGAAGATAATCGAATTTCATCAGAAAATTTTTATTATTTATGAAAACAATTAAATTCATGCGAAAAATTGTCTCATAAGTTTTTAATCATTTTAAAGTTAATATTATTATTAAAGTTTTTAATACTTGTATCCGCAAAAAAGTATCCAATTAGTAGCAAAGTGTAACAAATGTTGTAAATAGTCGTTTTCAGTAAATGAGTGCAAAGCCCGCTTTTTTGTTTCTTTTACTTTTTTCCCTTTTTTTGCATTAATTTACATTTTTCATTTGTTTTTAATTTATTTTTAAGGTACAATCGTTGAAGAAATGCAGGCAACAGACGCTGACAGTGGTATAAATTCAGAGCTAACGTATAGAATTCAAAAAGGAGCTTTTGACGATTTTGCAATTAATGAAACCACTGGAATCGTCACCGTTTCAAGAAAACTAGACTACGATGAAAGAAATACGTATCACGTGGAAGTTATTGCTTTCGACAGTGGTGAGTTTTTTGCTCATAAAAAAACTAATAAAATTAAATGAAGTCTTCTTCGATTACAATTAAATTATTTTTAAAATGAATAGTTAGTTAATTATTTATTTTTTATTTAGTTCTTTAATTAGTTATTTGTTTAGTTTTTTATTTAGTTATTTATTTAGTTATTTATTTAGTTACTTATTTAGTTATTTTTTTAGTTATTTTTTAGTTACTTTTTTAGTTATTCAATCAGTCAATCAATCGAAATCCAATTCAATTGAATTATTCAATAAAATCTAATTTAATTAATTTTGAACTATCGATTTATTTAAATCAAGTTGATTATCAATTGCGATTAATCTCCATCGAATTCTAATTAAGTCAGTAATAGATTAATTTACACACTCGACATTAATTAACATGTAAATTTGAAATTAAATTACAAATTTAGAAATTTATTCATTTTCAGGAACGCCGAGTTTAACAGGAACGACAACATTAATGATCCATGTGGAAAATAGTAATGATAAGCCGCCGTATTTCACGCCCGAAATTCAGAGAGCCGAAGTCACTGAGGACACGGCAATTGGAACTGTTTTCACGACTCTAAAAGCAACCGATCCCGACAGTCCAAAGCCTGAGGCTCTTAATTTTGCACTTTCAGAACCAATAACGGCAATCGATCGCAATGGTCAACAGGTTAATGCAAGTATTGTTGCATTTAAAGAATTCTTTGCGGTTGACAAGAAAACGGGACAAGTTTCGGTTGTTAAATCTCTTGATCGCGATATTGCGGCAACAGTTAGTGTCAATGTTGTTGTTACGGATATAACGGCTCCCAGTTTACAGCAAGGTAAAGGTACACTGATAATCACCATTATCGATGTGAATCATTTGCCACCGGAGTTTGGTAAGCCATGGACAAAAGAGCAGCCCTATTATTCCATTGAGATGCAAGAGGAACAACCAACTGGTGCTGTTGTTGGTGCTTTCATTGCAACTGATGCCGACAGCAATATCGCTGGCTATACTATTGAACCTCCGAGTCCTTACTTTAACATCGACAACGTTACTGGTAAGTTATTTTCAACCGAAACCTCTTATTTCGCTTTTAATTCTCATTTTTCAATAATCGAATTAATTCAGTAATACAATTTTAATTCAATAAGAATGATAATACGGTATTATTAATTTCCGGGAAGTTATTGAGAAGGAAAGTTTTATTTATTTTCGAATTCTCATTTTTAGATAAATAATTGAATTAATTTAGTAATTCAATTTCAGTTAAATGAAATGTTTGAATCGTTTAATATTAAATCACGTTAAAAGCCGAAAGGCAAGAGCTGTAGATAATAAATATTATTATCTATTTAATCTTCTTCCTCTTTATCAACGTTTTTGAAAACTAAGTGCATTCCTTCGAAGAATTTTACTATAATTCTCAAAAATAATAATTAAATTCCTTCAAGGAATATTATTAAAATCATAATGAAGGTAATTTCATTCTTGAAAGACAATATTATCAAAATTATTACAAATAATTCATTTCATTCGAAGAATGTTAATGAAATGTTTATGGATAAATGCATTTTCGAGGAGTTAATTAGGCAATTTATTAAAAATAATTTAACATACCGCGAGGAGTATTATTATTTATGGAAAAAATTGAATTCTTCGCAAAAATTTAATGAAATTATTTTATAATAATTCAAATTCTGAGAAGAATTTTATTATTTATGAAATTTTATTAGAGGAATTTAATTGCAATAATTGTGTTAAATATAATTGAATTCTTATAAACGAATTTTATGAAAATTACTGAAAATAATTTATTTCTTTCGAAGAATTTAAATGAAATTTTTTTAAATAGTTGCATTTTTCGAGAAAATAATTCAAAATTTTATTAAAAGTTATTGAAAACCTGCGAAAAACTTTATTATTTAAGAAAATAATTTATTTTTTGAACGAATTTTATTAAAATGTTCTTAAATCATTGAATATTTGTGAATTTATGAAACTTTATTAAAATAGTTGACATTGAAAATAATTGAATTCTTTTAAACAAACTTTATAAAAAATTATTAAATATAATTGAATTATTTAGAAGAATTTATTTAAAATTTTTAAAAATAATTCTACTTTTCAAGAAATTAATTATAAATTTATATAAAAATAATGTAAATCTTGTAAAAATTTTTATTATTTATGAAAATAATTGGATTTATTGCAAGAATTTGATTACAATTGAACTAAAAATTTTTGAATTTATTGGAAGAATTCAATTGGAATTATATTAATAATAATTGAATTTTTATAAACAAATTTTATAGAAATAACTAAAAATAATTAATTTCCTTCAAAGAATTTTATAAATAACTATCAAATGTTACGCACGTAAGCGCGCGAAACGTGTTGTTCCATTTGTTGTGATGCAAATTACAAAATTTTTTATTTTCAAAAATATGGATTTTTAAAATAATTTTTCAGTCAAAATTTAAAAAATTCACTTATTAAGTACAAAATTAATTATTACTGATCTTATTTTAAAAATGTTAATAAAACTATAAATTATAAATGCTTCTAAACAATTCAATAAATTTTTAAGTAGTAAAATCTTTACAAAAAGTCAATTATTTTTAGTACAATTTAAATAAAATTACACGAAAGAATTGAATTGTTTTCAAAAATTTCTATAAAATTTTATTTCAACAAGAATTTTAAATTCTTTAAAAATAATTCAATTATTGTCAAAATATTTATAAAGAAGGAAAAAAATGTCATTATTTTCAAATTATTTCTATAAAATTCTTCACACCAATTAAATTATTTCTCAAAATTTTAATAAATTTTTCGAAACAATTCAATTATTTTTATAAGTAGTAAAATTTTTTGCAATAATTCATTCAAGTTTATAAATAGTAAAATCCTTTGCAGAAATTTAATTCTTTTCAAAACAGTTTTAATAGAATTTCTCGAAAGAATTTTAATCTTCAAATATCAACATAAAATTAGTTTATTTTTTAAAATTCTAATAAATTCTTCGGAAGAATTCAATTCCTTTTATAAATAGTAATAAAATTTTTCGCAAGAATTTAATAATTTTTAATAGAATTTTAATAAAATTCTATTGCTTTCAAAATTTTTAATTAAAATTTTAAAAAAAACTCCATTAGTTTAATAAAAATTCAAAAGGAATTTTTCAAAAGAATTTAATTAGGATTTTTAAAAATTTTAATAAAATTCTTTACGAGAATTCAATATCATTTTTAGAAGAAATTCTATTATTATCAAATTTTTTGCAATAATTCGATGATTTTTAATATACATTAATTTTAAAGTTGAAAATATTTGTAAAGAAAAAATATTAAAAAATTTAAGAAACAAAAAAGCAAACAGCAACTAACTTTAAACTACGAACAGATTATTGGATCACGAACTTTATTAATATAGATTTTTAAATATCTTACTGAAAATTTTGTACGAAAAATTATTTTAAAATAACTAAATTTTTGCGAAGAATCTTAATAAATGTTTTTTAAATAAATAAATTCTTTTCAGAAATAATTTGAAATCCTGGGAGAATTTTATTATTTCTTCAACAATTTAATTTTAAATAATGAAATCGGTTTAATAAATTAATTTGATAAGAGAAATTCGATTTAACAAATGTCGATGTCGATTTTAAATAAAGAACAAATTAATTAAGAACAATTTAATTTTAAATAATGAAATTGGTTTAATAAATTAATTTCGTATGATAAATTCGATTTAACAATTTGATTTTAAATAATGAAATTAACTTGATAATTTAACTCTTAATAGTTAAATTGATTTAACGATTTCTTTATTAATGAAATTGACTTAATAATTTAGTTATAATGTTTATTTTTTTTCTCCAGGAATAGTTAGAACGAGTCAACGTATTGATTATGAGGAAACAAAGCAACTAGAATTCACTGTTGTCGCTTATGATTCAGGCGTTCCGCAACTTTCTTCGTCAGCCAAAGTCACAGTTTCGATTATAAATGTAAACGATCAGGATCCAATTTTTGAACAGCAGATTTACAATGCTTCGGTGAGAGAAAATTCACCGGCCGGAACACATGTCATTGTTGTTAAAGCTATCGATGCCGATGAGGGACCATTTGGTCACGTCAGTTACAGTCTAATTGGCGAACATGCATCCGACTTCAACATCGGTAGGAAAACAAAATTTTTTATTACCCAATTTAATTAACATTATGATATATAATTATTTTTTTATGAATAAACACGTTCTTTGTTAATAATTATATCCAGTAATGAAAATTCCATTCGTAACAAATTCAATTGTAAAAATTGAATTGTTTTAGTTATTATAAGTTAATGAAAATTAAATTTCCTTCCTTTTTAGAAGTTATTTGAGAAAAAAGTTAAATAAAATTTTCGAATATTTAAATTTAAAAATTAATTTGTTAATATTTCAGGTCACGAAACTGGTGAGATTACTGTGGGCGCGGCGACGGTTCTTGATCGCGAAATAGTACCGGAAATTACAATAACCGTAATGGCGAGCGATGATGCACCTATCGATTCAAGAAGATCGACAACAGTAACCGTTGTTGTCAAATTGATAGACGTTAATGATAATCGGCCTATTTTTACACAACACAGTTATAGAGCATCAGTGGCGGAGAATCTGCCAGTAAATCCACCAGCTCCAATACTTCAGGTATGAAAAAAAAAGAATTAAACTAAATTAAACTAAAAATAAACAAAACTTCTGTATATTTATTAAATATTTACTCAATGAGTGAATTTTTCAAATTTTGACTATGAATTTATGAAAAAATTAAATTTGAATGTAATTTTTATTATAATAAATTGAATAGCATTTTCCGCGCGTAAAAATTGCTATTATTTAATAATTAATATTAATTATTCTAATTAATCTTTGGTATTTAATTTTGATTTAAATTTTGCAGGTTCGAGCTGTCGACAATGACGAGGGATCAAATGGCGATGTTTGGTATACAATAATTGACGGAAATAAAGATCATTCATTCACTTTAAATCCGGAAACGGGAATTTTATATCCAGCCGTGTCACTATCGGGAAGAACAGGCACTTACAGAATTGAAGTTGAATCGCGTGACGGTGGTGGAAAGGGGCCACATTCTGATAGATGTTACGTTGATATACGAGTAATATCAGTGAATCAACACAAACCAGAATTCATATTACCGGAATTGACAAACGCCACTGTTGAAGTCCCCGAGGTTGGAAATTTAGAGTTTTATGAATTTTTTACTACTTTTCAATATCTCTGAATTTAAAATTTAGAAAACAAATATTCGTTTGATCTTTGAAATCATAATTTTAATTCTACACATTACAGTATTAGTAATACAATAATTTTTTTAATTATAATATTATTAATTAATAATATCAATTTTAATAATAAATTTTAATAATTAATAAGATAATAAATTTTAAAAATTATAATAAAATAAACTTAAAAATTATAGTGTTTGTAATATAATTACTAACTTTTCAATTTTTATGATCAAATATTAATTTGTGAATAAATGAAAAATAAATAAAAATAAATAAATAAATGAAAAATTTTAGAACGCCGGTGTACCAAACTATCTCGTTATGACAGTAAAAGCAACAGACAAAGATTCCGGAGAGAATGGCAAGATTGGTTATCATTTGAAAGTTGGAAACAAAAATGTACAAGAAACGGAAGAATTTGTAATTAATGAAGAGACTGGAGAGTTACGAGCTAAAATAATTCTCGATCGGGAAGTAAAGAGCAAATTCGAGGTGAGAATTCATATAATATTCTATTTTGATAATATGATTAATATTTTCTGACAACTAATATTTAAAATAAGCAAATTGATATTATAGATTGCACTTAATATACATTAATTTATTATACTGCAATTAAATTGTATTTCACTTTAAAAAATTAATTGCAATGTAAACGATACAATTCCAATTGTGTATTGCAATATAAACATTAGAATTGTAAGCTTGTCAATCATCATCTATTAAAACCTATTTACTACTTTTTTATATTTATACCTTTATAAGGAAATTTTTTCTTTTTTTAATTATATTTCAAGAAAAAATTCAATTATTTACAAAGATTATAATGAACAATTCTTCGATAAAAATTTATACTTCTCAAAATCTGTATTAATAAAGTTCGTGATCCAGAAATCTGTTCGCAGTTTAAAGTTAGTTGCTGTTTGCTTTTTTGTTTCTTAACTTTTTTAAAATAATTTTTCTTTTCAAATATTTTCAATTTTAAAATTAATGTATTGGAAATTATCGAATTATTGTAAAGAATTTTATGAAAAGCATTGATAGGTAATAACAGAATTCCTTCTAAAAATGTTATTAAATTTTCGTGAAGAATTTTATTAAAATTTTTTTAAATCCTAATTAAATTCATTTGAAGAATTTCTTTGAATGTTTTTTAAACTAAAGGAGTTTGTAAAAAAATTGTATTAAAAATAATTGAATTCTTGCGAAGAATTTTATTACTATTTATAAAAATAATTGAATTGTTCCGAAGAATTTATTAAAATTTTAGAAAATAAATTAATTTTATGTTAATATTTGAAGATTAAAATTCTTTCGAGAAATTCTATTAATATTGTTTAGAAAATAATTAAATTTCTACAAAGGATTTTACTATTGATAAACATAAATGAATTATTGCAAAGAATTTTACTGTTTATAAAAATAATTGAAATGTTTCGAAGAATTTATTAAAATTTTGAGAAATAATTTAATTAGTGTGAAGAATTTTATGGAAATAATTTGAAATTAATGACTTTTTTTCTTCTTTATAAATATTTTGACAATAATTTGAATTATTTTTAAAAAATTTAAAATTCTTGTTGAAATAGAATTTTATGGAAATTATTGAAAATAATTAAATTCCTTAGTGTAATTTTATTTAAATTGTATTAAAAATAATTTAATTCCTTTAAATAATTGTAGTATTTATAAAAATATTTGAATTCTTTCGAATAATTTATTAAAATTTTAAGAAATACATAAAATTTATGAAAATATTTAAAAATATTTGAATTCATCCGAGAAATTTAATTAAAATTGTTTTGAAAATCATTAAATTTCTGCAAAGGATTTTACTATTTATAAACATAAATGAATTATTGCAAAGAATTTTATTACAGTGTTATAAGAATAATTTAATTATTTCGAAGGATTTATTAAAATTTTAGAAAAAAATTGATTTTTTTCGAAGTGTGTTAAAAATATTTTAAAAATTGATCTCTTCTGAAGAATTCAAATAGAATTGTTTTAAAAATAATAGGATTTTTGTAAAGATTTTACTACTTAAAAAAATAATTGAATTGTTGAGAAGGATTTATTAAAATTTTAGAAAATTATTGAATTCTTTCGTGAAATTTGATTCAAATTTTAAAAATATATGGACAGTAATAATTAATTTTGGACTTAATAAGTGAATTTTTTAAATTTTGACTATGAAATTATTTTAAAAATTTATATTTGAAAATAAAAAATTTTATAATTTGCATAACAAGAACAAAGTTAATAACATGTTCCGCGCGCGTAACATTTGCTAGTATTTAATAAAATTTGAAAAAATTCAAGAACTTGCAAGAATTCAATTATTTTTACAAAGAATAAAATTTTATACAAGAATTCAAGAATTTGTCAGAAATTTGATTCACAATGATCCAAATTTTACACAGGGAATTCAATTATTTAAAAGAATGTTAATAAAAATCGTTACAAGAATTTAATTATTTATTGTTTTTGTGAATAATAATATTCTTCGTAGAATTTCAATTATTTTGATTGCAACTTTAAATAATTTTCTAGAAAAATGCAATTATTCTAAAATTTTTTATTAAAATTCTTCAAAAGGATACAATTATTT
Source organism: Leptopilina drosophilae (assembly GCA_032873175.1). Taxonomy (NCBI): domain Eukaryota; kingdom Metazoa; phylum Arthropoda; class Insecta; order Hymenoptera; family Figitidae; genus Leptopilina; species Leptopilina drosophilae. Next base: position 55,083,025 of record CM065479.1, read on the forward strand.
TCATAAATAATAAAATTCTTCGTAGAATTTAAATTATTCTAAGTGTAATTTTAAATAAATTTCTCGAAAAATGCAATTATTTTTAATAATTTTATTTTATTTCATTTTATCTACTAAATCAAATCTTTTTAGTAGTCAAACTTAATTTTCCATAGTTCCTTTTTTCCACTTTTTCTGTTTTAAAGCTTCTTTTTTTTAATTAATTAACTCAAGTGAAAAGCCTAGAATTATAATTATACAATTTGAATATATTATAAAAATTACAATTACAATTTACATTGGAATACAAATATTAAAATTACAATAGTGAGTATTAAAATATAAATTACGATACTGCAATTGCATAAAACAATAATGAATGAATATTTTTTAAAAGCTGGTGCTAGTGGCAACCGACCATGGAAATCCAACGGCCTATGAAACATTGCGATTACTGACAATATTGCTAGTCGACACAAATGACAATGTTCCTGAATTCGAAGATAGTTATACATTCAATGTACCGGAAAATCGACCAAAGGATTATTTTGTTGGAAAAGTCGTTGCCGAGGATAAAGACGAAGGCCGACACGCTAAAGTTTACTACTATATCGTAACTGGTGAGTCTATTTTTGAAAAAAGGAAATTCAATTTTCTCATTTTCATTTATCTTCAATTCCGTAATTTTACAGAATTTTTTTATTCATAGAAATAAAAAAGTTTTTCTTCCTAATTAATAAATTTATATTCATCAATTTAGAAGGAATTTTACAATTTCGAGAAAACAACTATAACTTGTATACAATTTATAATATTTTATACATCTAATTTATTGATAATTTAATTGAAAGTTAACTTAAAATTTGAAAATAATAATTTCTGTTTCACTTCGTTCAGTTGAAATTCAATAATAATAATAATAATGATTTATATTTTCTATCATTCAGGCAATATGGATTACGCGTTTTATATTGACAAATCTGACGGAAGTATCTACACGAACAAATCCTTTGATCGTGAAAAAAGAGACAGCTATTTACTTTCAGTTCTCGCTGCGAATGATCCAGATCTTTATATTGATTCACGTTCCTCCCATCATCCGAATAAAAATCCCGAGCACGGACATACAAATGTGACAATAGCAATTCTTGACGAGAACGATAATCCGCCCGTTTTTGAGCGTAGCGATTATTATGCTGGAATTAACTCAATGGCGAACATCAATGAACCAGTTGCGAAAGTTACAGCGACGGATTTCGATCTCGGAGATAATGGAACACTTCAATATTACGTAGTTGGCGCAAATCTCTATAAATACGGATCAGAAAGATCAAGTGGCTCCATTGTGCCCAGTCCGTTTAATGTCACTCAGGAAGGGAAGTTGGTGACCATTGGTTATATGGCCGAATATAATCAGGATCGTTTTATCGTTGAAGTTGTTGCCAAGGAAACTGCATCTCCCGAAAGATTTGCCACTACAAAAGTTCACGTGAGTTGTATCAATTGTTATTGCTTTTATCGAGAGTGAAATAATACAAATACTATTATAGACTGTATTTTATCATTTATCTTTGGACATATTTGCAAATTTTACTTTTCTCTTTTTGTTTATGAAGAAAAATTGTTTTAAAATTAATTTCATTAATTTCATTAATTTCTATAATTTAATTTTTACTTAATTTAACTTTAAAAAATTAACTATTATATGATACGCACGCTAGCGCGCGAAACGTAGTATTTAATTTGATACTGTTATACAAATTACAAAATTTTTTATTAACAAACATAAATTTTTCAAATAATTTCATAATCAAAATTTAAAAAAAAATCACTTTTTAAATACAAAATGATTTATTTCTGTTCATATTGTCAAAAATTTTATTGAAATTTCACGAAATAATTTCAATATTTCCTCAAATTTTAACAAATCTTTCTAAATAAAAATAATTAAATTATTTTAAATAGTAAAATTTTTCGCAAGAATTCAATTATTTTTAATACAATTTAAAAAAAATTCTTCTCCATAAAATTTTTATTATTTTTAAAATGTTTAATTAAAATTATTAAAGGAACTCCATTATTTGACCAAAAAAATCAAAGAAATTCTGCAAAAAGAATTTAATTAGAATTTTTAAAAATTTAAACAAAATTCTCCGCGAGATTTAAGTTATTTTCCTAAATAGTGGAATTTTGTGGAGGAATTCTATTATTTTTAAATTTTTTGATAAAATTTTTTGCAATAATTCGATGATTTTCAGTACATTAATTAAAAAATTTAAAATATTTGAAAAGAAAAATAACAAAAAAGTTAAGAAACAAAAAATCAAACAGCAACTATAACAATTATGATTACGAATTAAAATTACAATTTATATTCTCATTCATTATAAATTAATCAATAATCTTTGTCAACTATTAAAGGAATACAATTGATAGTTAATTAAAGATATACAATTTTTAGAAAATTATTTTCAGTATCAAATTTAAAAAAGAAATTACAGAAAAAAAGTTAATTGAGCCAAAACATTTATCATCTATCGCTAAAAAAATTAAATTTTTATTAAAGATTATGTTTAAAAACTTAAGAAATTATTCCAGTTTTTTCATCTTTTTTTAATAACATTTAACATTTTGTTAAATAATTTTCAACTTTTGTTAGAAATAAATAAAAGAAATTATAGAAATTCGATTTGTCCGACAAAATGTTTTTGACAACACTTTATATTGTTTAATAGAAAAGAATGAAAGAAATTTTCATGATTTTGATTTGCTACCAGCACTTGCTTAATTTTAGAAATTAAATTTAAATGTTAAATATTTTTTGTTTTAAATCCAATATCGAATTTTCAAAAATTAAGTAGGACTGGTAACTGGATGCAAGTTTCAGTTTCATAAAAATACTTAACTTTTAAAATTCTATTTCTAAAGTTAATTTATTATTAAAAAATACTAAATAATTAATTCTTATTATCTATTAATCAATACTGATTAAAAATATAATATTTTAATTTTGTAAAAAAATTTTGATAATAAATAGAAATTATGCAAAAAAATACTACAAATTTTGTAAAAACAATATGATTTGCAAAATTAATTACAAAATGGAAGTTTAAAAAAAATGTTGATGGAGAAATATAAATAGTTTAAATTACTTTATTTTTTCTTCGTTTTTAAATACAGAATAAGAAATTATGCAAATTTTTTCATTAATTTCTAGATTATACTATTAAAATAAATTGGTTTCTAGAAAGTTAAAAAATTAAATCTTATTAAAGAAATTCTTCAAATGAAATTAAATATTTTGTTCTTTAATAAAAAAATGTGAATTGTGAATAGACATGATTATTATATGAGAAAGTATACAAGCATTTTTTTAGCTAGTAAAATATAAAATATCTTTTAAACATAAAAAAACAAAAATTGTAATTATTAAATACACAAATTCTTCCTACACATTTTTTGTTATTAATTTAAAATAGAAAAAACATTATTGTTAAAAATTGTAATTAAAAACGAAAATTTCATAACCTTTTTTTTCAAAAGAAAATAATAATTTTTAAAATATAAACAAAAAATAATTATAAAATTTCTAAATCAACATTATGAAAATTTCTTACCTTATTTTATAAAAGCAATATCTATTAACCTTTTCTCTAAATAAACAATAAAAATTGATATTGACAAATTGAAAAACCAAAGTGTTTTGGAAAAGAAAAAAAAACAAAAGCATATACAAAAACTAACTTCATACTGCGAACAGAATGAATGAAAACCCACAGAGATTAATGTAGTTAATAATTGATTTTCAATTTAAATTAAATTTTAAAGAAATGTTTAATTATATCGCTTTTTGTTTGGCAATTTAGATGAAATAAATTTTTAATTTTTCAAGGTTTGGGTTTTTGAACCCTCGCAATTAATACGTGTGATATTATCTCGACCACCGGCCGAAGTTCATCGGCAAAGAGATGAAATTGTCGCTGAATTGTCAAACGCAACGCAAAGTCGAGTTGTTGTCGACGATATTAGATATCACGTTGATAGTTCGGGACACATTCAAACAGATTGGTAAGCATTCCAATTTCAACTACTAGAGAGGAAAATTTAATATTACTGAAAAAAAAAATCTGAATTAATAAACAAGTGAAAAATTGAGAATTCAAGTGATTTCCAATTTTAATTGAACTTTTAGTTTCTAATTTTCATTTTATTTCTTTGATTCATTGAATTTAATAACTTAGTTTTAATTTTTATTGATATTCTGTTATTATAAATTGAAAATTGACAAGTTGACAAATTGAGAATAATTGAATTGATTTAAGGTGTGACATGTACCTGCACGTTGTGAATCTAAAGACACAAACAATTTTCCCCATTTCTCACGTGTTGAAAGTAATTGACGCCAAATACGATTTTCTAAAGGATTATTACGCTGGATTTGCAATTGTCAATGTTATGGTGAGTAAAATTTAAATGAAAATTAATGAGCGGAAATAATGAGAGAATAGATTTAGAATAGATTAAATTTGATTTGATTCGTTAAATGTAATTCTATTTAATTAAACTTAATTCTAATTGATAAATTTTATTCTAATCAATCAAATTTAATTCTAATTAGTAAAGTTTAATTATAGTTGAATTTAATTTTAATTAATAAAATTTTATCTTCGTTAAGCTTATAACTCAATTGTAGTAAATTTAATTCTAGTTGAAAGAAAATGATTATTATAGTCGTTCGATAAAATATTTTTTTGAAATTCCTTTTTATAGCCGGCGTATGCAGGAGTTCAAGAAGAACCGTTCGATCCTGCTTTGGCAGCTTTGATTGCCCTTCTTGTTGTTCTTTTGGTCGGTGCTGTTACGGTTACAGTTGTTTGCTGTTGCTTAAAACACTGGTGAGTTGATAAATAATTGAAATTTTTTTATAATTTAATTTGTAATTTAATATAAAGTTTAATTGATTTCCTCCAAAGATTACAAATTTAGATTTTTAACAACTGAATTTAAATTTTTCAAATTTGACTGTTTTTTATTCATCATTTTATTACTAGCAAATGTTACGCGCGGAACGTGTTATTCAATTTGTTGTTGTTATGCAAATTATATTTTTTTTTATTTTCAAATATAAATTTTTAAAATAATTTTATAGTCAAAATTTTTTAAATAATTTTATAGTCAAAATCTTTAAAATAATTTTATAGTCAAAATTTTTAAAATAATTTTATAGTCAAAATCTTTAAAATAATTTTATAGTCGAAATTTTTAAAATCCACTTATTAAATACAAAAATTAATTATTACTGTTCCTATTTTAAAAATTTTAATCAAATTTCACAGAAGAATTCAATAATTTTCATACAATTTTAATAAATCCTTCTGAACAATTCAATCATTTTTTTAAGAAGTAAAATATTTACAAAAATTCAATTATTTTTAGTACAATTTAAATAAAATTACACGAAAGAATTGAATTGTTATAAAAAATTTCCATAAAATTTTATTTCAACAAGAATTTTAAATTCTTTAAAAATAATTCAATTATTGTCAAAATATTTATAAAAAAGACAAAAAAATTTCATTATTTTCAATGATTTCTATAAAATTCTTCATACCAATTTAATTATTTCTCAAAATGTTAAAAAATTCTTCGAAACATTTCTATTATTTTTAAAAATAATAAAATTCCTTGCAATAATTCATTTATGTTTATAAATAGTAAAATCCTTTGCAGAAATTTAATTATTTTCAAAACAATTTTAATAGAATTTCTCGAAAGAATTTTATTCTTCAAATATTAACATAAAATTAATTTATTTTCAAAAATTTTAATAAGTTCTTCCTAAAATCCAATTGTTTTCAAAATTTTCAATTAAAATTCGCAAAGAAACGCCATTAATTTAATAAAAATTTAAAGAAATTCTTTTAAAAAATTTAATTAGGATTTTTTAAAATTTTAATAAAATTCTTCACGAGAATTTATTAACATTTTTAGAAGGAATTTTATTATTATTAAATTTTTTGATAAAATTCTTTTCAATAATTCAATGATTTTCAAAACTGTAATTTTATAATTCATAATCAAAGGAATTATATAATTTTTACCAAGTGATAAATTCTTTAAAATATGTAATTTTATAATTTAAAATATTCGCAATGAAAAATTACAAAAAAAGTTAAAAATCAAAAAAGCAAACAACAACTAACTTTAAACTGCGAACATATTACCGGATCACGAACTTTATTAATATAGATTTTCATAATAAAAATATTTATTAATCTACATTTTTTTTGAGACAATTGTTTGCTTTTTTATTTCTAATTTTTTGGATAATTGTTTTGAATTTAAAAATTATTATGTAAAAGTCTAATTTTAATGTTTTGAAGATTAAAAAAAAGTAGTAAAAAACAAAATTGAAGTCGATATTTAAAAATAAAAAAATTTTGTAATTTGCATAATATTAAATATGAATACCAGATTTCGCGCCTAAGATTTTATATTCAATAAAATTAACTTATAATTTTAAATGCAAATGAAATAAAACTTTTTTTTTAATTTAAATTCATAGGGTTATTACCGTTCCCAACGACATCAGAAAGAAGGATGGTTTGATTAAGAAGCAAATCATAGATGAATTAAATACAACGGAAAATCCCTTGTGGATTGAACAGTGAGTACTTTGTTAATTCAAAATATCTATTGAATCTAAGTACAAATATATAAGTTTATTTGAAATAAAATCAGCTTTTTTAAAAATAAATTTATCAATATTCTTTTTTTCTTTCTAGAAAACTAAAATTATACGAAGAACAGGAATTGACGATGCAGGTCTTCAGTGAACCGGAAGGAGGTCTAAACACTGAAAGGCGAGGAAGCAATGTAAGTATTGGTATGGGCGATACATCACAAGACAATACTTATGCGACGATTCAACATCCTCTGCCAAATAGACGTCGTCCCACGACTCCCGATTATACAACTTTACCCGGAAATCGCAACGTGAGTCAATTATTTTCATTCTAATATACATGCAAATATCTATATGTATCTATGATACATTGCAAATTACTGTTTTCTTGTATTAAAATTTTAGTTTTTGATAATTAAAGTCTCTATTCTAAATAATTACTAATAAAAACTATTTTGTCAATTTCTACACAAGTCGTTAAAATAATTTTTGTTATTAAAAAAGAAATTTTCATAATGTTGATTTATAAATTTTATAATTATTTTTTGTTTATATTTTAAAAATTATTAGTTTCTTTTGAAATAAAAAGTTATGAAATTTTCGTTTTTAATTACAATTTTTAACAATAATGTTTTTTCTATTTTAAATTAATAACAAAAAATGTGTAGGAAGAATTTGTGTATTTAATAATTACAATTTTTCTTTTTTTATGTATATAAAGATATTTTATATTTTACTAGCTAAAAAAATGCTTGTGTACTTTCTCATATAATAATCATGTCTATTCACAATTCACATTTTTTTTATTAAAGAACAAAATATTTAATTTCATTTGAAGAATTTCTTTAATAAGATTTAATTTTTTAACTTTCCAAAAATCAATTTATTTTAAATTTAATCTAGAAATTAATGAAAAAATTTGCATAATTTCTTTTTCTGTTTTTAAAAACGAAGAAAATATAAAGTAATTTAAACTATTTATATTTCTCCATCAACATTTTTTTTAAACTTCCATTTTGTAATTAATTTTGCAAATCATATTGTTTTTACAAAATTTGTAGTATTATTTTGCATAATTTCTATTTATTATCAGAATTTTTTTAACAAAATCAAAATATTATATTTTTAATCAGTATTGATTAATGGATAATAAGAATTAATTATTTAGTATTTTTTAATAATAAATTAACTTTAGAAATAGAATTTTAAAAGTTAAGTATTTTTATGAAACTAAAACTTGCATCCAGTTACCAGTCCTACTTAATTTTTGAAAATTCGATATTGGATTTAAAACAAAAAATATTTAACATTTAAATTTAATTTCTAAAATTAAGCAGATGCTGGTAGCAAATCAAAATCATGAAAATTTCTTTCATTCTTTTCTATTAAACAATATAAAGTGTTGTCAAAAACATTTTGTCGGACAAATCGAATTTCTATAATTTCTTTTATTTATTTCTAACAAAATTTGAAAATTATTTAACAAAATGTTAAATGTTATTAAAAAAAGATGAAAAAACTGGAATAATTTCTTAATTTTTTAAACATAATCTTTAATAAAAATTTAATTTTTTAGCGATAGATGATAAATGTTTTGGCTCAATTAACTTTTTTAAATTTGATACTGAAAATAATTAAGAATAAAAATTGTATATCTTTAATTAACTATCAATTGTATTCTTTTTAATAGTTGACAAAGATTATTGATTAATTTATAATGAATGAGAATATAAATTGTAATTTTAATTCGTAATCATAATTGTTATAGTTGCTGTTTGATTTTTTGTTTCTTAACTTTTTTGTAATTTTTTTTTCAAATATTTAAAATTTTTTAATTAATGTATTGAAAATCATTGAATTATTGCAAAAAATTTTATCAAAAAATTTAATAATAATAGAATTCCTTCACAAAATTCCACTATTTAGGAAAATAACTTAAATCTCGCGGAGAATTTTGTTTAAATTTTTAAAAATTCTAATTAAATTCTTTTTGCAGAATTTCTTTGATTGTTTTGGTCAAATAATGGAGTTCCTTTAATAATTTTAATTAAACATTTTAAAAATAATAAAAATTTTATGGAGAAGAATTTTTTTTAAATTGTATTAAAAATAATAGAATTCTTGCGAATAATTTTACTATTTAAAATAATTTAATTATTTTTATTTAGAAAGATTTGTTAAAATTTTAGGAAATATTGAAATTCTTTCGTGAAATTTCAATAAAATTTTTGACAATATGAACAGTAATAAATAATTTTGTACTTAAAAAGTGATTTTTTAAAAATTTTGATTATGAAATTATTTTAAAAATTTATGTTTGTTAATAAAAAAATTTGTAATTTGTATAACAGTATCAAATTAAATAGTACGTTCCGCGCGTATCATTTGCTAGTTTTCATTAAATTTTAAACAGAAAATTTTTTGACAATTGCAGATTAAATTTTACTCCAGTGTAATAATAATACATAACTAAATGAATAAAAAAAAAATACAATGAAAATATTAACTATTAAATAAAATCCCTTTTTTTCAGATGTACGAAGCTGCGATGGGTTTTCAAGGTTCTACTTTTCAACCATCGGCAAACGTGATGCCGCAATTAACGCTTGATCGCGATGGACAACCTCAATTTGTTTCCGGTCTTGTGTGAAAACCTTTTTTTATTCAATTGTTCCCCCCTAAAGTTGGGGAACACTTTCAATTCTTCTTCCTATTTTTTCGTATACGTTTTACGAAAAAAAGAACAACAATGCAAAAGAAAACGATGCATTTACGCGGATGTGCCACTTTGACAATAACCGGGTAGTATGGTTAATCTTCCGTGTAAATACTCGCGTTCAATTATAAATATTATTCTAGTGAAAATTATTTAGATATTTTTCCTCAATATTTAAATATTTTGAATTTAAATAATTTCTGAGAAGACTGAACTTCCAGGACAAAAAAAAAGAAGAATCATTTTCTAGGAAAATATGTTTTTATCATAATTTTTTTTCGGTTTACTTTTTTTATTGTAATATAATAATTTTATCGCGATTATAATTTTATCGATAATTGCTAATTTTATTTTTTTTATAATCTTTTTTGGATTATAACTTTTTTTTATTGAATTAAAAAAATCGTTTTTTAAAAATATACTGCCGTTTCCACTTCAATGAAATTGAATTCGAATGAAATTTCTTTCTGTTTTTTTAGATACTTTATTGCCTTCACTTAGATTAATTTCCGACAATTTGTTTTCTTTAAATTATTGAATGATATATTAATGTTATGAAATTAATTGATTATAATTATTAAATTAAAATGAAGCAAATTGTTTAAATTGAAATTATAATTATTGAATGTTAATAAATGAATTAATCGTATAGTAAAATTAGAAATGTCATCACAATTTTTTATACGAGATCATGAAACTTGTCGTTTAAGCGAAGGCATTAATGAAAGTTGCAAGAGAGTGACTCGAATTGAGAATTCAAAAGTAAAAAAAAAAGTTGATATTATTGAAACCATAAGTATACATTCCTTATAGCCAATATTATGTACATGTATATATGTGTACGATGCCAAACTAAAGTTTAAGAAGAAAATTTTTAAAAAAACACACACACAAACTGATAGCAACATGCTCAAAGTACAGTATTGAATAAAACAGAAGCTTGGCACGACAAATATATGTATACAGAATTGTCTCAGTAACTGACTTATCACTGGCACAATTTTTACCATTTTTCTTTTACGTTTCTTTTTTTATTTTCATGAAAAATTTCGCAACACGTATGAGAGGAGGTACTGGAAATTTGTGAAAAAATTCGAAATCATTCGTGAAAATAAAGAAATTGATTATAATTGTTTTAATTATAAATTAGATAAACTATTATAAATAGATATACTATCTTATAATTAAATTTTATATTTAAATTAATTTAAATTAATTAAAAGGAAAATTTAATAAAAGTCCCCAAGTTTTGATGGTTTGAAAATAAACAAAATATTTTGCAATAAAAATGAGAAACTTCATTTCATCTTTGAAATTTTATACTTTTCTTTACTAGGAAAAAAATTTAATTTAAAAAAGTTAAATAAATTTCCCTTACTCGAACCTTCAGAACTTAGGATATGAAAATTTAAATTAATTTAAATTACATCACTATCTTTAATTATAATTCAGTATTCTAGTTAAATATACTATATTGTAATTAGATAAACAGTATTATAATAAAGTATATATTATTATAATTGGATATACTATATTATAATTGAATACATTATAATTATATATAAATATATATTACAATTGTAATTGTCGAAAAAGAAACAGAGAATCGACTAGTGAATGAGAAGTGACTTAAAAAAAAGAGAAATAAAAACTTTGCACTAGAAATAATAAATTCGCACAAAAAAAATTAGTCTTCTCGTTTACTTGTTAATTTATCAATGTTCTTTCTTTTTTGGAAAAAATTTACATCTCTTGAGATGATAATCAGTTACTCGTGGCTCCAGTATAGTTAAATGTGTAGATTCCGTCCAGCCCATTTCTATTTAACAATTATTTCCTCGTTATATTATAATTATATAAATATTTGTAAATTGAATTTTATTAGTATGTATATTTAAAAGTTTACATTTTCTTTTATTTGTAAACAAAAAGTATATTATATATTTTAATCTAAGTTATGTTTTTTAATAATATAATCTACGGTTATTAACACTGCCGAGATTTTGGAATGATTATCCACCCCCCGTTACTCATTAGTCGTTATGTAAATTATAAGTTTTAAGTTGAATATATAAAGATTCAACGTCTGTTTTTAACCTGACAAATCTGTGATTGAATCTTATTAAGAGACATAATTAATTGTTAATTTAACTTGAATCTATGGGTGAGATTATGGGCGGACATAGTCATATCATAGATAAGTAAAAAAAAGGATGTTGTCGTTCGCAATGAATCTCGAGTGCTTACAATGTTGTTTTTTTTTAATTGTCACGAGAGAAAGAGAGAAAGAAAGAAAGAGAGAGAAAGTTAAGACGATTTCGCTGTATCCAAAATTAAACGGGAAAAAAAAGAAATTTTTTTTTATTAATTTTTTTTTTTATGTTTCTCACTTGTGCCGTCCCCGTTCAAAAGCGATTCGCTTTTCGAAGGTTACTGCGAACGGCTTTCACCGTACGAATAGCTCATACTCGTATAAATTAACACGATCATTGTAAAAGCATTTAGTACAATCCATTGTCATTATATTATTGTTAGATGGTTATCATTATCACCGGTAGTGACGACATTGTCTGTTTCTTCATCATGAACTGATTGTAATATTGTAACATATTTTACGTATGCGATTAATATAAAAATATTCATACACTGTATAAATGTTTCTATCAATTTATTAGTAATTCATTATTAATCAGAGTGGCCGCAAAATTTTATTTTCAAACTTCCCTGACTATATTTTTATTTTCCCGGACTAACAAATTTTTGAATTATTTAATATTCAGACATTGTTGATTTAAATGTTTATAAATTTACTTTATTATTATTATTATCATTATTTATTATTATTATTATTTGTTATTTTTATTTATTTATGCTTTTTAAGTTACAATTTTATTTATAAAGGAAAAATATGATAATTAAAAATTGGTTGTTTTTCAAAATAATAAAATTTTGATAATAATAATAAATTTAGAGTTCCTTCGATCAAAGTTCCTTGACTTTTAAAGAATTTTTAATAATTCCCTCACTTCCAGTTTTTCCCTGACTTGCAGCCACCCTGTTATTATTAATTTTTAATTATACTAAGTTTTTCTTTCCAAAAAAAATTCTACAGGACAAATTCTTTTTTCCAAGTCACGAATTCAAAGTCAGTTTAGTCGTTTCAATTTAGGAAAAAAAGCAAAAAATCTATTTTAGAAAATATTTTATTGAGGATTTGTATAAAAACTTGACTTTCTATTCACCTTTTTCTTGATTTTGCAAAAATTTTCTAACATTTTCCCTTATTCTGAGAATTTAACTTCATTCTAAATTTTTTTGGCATAACTTTTTAATGAATTACTTTCGGAAATTCAATTATTTCCAGAAATAATGAAATTACAAGTAATAAAATTTCATACAGGAATTTAATGAGTTGAGGACATTTTAATAAAATTCTTTACAAGAAATTAATGAATTTTATAAATTATAAATAATAAAATTCTTCGTAGGATTTCAATTATTTTTAATATAATTTCAAATTAATTCCTGGAAAAATACAGTTATTATTAAAAATTTCATTAAAATTATTCAAAAGAAATCTATTATTTTGAATAATTTTGACAGAATTTGTAAAAAATAATAGAAAAATTAATTTCTTTCAGTACAATTGTAAATAAATTCATCGAGAAAAATATGTTATTTTTAAAAGTTCTTATTGAAGATTTTATTAGAGAACTCTATAGAAAAATGAATTATTCTCAAAAATTTTAATAATATTAATGAAATTTAAGAATTTACAAAAAATTCAATTCGTTTTACAAAGAATACAATTTTTTACAGAAAGCCAATTATTAAAAAAAAAGTTAGTAAAACTCATTGCTAGACATAAATTATTTTTACAAAGGAATAATTTATAGAATTAATAATTATAAATAATTTTTTTCAGGAATTCAAATATTTAAAACAAATTTTTATAAAATTCATTGAAAGAATTCATTTCTTTTGATAAATACTTCCATTCTTAGTAAGATTTAAATTATTTTTAATATATAATTTAAAACTTTAAATAGGATAATGCGTCTAAAATTAGTTTTCAATTCAGTTTTACGAAATTTTGATTAATCAAAGAATTTTCAAATTGAATACAATGTTTAAAAATTCAAAAAAAATATTTAATTGTCTTTTAGAGATTCTCAATAAAATTGTTTTTAATAATTTTGAGGAAGTTTTTTGGAAATTTAATTACAAAAATCAAGTTCACTTAAAATACGTCTAAAATTTGTTTTCAATTATTAAAATTTGTCGAAATTTCGATTATTCAAAAATTTTCAATTTAAAATGTTTGAAAATTCCAAAAAAATTAATATTCAATTGCTTTCTTGAGAAAATACGAAAAATAAAAAAATACATTTTAAAATTGAGTTTTTTAAAATTTAATTTTACAAAATTTCAATTTTTTTCAATTCTTTTCAATCTATTGTATTGTACATTTTGAAAAATTCAAAAAATTTCAATTAACATTTATATGGAAAAATAGAATTCTTCATAAATTTTGGAATTTTATTGTTTCCGAGAAATTTCGACTGTAACTCTTCAAAAATTCAATTTTTAGAATTTGTAAGTAAAATTTTTCTCTAAATCAATCACCTATTTTTGAAACAATTTCAAGAAAATTTTCGAAATAGAAAAATTCCATTTTTTATAAAAATTTCAACTGTAACTCTCGATAAATTAAAAAAAATGTTAAATTCGAATAAGTCAAGAAATCGCTGTTTTTGAAAGTAGTCGAAAATCATGAAGACATAAAAAAATCTTAATTAGTATTTATTTAAAAAATTGCAGTGGTGAAAAACAATCGTTTTAAAATATATTTAAATCTATTTTCTATTTTATGATTATAGGGTAAAGAACAAAAAAAATGCATAGATTATTTTTACAAAAGTTTATATATTCAATAAGAACATTCGAAAAAAATTACAATATCATTGATTTTATTAATCATTTACCAGTATTATAAATTATAATTATTTATTAGTAATATAATAGTAATTAACAATAGTGATTTCTTCATCAAGAACAAATGTTTTTGGTTTTTCTTCTACTGATCTTTAAATGAGTTTAATGTATCAAAATGTTTATTTTAATCGTTGCACCGGTTCTTTAAAAGTGATTTACCTTTTAAAGAACCGGTGCTATTGAAATATAAATCATAGAAATTATTTCGAATATATTTATACAATCAACATGAATGATAATGCAAAATAATAATTCATTAATTTGGAGAATTTACAATTTTTCTAAATTATTTTTTTCATTTGTTTCCTTATCGTTTGATTCTCTATTGACTTGATTTTTTCCTTCCTCTGCTGCAGGTATAGATTCCTTTTGAGTTTTCAAAGATTTTGATGAATCAGTTGTTGTTACCTTTGGACTAAAATCGAGAATACACTTGACAGCTTCTGGTTGATCCCACCACAATTTGTGTCCTTTTTTTGTTGGAATTTTTCTATTTTCCCCACAAGCTAAACAGGTCCACTTTATTGCTTTCGCTGGTTTCGATACTAATCGAACACGAGCTGTTTTGCCAGGAATAAGCGGCGATTGACAATGTTTACAAATTGTTCTTTTTACTGCTGGTTCCCTGAAATAAATAATTAGAAAAATAGTACATGAGTGAAATTAATAAATTATTAGGTAGACGAAATTATTGTTTACATAAACAAAATATTGAATACAATATTTTGCATTAATGTTGTTCAAACAATTTTAATTTCTACTAATTAGTAAATTTTTTGATCTCTTACATTCGCAATACTGCTTTTTTCGCACAGCCAACCATCAAAGAGCTCAAGTGCGAAGCCAGGGGTAGATTTTTATTCACAATCTTATGACTTGCCTGAGAGAAATTTATATAGTTTATTAGTTTTAATTTATTTTAATGCAAATTATAAAATTTTTTATTTTTAAAGTTTAATTTTTGGATAAATTCATAATCGAAATCTGAAAAATTCACTTATTAAGTAAATATTTAATAATAAATAATAATAATAATTAATTAAATATTTAACAATAATTGTTTATATTTTGAAAAATTTTTTTAATAACTCTTGGCAAGAATTTATTTATTTTCAAAAATTCTGATAAAATTTTTCGGAAAAATTGAATTTATTTTAAATAGTAAAATTCATCACAGGAATTTAATTATTTTTAATAGTATTTTAATAAAATTTCTCAACAAAATACGTTTTTCTAAGTATTTAATAAAAGTTTTCAATTGAATGCAATAATTTCAAAAATTTTTTAATAAAATTTCACGAAATTTTATTATTTTTATTTCAATTTATTTATATATTTAATTTTATTTCAATAATTTTCTAAAATTTTAATAAATCCTTCTCAACAATTCAATTATATTTTTAAGTAGTAAAATCTTTAAAAGAATTCAATTATTTTTACAAAAATTTTAGTTGAATTCCTCGGAAAAGATCAATTTTTAGAAATATTTTTAACACACTTCGAAAAAATTCAATTTTTCTCAAATTTTAATAAATCCTTCGAAATAATAAAATTATTCTTATAAATATAGTAAAATTCATCGCAATAATTCAATTAATTTTATAAATAGTAAAATTCTCTACAGGATATCAATTATTTTTAAAACAATTTTAATTAAATTCCTTGGATGAATTCAAATATTTTAAAATATTTTCATAAATTTTATTAATTTTTAAAATTTTAAAAGATTATTGGAAACAATTCAATTATTTTTATATTACAATTCTTTGAAGGAATTAAATTATTTTTAATCAAATTTAAATGAAATTACACGAAAGAATTGAATTATTTTCAAAAATTTACATAAAATTCTATTGCAACAAGAATTATAAATTCTTTAAAAATAATTTAATTATTATCAAAATATTTATAAAAATAAAAAAAAATTTCATTATTTTCAATTATTTCTATAAAATTTTTCACACCAATTTAATTATTTCTCAAAATTTTCATAAATTCTTCGAAACATTTCAATTATTTTTATAAATCGTAAAATTTTTTGCAAAATTTCACAAAAGAATTTAATAATTTTCTACAATTTTAATAAATACTTTTAAACAATTCAATCATTTTTTTAAGTAGTAAAATCTTTATAAAAATCCGATCAATTTTAATCCATTTTAAAGAAAATTACACAAAAGAATTTAATTATTTTCAAAACTTTCTATAAAATTCTATTTCAACAAGAATATTTTAGTTCTTTAAAACTATATCAATTATTATCAAAACATTTATGAAAAAGAAAAAAAATTCATTATTTTCAATTATTTCTATAAAATTCTTCATACCAATTTAATTATTTCTCAAAATTTTAATAAATTCTTGGAAACATTTCAATTCTTTTTATAAACAGTAAAATTCTTTACAATAATTCATTTATGTTTATAAATAGTAAAATCCTTTGCAGAAATTTAATTATTTTCAAAACAATTTTAATAGAATTTTTCAAAAGAATTTTAATCTTCAAATATTAGCATAAAGTTTGTTTATTTTTTAAAATTGTAATAAATTCTTCGGAACAATTCAATTATTTTTATAAATAGTAATAAAATTCTTCGCAAGAATTCAATTATTTTTAATACAATTTTAATAAAATTCTTCTCCATAAAATCCAATTGTTTTTAAAATTTTCAATTAAAACGTTTAAAGAGACTCCATTGGTTTAAAAAAATTCAAAGAAATTCTTTAAAAGAATTTAATTAGGATTTTTTAAAATTTTAATAAAATTCTTCAAGAGAATTTAATAACATTTTTAGAAGGAATTCTATTATCAAATTTTTGATAAATTTCTTTGCAATAATTCAATCATTTTTAAAACGTTAATTTTAAAATTGAAAATATTTGCAAATGAAAAATTTATTTTTCTATTTAGAAAATTTAAATTTAGGAAATAGACTAATAACTTTAAAGACTTTAAATAAAAAAACAAATTCTTACCTGGTACAAGTAATTCATTCGTTCGAAAACATCTTTTCCTTGACAATTTTTAACTTCTTTTTCTGCAATTAATAATAATAGTATTGAAAATTTTATCCTTTTTGTAAGTACAGTTTGTTTATTTACATATTTTCATCTTTATATCTTTTATGATTTTGTATAATTATATTTAATCAATTTTTAAGATTTTTAAAATAAAAGCTAACCTCTTTGACTAAAAGTGTGATTGTGATTATTATCAAAGACAAATTAAAATATTCAAACTTACCCATTATCAGAATAATAAATTATTTCCTCTGCATAATGAACTTGAAATTAAATTATCTATTTTTCTATTTTAAATATAAAAAAAATAATAAATTAATGGATAAACGCGTGCATGACGCGACGCACGTTTTTCATTATTTGAGGTTACGTTTCTGCTACTACCAACATAAGAAAAATAAATTAAGTTTTAGAATATTTACAAGTCTTCTTGAATATTTAAAAATAATCCACAATTGTGTTTAAAACTATACATATATTTTCAAATAGTAAAATTTGTTATTAAATAACATTGAAAATACATAAATAGAAATTAATTTTCTTTGCATATTAGAAATTAATATATATATACTGCGATTATAAAATGGAAATATGCATAGAAAATGGAAATCTTCTGTTATTTACAATATCGATATTTTTGGCTAATTATCAAATATTAAATTACAATTAGAAATTATTTACAACTCTTTAAAATATCGAGACAAAATTGGTTCTCTCGGACTCGGTCTGACTTGTCTGGATAATATTGTACTTGTGAGAAGTTTTTGTGCCAGAGGTGTTTGGATGTCTTCGACAAATTCTTTTTTAACTTTCCTCTCCGTTGGCGTTGATGCATCAAATGTGTTCAATTTAGATTTCCATGGAATATACGGTGTTGATGAAACGTAGGAATTTTCAAAATTCATCGTTGGTTCACTCTTGGGACTGCTGAGAAAAAATTAGCATCAATTATTAACGAAACAATAAATAAGCTTTTTTTTCTTTTAGCTTTATTTTTTATTTATAAGTTCTATTGTTTAAATGACAAAACAACAAAGATTACCTTGACATTTCTTCCTCCCCTTTCAGGGGAACATATCCATTTTCAACAAAAAGAGTCTCGATATCGGAGCATTGCTGTATTAAATCATCGCATACACTTTTCGAATCATTTATAAATTGATGCATTTCTTTCAAATTTTTCTCACTCTCTCTCATGTCTTTTTGCATATTTTCCTATTATACAGAAAATATAGTATTAGTTGTTATTAAATTTACTACATAATAATATTATTACGACATGAACACGAAAATAGTGTTCAACATGTAAATAATAGACATTGAGATTATAATTCTTTACTCACATGTAATTCCCAGACGAATTTAGCCAAATTTTCTGTTTCTGTATTCGCCTTTGCAGTTTCTTCCAAATTTTCTTCATTTTTATCATTAACACTGTATCTTAGATGCCCGCCAACGTGAATATGCGGAGCACTCCAAATTCTACTCATATTATTAATTCCCTCATCTAATATTCGACCTCTCTCCCTCAACTTGTAGAAGTAATCGCCCATTTTGATTTGTCAAAAAATGTACACTTATTCTCATCAACAAAAAACGTATAAAATGCTATAGTAAAAAAGAATTTTCTATTGTTTTGATCAACTTCTGCTGCAACAACAACTGTCAACTGTCGGGACATTTAAAAATACACTTTGAAGTTAGTCGCAAGTTACTGCAGTTGAGACTTGTCCACCAATCAGAAAGCAGGACGACGAATAACCGCGCATGTGTCTAACGCGATCATTCATTGGTTCAACTATTACCGGATTTTCTTTAAACGAAAAAATTACTTAATTAATTTTAGGTAATTAAAAGTTTTATTTTAGAATAAATAATTTAATTTTTAAATAAACGAAATTGTTTTTTTTTTCTAAATCAAATGGAATAAATAAAAAGGAGAAATAAAATAATTTGGAATTTAAAAAATTTATTTTCTAAACTAACAAATAGAAATTTAACCGGACAAATTAGGAATCATTTTTATTCAACAACAATTGACCCTTTGGTTTCAATTTATTGCGTAAAATTTCGTCCCTCTCTTTTTTCTTTTCTTCTATTAATCTGTAGTATCGCTCGACAGCGTAATCCACCTCTCCAGCTAATTTTACAATTCTTTCCTGAAAAATGTTTCGACATTCAAATTTAGATTAAGAAAAAAGAATTATTAATTAATTTACTGCAATAAATTTTCAAATATTCTTACAGCGTATTCGCGATTTTTATTTAATCTTTTCGACTGATTGACACCTAAAGGAACTGTTCTTCCATCCTTGAAGGAATAATCGGGTAAATTTGTCAGTGGACCAAATCTATTTGGATTTACTGTCAAGTCTCTCCTGAAAATAACAAAAAAGCAATTAAATTAAAACAATGAAATTAAAACAAATAAATCAAAACTATAAGCAAATAAAATTTTACTCACTGTCTTCTCCATTTTTGATCGATGCACGGCGCAGAAGATGTTTTAAATCCATTGACAAAAATTTTGGTCTCTAAAGAAGGTATAAAAACGAGAAGATAAGATTAAAATTCTAATTTTAATAAATTCGTTTCATAAAAGTATTTATATTGTCAGAATTTAAGAAACTAACCTGTTCGCATGCAGTGTGTAATATTTTTCAGCAGTGCCATCGTGTTATTTATTAATTATTTATCTTCTAAATTCTTTCCTATCAGTTATTTTTGGTTATTGTGAAACAACACTTATCACATATTATAGAAATAATAAATCGCAAATAAATATAAAAAAAATGTATAAGAGTATTTTTTGGGGTATTTTGGTTGTCAATGTGACATATAGGTTATGTTTACTTCTTACTACTTTAAAAAGTTTTTAAAAATCCAATTCAATTAAAGGTATACGAGAGGTAAACTTTTCGTTTAATAAAAATGTAACTAAAAATTTAATGAATTAAGTATATATTAATTATATTTGCTAAAACAATAATTAAATAACAAAAATTTCTTTCTCCTGGTGGTTGAATTATGTACTTCACTTATCAACTGCACTCAGTCGATAATAGTCGCATGTGTTGTGTTTAGTGCGCGGAGGTCTTTCTCGTACTTCTTCTTGAATTGCAAATCTTTTATGAAAAAAACTATCGGCTTTTATAAAAGAAGAATATATTTATGTGAAGAATAATAAGAAAACGATGGTCTCGATTATGCAGCCATTTATGGTATGTTAAGAAGAATTTCTCTCGAATGACAGTAAATTAAAATCAGTTCACTTTTGACACCTTTCGATTTTTAAGAGACAATTTTGCATTTTTAAATTGTGACGTTTTTTTTATCAATTATTATTTAATCTTATTTTTTTAGGACGTTGAAAGCTCAAGAAGTTATATCGATGAACTTTACTCCGTAGATCCACAAAAGTGTCTTGATGCTCTTGTGTAAGTGTTAAAATATCTCTTCTCCAAATGTCTTATGTTTAACATAACCTCAAAAGGAGAAATTTTTGCGCAATCTTTGCAAAGACTTTGGATATTTATCAATTAAAATTGAAATTTTTTGTCTAAATATTCTCTTTAATGTGATTTTAATTATCTCTCTGTAGTTCTATTTTTCAATGACAATTTAATTTATAATTCATTAAATTAGAATGTTTATAGGAAAATTTCCAAACTTTGTTTTTTTTTATTTTGTTTCTAAAAAAAAGTTTTTCAAAGTCAAGTGATAGTTGAAAAAAAATGATAATTGGATTGTAATTAAACAGGTGTTTAAAAAATTCTGTGATTGGAAGTAATAGGCAGAAGGGTTCTGTCATTGCTCAAGGAGTTGTTCCTCGACTTTTGCAATTATTGGGAGATATTTCGGGAGCAATAACAGATCGAATTCGTTTGGAGGCTGCTGTTACATTGGGCTCACTTGCAAAAGGGACAGATCAACATGTAGTTGCTCTTATTGATCTTGGAGTTGTTCCTTTAATTTTACAAGTACTGATGACAACGCCACTTGTTGATCCGATAACTGATGGGAAAACAAGAATCAATGATTTATTAATTGAAGCCTGTTTACGATGTTTACGCACTGTTTTTCAACATTCCTCAGCGCCAGTTCACACGATTTATCAAAATCCATCGTTGGTACCACGTTTACTTTCACTTGCCAGTCGTTCGGTTACGTCGCAAATTTGCATCGCGACTATATTAACCACCGCTTGCAAGGTAATTAAAGTTAGTAGCAAAGAAAAAGGAAATAAATTTTCAGGCTTCGCACTCATCTACTAAAAGCTTCAATTTATTACTTTTTTTTAAGATTTACTACTATTTGGATACTTTCTTTTCGTTTTATAACACTAAAAGCCACTTTTTTGATTTTCTTGAAAATTTGCACTGTTTTGAATTCGCTAATAGTTGAAATAAAAAAATTATTCTCATATTCTCAACAATTTTAATAAAATTCTTTCAAACAGTTCAATTCTTTTATAAATAATAAAATACTTCTTAAGAATTGCATTATTTTCAAATATTGTGGAAAGAATTCAATTACATTTGAAAATTTAATTCACAAATTTTAATAACTGTAAAATTCTTTTCATAAAAATAATAAAATTCTTCGCAGCAATTTAATTATTTTCAAAAATTTTGATACAATTCTCAGAGAAAATTCAATTATTTTCATAAGTAAGAAAATTTTTCACAGAAATGTAATGAAGTATTTTATTAAATTTTGATGCAATTAGAAGAATTAAATTGTTTCTGGAAATTTTAATGAAATTCTTTACAAGAAATCAATTATTTTTATTATTGTGGGAAAATTTAATTCATTTTGAAAATTTATATAAAATTGTATGCAATAATTCCATTATTTTTCTATTTAACAACAATCTTTGCAGAAAATCAATTATTTCTAATAATTTTCAAAACAATAAAAAAATTATTTTTTAAATTTGTAACGAAATTCTTCACTAGACTTCAATTATTTTTAGACATTTTAATAAAATTAATCTCATAAATTCAACTATTTTTAATATTCTTGACAGATTTCAAATATTTTTGAAAATTTTAATAAATTTGTTTTTAAGATTACAATTCATTTCATAAATAATAAATTATTATTTTCAAAAATTTTGATACAATTCTCAGAGAAAATTCAATTCTTTTCATATATAATACAATTTTCACTGGAATTCAATTACTTGAAAAAATTTTAATATACTTCTTTGAGAAAATACATTTTTTATGATAAAATTTTTTACAGAATTTCAATTAGTTTTGGAAATTTTAATCAAAATTCTTCACTAGAATTAAATTATTTTAATAAATAACAAAACTTAAAAAGGGATCTCATTAATATTTAACATTCTCATAAGAATGAATTTGTTTTTGGAAATTTCAATATAATTCTTCACTAAAAATAAATTATTTTAATAAATAACAAAATAAAAAAAATGTTTTTAAATAAAATTGTTTGTAAGAATTTGAATATTTTTATAATTAATGAAATTCATAGTAGAAATTTAATTATTTTTAATAATTTTCAAAAAAAATTAATTTTGGAAAATGTAATATAATTCTTTACTAGAATTCAATTATTTTTATAAATAATAAAAATTTTCGAAAAAATTGATTTTTTTCAAAATAATTCAAAGAATTCAATTAATTTTCAAAGAATTTTATCATTTAGGAAAATAATTGAATTTCCGCTAAGAATTTTACTATTTATAAAGTAATTGAATTGTTCCGAAGAATTTATTAAAATTTTAGTAAAAAAATGAATTCTAAGTTAATATTTAAGGATTTAAATTCTTTCGAGAAATTCTATTAAAATTGTTTTGAAAAAATTGAATTTTTGCAAAGAATTATACCATTTTTAAACATAATTAAATTATTGCGAAGAATTTTTACTATTTTTAAAAATAAGTGAAATGTTTCAAAGAATTTATGAAAATTTTAAAAATAATATTACATTGTTTAGAAAAAAATCATAGAAATATTTGAAAATAATTAAATTTTTTTGATAAATTCAATTAGAATTGTTTCGAAGATTATTGTATTTCTTTAAAGAATTTGATTAAAACCAAGTATATATATTTAGAAGAATTGAATTCATCACAAGAATTTTATTATTCTTTGAAAATAATTAAAATTCCTTCACTTTTTTAGCGAATAAATTTAAAAATTGCATTGAAA
The DNA here is from genome assembly GCA_032873175.1 of Leptopilina drosophilae. NCBI lineage: Eukaryota > Metazoa > Arthropoda > Insecta > Hymenoptera > Figitidae > Leptopilina > Leptopilina drosophilae. The sequence continues at coordinate 55,106,600 of CM065479.1, forward strand.
CTAATTTAATTTTTATAATAGAATTTTTAAAAAATATTTTGACAATAATTGAATAATTTTTAAAGAATTTTAAATTCTTGTTAAAATTGAATTTTATGAAAAGATTTTAAAATATTTGAATTCATCCAAAGGAATTCAATTAAAATTGTTTTGAAAATAATTGAATTTTGGCAAAGGATATTACTATTTATAAACATAATTGAATTATTGCGATGAATTTAACTAGTTATAAAAAAGTTATTGAATTACCCCGAAGAATTTATTAAAAATTTTAAAAATAATTAAAGTTGTTTAGAAGATTATTGAATTTCTTTAAAGAATTTTATTAAAATCATGTATATATTCAAAATAATTTAATTCATTACAAGAATTTTATTATTATTTGAAAATAATTGAATTCTTTCAATTTTTGACGAAATAATTCTCAAAACAATAGATAACATTTTAGAATTTTAATCAAATTCTTCTCTAGAATTCAATTATTTTTGGAAATTTTAATAAAATTATTTGCAGAATTTCAATTATTTTCAATATTCTAGAAAGAATTGAATTATTTTCAAAAATTCGAATTTTTATTTGGAACATTGTTAATTTTTTAATAAATAATTAGTTATTTATTATTATAAATTAATTATAACTTAAATATAATAAAGTTAATTATAATTCAAGTTTTGAATAATTTAATTTTAAATTTTCAACACAAAAAAATGAAATGATTTACTTTTGGAAAAATTATCGTAATTTTTAAAAATAGTTAAAAATTTCAAAAAAAAACTTTACATCAAATCATTGTAAATATTTTAATTCTTGTGGAAAAATAAATATTTAAATAATTATTTAACAAAAATTATTCAAATTTTGTCTTGAGTCCATGTAACTAAACTTGGAAATTTTGAAGAAAAATTAGTTTTTTGAAAAATTGGAATTAGAATATTTTATAAGTAGTTCAAGTAACGTAAATAATTCCAGAAGAATTAATTAGATTTTTAATTTTGTCGAGAAATTTTGTTAAATTTTATTGAAAGATATTTAAAATTTAAAAATTATTTTGAAAATTAATCGAATTTTTGAAGAACTTAACATTAAAATTTAGAAAATAATCCAATTTTCGAATAATTAATTTTAAAGTTTTAAAAATAATTAAATTTTCCAAAAAATTGTAGGATTGAAATTATTTGCAGAATGAGAAGAGAAAGTAAATATTTTTGATAAAAATTACAAGTTTTTTAGTTTGCCACTTTTTCAACTACTCTTTTCAAGTCTTAATGCTACTTTTTGAAAATTAATTATCGAATGCGAAGCCTGATTCGGTTTAAAAAAAAAATTGTTTCGAATAAAAAGCTTATTGGCGAATTTTTTGTTTTGCAGACGGCGGAGGAACAGAATGCACTGTCAAAAGGTGGTGCAGTTGAGACATTGGCTGTTCAATTGGATTCATCATTGCCGGAGGTACAATTACCGGCATTGGCGTGTTTAGCGAATATGTGCTACCAAAATCACACGGTGTCGGCAATGGTAGCGGCCGCTTCGACAAATAATACGCCGCAGGGGCGATTAGTTCCTGCGGTTTTAGGACAATTGATGGGTAGGGAGAAGAGTTCTTTGGTTCAGCTTGAGGCTGCACGATGTGTTGCCTATATGCATAGAGCTGGCGCATTGTCGGCCACTGATCCACGTGTTGTTTATCGAACTTTGCCGTGTCTTGTGAGATTGTGTCATCGCGATCGTCCTCCACGTGAGAGAGTGGCTGCCGCTGAAACACTGGCATATCTCACTGAAGTTGACACCGATTTGCAACGTCTCGCTTCCATTAGTAATCATCTTATTCCAACTTTGGCGGAATTTTTGAGGCCGCATCCGCAGGTTTGTAGTTTTTTAAATTTTGTCAATCTTGTAATTTAATGAAAACACTAGCAAATGATACGCGCGCTAGCGCGCGGAACGTAGTACTTAATTTGATACTGTTATACAAATTACAAAATTTTTTATTAACAAACATAAATTTTTTAAATAATTTCATAATCAAAATTTTAAAAAAATCACTTTTTAAATACAAAATGATTTATTACTGTTCATATTGTCAAAAATTTTATTGAAATTTCACGAAAGAATTTCAATATTTCCTAAAATTTTAACAAATCTTTCTAAATAAAAATAATTAAATTATTTTAAATAGTAAAATTATTCGCAAGAATTCAATTATTTTTAATACAATTTTAAAAAAATTCTTCTCCATAAAATTTTAATTATTTTTAAAATGTTTAATTAAAATTATTAAAGGAACTCCATTATTTGACAAAAAAAATCAAAGAAATTCTGCAAAAAGAATTTAATTAGAATTTTTAAAAATTTAAACAAAATTCTCCGCGAGATTTAAGTTATTTTCCTAAATAGTGGAATTTTGTGAAGAAATTCTATTATTATTAAATTTTTTTATAAAATTTTTTGCAATAATTCGATGATTTTCAATACATTAATTAAAAAATTTTTAATATTTGAAAAGAAAAATTACAAAAAAGTTAAGAAACAAAAAATCAAACAGCAACTATAACAATTATGATTACGAATTAAAATTACAATTTATATTCTCATTCATTATAAATTAATCAATAATCTTTGTCAACTATTAAAGGAATACAATTGATAGTTAATTAAAGATATACAATTTTTAGAAAATTATTTTCAGTATCAAATTTAAAAAAGAAATTACAGAAAAAAAGTTAATTGAGCCAAAACATTTATCATCTATCGCTAAAAAAATTAAATTTTTATTAAAGATTATGTTTAAAAAATTAAGAAATTATTCCAGTTTTTCATCTTTTTTAATAACATTTAACATTTTGTTAAATAATTTTCAAATTTTGTTAGAAATAAATAAAAGAAATTATAGAAATTCGATTTGTCCGACAAAATGTTTTTGACAACACTTTATATTGTTTAATAGAAAAGAATGAAAGAAATTTTCATGATTTTGATTTGCTACCAGCACCTGCTTTGCTTAATTTTAGAAATTAAATTTAAATGTTAAATATTTTTTGTTTTAAATCCAATATCGAATTTTCAAAAATTAAGTAGGACTGGTAACTGGATGCAAGTTTCAGTTTCATAAAAATACTTAACTTTTAAAATTCTATTTCTAAAGTTAATTTATTATTAAAAAATACTAAATAATTAATTCTTATTATCTATTAATCAATACTGATTAAAAATATAATATTTTGATTTTGTTAAAAAAATTTTGATAATAAATAGAAATTATGCATAAAAATACTACAAATTTTGTAAAAACAATACGATTTTCAAAATTAATTACAAAATGGAAGTTTTAAAAAAATGTTGATGGAGAAATATAAATAGTTTAAATTACTTTATTTTTTCTTCGTTTTTAAATTCAGAAAAAGAAATTATGTAAATTTTTTCATTAATTTCTAGATTAAACTATTAAAATAAATTGATTTTTAGAAAGTTAAAAAATTAAATCTTATTAAAGAAATTCTTCAAATGAAATTAAATATTTTGTTCTTTTATAAAAAAAATGTGAATTGTGAATAGACATGATTATTATATGAGAAAGTACACAAGCATTTTTTTAGCTAGTAAAATATAAAATATCTTTATATACATAAAAAAAAAAAATTGTAATTATTAAATACACAAATTCTTCCTACACATTTTTTGTTATTAATTTAAAATAGAAAAAACATTATTGTTAAAAATTGTAATTAAAAACGAAAATTTCATAACTTTTTATTTCAAAAGAAACTAATGATATTTAAAATATAAACAAAAAATAATTATAAAATTTCTAAATCAACATTATGAAAATTTCTTACCTTATTTTATAAAAGCAATATCTATTAACCTTTTCTCTAAATAAACAATAAAAATTGATATTGACAAATCAAAAAACCAAAGTGTTTTGAAAAAGAAAAAAAAACAAAAGCATATACAAAAACTAACTTCATACTGCGAACAGAATGAATGAAAACCCCACAGACTTTAATATAGTTAATTTTTTTTCTATTCATTATTCTTTAAATGAAATCAATTCTTTTCAGAAAATTTAGTAAATTTCTTATTGCATAATTATCTTCTGATTTGGTTTTAATTTGTCTAATTTGGTATTATTTTGACTGATTTGGTTCTATTTTGTTTAATTTGGTATTATTTTGACTGATTTGGTATTATTTTGTCTAATTTGGCATTATTTTGTCTAATTTAGTTTTCTGTTGAATCTGATTTGATTTTACAAATTTTTATTTGTCAGGTTCAAGATACGTCCTTGTCTCAAGACATGAGACAAGCGGCGTTTAGGGCTTTTGCGTCATTGGGCGCAAACGATGAAGATATTCGTAAACGTATTATCGAAACACAAAGTCTCATGGAGCATGTTGTCTCTGGACTTCAAGATCCCGGCGGCCCTCGTGTTCGTCTAGCAGCCGTCAGGTGTTTACACTCTCTGTCGCGAAGTGTTCAACAATTGCGAACGACATTTCAGGACCACGCCGTTTGGAAACCCTTGATGCAATTATTACACGGAGCCGATAAGGGACTGGAAGGTATTTAAAAAAAGACAATTTACTGACAATATACATAACAATCGAATACTTTCTCAAACATCGTAAATAAAAGTGAAAAAAATGGAAAAATGGAGAAAAAATCTTTGAGAAAGTATTCGATTGTTATGTATATTGTCAGTAAATTGGCACAAATTACAATTTTCCTTATTATTTTATTTATTATTCGATTATTTTTTCAGGAAGCGGATAATTAGTTTACTTATTCTATTTCTAGAAAGTGTCACGCGCGCGAAACGTGATATTCAATTTATTATAATGCAAATTACAAAATTTTTTATTATCAAATTCTAATTTTTTGATAAATTCATAATCAAAATTTGAAAAATCCACTTATTATGTGAATATTTAATTAGTGATTATATTTTCAAATTTTTTTAAATAACTATTCGCAAGAACTCAATTATTTTCATGCATAATAACATTCTTCGGAAGAATACAATTATTTGCATACATAATAACATTCTTCGAAAGAATTCAATTATTTTCATAAATAGTAAAATTTTTGGCAGAAATTCAATTATTTTTTTAAGTTTTAATAAATCCTTCTAAACAATTCAATTATGTTCAAAACAATTTCAATTAAATTCCTCGGAAGAGTTCAATTTAAATAAAAAATTTAACACATTTTGAAAAAATTTAATTTTTTTCGAAAATTTTAAGAAATCCTTCGAAATAATTCAATTATTTTAATAAATAGTAAAATTCTTTACAATAATTCAATTTATAAGAAGTAAAATCTTTTAGAGAAATTCAATTCTTTTCAAAACAATTTTAATTGAATTCCTGGGATGAATTTAAATATTAAAAAAATATTTCCATAAAATTCAATTTCAACAAGAATTTTAAATTCTTTAAAAATAATTCAATTATTGTCAAAATATTTCTAAAACATTCTATTATAAAAGTTAAATTACTTTCAATGTAATATTTAAATCTATTCGCCAAAAAATTTAAGGAATTTTAATTATTTTCAAAAAATAATAAAATTCTTGTGATGAATTCAATTCTTTTAAATATATGTACTTAGTTTCAATAAAATTCTTTAAAGAAATTCAATAATCTTCTAAACAACTTTAATTGAATTTCTCAAAACAATTTCATTACTTTCAAATATTTCTATAAAATTTTTCTAAACAATTTACTTATTTTTCAAATTTTAAGAAATTCTTCGAAACATTCAATTATTTTTATAAATAGTAATTCAATTATATTCAAAAAAATTTTAATTGAATTCTTCGGATGAATTCAAATTAAAAAACATTTCTATAAAATTCAATTTTAACAAGAAGTTTAAATTCTTAAAAAATATTTCAATTATTGTCAAAATATTTTTAAAAAATTCTATTATATAAATTACATTATTTTCAGTGCAATTTTTAAATCTATTCGCCAAAAAATTTAAGGAATTTTAATTATTTTCAAAAAATAATAAAATTCTTGTGATGAATTCAATTCTTTTAAATATATGTACTTAGTTTTAATAAAATTCTTTAAAGAAATTCTATAATTTTGGAAACAATTCTAATTGAATTTATCAAAAAAATTTAATTATTTTCAAATATTTCTATGAAATTTTTCTAAACAATTTAATATTATTTTTGAATTTTTAATAAATTCTTTGAAACATTTCACTTATTTTTATAAATAGTTTAATTCTTCGCAATAATTCAATTATGTTTAAAAATGGTATAATTCTTTGCAGAAATTCCATTTCTTCAAAACAATTTGTAACGATAATGAATTTTAAAAGCGTTATTTTGTAAATTTAAAAAATCGTAGGCACGCGAAATAATAGTTACGGTACTGAGTCTTGCGCGCGCCTCGCCCCTCCAGCAGGCGACGACGATCCTATGCTCCCGACGGCCTATATAAGCCGGAGCACGACGCGAAACGACGGAGACGAAGGGGTTCTACCCCAGAAAGCGGTCTTACCGCAAAAGTGGTTTTACCACGACGAAGAGGTTCTACCTCAAGCGGTTCCACCGCCAACGAAAGGGTTTTACTCTAAGTGGTGTTACCACAGCCGAAGAGGTTATACCTCGAAGCGGTTCTACCGTAGGCACCAGGAGGCGATGGCCTCGAAGCGGTTCTACCGCCGACGAAAAAGTGGCGTTTGTCACACGGTCGCGAGAAAAATGACCCGCGTTATTGCCGACGATAATGTTTCCGCCGTTACCGACGTTTTCGCGTTCATTTAGTTTACTGCTGTCAATACGTTTTTTTATGTTATATTCGATTTTACCGTTCTTTTCGATAATTGTAAATACTGTAAATATATATATGTTTTTCGTGTTTCTGTAATTGAGCTTGTTAATTTCTAATATTTTAACGAACCCTGACCGACGAGCTAATCCCTCTCAATTAACATTCATTACAAATTTTAATAGAATTTCTCGAATGAATTAAAATCTTCAAATATTAACATAAAATTTATTTATTTTCTAAAATTTTAATAAATTCTTCGCATCAATTCAAATACTTTTATAAATAGAAAAATTCATCGCGAGAATTCAGTTATTTTCCTAAATAATAAAATTCTTTGAAAATTAATTGAATTCTTTCAGTTATATTGAAAAAAATGAATGTCTGCGAAGAATTTTATCATTTTTAAAAATAATTCAATTCTAGTACAGAATTATATTACATTTTCCAAAAATAATTTTATTATAAAAAAATAAATTTCCCAAAGAAATGCATGAACATTTCTGGAAATAATTGAATTCCAACGAAAATTTTATTATCTATGAAAAGATTTGAATTATTGTTGAGAATTTATCAAAATTTTTGAAAATAATTGAAATCCTGCGAAGAATTTTATTATTTATGAAAATAATTGTAATCTTGAGAACAAATTTATTAAAATTTTCAACTTTATTTGAAATCTGTCAAGAATATTTAAATAAAATTGAATTTATGTGAATAATTTTATTACATTTTTTAAAAATAATTGATTTCTAGTGAAGAATTTTATTAAATTAAAAAAGAAATTTTTTATTGTTTTGAGAATTATTAGAAATAATTGAATTTCTGCAAAGATTGTTATTATTTATAAAAATAATTCAATTCTGAATTTGTGAATTAAATTGTCAAAATAAATTGAATTTTCCCACAATAGTAAAAATAATTGAATTCTGATGAAGAATTTCATTAAAATTTTCAAAAACAATTTAATTCTTCTAAGAATGATTGAATTGATTGAATACAATTATTTTGAAAATTTTTTAATATTCTTTCAAAACATTCAATTACTTTAAAAAATTATGATAAAATTCTTTAAAACAATTTAATGTTTTTTATAAATTGTACAATTCTTCTCAAGAATTTTAATATTTTTTAGGACATAAATTAGGTATAAAATTGAAAAAAAAATTGAAAAGAACAATTATTAAAAAAGTTGGGAATCAAAAAAGCAAAACCAACATCGAGCTTTAAATTGTCAACATATTACCAGAATATAACGATTATTAAAATAAAATTTTTGTTCAGGTAGAAGATTTAAAAAATTTTTAGGGTAGAAGATTATTTTATTCGTTATTTTTTGATTTCAGGAAGAGGAGAAGGCGAGGAGGATTTATTGACAGTTGCATCGAGTACGTTGTGCAATCTCCTATTGGAATTTAGTCCAAGTAAGGAACCAATTTTAGAATCGGGTGGAGTTGAACTCCTTTGTTCGTTGACAAAACGTCCCGATCCAGCTCTACGTCTTAATGGAATATGGGCATTGATGAATGTCGCATTCCAAGCCGAGCAACGAGTGAAATCGCAAATACTCTCGTGTTTGGGGACTGATCAAATATTTCGTCTACTCGCTGATCCGGAACTCGCGGTGCTCATGAAGACTCTTGGACTATTGAGAAATTTACTTTCAACGAAAGCGCACATTGATCGAATAATGGGTGAGCATGCGACACACGTTATGCAAGCTGTGATTTTAGTACTTGAGGATCCCGAGCATCCGGCCGATGTCAAGGAACAGGCACTTTGTATTTTGGCCAATGTTGCCGACGGCGATCGTGCTAGAGATCATATTATGGCCAATGAGGATGTACTCAAGAAACTCATGGATTACATGGTTCGTTGGGGAAATGTATTCTTTTTTTAAACTTGAATTCCTTTTTTTAAACTTGAATTCCTTTTTTTATTTATTTGTTTAAAGCTTTAAAGTCGATGATTTTCAAGTTCAAATGGTTCAAGTGAACGAAATTTATTTTATCTTCTCTAAATTATATGTTTATTATAATAATTTTGCCCTCTTATAATAAAATGTAATTACAAAGTTTCTAAATGTAAAATTGAAATTCTTAACTTTTGTTGCAATCGGTAATTATGGAAATATTTTGCAGAAAAATTATTTCGTTCATTAAAATCGTAAATTTACAATTCACAATTACCTAGTTAAAAGTTTCGTGACAAAAAATTTTAATTCATTTCTTTTAAATTGTAATGAACATTAATAGGTTTTGGTTTTGTATCTAATTGTCAAATTTTCTTCCGCAGATGCATAGCAATGTGAAGTTACAAGTTGCCGCGATATTTTGTGTATGTAATTTAGTTTGGAAGGAGGAACCGGGTGCTGCTCAAAGGCAAGCACGTTTAAGAGAATTAGGACTTTATAGAATTTTACAACAATTGCGTCATACAAAGGATTCTCAACTTTTTGACAAGTAAGTGTAAATTAACAAAGTGATTTTAACATTTTTTCCCACCTTTAAATAATAACAGGTCTCGGATAGAGTTTAAGGCGCAAAAAAAGACGTTTTAGTCAATTGAAAATTAAAAAGAAAAATGCAGAAAGTTGTTTATTTCATTCATTATTGTCACGAAAATTTTATTTCACATTTTCCTGATTTTACCTTTCACAAAATTTCTAAATTCAAAAATTTTCTATAAAAAAAAATTCCAACACTTGTTATTTATATCGAATTTAATTTTAATTATTTTAATTTAATTAATTTAATTTTAAAAATTCCAATTTTAAACATTCTAAAAGTAATCTATTTCTAAAAAAGAAAACTGCAATTGTCTCAAAAAATTTCATTATTTATAAGAACTTTAAAGTAAAATTTTTCTCTGAATAAATTATTTTTTAATAATTTTCCGATAATTAGTTTTTAAATCATTTTTCAATTATAATTAAAATGTTTTAAAATAATTAACATTAAATATGATTTTTTTTGTCAGTAATTGATTTTTTAGTACAATTTTTAGAAAATATTAGAAAAAATCAGTTTTTTAAGAATTTTAATAGAAAAATTCAATTTTTTCAAAAATTAATATTGGTTTAAAAAATTATTAAATTGTCAAGAAGAATTTTATCGGAAAATTTTTAAATAATTGAATTCTTTCGAGAAATCACGGAAAAAATTTATTGAAAATAATTGAATTCTCAAATATTTTTTTACATTTCTTAAAAATAATTTTATTCTTTTGAAAAATTGCTGTGAATTTTTTTTAAAAATAATTTTAAATAAAAATTTGTAAAGTATTTAAATTTGATGAGGAATTTGTTTTAAACTTTCATAATAATCGCGATTTTTAATAATTGTAATTAAACACTTGATAATTGAATTTTATTAAAAAAATTTACAAATTAATTGAATTCATGAAGAAATTTTTTTCAAAACATTGCAAATAATGGAATTCTTTCGAATAAATTCTGTTAGTTTTTAAATATATCGATGATTTTAAAAATTAATAGAAAATCTAATTTTGTTGAATCATTATTTTAAGTCTTCATCAATAATTGAATTGTTTTAAAGGATTTCTTAATGCTTCTTAAAAATAATAGTTTTTAAAATAATTTTCATTGAAATTTGTGAAAATTTTTGCACGAAATTGAATTTTTTTCAGAATTTTATTACAATTTCCAAAAATAATTGAATTCTATTCAAAAGTTTCAATATTTCTGAAATTAATTGAAATATTGGGAATAATTTTATTAAAATTTCCAAAAATAATTCAATTCTATTTAAGATTTTCAATAGTTTCGAAAATAGTTGCAATCTGGCGAATGATTTTATTAAAATTTTCGAAAGTAATTGAATTCTTTCAAGAATATTGAAAATAATTGAAGTTATGCAAATAATTTTATTAAAATTTCCTGAAATAATTAATTATGAAAATAATTGAATTGCTGTGAACAACTTTTATAAAATTTCCAAATTAATTTAATTCTTTCAAGTATATTTCCAATAATAATTGAATTTCTACTAAGAATTTGATTAATTATTATGATAATAATTGAATTCTTGCAAATAACTTTGTTAAAGTATTTTATTTCCATTTCTGCGAAGAATTTTATTTTTTTTTATGAAAATAATTCAATTCTGGTAAAGAATTTTATTTATTTTCAAAAATAATTCATTTATTTAAGAATATTAAAAATAATTGAATTTCTACTATCAACTTTATTAATTATGAAAATAATTGAATTCTAGCGAACAATTTTATTAATATTTTCAAATATAATTGAATTCTTGCAAATAATTTTATTAAAAGTATTTTATTTCCATTTCTGCGAAAAATTTTATTTTTTTCATGAAAATAATTCAATTCTGGTAAAGAATTTTATTACAATTTTCAAAAATAATTCAATTCTTTGAGAATATTAAAAATAATTGAATTTCTACTAACAATTTTATTAATTATGAAAATAATTGAATTTTAGCGAACAATTTTATTAACATTTTCAAATACAATTGAATTCTTTCGAAAATATTGGAAAATGTTAATTTTTGCGAAGAATTTTATTTAAATTTCCAAAAGAAATTTAATTCTTATAAGAATATTAAACGTAATTGAATTCCTATTGGTAAATTTTGTCATTTATTAAAAGTATTTAATGAAGAATTTTATTAAAAGTTTCAAAAATATTTTAATTTTGATAATGTTGAAAATAATTCATTTTCCTGAGAAGAATGATAATTTTTTTAAAAATAATTTAATTGCTTAAGTCGAAAAAGTTAAACCTTCCGAGACCTGTAATAATAACAATAACATTATTGTTTTAAAAGTAGTAATAATTAAGAAACTGAAAATCTATTTGAAATAACGAGAATATTTTCTTTCAGAGTGAAAACTGCCCTAGCGCAGTTTTTTGATCCATGAACAAGAAGCGCTTGCCAAACTGCATTAGGTTTTTTACAATTTAACACTGTGATCCCGTGAATCCGTATTTCCTTAAAAACGAGAACCCCCTTTAAAAAGATTTGAAAAATAAGGTAGAAAAATTTTTTTTTAAATTGCATGAGATGCAACAACGTAAATCTAAAATATTTCATTTTAGAGACTCGTGCAATATATGATTTAATTTAACGACTTGCTTCTTGCTAAACAAAAACAAAAGAAAAGTACTTGATTAATTTTTGCGCTTTCTAAATAAAAAAAAATAATACACTTAACATTTTAAAGAAGATAACAGGCGTTAGAACAAAAAAAGAAACTATGTATTGCACCGACTCTTTTTATTTTTGAATTTTATCATTAATTTTACATTCATGACACAAAGCGTTATAGATTTATTGTTCAAAATATGGATTTTGAATTATTCAAGTTGATTTATTTTCTTCAAACATTTATACTCATTTGAAATGTACAAAGTAATTTCGTTGATATTTAAAAATGCAAGAATGTGAAATTATAAGAAGAACGGGTTGTAATTCTTTTTTTTTGAATCGATTTTACAGCTACGAATCTTTGGTATAAAGTATTTATTAATATTTATCTTTGGTATAAATTCTTTTTTTTTATATAGTTGACGAAATTGATTGAAAGTTTACCTTAATTCTTTTTTTTTGTAAGTACTTCTAGAATTGTTGTTATTATTATTATTATAATACGAAAATGGAATGTTTCTGGCAATACCAAATAAATATAGGAATGAAATATTTGATTTTTCGAGAAGCACTTAAACTTGGACGTCATATTATTTTCAAACCTTGTTTGTGGTCATTTGGAAAAAAAAGAAAATGGGAAGAAGAACATAATCCATCATTATGTTGTTCAGGCTTTAAACATCATAATTATGAATATTTTTAAATTTCTTTTTTTGAATTAATGAATTAAGCTGGAGCGTTATTAATTTTCGAAAGATTCTCCAGTGAATTATTGGCTAGGGGATCTAATTCGGCGAATAAATCCAGCCAAGGATTGGCTTTTTTTCCAGTTTTGTTTGTTTTCTGCAAAAAGAAAATGTTTGTAATTTGAGAAAAATGAAAAAAGTAAATATAATTACTTACTGGTTCGTTTAGCGGTGGTTTTTTTTGTTGTTGTTGTTCGATGCAAGCATCGCCTAGACTCTGTTTCAAAATTCCCGGTGGTAAAAATGTATCATCACCAACGGAGTCCCATTCGTTATGTGTACTTGGTCCAACATTGAGAATATCGTTTAAAAGTGCAATATTTTCCGAGGTGAGTTGTTCTAGCGGTGATTGTTGTTGATTTGGATTCTGTGATGTTTGCGGTGTTAAACAGGGACTGCTGAGAAAATCGTAACCACTCGATGGCGCATTAAATGAATCCATTGCTAAATCGAGTTCAGCTAAATTCTTCTCCAGTTCGGTTATTGTTTGCTCCTTAATTTGTCTCACTGTCGAAGTCTCTTTTTTACTCGGCACAAGACTTGAGAAAAATTCCTCAAATTCTTTATCAGTTTGCGATTCAGATGTGTCGATGTTGCCATTTTTCGTTACAGTTAAATTCGATTTATTCTCGAACAAGTCTTGGGATATATTTTCAAAATCGAGGAGTTTATCGTCTTTTTTATTATTGTCGGAGTTGGATTTCTCGTCGGCTTTCACCTCTTGAGCTTCCTCAACACTGTCGTGGTATTCGTCGAAGAATAATAATCTAAAATGGAAGTTTTAAATATAAAAATTATAATCACGTTATAATTCCACTCGCTTTAATTATAATCAGGATTGCCACGCAACCTGGAAACCTGGAAAACCTGGAAATGTCAGGGAATTTTATAAATCTTGAAAAAACCTGGAAAAGTCAGGGAATTTTGATCTAAATCCTGGAAAATTGTTGTTTTCTAAAATTATTCTATATCTTATTCTTAAAAATCTAAATTTGGGTATTGAAATATTTCAAACATAATTATTCAATTTTAGAAGAACTGCGTTTCATAATTCTTATAAGTTGATCGATTTCAAAAGGTTTCAGTTTACAATTTTAGAAAATTTCGATTTTAACTGAATTTCATTAGAAATCTTCAGGGACGTAGATTTTTGAAAAATTTTAATAATTCAAGTTCTTCTAAAATTAGTTAAATTCTTTAATACATATTTAATTGATTATCCAAAATAATAGATTTACAGAAGAAATTTGGAAAAAAACACTAAAAAAATATAAAATTTTGAAGCAATTACAAATGCATTTGTAAAAAAATCAATTTATTTAAAAAATTTTAATAAAATTCTTGACAAAATTTCATCTACCTTAAAAAAATTTCCTCTATTCAATAATTTCTATTATCAACTACTTATGAAAATTTCCAAAGGATTTATTTTTTTTTAAATTCAAAATACTTTCAGGAATTGTAATACAATTTTTTGCAAAATTCAATTATTCTCAGGAGTTTTTATAAAATTCTTTGTAAAATTCAATTTTCAGAAATTTTAATAAAATGCTTTGCAAAATTCAATAATTTTCAAGAATTTTAATAAAAGACTTTAAAAAATTCAATTATTTTTAGATATTTTAATGAAATTCTTCAATGAAATTTAATTATTTTCAAGATTTTCAATAAGATTTTTTGCAAAATTCAATTTTCTCGAGTAATTTTAATAAAATACTTTACAAAATTCAATTATTTTTTGGAATTTTAATAAAATTTAATTATTTTTAGGATTTTTAATAAGATTTTGCAAAATTCAATTTTTTTCAAGAATTTTAATAAAATACTTTAAAAAATTCAATTATTTTTAGGAATTTTAATAAAATTCTTGAATGGAATTCAATTATTTTCAAGATTTTTAATAGGATTCTTTGCAAAATTACAAATGTATTTGTAAAAAATCAATTTATTTAAAAAATTTTAATAAAATTCTTGACAAAATTTCATCAAGTTTAAAAATTTTTTTGCAAAATTCAATTATTTTTAGGAATTTTAATAAAATTCAATTATTTTTAGGATTTTTAAGAAGATTTTGCAAAATTCAATTTTTTCAAGAATTTTAATAAAATACTTTAAAAAATTCAATTATTTTTAGGTATTTTAATAAAATTCTTCAATGAAATTTAATTATTTTCAAGATTTTTAATAAGATTTTTTGCAAAATTCAATTTTCTCGAGTAATTTTAATAAAATGCTTTACAAAATTCAATTATTTTTTGGAATTTTAATAAAATTCAATTATTTTTAGGATTTTTAATAAGATTTTGCAAAATTCAATTTTTTTCAAGAATTTTAATAAAATACTTTAAAAAATTCAATTATTTTTAGGAATTTTAATAAAATTCTTGAATGGAATTCAATTATTTTCAAGATTTTTAATAGGATTCTTTGCAAAATTACAAATGTATTTGTAAAAAATCAATTTATTTAAAAAATTTTAATAAAATTCTTGACAAAATTTCATCTACTTCAAAAAACTTTCCCGTTTTCAAAAATTTCTATTATCAACTACTTTAATAAAATTTACCAAAACAATTGAGTTATTTAAACATTTTTTTTAAATTCAATTACTTTACAATTAAATGTAATTGTAATTACAATTACAATTACAGAAATTGTAATAAAATTTTTTGCAAAATTCAATTATTTTCCGGAGTTTTTATAAAATTCTTTGTAGAATTGAATTTTCAGAAATTTTAATAAAATGCCTTGTAAAATTCCATTATTGTTAGAAATTTTAATAAAATTCTTTAATGGAATTCAAGATTTTTCTTTTTTTTTTCTTTTTTATTTTATTTTTATTTTTTTATTTTATTTTATTATTATTATATTTATTTTTATTTTCTAATACATATAATATCTAACTGAAGAATTTTCTAATAATCGAAATTTCACAAAAAATTGAATTGTAAACAAATTAATTTAATAATTCTGAAAAAAAAACTTTTTCAATAATTATTAAAAAAGCATTGATGTAAAGATGAATTTTAGTTGAACATTTTAGAAACGAATAATTGAATAAAAAATGTAAAAGTTTTGACTGCAAATCAAGGAGTTATTTAATTTAATAAAATAAAAATATTGTCTTAAAAACCTATAAAAAATTTCGTTTTTAACCTGGAAAACCTGGAAAAGTCAGGGAATTTGAATGGAACAAAAGCGTGGCAACCCTGATAATTGAATTTGTAAAAAGAAGCTTACTTGTCTTTATCGTCAATATCGTCATCGCCGCCGGTTTCTCTAGCTAATTTGGACGAAGTTTCCGCAAGTTCGCGAACGACCATAAAATCATAGCGTTGATAACCTTTGAAACTGTTCGCTATTGTCGAATAAGCTTGCGCCGATTTTTTGGTAAAATTCAAAAGTGTATTTTGATATAAAACCAAGGCGTGACTGAACATATTGCATCGAGCTGCTGCCAACAGATCCACTTTTTGCAGGCAATCGAGAGTTAAATTGTCAAACGATGCTTTACCGCTGAAAGAAAATTTACAATTTTTTACACCTTCGAATTTAATGAAAAATTATTAACATAAATTGAATTAGAGAAAAGAAAGGAAGAAAAATTCCGTACCGACGAACTCGTGTTTGGACTTTTCGGAATTTTTCCAATTGCTTAGTCGTATCGGGATCCAATTCCTGGGAGATATTTTTCATCCAATTGAGAGCGGCTCGATATTCGGTTCTTGCTTTCTCCAAAGACTGAACATTTTGCAGTGTATCTTCAATTGCACGCTGTCGAAATGTCTCGACCTCTTGATAAAGTCGAACTAAAGGCGCACGCAGTGCAAGTCTCTGTTGTCCCGAATATGAAAGTGATTTGCCAACGGCTGACATCATTTTTCCAGCTCTCGTCTTGTCTTGTTTTCCAGCCTCCTTCAAAAATCGACCCATTGCATTTTCCTCTTGCGCGAGATCTATGAACAAAAAAAAAGAAGTAAAAATTAAAAATTAATTAATAAATTAAAAATTAATTTCTAATTTCTTTTTTAGAGAATAGAATTTTTAAAGAGAGAAACTAAAAAACTCACTGCACAGTCGTTCCTGATATTTGTCAATAACTCTCTGCAGAAATGCACAAGATTCCTGAATACTGCGAAATAATGCGAGTTTAGCGTCCAATTCAGCGTCAGATGAAACAATGCATTCGTCATCTTTTTTCCCCAATTTACGCGAAAGAGTCTGTTTTGTCACCCAATAATGATGTTGCATTTTGGTTATTGCCGAGTCGTCCATATTTGACTTTTGAACCCATCTGTCAAACGAATTTCCCGAAATACCTGGTGCCCCACCTCTGTCACTAAACAGAAAAAAAATACCCAATATTTCGTTTGATTCTAATTTAATTTACAATTCTAAATCTAAGGTAAGTAGTGAATAAATAAAAATAATTTCTCTATGAATCGTTTAGTGGATAAAAATAACAATAACAAAAAAACAAAGCAATAAAAGTGCAATGATAATAGACTATCAAGTGCTAGATAATTGTTGTCACGAAATTAATACATTGAATACAAAGTCAGAAGGCTTAAAGTAGATAATATTTAATGTAGTATGAAATAGTATTTTGAAATAAATGTCATTGAAAGAAAGGATGTCATGTCTTATCAGGACTTTGATAAAATTTTCATTAGCACAACAAGTTTCTTTCCTATTTTTAAAATTGTCGTTTGCAATATATATTCAGAAGAAAAAAACACACGAGTACTTACTACGTATTCATGTTGAATAACTTCTTTTATTGTTTTTCACTTTTTGATTATATCATAAAACACTATTTTGACATTTCATTTTGACAGATCAAACGTGGCAGCCATATTGAATTTAGCAGTCGACGCAGATTGCAGACGACACAGAAATTTAGGTCGTTAGTTTACAAATAAATCCGCTAGTCGAAAATTCTTTAATTATATTTTTTATTTTTTCATTATGAATCAGAAGTAGAAATAAATCATAATTTTTATTTATTATTCTTTTGTTTTTCTATTTTTACAATGTTTATCTCATACAGTAAATATTTCTTTAGATTTCAAAAATAGCTTTCTAACCAAACGCCATCTTTCCTCAGTGTTGCCAACTTTCTTCACCTTTTGAAACGGTTTTTTGAGGTTAGAAATCGATATTAACTGTCAAATTGACAAATCTTTGTTATTCTATTAAATATTATTTTAATTCTACTCTCCTCTCGAAAGGAATGATCAACAAATAATTTTTTCGAATCTATTGAATTCCACTGAATTTCTATTTTAATTTCAAAAAATACTTTCAGTTATAAAGTACATTAAAATTCAAATAAATAAATAAACTGAAAAATCGGTATAAGGTAAAAATTTAATTAATAAATTAAGGGAATTTTTATATTCTTAATTCAAAATTGTATTTTTTTCAAAAACAACTTCTAAGGGAAAGACTTGTTTTTTTATTTAATTCGGAATTAATATACAAATAATTAAATCAATAAACGTTTTTCGTTTTTAGGTCGTCTTCCAGGGTTATAAGTATATATGTATCTATATAAAAAGAGAATCGGATGTAATCGCGAAATGTGATGGATGGACGGACAATGGCGGCTGTTCTTCGAATTGACAGCAAGTTTATTTAGAAAAAAACATTGAAAAAAATGTGATCTTTTATGCTATTTAATGAATAACATTAGTTGCGAGGTGAGACTTTTATTTATCTTGTTTTTGTAACTTTTTTTTATCTTTTTGTAACAGCATAGCATGAAATTCTATTTCAAACAACAAACACGCCGTTTTCGAATTTGAGGTTTTTTGTCGAAACATTGTGTTTTGTTGCTTGTTTTTGTTTTCGTTTATAGTAACAATGAGAAGTAGAGAATTGGATTAAAGTAGAAAATTGAAAAAAGATGTTTTTTTGACAAAATATGCAAAATGTTTACTATAATTCGATAATATTGATGTTGGGCGTTTAGACACAACAAATGTCCTATTTTTTAAATTTTGTTTGTAATTTTCTTTGCAATTCAATTCTATTAATAGTCGATATTCTTTTAGTAATTTTTTATGAAATGTCCGAGTTTTCTTTTCCTTAGTTTTTAGAACACAGGGGCAAAATGTATGTTTGTTGATTGTTAACCTCTTTAAGGAATTGTTTTCCAAAAATGTTGAATATTCATGTAATGTAGAATTACAACTTTTTTTTGGTAAATTATTATTACAAATTCGAAATTTTAAAAAAATTATGTATTTTTCATATACATTTTATTGATTTACGTATTTTGTAGATAAATTTTTCTAAAATTGCAAAATAATTACTACAATTACGTGTATTTTTAGTGGAGGGTGAGAGAAAATGACAATGGGAGTTTAAATTATCAGGAATTGAATTGAATGAATGGATTCGTTATTGGCATATGCAGTTGACGAATGTTGTGCATTCGTATGCCAAGTGAATCAAAAGCTCGGCAAGAAGGCAGGAGCGAGCGTGCTAGCACGTCTAAGTGATGAGCGATTCTCGGCATCATCTTCGGTCTGTCTCGGATTTATATGCAGCCGATGAAATAGAGGTACTTCTTTTAGAAGAAATTCGCGATTTGGAGCCACCAAGTGCATACTCACGACCCGAGGACATTCAAGACTTCGAAATTGGTAACTTTCATTGTATTAACAATTAACTATATTAATCTCTGTGGGTTTTCATTCATTCTGTTCGCAGTATGAAATTAGTTTTTGTATATGCTTTTGTTTTTTTTTCTTTTTCAAAACACTTTGGTTTTTCGATTTGTCAATATCAATTTTTATTGTTTATTTAGAGAAAAGGTTAAAAGATATTGCTTTTATAAAATGAGGTAAGAAATTTTCATAATGTTGATTTAGAAATTTTATAATTATTTTTTGTTTATATTTTAAATATCATTAGTTTCTTTTGAAATAAAAAGTTATGAAATTTTCGTTTTTAATTACAATTTTTAACAATAATGTTTTTTCTATTTTAAATTAATAACAAAAAATGTGTAGGAAGAATTTGTGTATTTAATAATTACAATTTTTCTTTTTTTATGTATATAAAGATATTTTATATTTTACTAGCTAAAAAAATGCTTGTGTACTTTCTCATATAATAATCATGTCTATTCACAATTCACATTTTTTTTATAAAAGAACAAAATATTTAATTTCATTTGAAGAATTTCTTTAATAAGATTTAATTTTTTTAACTTTCTAAAAATAAATTTATTTTAAGTTTAATCTAGAATTTAATGAAAAAATTTGCATAATTTCTTTTTCTGTATTTAAAAACGAAGAAATAATAAAGTAATTTAAACTATTTATATTTCTCCATCAACATTTTTTTTAAACTTCCATTTTGTAATTAATTTTGAAAATCATATTGTTTTTACAAAATTTGTAGTATTTTTTTGCATAATTTCTATTTATTATCAGAATTTTTTTAACAAAATCAAAATATTATATTTTTAATCAGTATTGATTAATAGATAATAAGAATGAATTATTTAGTATTTTTTAATAATAAATTAACTTTAGAAATAGAATTTTAAAAGTTAAGTATTTTTATGAAACTGAAACTTGCATCCAGTTACCAGTCCTACTTAATTTTTGAAAATTCGATATTGGATTTAAAACAAAAAATATTTAACATTTAAATTTAATTTCTAAAATTAAGCAAAGCAGGTGCTGGTAGCAAATCAAAATCATGAAAATTTCTTTCATTCTTTTCTATTAAACAATATAAAGTGTTGTCAAAAACATTTTGTCGGACAAATCGAATTTCTATAATTTCTTTTATTTATTTCTAACAAAATTTAAAAATTATTTAACAAAATGTTAAATGTTATTAAAAAAGATTGAAAAACTGGAATAATTTCTGAATTTTTTAAACATAATCTTTAATAAAAATTTAAATTTTTTAGAGATAGATGATAAATGTTTTGGCTCAATTAACTTTTTTTCTGTAATTTCTTTTTTAAATTTAATACTGAAAATAATTAAGAATAAAAATTGTATATCTTTAATTAACTATCAATTATATTCTTTTAATAGTTGACAAAGATTATTGATTAATTTATAATGAATGAGAATATAAATTGTTATTTTAATTCGTAATCATAATTGTTATAGTTGCAGTTTGATTTTTGTTTCTAAACTTTTTTGTAATTTTTTTTTTGAAATATTTAAAATTTTTTAATTAATGTATTGAACATCATCGAATTATTGCAAAAAATTTTATCAAAAAATTTAATAATAATAGAATTCCTTCACAAAATTCCACTATTTAGGAAAATAACTTAAATCTCGCGGAGAATTTTGTTTAAATTTTTAAAAATTCTAATTAAATTCTTTTTGCAGAATTTCTTTGATTTTTTTTTGTCAAATAATGGAGTTCCTTTAATAATTTTAATTAAACATTTTAAAAATAATTAAAATTTTATGGAGAAGAATTTTTTTTAAATTGTATTAAAAATAATTGAATTCTTGCGAAAAATTTTACTATTTAAAATAATTTAATTATGTTTATCTAGAAAGATTTATTAAAATTTTAGGAAATATTGAAATTCTTTCGTGAAATTTTAATAAAATTTTTGACAATATGAACAGTAATAAATCATTTTGAATTTAAAAAGTGATTTTTTAAAAATTTTGATTATGAAATTATTTATAAAATTTATGTTTGTTAATAAAAAATTTTGTAATTTGTATAACAGTATCAAATTAAATACTACGTTTCGCGCGCTAGCGCGCGTATCATTTGCTAGTTAAATTGTTAAATTATAAATATAAACGATTCAAATGGTGAAAAAAGAGAAAGAACTAAATTAATTATTATTAACTATTAGTAGTTAAATTATCAACAACTATGAAGTAATCTGAACTGAATTCTACTCAAATTTAAAGATTAACTGAATTAGTAAATTTAAAGAAAGATAGAAATATTTTAATATCTTTTTATTGATTTACTTGAAGACTATTTGAATCGCTGTCTTCTTTTCAGGTCCAAAATCGACTTTAAGGCGCGAAAAGAGTCTTTTGAGTCTATTAAAGATTTTAAAAAAAGCGAAAAAGTCGATTATTTTATTCACTGTTACAAAAGTTTGATTTCGTATTTTCTCGTAACCTTTCACTGATTTCTAAATCTTTTATTCAAAAAATTAAAATTTTTGTTAAATAAATATATTCAAATGTTCTTTATACCTCCGCAGGAATTTAAATATTAAAAATTTCAATTTCAAACAATCCGAAAATTTAATTTGAAAAATTAAAAATACTAGTCTTTCAAAATTTAATTATTTTCAAGAGTCATTAATTAAACTTCTTCTCAAAAATCAATTATTATTTTTAATAATCTTGCAAAAGTTTTTCGAGAATTCAATATTATTTAAACACAATAGTTGAATTTTGTTTACAATAATTGTAACTACAAAACTTTCTAATTTCTTTTTAAAGTTATTGCAAATTATTGAAACAAAATAACTGAAAATATTAAAAATAATTAAATTTTGAAATAGCTGTAATAAAAAATAAATTTCTAAATTAGTTCTTTGAAAATATGTGAAAATAATTTCTGAATCATAGATTTCATAATTATATATATAATTAAAACTTTCGCAAATAATTCAAATGTTAGTCAATTTTTTAACAAAAATTAAAATGTTTATAAAAAATTTTACAAAATATGAAAATAATCGAATTTTAAATAATTTTAAGTACAAAAATGAAAACAGACGATTTTTAACATATTTTAATAATAAATATAATGGAGCAGTTTTTTACACATAATAAAAATTTTTTAATTTAATTTCCTTTCTTGTAGATAATTTTTGTTTTATTTTTCGAAAATAATTGAATTTCTTAAAAGAATATTTTGACAATATTTTAAAAACAATATTTTACAATATTTTAAGATATTTAAAATTCTTCAATTTTTTAAGAATTTTCATTAAAACTTTGAAAAATAATCATTTTCTTCAAAATTTTGATAATTATAAAAAAATTAGATTTTTTAAAATAATGTAAATATAATGAGTATTTTTAGATTTTTGAATGTTCGGAAATGTGTAATTGAAAATATGGAAAATACTTGATTTTGTTGAAATTATGATAAAAAAAATTCTAAGATTTACTTTTTTAAAAATAATTTCGTAATTTTCCTTTTTTATCTAAGCTAATTTTCTTTTTGATTTTTCATTAAAAATTATGAGAATTCAAACACTTTTAAAATTAGTGATTAAAATTTTCCAGAATTTTGAACTAAAAATTTTGTTTTAAATTAATTACTTTTGAATAACTTTGAAAAAGTTCTTTGAGAATTCAATTATTCAACGAAGAAAGAAATTTTGATTATTCAAAAATTTTCCAATTCAATATATATGGTCAAAAATTTTCAAATAAATTATAAATAAAACTTTTTAAAATTTATTTATATAAATTTCTAGTTCAACACTTCCATATTTAATTATTTTCTAGAATTTTGAACCTAAATTTGTTTAATTTTTTAAAATATTGTCAAAATATTCTTTTAAAAAAATTCTATTATTTTTGAAAAATAAAAGAAGAATTTGCTTTTTTGTTTCCTAAACGTTTTAAATAATGGAGTTATTTTAAATAATTTTAATTGAAAATTTTTAAAATAATTGAATTTTATTAAAATCTTTAGACAAAAATTTAATTTTTTTCAGAATTTTATAACAATTTTCTAAAATTAATTTATTCTTTCAAGCAATTTTCTTAAAAAATAGAAAATAATTAAATTTTTTTGAAGAATTTTTTTGTGTGTTTTTTTTCAAATTATGTAGTTTTTTAAATAATTTTAGTTCAAACTTTTGAAAATAATATAATTAAACAAAGATTTTTTTAACTTTCTAAAATCTGACTGTTAATAATTATAATGAAATATTTTATTTCTGAAGTTTATTAAAATTGTAAGAAAAATAATTGAAATCTTCCTAAGAATTTTATTTTTCATGAAAACAATTGAGTTTGTAAAAAGAATTTTATTTTTTATAAAAATAATTTAATTTGTAAAAAGAATTTTATTAAATTTTTTACAAATTATTGAAATCCTTGGATGAATTTTTTTTATTTAAGAAAATATTTGAAATTTTTCAAAAAGAATTTTTCTTTTTATGAAGATATAATTGAATTCTTGTGAAGAATTTTAATTAAAATTTTTAAAAATAATTATTGCAATCGTCGGAAGAATTTTATAATTTAAGAAAATAATTGAAATCTTCAAAAGAATTATTTTTTGGAATTTTTATGAAGTTGAAGAATTTTTAGAAAGAATTTTATTAAAATTTTTGAAATAAATTGAATTGTTTTGGATAATTTTATATCGGATTAGGAAAAAATGTAATTCTTTCGTGAAAGTTTTTTGATAATTGAATTTTTGCTAAGATTTTATTATTTTTTAAAAATAATTGAATTTTTGCGAAGGATTTAATAAAATTTTGTTAATAATGAAACTTTTGTAATTTGCATAATAATAATAATAAATTAAACATCACGTTCCACGCGTAAAATTTGCCAGTTTTCAATCATTTTTAAAATTCAACTTTGTTGAAATAATTATTTAAAAAAAACTCTTCAAGGTCTGTATTTTGATAGAATTGAAATTAATAAAAAAATCAATTTTTTTCAGCGGGGAGCAGAACAGGGGGGCGAATCAGCTCCCAATCGTCGGAGCTGGATTCGCCGGGAATCCATTCAACGGTTCATTCATGGGACTCGCACGCAAATTATCATTGTGGTCAAGGAAGGCACGGATCTTTAAATGGATTGCAATGGCCTCGAAGCAGTCACGTTGTATTATACTGCGATATTCAAGGCCATCTGAAAACATCTACTGGAGTTATTCGACTTTTGCTACTTGTAAGAAATTTGCAATTTTTCTATTCAAATTGTTCTGAATTAAAAAAAATTCTTATCCTTTCTATTCTAAACTGTTAGGAAGATTTTTTTATTCTCATACCGTTGAATCTGTCGAAATGCAACTCCAAAAAGAATCATTTTCCCTTTGTTCTGGAATGTTTCAAAATTGAATTATAAAGCATTTGAGAATTTTTTTCTTTTCTATTATCTTTTTTATTATTAATGCTTCCATTCTTAGAATGTTAAAAAATCGAGTTGCATACCGACGGGTTTTAGTGTAGTTTAAAAAATTTGAAAACCAGGCGCTTTCTAGTTTGAAAATAAATTTTTGATGCAATCGTTTTTGGGCATTTTTTCCAGATATCGTCGGCAGCTTGCTTAGTGACGTTATGCAGTTCGGGAACAGCGAAGGTCAGTCTTTTCATGCTGCCCCTCGTTGGACGATTAAGATTCATGATCTTTGTCGCCGTCTTCTGTCTACTAGTCACATCTTTACTTCTCTTTCTCGATATTTCGCACATCATCTATTTCTTCCCTCTCAATTGGCCTAGATTGGTAAACGATTAATTAGTCAAAATATACGCTTTGAAAAGATGTTTTCGATCATATTTGGACGATTTTTCTCTATTGATTGTATTTGTAGAATACTTGGATGTTCACTGGTCTCGGAGTATCCTACGTGGTAAGCAGCGCGCTTCTAGTGAGTTCAGTACTGGAATATCACGGCGGTGGATGGGTTCCTCGTCGTACGCGCTCCCAATTGTCAGCCACTGCTGGATTGGGCCTCTCGTGCGCTTTACTCTCATTTCTCCTCTCCTGGATTCACGGTCGTGGACGATCCACATGTAAAGCTCAATCCGGTCACGAGGACTCGGTCAATCAGCAATATAAACCTGTAGATAATTCCACATCGTCAGGGGTAATTTGTCTTCTTTTTTTTCTTTATTTTAATGTCTTTTCATTCAGGATTGCCACAGTTCAGGGAAAAGTCAGGGAAAGTAAAATTGTTCAGGGAAAAGTCAGGGATTTTTACTAAAAGTACTCGAAAAAATTGAATTTTTAAAATTTATGAGGAAACCTCATTTTTTTCTATTTGCCTAGCAAACTATAAAATTACCACAAATTTTAATACAAAACCTTTAATTTTTTCTATTTCTGACAATAATTTCTTTTTAAATAACTTAAATTTTCAAAAACTATCATAAAATTAATAATTAATAATTAATAAATAATAATAATAAATAATAATTAAGTAAAATTAATAATAACTACCATAAATTATGACTTATAAACTATTTTATGAATAATTTTTACAATTTTCATAAATACTAGATTGATAAAAGAATTTTAGTTAAAAATACTAAAAAAAATTAGATTTTGGAAAAGTTACAAATGATTACAGAAATTCAATTATTTTCAAAAGTTACAAAAATTCTTCGCAGAATTTCAATTATGTTCAAAAATTTAAAAACAATTCTCGTCAAAATTACAATTATTTTTATAAATAATAAAATACTTCATTAAAATTCAATTATTTTTAAAAGTTTTAATAAAATTCTTGACAAAATTCCACAAAAATTCAATTATTCAATTTTTAATAAATTTCTTCCAAATCAATTATTTTCATAAGTAGTAATAAAATTTTTCACAGGAATTCAATTATTAAATACAAAATTTAATAAAATCTTTCGAACAATATCAATTATACAAAAATATTTTTATAAATAATAAAATTCTTCACCGAAATTCAATTACTTTTATAAACTTGAATAAAATTCTTTCGAAGAATTCAATTATTTATATAAACTTGAATAAAATTCATTGGAAGAATTAAATTATTTTCAAAATTAATAAAATTCTTCGCAAAAATTCAATTATTTTCAAAAATTAAAAAAAAATATTTTCAAAATTCCAATTATATTTATAAATCAAAAAATTCTTCATCTAAATTCAATTATATTTAAAAATTTTAATAAAATTCTTGGCAAAATTTTGTAGGAATTCAATTTTAATGAATGAATTCAAAATAATTCCATTATTTTCATAAGCAATAAAATTTTCACAGGAATTCATTTAATTATTTAAAATACCAAATTTCATAAAATTTTCCGAAAAATATCAATTATTTCAAAAATTCTTCACCGAAATTAAATTATTTTTATAAACTGGAATAAAATTCTTTATAAGAATTCAATTATTTATATAAATTATAAAATTCTTCTCATAAATACAGTTATTTTTATAAATTTGAATAAAATTCGTTGGAAGAATTAAATTATTTTTAAAATGTAATAAATTTCTTCGCAGAAATTGGAAAAGAAATATTTTCAAAATTTCAATTATATTTATACATAAAAAAATTCTTGTTAAAATTCCAAGTAACTTTATAAATAATAAAATTCTTCTCTAAAATCCAATTATTTTATGGAAATTTTAAGAAAATTTAAATTATTCATAAGTAATAAAACTCATCGCAGAATTTTAATGATTTAAAATACAAAATTTCATAAAATTTTTCGAAAAATATTAATTATTTCAAAAATTCTTCAGCGAAATTAAATTATTCTTAAAAATTTTATTAAAATTTATCAAATTAAATTCATTTATTTAGAAATTTATTGATAAAATTCTTTATGAGAATTAAATTTTAACAAAGAACATTCTATTATTCAATAAATTATTTATTCTTTAATTTAAATAATTGAATTTTTCTAGAATTTTCTAATAAAAATTGATTTAAAAACGAATTAACGGATAATCGATTTATTATTATTTATGAAAGTAATTGAATTATTGCCACGAATTTTATTACATTTTTTAAAAATAATTTAATTTTTTTGAGAAATTTTACTGCTTGTAAAAATAATTGAATTCTTGGGAAGGATTTTTTTAGGTTTTTTGTAAATAATTAACCTATTCTGATAAATGTTATGGTAATTTAAATTATGTTTAAATTAATTATTATTATTATTATTTAATTATTATTCTTATTTAATTATTATTCATGTTTTGTAATAATATTCTTGTAAGTTGTTCAATTTAAAAAGGTTTGAATTTGAATGCTTTGAAGAATTTTAATTGCTACAGAAAAATAATAATGATTAAATATTTAATTAAAAAAGAAGTTATTGATGTTTTTGAATAATTTTACAGTTAATGAAATTTGTAAATAAATGTAATAGAGCATTTTTTCTTGATTATCTAATAATTTTTAGAGTGAATCAGAATACTCTTTAGGGTCAGAGAAAAAGTGAAAATTTTGTCTGGAAATCAGGAAAAAGTCAGGGAAAAATAAAATTAAATATTTGTGGCAACCCTGTTATTATTTCCGCCAATAATTATCTAATCATTAACATTTCCAGGCGACCCTGAAGGAGAAGAGTCCCAACAGATGGACCGGAAAGAGTCAGCAATCGAAGAAACGCGATTCGGACAATGCAAATGCAAATAACAGTCATCGTGGTAACAGTTACGAGAATCGTTTTCAAAAGGGAAACAGAAAAGATCACTGGGCATCGGCGAGGCAGCATTTTCTGAATGACGACGATGACAATGACGATGTGCAAAAGGACGACAACGATACAGAACGAAAACGTCGAAGAAAGAAACGTGACGAGACAAGCATAGGCGGTAATGGAAGTTTATCGGCAAGTAAAACAGGCACGAGCATTAGTTTAGAGGAATCGAAACCAAGGCGAGTGCCACAAAAATTGCCATTAAAAAACATTGATCGACCGCAATCGCGTTCGACGCCAAAAAATACCGCCACAAAGTCATCATCAACTGTAAAAACATCAAAATCACAAAGCAATGATATTCAAGCATATTGGAGTACAACGGAGACGCGACAAATTGAAGTAACTGAAAATGGTTTAAATTGGGAGGCTGCCGAACCAACGGCCGCGGCATCAGCAATTATTTCCAAATCCGATGCAATTGATATCACTGAAATTAAAACTACAATGTGGACTGAAAAATGGCGACCACCACCAGACGATGTACAACCATGTTCAAGTAAAACTGTCGATCCCTACACGTTTGCTTAAAAAAAAATCGAACTTTTACTATTTAAATATAAATTCACAGTTGTCAATTGAATTTTTCCTTTGCAAATACTTTCATGAATTCAATTAACGACAGTGAAAAATTGCAATTCAACGAAGCGGTTAAAAGTTCTTTCATGTACAGAATCACCGAAAATAATTGTCTGTTAAAGAAAATTTATATATTGGCGACAATCAACAGAAATTAGAGAAAATGGCTGAAATATTTTCCAAAAATTTTCATTCCTCTTCCCCGTGATTTTTTTCCAGAGGAAGAATTTGATTTTAATAAAATTACTCTGCATTCTTTAAAAATTGCATCGAGTGTCTGTGTGTGTGTGAAAAATTTGATTTTGTGTGAAAAAACAAAAATTTCAAATGGAAAATTTTTTCAATTCAGCCATTTTTTCTTCAGAATCTTTGTATTTAAAATTTTAAGATTCTGTCTAAACCGCCGTTTAAGTACTTCCCGAAATAATATTGAAAAAAAAAACTGTATAAAGTATTAAGCCTTGTACATTTTTGACTGCCAATTTTGGTGTGTGTTTCGCAAAAGAAGAAAAATGGCACTATCGAAAAGCTGTTGAGAAAAGAGAACGAAATAATTACGAAATAATATATATATTACATTCCATTTTTGTAATAATTAAGTTTTAGCAAAAAGTGAATCTCAGGTTATTTTTTTTTCAATTTAAAAAAAAAACCTTAAACTTTATTTCAAAGTACAAAAAATAAATGTCAAACTCAAAAAAATTGTCGTATGGCGAACTTGAGATTTAACTCGAGCAAAGAATGATGAAAAAAAACGAATTAAAATCTAGTCATTTGTTCAGTATTTTTTACTTCTTTTTGTATAATCACACGCTTTTTATTCTCATTAGCTAATTTTTCAATTTTTACACTTTTACACGAAATCTCGTCGAAAATAGCACGAAATCTCGAAGTATTTAGAATTTTTTTATCCAACTTTTTAAGTAAAGTGTAAATATTTTATTTTCAATTAATTATAGATAGAGCTCAATAATTTTAGAATAAAAAAGAACAATTCCGATTAAACGAAACGAAAAAGCGCAAAGTTACAAATTAAAAAGCCAGCCAACCAAAGAAAAAAAAATGCCTTGTACTTAAAGAAATTTAAACAATAACACCGACAATCAACAGGAAAACAAAAAGTTTAAACTTTTCCCATAAATCGGTTTTATTGGTTTAAAAAACAGCTTTTTCGAATTACCAAACAAAAAAAAATATCTGCGTAGCTATGTACAAAATGTGCTTGTACAGAAATTATTTGGTTTCAAACATAATATGTAATTATATATAAAAAAAAATTAAACGAGAATAAAAATTCTCTGTGAATATTAAAAAGAAAATACTTTGTGTCGAAAAAAATGCCTAATTGTGCAAATATGCACAATATAGACATAAAATTCACTGTCGTGTTAATTGCTAAATAACAAACGAATTCATTGTCCTCGTGTTTAATTGACAATTAATACGATGTTTAAGATGATGGAAAAAAAATGTTTGCTAGTCATTATTATTAATTACATTAGTGGCATTAAGTCTATTTTTTAGTGTATACATATCGCATTAAATGTACAATCCAATTTCAATTTCAAATTTATCATTCAACGATTTATTATTAATTATTAATTACTAATAATTAATAATATTATTAATGTTTTCTTAATTCTCAATTATCTTGAAATATTTGTCAATAATTCTTAAAAATAATTTTTACTTCCACTTCAACTTTCTGTAACCGTCGTGGGCGAAATATCATTGGTTACATAATAATAATATCGTTTACATTGTCTTTTTGATACAATATTAGTGTGTAAATACCTAATCGAAATGAAAAATCGAATTCAAAAAAAGAATACGATTTTTAATTTCAATGAGTGAAGCAAATTGAAATTTCAAAAATACGTGTTCATTTAGGATTGTAATAAGTATTAGTAATGTAATAAATGACAGTGTATTATTTCAATTAAAATTTCAGTGTCTTTTCTAAATTTATCCCATTTGATTTTTATTTTACTTTTTTTAATGAAATAAATTGAACGAATAAATTTAATAAATTAAAAAATTACTTCTAAATTCGTAGATTTATTATTAAAGAAATGACATTAAAATATTGCAATAGAATTTAATTTTACTGCTTCAATTAAATAAATTAAAGAATCTATACTAATAAAGTTCTTGATCCGGTAATCTGTTCGCAGTTTGTAGTTGTTGTTTGCTTTTTTGTT
This sequence comes from Leptopilina drosophilae, assembly GCA_032873175.1. NCBI lineage: Eukaryota > Metazoa > Arthropoda > Insecta > Hymenoptera > Figitidae > Leptopilina > Leptopilina drosophilae. The sequence goes on from CM065479.1 coordinate 55,137,443, forward strand.
TCTTAAATTTATTCATAATCTTTCTTTTCAAATATTTTCAATTTTAAAATAATGTATTAAAAATTATCGAATTATTGCAAAGAAATGTATCAAAAAAATTTGACAATAATAGAATTCCTTCTAAAAATGTTTTTAAATTCTGGTGAAGAAATTTATTAAAATTTAAAAAAAATTTTTAAAAATCCTAATTAAATTCTTTTGAAGAATTTCTTTGAATTTTTTTAACTAATGGAGTTTTTTAAAAATTTTAATTGAAAATTTTGAAAGCAATTGGATTTTATGAAGAAGAATTTTATTAAAATTCTATGAAAAATAATTCATTTTTTATGAAGAATTTCATTATTATTTTTAAAAATAATTGAATTGTTCCGAAGAATTTATGAAAATTTTAGAAAATAAATGAATTTTATGTTAATATTTGAAGATTAAAATTCTTTGGAGAAACTACATTAAAATTGTTTTCAAAATAATTAAATTTTTGCAAAGGATTTTACTATTTATAAACATAAATGAATTATTGCAAAGAATTTTATTATTTACAAAAATAATTGAAATGTTTCGGAGAATTTATTAACATTTTGAGAAATAATTAATTTTATAGAAATAATTGAAAATAATGAAATTTTTTCTCTTTTTTATAAATATTTTGACAATAATTTGAATTATTTTTAAAGAATTTAAAATTCTTGTTGAAATAGAATTTTATGGAAATTTTTGAAAATAATTAAATTCTTTCGTGTAATTTTATTTAAATTGGATTAAAAATAATTTAATTCCTTCAAAGAATTGTAGTATTTATAAAAATAATTGAATTGTTTCGAAGAATTTATTAAAATTTTAAGAAATAAATAAAATTTATGAAAATATTTAAAAATATTTGAATTCATCCGAGGAATTTAATTAAAATTGTTTTGAAAATAATTAAATTTCTGCAAAGGATTTTACTATTTAATATTTTTATAATTGAAATGTTTCGGAGAATTTATTAACATTTTGAGAAATAATTAAATTTGTATAAAGAATTTTATAGAAATAATTGAAAAGAATGAAATTTTTTTTCTCCTTTATAAATATTTTGACAATAATTGAATTACTTTCAATGAATTAAAAATTCTTGTTGAAATAGAATTTTATGGAAATTTTTAAAAATTATTAAATTATTTCGTGTAATTTTATTTAAATTGGTTTAAAAATAATTTAATTCCTTCAAAGAATTGTACTATGAAAATAATTCAATTGTTTCGAAGAATTTATTAAAATTTTAGGAAATAAATAAAATTTATGAAAATATTAAAAAATATTCGAATTCATCCGAGGAATTTTAAAAAACTGGTTTGAAAATAATTGAATTCCTCCAAACAATTTTACTAATTATAAAATTAATTGAATTCTTGCGAAAAATTTTACTATAATTATAAGAATAATTTAATTTTTTCGTTTTATTTATTAAAATTTTAGAAAAAAATTGAATTTTTTCGAAGTGTGTTAAAAATATTTGTAAAAATTGATCGCTTCCGAGGAACTCAATTAAAATTGTTTTAAAAATAATTGGATTTTTGTGAAGATTTTACTACCTTAAAAAAATAATGGAATTGTTTAAAAGGATTTATTAAAATTTTAGAAAATTATTGAATTCTTTCGTGAAATTTTATTAAAAATTTTAAAATATGAACAGTAATAACTAATTTTTGTACTTAATATGTGAATTTTTTAAATTTTGCCTATGAAATTCTTTTAAAAATTTATAATTCAAAAAAATAAAAATTTGTAATTTGCATAATAACAACAAATTAAATAACACTTTCAGCCCGCGTAACATTTGCTAGTACAAGAATAAATCAGAAAATTAATAAATTATTTCTAAATTCGTAGATTTATTTTTAGAGAATTGACATTAAAATTACTTACAATATACGTTTTTCTTTAATAAAGTCACAATTAAAAAATTTATTTTCATATTAAACATTTCTTCACTAATTATTAAACATAAATTTATAACAATAATAATAGTTAACAATTGACATAATAGACTAATTTGTACTTGAATTTATACTAACATTTTCAGAGTCCTTCACAACAAGAAAAATATCTTCTAAATTCTGTTGCACGACATTTGGATCATTTGCAAGTTGATTAAATTCATGTTCTTCGCAATCTATTATTTCTATACTAACATTTTCTTCGGGTACAAAACTGTTGGCAAAAAAGGATTAAAATTTATATTTATCTAAAAGTAATTAAGTATTTAATTTTTCCAAATAGATTTTTTTCATTTTTCAAAGAAAATTTGAGAAAAATCAATTTTATTTATTTCTATTAAAAATTTACTTGTAAACTGAAGAATTTTCAGCAGATGTGCTTCGATGCTGAAAAATTGATGAAATATAAAATTTAATTGTAGAAATTTAATTTTTTAAAATGAAATTGAACAAAAAAATTTTCACCAAAACGTACGTGCTGAGGACATTGCGATTGCTTAAAAGACGGGAAATTCCAATTTTTCGATTTTAATTTTAAAGAAGAATCTGTGGTGAATTGATGATTTGAAATCGAAGGTGAATGGCAAAATTGAGAATCATTTGTTGGCGCAATTCCCATTGAGAGTCGTTGTTCCAATAATTGATATTCCCTTTGTAAATAATCAAAATAATATTGATTGTTATCGTATTCCTTGGAACTTGAAGCTGACATATCTGAAAAGGCGGAAAAAAATTATTCCATTTACCTATCAATTTAATTTGATAAATTTCTAATCATAATAATAACCATCTGCATTTTGAATACTCAGCATATAATCACAATATTGTCTATAATCCATTAATTCCGTTTCGCTTTTTTTCACAATTCCCAAATTCGATCGAGATCTAAAATTAGAAAAAGAATATATTGAAATAAATTCGTAACAAAAAATGATTATTCTATTAATACGAAAAAACTTAGTTTACTAATTAAAAATGCAAGGGTGGAAAAAAAATGATTAATACCTTACTTTAGATTCCTCAATAACAATACTATTAAAATCAGAGTTACTTAATTGTTCACTATTGCTTAAAGAATCGTAATGCGAATTTTCTCTTTCCTTCGAATTTTCATTTCTATTGGAAGTATTGTCTTCTCGTTTTTGTCTCTTTGCGATATTAATTTTTTTTCTATTCACTTTACGTTCATTTTCTCTTTTCGCTGTTGATCCCTTTTTTCTCGCAACAGTCGACTTTTCTTTCGTCACATCAGACGAACACAAATCCTCAGGTTCAGGATCTCTGCCCAATACTGATTTTGTGATAATTTTCTTCCAACAATCAATAAAAGCGGCCGTTTCATCGGATATTGGATCATTATTACTGGGCGTTATAATTTGTACTTTTTCAATATTTTCCTTAGCTGGCAAAAAAAATAAAGAAAATTGAAATTAATTTCATTTTGAGAAGAATTAATTTTTTTAGAATTACTTACGAATCTCCTCTTCGCCTTTAATTCGGTGTAAAAAGTTTTTGATACTTCGCCTCAAATTATTATTGATATCAAAGTCGCTGGTCTGTAGGAATTTTTGCTGAAAAATATTTTCGTTAATAAATAAATAATAAATAAGTAATAAATAAATAATAAATAAATAAATAAGTAATAAATAAAAAAATAATAATAAATTTAAAAATACCTTCTTTTTTCGTATTGGGATAATTTCGCTTTCTACACAATTTGCTTGCACCACGTCCATTTTGTAGATGTCTTCTTGAATTGCTCTCTGCAAATAACGCAATTTTCGTCTTAAATTTTTTTCCGTTTGTTTATTATTTCTCGATGGTTCGTCGATTGCATTCTGAAAAGTGGGCAATTTTTTCTCCCTCTCCTGCGACATTTGTTCCTTGTTCTTTGAATTAATTGTATTTATTTCCGGACTCTTCTTTCTTGTTCGCCTCGAATGTCGTTTTTTTGGCACATCAACTAAATCTGGTTTCTTGAAAACACCGGAACTATCCTGACAAGTAAATAACAGTAACATTAATATCGATTAAAAATTAATTAATTAAAAAGATTATTTTAAAGATAGACCTCAATTTTACAGAAATCATCCTCGTCGTCTTCAATATTTTGATTTTCCGTCTCTTTGAAATTTTCTTCAATTAAATTAGTTGATTGGCAAATGGCATTTTTCCTCAGCGTATAAGGTGTCGATATCCATTTCATTCTATAGTCTGACGATGCACCTGAAGACTGTTGAATTTTGTTATTTTCTTTTCATTCTTTTATTGCAATTAAAAATTCTTTATCGAAATTCTTTTCTTTTAATTCGAAAATCGCCAAAAAAAATTTTTTTACAGCAATTAGAAATTAACAAACCTCTGGAGATTCGTCAATTTGTTCTGAAATTTCACTTTTACTGTCGAAGTCAGTTTGTGGATCTTCAATCGTTTCTTCGGCAATTGGATTTTCCTCCAAATTAATTGTTTGACTAGTTGTACCTTCATCGTCGGTTCCAAAATCTAAAAATCTGCTGTAAATAATTAAATTAATTAATAATTAATTAATGAAAATTAAACTATCATTAAAAAGAAAACTAGTAAATTTAAATTGAAATGAAAATAAAATTGAAAAAAGAATGAAAAACGAAACTGATTTAATTTTGTGAGTAAAAAATTATGACCGTGAAGTTCACAACGTTTATGATCAACAATTGAAAGAAAAAAATATTCTTGACAAAAGCAAATAAAATGTTTTGTTTACAAATTTTTCTTTTTCGAATTATTTATCAAAAAATAATACAAAATATTTTTTGTACAAAAAAGAGGAAAATTTAAATAAAAAAATATTTTTCCGAATTGTTGATCTAGTTATGAACTTCATCAACGTAAAGAATTTATAAGTTCATGATTCGAATTTAATTAATATAAATTAATTATAAAATTAAAACGAAATTGTAAGAAATAAATTTTACCTGTCGGGTAGAGTGGTCATTCTAGTAAATCCCACGGCTTTTTCAAAAATATCTTCGATTATATCCCCAGGAATCTCTTTCGGTGGTGGAATAATCGAAACTAAAAGTTTAAATCCTCGGGAATCAAAATCGCCCAAAAGAACGTAGAGAGTTTGAAGAAGACGTTCATAAGCCTCGAGACCATCTTCCGGTTGGTACATGTGCAAAAGTCTTGCCACCGTTCTTGTAATATTGGTCCCTTCGTAACTATTTTGAAGTGCCAACCAAAGCGATGCAAAAGTTTCCGAACCCATTGGATCGTCAGATGATTCTAATATTTTTGACAGAAAGAAAAACAATTTATTATATCGAAAAATTATATTTTTACTCATCCATTTCTTAATCTACTTAATTAAAAATTTGAAAAATTCAAAGTGAATTTCAACTTGAAAAATGAAATTGAACTCAATTTCAATATATACTATTTTTCTATTTTAAACTTTTGTCATTTCTTATATTAACTTCCAATTATTAACAGTCAAGGAAAATGGGAATAAAAAATAAAGAACATTAAAAATTGCGAAATTGATAAACACGAAATAAAAATGTCTCTTGTCAGTTTTCCTGACCACCATTTTTTTTAATAAGACTCCTGTTTCTTGTTAAAAAAAAATTAAAACAATCACTTACGTCTTGATAAGAATGTTGCCATGATAACAAAATTTACTTCCAAGGAATTATGAGTTTTTATCTAAATTTCCATTATTCGATTGAGTATTTGAAAACTCTACTAACGAGAAGTGTATTTACAAGAGCGAATTTGAGAACAATTTGAAACAATTGCAAGTGCAATTGTTTCCGAAAAGGAGAAAACAAACGAACATCGATATATTTGACATTTTTCTCAGAAAAAACGACAAGGAAACAAAAGAGCATCAATTAATGTCAATTTCCTGTCTTAGAATTTTGAATTCAAATAATCGAAACTTTCGAATTTATTTTTAAACAAGTGGAATTTTTTTAAAAATAAAATAGAAAGCAATTAAAGGAAAATAGAAATTAATTCAAATAAAATGAAAATTAATTTAAAGAAAATTCAAAAATAAAATAGAAAATAAATGAGAATTAAATTAAAAAGAAAAATTTCACAAGAAATTTTATAGTTTAGAATTTCGGAGCTAAAATAATTAAATTCGAAATAGAATAAAATAGAAAATAAATTTTGAATAAAATAAAATGACAAATCTGAAAAGAGTTTTTTTACTTTAGAATTTGAGAGTTAAGATAATTTAAGAAAAGTTTTTAAAATCTTTGCTTTTTACCTTAATATTAAAAACATTTAATTAAACATTAAATAATAAAATATATATTAATTATATAGTAAATAAAGAAAATAAAAAATAAAAAAAAATTTTTTTGCATTAATTCAGAGCGGTAAAATAATTACATTCCTCATTCAAAATTGCATCCTTATTTTCAAGTGGAATTTTTTTTTTGTTGCCATGTCTAAAAATACAGAGCTTAAAAAATATGAATCGCTAGTTAAAAATATATAATTTCAATAATCTCGTCTCGCCGCAACATTGTATTAGAGAAGGAAATTGCAAAATGTATTTTGAGAAATGGCAAATAGCTTTTTATAATCCACATGTGTAGAAAAAAATGTGAAAGCAATTTAGAGGGATTATTTTAATTATTATTTCAGAACATCACTTTCCAACTGGAGCAATAAATGCCGAGAGCTTTGCATTAATTATAATATTGGGATGAGCGAATGGTATAAAAATCGAGAGACTCTTGTCATTCAATCGTAATTGAGTTGAAGATGTGTCGAAGAAAAGGATCCAATCTTTGTATTTTGCTGGCCATTGTAATTGGCGTGACGGCAAAACCACCGCCACCACCTGGAGCACCATGGGCACCGTACGCATCAAAATCAGGTGTTTATCATTTTTCTGAAAAAAAAATTTCTATTTCCTTTTTCTAGCAAAAGAACTTTAAAAAGTAGAATTCAAAATAAAAAATACTTTATTTCAAAAGTCAAATTTTTTGACTTTTCTCCTGTCAAACTTTTTGACAAAAAGGAAATCAAATCTGCTTTCAATTTGACAATTATTTGTAAAAGAATAAAATACGGAACTACTTTTTTGCCAAAAAAGAAATCTTTGTTTTTCAATTTGATAATTATTTTCAACTATTAAGACAATAAAAAAAAGACTTGTAAATATTTTTCCGCCCTTTTGCCAACAAAGAAATCTTTGTTATTCAATTTGAAAATTATTTTTAAGCAATCAAGTCAGAAAAAAATTGTAACTATCGTGTGAATTGTAAGCGAAGAAACTAAAATGTTTAAAAAAAACTGAAATGTTTAAAAGTGATAAAAATAAAAATTGAGTAGTAAAATAATGAAATAAATTTTCAGTATACTACAGATCATTGGGTCCACCATCGAGTCTTGATATGGGAACAGTGAATGTTCCCTTTATGTCCAAATCGCCAATGTTTCCCAAATTTGTCGACCCAAAGATGATGATTGCTAAGAAGACGGAATTTCTGGGTAACTTATTCGGCAGCTTGGGACCAGTTAACTTTCCCGAAACTCTTGAACCTGAAAATGTAGGCTAAAAACATTTTTTCTTAATTATTTAAATTATAATATTCTAATGCTAAACGTTACTTTTTTCAAATAAAATCAGCAGGATAAATTCAATAAAAATTTTTGACTACTAAGTAAAAACTAATTTAGAAATTCAATAAATACAATAAGTATTTTTCACTATTAAATAAAAATTAATAAATTCAATAAGTATTTTTGACTATTAAATAAAAATTAATAAATTCAATAAATATTTTCAATTAAAAATAAAAATTAATTTATAAATTCAATAAATATTTTTGACTAAAAATAAAAATCAACTAATAAATTTTTAATTTCATAAATGAAAGTAATATATAAAATGTTCCAAAACATACTCAGGCTTCGTACTCGTTAAATAATTTGAAAAAAGTAGCAAAAATAAATTATTTTAACATCTTTTCTATATAAAATTAAGAAATGGATTTTTAGACGTTTCATACAAATTTTGTTCTAATTAGTACAAATTTTTACTTAATCCAATGAAAGAGAATATTTTGATACTGTTTTTGGCAAGTAAAATTAATAAATTATTTTACATTCTATAATTTTGCGTAAATAAATAAATAAAAAATAAAATAATGATAAAATTTTACAAAAATGATTTAAGTTTTGAATCTTTTATAATTTTTGGTCAAAAATAAATTCAACTCTTTTAAAGAATTTTATTAAAATATTTAACAAATTTTTAATACTCTTAATTGCATTGAAATCTTGTGAAAAAATTTTATTATTTATGAAAATTCTGAAAGAATTTAAAAATTTTGAAGAATTTTATAAAAATTTCTAAAAAGAATTGGATTTCTGTGAAAAATTTTGTTAAAATGTTTAAAAAATTTGAAATACTTTTAATTGTTTCCAAAAGAATTGAAATCTTGTGAAAGAATTTTATTTTTTATGATAATTATGAAAGAATTAAATTATTTTGAAGAATTTTATAAAAATTTCTAAAAAAAATTGGATTTCCTTGAAGAATTTTGTTAAAATGTTTAAAAAAATTTGGAATACTTTTAATTTTTTTCAAAAGAATTAAAATATTATGAAAGAATTTTCTTTTTTATGATAATTATGAAAGAATTAAATTATTTTGAAGAATTTTATAAAAATTTCTAAAATTCATTGAATTTCTGCTAAGAATTTTATTAAAAAGTCAATAAATTTTTGAATTATTTCAAAAAGAATTGAAATCTTGTGAAAAAATTTTATTATTTATAAAAATTATTAAAATACTGAATTATTTTGAAGAATTTTAATAAAAAGTGTTTAAATTTTTTTATTCTTTTAATTATTTCGAAAATAATTGAAAACTTGTGAATGACTTTTATTATTAATAAAAAGTCTGAAAAGAATTGAATTTCTATTAAGAATTTTTTTAAAATGTTTAAAAAATGTTTAAATCTTTTAATTTTATTGAAAAGAAGTGAAATATTATGAAATAAATTTATTATTTATTATAGTTATGAATGAATTGAATAAATAATAATAAGATTTATTTTAAATAATAATTTTCTAAGGATAATTGAATTTCTGCTAAGAATTTTATTAAAAAGTTTGAATTGAAATCTTGTGAAAGAATTTTATTATTTATAAAAGTTATGAACGAATTGAATTATTTTGAACAATTTTAGAAAAATTTCTAAACATAATGAAATTTTTTCTTAGAATAGTATTAAAATTGTATTCAAAATAATTGAATTCCCACAAAGAATTTCTTTTGATATTCAATTATTTTTTTGAACTTTTAAATAAAATTTTATTTAAAGGTTTAATAATATTTTAGAATTATTATAATAACTAATTTTGAAAAATGAATATTGAAATATTTTTATACTTTTGCATCAATAAAAATTTTTAAAGATTTCAATTTAGAAGCCTCTTGAAATTTAGTATTATTTTTAAAAGTTTTTATTAGAACGCTTCTAATAGTGAATTTTTTTTTTAAATTTCTACTGAACTAGAAAAACTATCCAAATAGCAGAAAATCGTAAAAAAATTAGTAAATAGTTGCTTTTAAAAAATGAGTACAAAGCCTGCATATTTTTAAATTAAGTTGATATATTACTAATAGTATTGCTTTTTAAAAGTAAATTTTGAATGCCTAAGAAAAAAATTTGAAAATTAAAATTCCAAAAATACTGAATAAATTGAATATTGAAATAACGATTTAATTATTTTTAATTTTTTCCAGACTCCGGAGAAAAGAGGACTTTTCGGTTCAATGATGGGTCCAGGAGGTCCAATGATGGGACCAGGTGGTCCAATGATGGGTCCAGGTGGTCCAATGATGGGACCAGGTGGTCCAATGGGTAAAGGCTTTCCCGGAGGTCCAATGGGCAAAGCCGGAAAGTTCAGTCCAAAATTCGGCAAAATGGGTTTTCCCTTTGGAGGCTTTGGAAGCTCCATGTACCCGGGAGCCGTTGATTCAACATTCTCAGCTAGTCGCCGTCGAAGAAGTCTCACCAACGAACCATCAACGAAGGAGAGTACTAAGCAAGTGGGACCACCACCTCCATATCCTGGACTCGCGACAATTCCCGAAGAACCAGAAAAGCAGCTCCTGAAATTGTTCGGCGACTCCTCCGCATACGTTCAATCAGACTTCGCTAACGACTACGATCAATCCAAAAGCACCGTAAGTATTTTCCCCTCACTTCTCTCCCCTATTTATCCTGAAAAAAGAAACGAAATTTTTTCACATCAAATTATTTATAATTCATATTTTCAAATTAGAAGAAATTAAAAATAGAAACAAAATTTACGAAATAGCAAAATTTTCCTAATTGGAAAAAATATGGATTTTTTTTCAAATTTCAATTTCAAATTTTGTATTCGGAAAAATTTATTTTAGTATTTAGATAAATTTATTTTAGTATTTAGATATAATTTCACTTTATAAGTATTTCAAGGGAAAAATGTTTTACTCCTACCAGGTTCATGAGAAACGAGGACTATTCGGCGCCTTCATGATGCCTTACGGTTTCCCAGTTCCAATGAGTCCATTCTACAATCCAATGGTACCACCGATGGTGAATCCAGCAGTGTCTGCGGCTAATCCAGCCGTCGCCAATCCGCCAGTTAATCCCCTCGCCAGTTTATCTCTAGTCAACCCAATGTTCAATCCATTCCTCTCCAAATATGCAGTGATGCCACCAAATCTTCCACTGGGACCATCGGTCGACTCTGATTCACAGGAAACTTCATCTCGTCGGAGAAGAAGTGTCGACGCTTTGGAGAGTGGTGAATCGTCCGTTCCTGCAGAACAAGTTGTTTCTAATCCAAAAGCACCAGTTTTGAAGTTACCAGGAATGTTTGGTCCCTTCGGTCCTTTCGGTCCCATGGTAGGTCCTTTTGGTCCAATGTCAGGTCCCTTCGGTCCCATGGCTGGTCCTTTCGGTCCTATGGCTGGACCATTTGGTCCTGCGGCCGCTCCCGGAATGGCTCCATCCAAAAAAGCCTTTTTGGACGCACTTTTTAAAAATCTCGCCACAACCACTCCATCACCAGCCGTCACTGATGTTCCAGTTCCAAAAAGCACCATTGTTCCTCCAAATTTTTGGCTACCGTCTTCGGTGATTCCCGGTCCAACTGAATACTCACAAAAGGTTTGAAAAAAAAATATTTCTCTTCAATTAATTCAATAACTTGATTTACCCTTTTTTTTATCGAAAACAAAAATATTTCACAAAATTAATTCAATTTTAATTTAAACAGCAAATGTTTCGCGCAAGACGCGATATTCAATATTTTCATATTATGCAAATTGAAAAATTTTTAATAATACAATAAAAATTTTTTTAATTGATAATAACAATCAACTTTAGTTTTTGAATAATTTCAGATTCAAAATTAAAAAATTCCACATATTGAAATCAACTATTATCAATATAATTTTATCAAAACTCTTCGAAACAATTCAAATATATTATTTTTATAAATAGTGAAATTCTTCTCCAGAATTAAACTATTCTTTTTTTTTGTAAATAGTGAAATTCTTAATCAGAATTAAATTATTTTTTTAAAAATAGTGAAATTTTTAAGCAGAATAAAAATATTTTTTTAGAAATAATAAAATTCTTCAGGAGTATTCAATTATTTTGAATATAATTTTAAAAAAATTTCTCGAAAGGATTTTAATTATTTTTAAAAAACATCAATTATTGAATTCAACTTCTTTCAATATAATTTTAACAAAATTCTTCGAAACAATTCAATTATTTGTATAAATAGTGAAATTCTTCATCAAGTATTAAATGACTTTTTTTTATAAATAATCAAGTTCTTCAGAAGAATTAAATTATTTTCAATACAATTTTGCTAAAATTTATGGAAAGAATTTTAATTCTTTTTCAAAAATAAAGAGTAATAATTTTTTTATAAAAATTAAATTATTTGGATAAATAATAAATTTCATCGTATGAATTTAATTGTTTTAAGTAGGGAATTTTTTTTTTATAAAATTTACCAAATGAATTCAATTACTTTCAAAAAATTTATAAAAATTCAACTATTTTCTGAATTTTCAATGAAAAAAAATTCAATTATAATATATAATTATTATTATATATTATATATTATTATTATTATATTATATTATTATATTATTATTATTATTATTATTATTATTATTATTATTATTATATATTATATTATAATTTATATTTATAAAAAATCGAATAAAATTAACAAAATCGATAATATGTAAAAAAAAGATATTTTTTCGAAAATTTCAATTAATTTTAAAATTATAATAATATTTCTTGAATTAAATTCAATTGTTAAAAAAAATTGTAATAAAATTCTGCAAAGATTTAATTTATTTTCTAAAACTTTAAGTAACATTGAATAATCAAACGTTTTCTTACAATTATTAACAACTATTATTTTTTAAATTTCAAGTAGATTCTCCACAAAATTGAAACATAATCATAATTTTTAATTCGAATTATTAAAAGAAGGCCTTCATTTCTTTAAAAAAAAATTCAAAGAAATTCTTTAAAATAATAAAATTATTTTTCTTCATTCAATTACTGTAATTATTTGTCTCTAATTTAATTTCAATCACAATTTTTTGCAGGTTTCTAAATTTTTGGACAAACTTTTCAACCAATTGGCATTGAACGTTTCTTTAAATGCAGCCGCTCCAGAAGATTCAGCTGCAGCAACCGTTAAAGTTGCACGGTAATTGAAAACATTGAAAATATTTTCACAACTTATTTAATGAAACAAGAAACAAATTTTGTTTAAAAAAAATACTTTTAAATTTATTTTCTTGAATAAATAATTTAATTTACTCGAAAGAATTCAGTTTGTTTAATTTTTCTTCAAGTTTTCTCCGCACTCAAAAAATATCTGGAAATTCTATTTTAATTTTTGTAGTTACCTTGTTGTTGATTTTTATTAAAATTGTATTTTTTTAAGTAAAATTGAGACCTTTTTTTTATTAAAATTGTGTCTTTTTTAAGTGAAATTGTACTTTTTTCAGTAAAATTGAGTCTTTCTTTTAAAGTAATTTTAACAAAACTGTTGTTTTTAAAGTCAAATAGTATTTGTTAGTAAAATTTGATTTTTTCTAGTAGAACTGTATTTTCTTTAGTAAAATTGTATTTTTTAAAATCAAAATTGTATTTTTAAGCAAAATTGCGTCTTTCTTTAGTAATTTTTTATTAAATTTGCAGTTTTTCAAGTAAAATAGTATTTTTTTTAGGAAAATTTGGTTTGTTTTTAGTAAATCTGTGTTTTCTTTAGTAAAAATGTATTTTTTTTAGCAAAATTCTGCCTTTCTGTAAAATTACGTTTTTTTAGCATGTTTAATAAAATTGTAGCTTTTCAAATAAAATTTTACTTTTTAGGAAAATTTTTTTTCCACTAAAATTATAGTTTTCTTTTACTAAAATTGTATTTTTTTAAACAAAAATTTTGCCTTTTTTTAATGAAATTGTAGTTTTTTTTTAAGTAAAACAGTATTTTTTAGTAAAATTTTGTCTTTTTTATTAAAATCGAGTTTTCTTTAACAAAATTATAGTTTTTTTTAATGAAACGTGTATTTTTTTTAGTATAAATGTCTTTCTGTAAAATTACGTTTTTTAGTAATAGAAATAAAATTGTATTTTCTTTTAAAAGTAAAATTGTATTAATTAGCTAAATTTTTTTTATGTATAATTGTCTTTTTTTTTAACTAAATTTGTCTTTTTTTTAAACTAAATTTGTCTTTTTTTAACTAAATTTGTATCTTTTTGAGTAAAATGATACTTTTTTTTAGTAAAAGGTTTGTTTAACAATTTTAAAATTGTAGAAAAAAAATTAAACTATAAAAAATAGTAAAAGAAAAATAAAAATGTAGTAAAAAAATAAATTCTAAATTACCAACTACAGATCGGTGGACGATTTCACGAAAATTGCTGATGCCAAAGACGAAATTGTCGATTCAATTCTCACGGAACTTGGTGCAATAAAGAGCAACATGGTATCGACCATGAACGATCTTATTAATTACGAAAAATCAGTGGCATTCAATCCTCTAATGAAGAAGTCATCGAAAAATTTAGCTGCAAATCTCTGGCCATCGCCAACAATCGACGCAACAATGCCATTTCAACAAAGAATGCTTCTCCTCGGTCAAGTATTCGATATGTTGACATCTTTACAGAAGAATATCACAACCTCCGCTCAGGCTGCAATGAAAGCTCAATTGGCTGCCACTGAAGCTCCAGTCGACTCCAATCCTCCCACGTGAGTGTTTTCTAATTAAAACACAATTTATAATTAGTATTATTATTCAATTATACCACTAAATTATTATTATATATTTATTATACTCGTTTTTTAAAACAATATATTTTATTAATTAAATTATTAATTTTAATTTAAAATTCCAAATATAAGGTTTAAAATATCTATATTTAAATTAACAGTTAATCATTACTGATTATTAGACACAAAAATCGAAATACCTTCAATTTTCTTCTTTATTTTTTCTCCCTCTCCGAATTTTCCTCAATAGAGAAGCTTTGCCCTTCTTTCCATCGTCAAATTCTCCGGTTTTCAACACAACTCTTTTGGACGCGATAAGAAATAAAATCTCCAGCATCAAATTCCCGTCACCTGCTGTCGCTTCATCATCTCCCTCAGGATTTGGCTCCTTTTCACCAAAGTTCGCAAGGAATGCTCCATCGTCATTTTGGGTTTCGCATTTAGCGAATAGTGCCGCTTCCAAGAGAGAAGTACCAGAGGAAGATGACGTTATGTTCCAAGATTTCTACAGGAATAATCAAACTCCAAGGGGTGTAAAAATGCAAATGCATCAAGGTTATCAAAGTATGCCACCCGGCGCAATAGAAACCGTTCAAGCTGGTGGAAACAGTGTTCCCGGTCATCAAGGAGGTGGAATTAATTTGCACGTAAGTCATTTTGATTTAATAATTAAAACTGCATGCCAAAATACAAAAGAAAAAAAAATAAATACAAAAAATAAAAAAGCAATTAATACAAAGAAATAAAAAAACAATTAATACAAAAAAAGCAATTAATACACAAAAATAATCGAATGAAAAGTCAATTCAATCTTTCAACTGAAAAAAAAGAATCAATATTAATAAAATAAAAAAAATACGTCTTCCCCTATGAATCAAAAGGAGAAAACGCTAAAGACTTGGAAAAATAACACAACTTTCAAAAACAATACATTAAATTCATAGCAAAAAAAATGTAATCAGATATACATTTAAAAAAAAAAGATACCCTATCATATTCAATTAAATTATTATCAAGCGATAAAGAGATAAAAGACGATAAAACAAAAATTGATTTTAGTTGGGATTTATTAAAAAAAGAATATTCTTCAATTATCAATCTGATTGCAGATTCAAATGCCTTCGTCAAATTCACGTTCACCAGACTTACAAAATGTTAGTGTCAAATTTTCGGAAACAAATAAAACCCCTCCCAAAAGAAAAAGAATAGTGAAAATTATTTACATTTCTTCATTCTCTCTTTTTTGCAGGATATGAATAATTACAATTATGGTAAAAAATGGGCCGAGTGGGGTGACTATGTAAGGAGTCAATTTGAAGCCAAGAGACATCATCACAATCATCATTAGATTCAAATTTTGTGAGCAGCAGGGTAAATTTTCCATATAGTACATTTTTTTCCTCACGAATTTTTCAAAGTTCGCTAAATAAACCAAATGAAAATTGTACGGAAAAACATTCTACAATTTTCACTGTAAAATTCTAGTATTGTTTCGAATAAAAAGCAATTTAATGGAAAATGAAGTAAGTCAATGAGAGCCTTTCCTTACAAATAAAATAATTAGTTAATATTGATTATTAAATGTTAGTAATAGCAATAATGGTAATAATAGTAATAATGATAATAATAGTAATAATGATAATAATAGTAATAATGATAATAATAATAGTAATAATAATAATAATAATAATAATAATTTCTAATATTTATTAACAGTAATTTTGTTAACTGAAGAGAATCGAAAGCAATGAATAAAATCGGAAAAATTTCAAGCATACGAGTGCGATCCTGCATCAAGTGCGTTGCTTTGTTTTATTAATTGGCAATGCATTGCTCGCAGGGTAGCTTTAGTGTGCAAATAATCAACTTGTTATATATTTTATATATATAATATATTTATATATAATATAATTAAGACAAAATTCATTCCATTCTTTTTTTTTGTATTTGACTAACAAACTCTGTACAAAATAATTACACGGCAGTGATTGCAGGATTTCTACCTCGCTTTGAAAACTTATGCAATACTTTTTTTTTTTGTTGTAAAACGAGTATTTGGTATAAGATGAAAATTCGTACGAATGAGTAAGTCACTTGATTCTTAATATAATTAAAAATTAATAATTTCTCCTATTACAATAATTAGTTTTCATATTAATTAAATTTCTATTTTATTTATATAATAATTTCAATTATATATTACTAGGACTTGTCTTTAGACTTTGGTTGGGAGAGTAAGAGCCAAAGGACACACCAAAAAATTCTAGAAGGAAGCAGAAAAATGTGTTTTTTTCTCTATAGAAAGATTATTAAAATTTTTTAATTTTTACGCTAACTTTTTTTTAATATTGCACTATTTAATATTTAAAAAACTTTTTTAAATTCTAAGAATGTCAGTTATTAAAGAGGAAAAATTTTTTTTATACCTTAATGTTTGAAAGGTTTTTTTTAAATTTTTTTCTTTTACTTATTTTGTGCCTTTTGGTTCAGACTTTTTTTTTACACTAACGGACATAAGGACTCACTTCGTTAAGTTTTGAAGAAAAAAAAAAATTAATTAATACTATTAACTATAAGTCACCCGTTTTCATTTGTTTTTTCGTCGAGAATTTACTGTCACCTTGACTTTGTTACTTGTGCTACGAGACGCTCCACGCAAGAATCGACTCTTATTAATAAAAGTACAGATGCCAGAACACTGCCCAGAGTCACTAAAAATCCAATTCCCTCGAATATCAATTTTGGTGCGAAAATACTCCACACCATTAAGTGTCTGCAATGGATTGTCGCCGCGAGCATACAACCAAATGTCTGTAAATTTTTTTTTTCTAAATTCTCAATTTGTCGAATAAAATATATATGGAAAATCTAAAAGTAGTACATTTTTTTCACCCTTTAAAAAAGAAGTAAATAAAGGAAACTCACCCTCATTCCATGAAAGAGAATGTATTTTCCGCAAACAGTAAATATCGAAGATTGAAAAGCTGAATCGCGTTCGTAGAGTAGCAATTCTCCTTTCTTTGTTCCATCTTCCAATTTAAATTTAGGTTTTGCTACATTCGGAAACATGATACCGAACGTGAAAGGAACAATTACCAGAAGTGGAACACTTACTCCGAGAATTATATACGATCCGAATGTGTTTATTCCTGAAAGGTAATAAAATTAATTAGAATTTATTTCTTCAATATCTGTAGAAAAGAATTTTATATTCTTACCGACAAGAGCAGCTTGAATTAGATTGTTATTATCGTCAACTCCTACGAAAGCCGCGTCCCAGTGAATTGTCGGAAACGATGGTTGATGACCCGTTCCATAGAAGAAGTATTCCGCTGTTAAAAACCAACAAAGAAGCACCGAATCCGGAACACGTAGCATTTCATCTGTCCCGAAAAATCGGAAAAAGTTACGAAACAAGGATTATTAATAAACATTTTTCAAAAAAGTGTAACAAACATTGCAAACTCACCAATATTATTAGCGTTTCGATATCGATTAATGCCAGTAATGCCCAAAATCGAAATGCAAGTAACAAATATTGCAAAAATACTCGGAGCCAGTACATATCCAAGTAAAAGTGCATGAAGTAACATGAAAAACATGCTAAACATAATAATCGTAGCGCTATAAATTGTTCCCAAGCCATAAACAATTGGCAAATCCTCATTATCATTCGCCTTCTTACGATAAATCATATCCTTCATTTTTTCAAATAATCGTGGAACAACATTTTCCCCGCCATAAACATCAATCGATTCCTTTCTCTTTGGCAATACATAAATAGTCAATGGTCGATAAAAATAGATAAAAATTCCCAACAGCAGTAAAAAATAAATCATCGTCGGTAGAGCATTAATTTGCCACGAGAGGACAAATTTAACTTTCACATCCTTTGGCAATCTCAATACCCAATAACATCCCATAAAAACAACAATAACACCGGGACAATATTGAGCAAAAATAACACTTGGCGCAAAACCAACAAGATTGCCGCAATTTCGCATCCAAATTCTCACAACAGTAATATAGAGTGCAAGAACAATAAGAGCGGCAACAAGAAGAAAACGTTCGAAATTCTTCGAATCAATTGAACCCGATTTACCCATCACGTATGTTGAGCACAAACTACTGTCATCTTGTACATCGTCACGACATCGCCAAAAATAATTCGATAAACGTACAGCTAGACAACCGGCAAAACCCAGTGACAATATAATTGTCCAAAAGGCAGTTTTTGGCATCGTTCGCGATAAAAATTTCGATTTCTTCTCCACATTATCAATTGCACATTCGGCACGAACACTATAGAGCATCATACAAACAAGTGTACATAGTAAAAATGAAAGTACTTTATTCTCATTAATTACATAGCTATTTGAAAAAACACCGCACAATGTTAATAAGAGAATAATTCTCACAAAATATTTCGCCTTTTGATGTCGCGTATTATACCATTTTGCCGAAATAACATCCCAATTTTGTACAACGAGTATTGCAAGAAATGCAATTGACACACTGCCAGTGCCAAAGAATGCCGAATTCTTCAAATCATCAATAAAATTCATACCAAAAAATCCGGATAAAATTAAAAGAAAAGCAAAATTCGCGTATATTGTATAACGGAGAAATGATGAGTTTATCACTTTATTTAAATTACTTTCAGGAAGACCATTCACGAACATGTAGAAAAAGAAGAGTGCACAAAACATTAAAACAAGACCCTTCGACATTAAACCCGAATCAAATTGCACCCAAATTTCAATGCACGTCTCGCGTAATACACGTAAATATTCTTTACCTTCAACAATAAAGGCCTCGTATTCTTCTCTTTGATTTATATTTTCCAATAAATCTAAAAGATGATTATATTGTGAATCAAATTCTCTGAGTTTTGCGTCAGAGAATAAATACGTGTCTGATGAATAGACATCGATGTATTTTTTTGTTTGAGCAATATTCCTCCATAGAGAATGTACAGCGTATTCCAAATGATCGAAACTCGAATTTTTCGAATATTTTGGTAATGAATCGAGAATGACGGTTCCTAAATTTGAGAATGGAACGGGAGTTCCTAAAATAGCTGCTAATGTTGGTACAAGATCGATTTGATTAACAATTGCCGAACTACTACCAAGAAAACGATCGATTAGAGGAATTTTCGAATAAACAAACATTGCGGCCTCAATTTCATTTGAAGTTGAACCACCATGATCGCCAGTTTCGGTCATTCCGTGATCTCCAATAACCATGAGGATCGAATCTGAAAAAGTTCTATTAATTAATTTCAAATTTAAAAAAGAAATAATTTTTTTTCAAATTTCTTTAAAATTATTCATTTAAATTACTGAAATTGTAAATTTCTTTATAATAAAACTCATATCGACTTTAAAGTGCTTAAAATCTCACAATTACTATTTTTATTTTCAATTTTCGAATAATTTCAGATTAAAAATTAAAAAAATTCAATTATTAACTAATTAATAATTAGAATTATTTATTTTCCTTTAATAAAATTTTTCGCACGAATTCATTTATTTTCAATATAATATCAATAAAATTGGTTGCTAAGATTCAAATATTTTTAATAATTTTTAATAAAATTCCTATAAAGAATTCAATTACTTTAAAAAATTATAATAAAATTAAAATAAACTTTCTTGAAAGAATTTAATTATTTTCAAAAATTATAATAAAATTCTTATTAATAATTCAATTATTTTTAAAAATTTTGCTAAAATTCTTGACAATAATTCAATTATTTTCATAAACAATAAAGTGCTTTGAAAGAATTCAATTATTTTTCAAAATTTTGCTTAAATTTTTCTCAAAAATTCAATTATTCTCATAAATAAAAAAATTCTAACTTTGAAGGTATCTAATTAATTGCAATACATTTTTAATAAAGATTTTACAAGTTCAATTATTTTTAAAAATTATAGTAAAATTATTTTCAAAAATAGTAAAGTGTTTGGAAATAATGCACCTATTTTTAATTCAACTTTAAAAAAATCTTTAACAAAATTTCAATTATTTTTATAATTACTAAATTTTTTTTAAAGAATTCGAATATTTAAAAAAAGATTAATTACAATATTCTTCGGAGAAATTCAATTATTCTTTAAAATTTTAATAAAACAATATAAGATTTTACATGTTTTCAATAATATTTAAATTTAATTTTGCGTTAGAATTAACTTATTTTTAAAGAACTTAATTACATTTTCCGCAAGAAATTTAATTATTTTGAAAAATTTGGATAAATTTCTTCATATGAATTCAACTATTTCAGATTCAAAATTATGAAATAAATAGTATGAAAGAAATATTTAAAATTGAAAACAATTAGCTTTAATTAATTTTTTATTTTTTAAACTTCAAAGCTTTAAATTATTAAATTTCATTAATTTTAAAATTAAAAA
This sequence comes from Leptopilina drosophilae, assembly GCA_032873175.1. Taxonomy (NCBI): domain Eukaryota; kingdom Metazoa; phylum Arthropoda; class Insecta; order Hymenoptera; family Figitidae; genus Leptopilina; species Leptopilina drosophilae. Next base: position 55,158,159 of record CM065479.1, read on the forward strand.
CAGAAATAATTAAATTTTATTCTTTAAAAAATGTTAATACCATTTTAAAAAAAATTCACTTAAAATCAATCTTAAATTCTATTGTTTTTAATTCAATATTACGTAATTTTTATAATTAAAAAGTTTTTTAGTGAAATAATATTCAAAAACGTTACTGATTTCAATAAAATTTTAATTACAAATTTTCGACAAACGAAGTTTTTTTTAGAAATTAATTAAAGTTAAGAATTATTTTCTTAAATAACAAAAAAATGTGTTTTTAATGAAGTTCAAATTTAAATAAATTATCAAAATATTTGTCGTTCATTTGAACGTTTGATACTTTAGTAAAATTTTATTTTCTAGAATTTGAAATTAAATTTCTTTTCAAATAAATTATTTTTTATAATTCCCAGAAAATCATTCAAGAATTCATATGTTTTCAATGGTAATTCTTTAATATTTCGTTTAAAATTTCCCTTCAATAATAAAATTACTTTTAAAATTTGTAATTAGGGTTTTTACTTGTTTCAATAATAAAAATTAAATTATTTCTTTAAAGATTAAAAATGTAATTCTTGATGGCTCTAAAGTTTTGAACGTTCAAATGAACGAAATTTTTTGTCACCTTCAGTGTTTTTGAAAATTACTATCGAAAAAAGAAAACTAATTGAAATTAAACAATATTTAGTTCAGAATTAATTTGTTTTAATTTAAAAAAATAATTTTTTTTGGAAATAAAATACAAATTAGAAGAAGTAAAAACTTTAGGAACATAATTCTTGGAGAATTGAATAAATTTTAAAAATTTTTAACTGTCTAATAAGTTTTCAAAATAAGTATTTATATATTATAAATTGAATTTTTAAAAAAAATTTGTATCGTAACTTTCTGAAATATAACTTATTTCTGAAAAACTTGCTTCTGTAACTTTTCCAAAACTAAATTATTTTCTAAAATTTCTAAGAAAAATTCTCCTTCCAAGAGAATTATTTTTAATATTTTTGAAGAAAATATTTTCGATATTCACTTAAAACTCTTCTGAAATTTAATTGTTTTCAATTCATTATTTCGAAATTTTTAATTATTTAATATTTTTTTATTTAAATAACATTTATGTTCAATTGTTTTACTATTTTGATAGAAACTTGAAATTAAACTTTTCTAAAAACTAAATTAATAAAATTTTTTAATTAAAATCACTAAATATCAAAATTCAATTATTTTTAGAAATTGGAAAAATTTCTTTAAGATTTTAATTTTTTAGACATAAAAATAACATTTTATTTATAAAAATTGCAAACTGTAATGTTTTTTTTTAAAGTTTTTAAATTGAAGAAAAAATTTGTGGACAATTGAAGATTTTCCGTATTTTTAAAGAACAGAAAAAATCAGAATAAGTATCTTTATATGTAAAAAAAGATTTTACTTATTTTTCACGTCATGGAAATTGAAATTAATTGCAAATTGTGAAAGAAAAGTCGAAAAAGTCACATTTTAGCGAAATAAATGGAAAAAGTCGTACTTTTTTGGAAAATAGTAAAGAAATTTGTATTATCAGAGACCTGTATAGTAATAATAATTTTTTGTTTACCTTCTTCTAAATTTTCAACAATTCTCCTTATAAGATTATTCGTCTCATTCAATTTTCTCGTCATTTCCGAATGATTGGGTCCATGTTTATGTCCACAATGATCAATTCCCAATGTATGAGCCACAAGTAATTTCCAATCTTTCTCCTTTAATTCGGGAAATATTCGTTTCTCCACTTCCTGATCGACAGTGTCCAAGTCCCAAACATTAAACGAAGGAGCTGGATATTGACGTAGAAATTTACCAGGAAACAATTTAATCCACGTGTCATCGCCCATGAAAACAACTCCATTATGAGAATTCTGTTCAACAAGATTGTCCTCATTTATATTCTCGGCATTGAAATTTGAACCAATATCAACGAATGTTGGCAGTGTTCCTGTTGTGATACTCTTTAAACGTTGCATTGTTGTTGTCGGTGGATCGGCAACAAATTTATATAAACGAGTGTGTTGCGGATATTTCATCAATAATTCATTAACAATTGGCATTTTATTTTTATAATAAGAAGGAGACGAATCGCGTTTGTTCCATTTTACAAAATCGTATTTCAATGCGTCAACAACTAAGAGAACGATTTTCGCCCTCGGTTCCATGCATAATGAGGCTGATGTTTGTTGATCTTGAAAAATACTTTCTTTCGTACAATAAACTGAATCTTTACACGGAATACATTCACCTGAAAGAAATTTTTGATACTTCCTTTTTCAAGTCAATGGAAAAAATAAATCAAAATTCAATCGTGAAAGAAAAAAATCGAAAAACTGAGTGAAACTTTTTGTAGAAAATATGAAAAAGAAAAACATTTCTATAGATAAATTTGAATAGAAAAATTTAAAATACTAAGTGTTCTCTCACCTTTTTCAGTTCGTGCAACTTTATTAAGTAAAAAACCTTCAGTGAAGAGTAGTAAAGCAATAGTCATGAGATAAGATATCCACAGTAGAAACAAGAAATAACTCCAAACTTTTGCCATTTTCACTAATATTTCTTTAGAGTAATAATTTTCTTTCCAAAATACTTATTTTTTTAATTCAATGAAACTTTTATCTTAATTTTTGTTTGTTGCCTCAAAAAATTGGATATCCTAACCTATAAATTCTTGGTCCAAACGATTGTTTATTGATCAACATGATCAATATTGACATTAAATCTGTAGAAAATGTCACTATTGCACTAAATATATAAATAGTAACAAGAAAAAAGAAATACAGAGGAAATAGTACTCATTGTACTAATATCGAGCAAAATTTCTCTTCACATCACACTAAAATGCAAATAAATTCATCTGCGCAGACGCGTTTATTTTATGAGAAATACCGAGTGCTGCCAATTGATATTATCGTGTCCTACTTTATCGACAGAAGTTAAATGAAATTCAAAAAAAAATTTTAAATGACTAAATTTTTAATAATTTTATTTTTTTTTATTAAACAATAAAACAGTTAATTAAAAAATTAGAAGAAAATTTCGATTTCTACGAAATTTAATTATTAACTTTTATAATTAAATTAATTTCGAATTTAATGAATGAAAATTAACTAAAAGTTGATTTCGAATTTTTTAATACTAAAAAATTAGAATATTTTAATTTTAAAAAATTTTTTTTAAATTTTCCGATTGATAATATTTTAGTTCTTAAAAAAATTTTACACTTTAATTTTTGTTTGTAAATAATAATTTATTAATAAAAGTTCCGTTTATTTTCGGTTTAATTATTAAATTAATTAATTAAATTTTTTGAACGAATTTTTTAATGTTAATTTTTTTTTTAAATTATAATTTATAATGTAAATTATGAATTTTTACAGAAACTAAATTTTTAGTTCACTCTGCACAATATGAGGGCGGACTGTATATTGGGTGTGCTATTAATTACAATTAATTACAATCGTTTTATGTTATTTTTGTCCGCTTCTTTTAAAACTGAAGTAGTTGAGTGTGTTTTGTGCTAGTCTCAGTAGAAAAATTAGTATTTTTTAAAATTAATTTTTGCAAATTAACTTATTATTACAAATTAGAAAAAAATTAATTTAAATGTGCTTTGAAATTTTTTACACTTTTTCCAAAGTATTCGAACCAATGACGAGGAACAACAAATTAATAATTATCATATTGTAAGTAATTAGTTATTATACGACAAAAAAAATTTCTATAGAATTTAAAATTACTTTTATTCCAAAATAAAAATAAATAGAATAAATAAAATTGTTCATAAATATTAAATTAATAATTATAATATATAAATATTTTTTTACTATCCTATGTATAATTTAAAAATAACAAAAATAGTAGAATAAAGAAAAATAAAACGAAAAAACAATAAAATAAAAATAATAATTTTATTTTTTTTCCTTAATTTTCAAATAAAAATTAAATTTTCCTTTACTTGGGAATTTAAATCCCAAACAAATAGTTAGAAACGGTTTTTTAAAATTAATATTTTATTAAAAAAGTCCAAATACAATTTAAACAAATAAAATATTATGAAATAAAAAATTAATAAATAAATATTGAAAAATAAAATACTACAATTTAAACGAATAAAATATTAATAAATAAATATTATGAAATAAAAAATTAATAAATAAATATTGAAAAATAAAATACTACATTTTAAACGAATAAAATATTAGTAAATAAATATTATGAATTAAAAAATTAATAAAAAAATATTAACAAATAAAATACTACAATTTAAACAAATAAAATATTAATAAATAAATATTAACAAATAAAAATATTAATTAAAGTAAAAACTTAATTTGGTAGAGATAAAAAATTATTTGGCTCAAATAAAAAATTAATTTATATTTAAATTAATTCATTTACAAACTATCTTTTGGTCAGTTTATATTTATATTCAATAAATTATCGAAACTGTAACAAATTTTTAATATTACGTATTTTTATAATAATTATATATAATAATTAAATTGTAATAATGAATAAAACTTATTTACAGAATTATTTTGACTTACGAGATAAGAACAGCGAATTTTGAATCGAAATTTCCCAAAGAAAAAAAATACTTTGTCAATAATTTCACTGAGACTACATCAGCATCCGAGACACAATGTCCATCATCAAATTTAATGCGAACACGTTACAAGTGTAAAAATTTAAAAAACGAATGGGTCGATTGCACAAGGACAAATTGTTGTCCAGGATATAATTTTTTTGGTGGACATTGCATTGAAAAAGGGCAAGATCCTTGTTCTCTAAATTTTTGCGAGCAACGTTGCAGTATTTTGTTTCAAAAAATTATTTGCACCTGCTGGTCCGGTTACAAGTAAATACAAGAAAATTATTTTTTAACTATATTTAAAATTTTTTCATTTCTAAATTTTAAAATGTATTTTCTAAATTCTTTTATTTGTTACTCTAAATTAATTTATGACTCACACTCCAAGACATGTGAGTAATAAATTATAATAAAAATATAAAGCCAATAAAAAATTGCCACTAAAAGAAAATAAATGTTTAGAAATTATTTGTAAATTGTTTTTTGTTTGTAAAATTTATTTTTATATGAATTTTTCATAATAGAGAAAAATAGTAAAAAATTAGTGCTGGTACAAAAAATTCATTTTTTAAAAAAAGTCGTTAATTTAATTTAGAAAAGACAAAGAGTTCTAAAATTGTAAGAAATAATTTGGAAAATTTTAGAGAAATTACAAATGATTTCAGAAATTCAATTATGTTAAACATTTTTTTTAATTCTCGTCAAAATTTTAATTGTTCAAATTTTTTTTTAAATTCTCAACAAAATTTCAATTATTTTTAGAAATAATAAAATTGTTCTCCGAAACTCAATTACATTCAAAAAAATTATTTTAAATTCTCATGTCCCTAAAGTTTCGAACGTTCAAATGAACGACAATATTTTTTTTTACTTCTTCTTATTTGTATTTTAATTTTAAAAAATTATTTTCTAAATTAAAACAAATTAATTCTAAACTAAAGAATATTTAATTTCAATTATCTTTTTGCGATAGTAATTTTCAAAAACCACTGAAAGTGAAATAAATTTCGTTCATTTTCAACGTTCAAAAAACTTTAGTTCCAGAAATTCTCGGCAAAATTTTGCTTATTTTCAAAAATTTTCCCCAATTCAATGATTTTTATTATTTACTATTTTTAAAAAAATTCAATTATTTGAAGAAAAATTTTAATAAAATTCTACGTAAACTTTTAATTATTTCCATAAAATAATATAAATTTCACGGGAATTTAATTCTTAATAAAATTTTTTTTATAAATTTCTTTACAATCATTCAACTATTTTCATAAATAATACAATTTTTACAGAGATTCAATTATTTTCGTAAATAATAATTTAAATTTTTAAGAATTCAATCATTCTCATGAATAGTTAAACTTATTGCAGAATTGAAATAAATAAATAAATTTAAATTATTTTTTATACAATTTTAATCAAATTCTTCGAAAAAAGTAATTATTCTCAAAAATTTCATTAAAATTTGTCAAAAGAATTGAATTGTATAAAAGTTTATTGATGATATTCTTTACGAGAATTGAATTTTAAAGAAACATTTAATTATTTAGGAAATTGTTTTTTTGTATTTGAGTAATTTAATTCTAGTCAAATTTTTTATATGAATTGATTTAAAAAGGAATTTTGATTAAAATTTTAGATTGAAACTGTATATTAAAAGCATTGAATTTTTAGAAATAATAATTGAATTTTAAGAAGGTTTTAAATTAAAATCTTCAAAAATTTGAATTTCTAATTTACTTTTAACTAACAATATTCTGTGGAATTAATTATTTCGTAAAAATTAAATTAAAGATTTTTTAAAAAATTATTTTAATTTTTTATTTTTTAATAAATATTTAATATTGAAGAATTTACTAATAATTGGAAATTTGTAAAATGGAGTTGTAAACAAAAAAATGTGGAATTTTTTTAAAGAACTTTTTAAAAAAATTATTAAAAATAATGTATTTTTAGAATAATATTAGTTAAAAAGACGAAGACAAAATTAATCCTGTAATTTTTGTAAAAGTGACGAATTATTGCAGAAATTCAATTATTTTCTAGTAAAAATAATTGAATATTTGAATAATTGAATAATTAAATAATTGAATAGTATTGAATATCTTTATTATTTTTTCTTCGCAAAAATTAAATATTGTTCAAAAATAATAAAATTTTTCATTGGACTTAAATTATATTTTTACAATAAAACGCAGAATTTAAATTATTTTTATACAATTTCAATAGAATTTTTCGAAAAGTGGATAATTATTTTTGAAAATTTTCATTAAAATTAGTCAAAATAATTCAATTGTTTAAAAATTTGTTGGTAAAATTCTTTATGGGAATTAAAGTTTATAAGAAACATTGAATTAGTCAATAAATTTATTTTTGTATTTAAATAATTGAATTCAAGTAGAATTTTCTAATAAAAATTGATTTTAAAATGATTTTTATAGTGAAAATTTTAGATAAAAAAATGAATATTAAAAAGTGTATTTTGAAATAAATTTTTTGAAAACGTTTAATTGAATTTTTAAAATATTATTTAATTAACATTAATTAACATTTCGTAAAATTGAATATCGTAAAAAAATAGATTTAAAAAAATTGTGAAACAATTTTTTTTTGAAAATTATTAAAAATAGTCGATTTAAATAGAAGGATGTTAGTTAAAAATTCTTGAAAGTAATAATTGAATTGATAATAATGATTTTTTCACTCGGTCACCTTTAATTATTCTGAAATATAAAGAAAAAAATGTAATTTATATTTTTAAGTAAAATGTTCTCTTATTAATTAAAGTAATTAAATATTATTGAATAAAATATGCAAATTTCTAAAGAGGAAAAAATATTCTAACTAAATTAATTTTTGCCCCTCTGTAAAGTAAGCTTTTTTCATGTAAAAAAAAAATGAGAAAATGTTCTCAAAAAAAAAAAAAAAAAAAAATGAAAAGAAGAAAAAATTCCAGTAAAATGTATATTTTGAAGTATAATATAATTTTGTTTTGAAAGAGAAAAAAGCTCCATTAAACAGAACTTAAAAATTGTATGAGAAATAATTTCTTTTGATATCAAGCAAATAAAAAAAGAAAGAAAAAGAAAAAAAAAGAATTTAGCGACTATATAACGAGAAAAATGGGCGCCCCGTGGATTTAAATTCTTTTTTTTCTTTTTTTTTAAAATGGTATAAAACGTTGACAATGAAGCTTTTGTTTTTCTCTCGTTTCGTGTTCGGAGTCAAGGTTCAATTCTGAGAGGCAAAAACGAGGGTTGAAGCCGGTGTGCGTCGACATTGACGAATGCGTCGAAAACAGTGCAGATTGCGAACAGCTTTGTATTAATGAACCAGGAGGTTTTTCCTGTGGTTGTAACGACGGTTTCATTCTGCGCCTGGACAATAAGACCTGCGAGAAGTTGAAGCATTTTGATCGAGAGAAACCGGAAATATTAGCAGCCAATGATGAAGCAGTTAATGCAACAGCCGCCGCTACTCCTACTGCATCTAATACTACTACTAGTAGATGTTACGCCAGCTGTGATTCTCTCCTTCTTTTACAAAACAAGGTTTGCTTTATAATATTTCAAACAAAAAAAAAACAAAAAAACAAAAAAAAAAAATAAAAATTAAACCACCCCCGCTTTGTATACAAATTTTGCGAATAATTGGGGCGAGATTATAACACTTTGCGGCAGGCTTTCTAATTTTTACTGTATTTGTTTCAAATTTGGCAATTCCAACAATAATTAATAATAATAATAATAATAAAAATAATAATAATTAACTATATAGAATAACAATAATTAATAATAATAATAATAATAATAATAATAATAATAATAACAACAACAATAATAACAACAACAATAATAACAATAACAATAACAATAACAATAATAATAATAATAATAATAATAATAATAATTAACTATATAGAATTATATTATAATTAAATTAATATACTTATACATATTATAATATATAATAATAATTATATTAAATTAACTAACTATAACTTAAAATAATAATAATTAATAATTCAACAATGATTATCAATTTAATATTTACAAATTTGGATTGGTCTTAATAATTCTAATCCATAAATAAAATTAACTTTTGACAATATTATTTAACCAGAATAAAAAAAAATAATTTAGAAGGAATCAAAAATTATTTATTGCATTTAAAAAAAATAATTCGCAAGAATAAAAAAATTATTTTATACAATAAAAAACTTTGTTTCGAATAAAAATATAATTTGTTTCAACATAAGTAGTTTTAAAGCAAAAAAAAAAAAAAAAAAATTATTCGGCACAAACAAAAAATCAATTTGGAAAAAATAAAAAATTACCCGGTTCAAATAGAAGTGTGAAATAAAAATAATTTGGCAGAAACAAAAATTTAATTTGGAAAAAAATCACTTGCTCCAAACAAAAGTTTGAAATAAAAATAATTTTAGCACAAATGTAAAAATTAATTTGGCCGAAATAAATAAAATAAAATAAAATAAAATTAATTCGTAGAAATGAGAAATTGTTTAGTCACGCATAAATAAAATATTTGTTTCAAATAAAGAAATGGTTTATAATGAAGAAGTAAAATTTGTGGCAATTGAAAGTAATTTGCCATAAAACAAATTTAATTCGGTAGAAATAGAAAATTATTGGGAGAAAATAATTATTTGGAATATTAAAATAAAAATAAATTTTTAGTAAGGAGTAGTTAATTTGTTGCAAGTTAAAAATTCGTTTCAAATTAAAAAATTATTTGGCGAAAATAAAAAATTAATTCCCTAGAAAAAGAAGTTAATATATATTACAAAAAAAATTGTTTGAATGCAAAGATATAATTTATTTGTTTAAAAAAAATTATTTATCACAAATAAAAAATTAATTTTGAATAAATAAATAAAAAATTATTTCGCGTAAATAAATTTAATTCGTAGAAATAGAAAATTTATTTATTACAAATAAAAAAATGGTTTATAATAAAAAAGTGCAATTACATTCTCATCAAAAATGAGAAAGTCTTGTTTCAAATAAAATCAATTTGTCACAAATATAAAATTTAATTTGATATGGAAAATAATATGATAAAAAAAATAAAATATCGCTGCAAATAAAATTAAATTGAATTACGAAATTAATTTGTTACAATTACAATAAATAATAAAAATTTGTTCCGTACAAAAAAATTGCTTCCAATGCCAAAGCAAATTGTTTCAAATAAAAAAAAATTATTTATCACTTGTAAAAATTTAATTTGGTATATACAAACAAAAAAATTTATTTTAAATTAAAAAAATAATTTTCTATGGAAAGAAAAAAATAAAAAATTATTTTCTGCAAATAAAATTAATACGTAGAAATACCGAGAGATTAATGTTTTCGTAAATAAAAAATGTGTCTGAAAATAAAATTTCTTTCGAATATAAAAATTGTCTTCAATGACAAAATAAATTTTCTCGAATAAAACAAATTAATGGCAGAGAGAAAAATTTAATTTAGTAAAAATAGAGAATTAGTTACGATGAAAAAAGTTCTTTACAATAGAAAAGTATACTAGGTAGATTGCTTCAAATAAAAATTAATAAATAAATAAAATTAAATAAAAATTTAATTTGGTACAGAAAAAAAAATTTGTTTGGAAGTAAGAAATTAAATGAAAAATATCTGTCCTAAGTTATAGGTAATTATTGTATAATTAAAATATTTAAAAATTCAATTTCAGGTGAAACAGTTGCAGGAAAGAATTTTAAGTTTGGAAACAGCAATGAAACTTTCAAATTTTTACTATTCTGGGCAAGAAGCTGATTCAATTTTTGAGACAACAAAATCAAGGGATCAAACTTTTGGAGGTGATTTAAAATTCGTTGCCGAAGGTTATGCCAGTGAAAATGAAAAATCCTATCCTATTCTCGACAGTTTTGTTCGAACCGACTCGGGTTATTGCAAATGCCAACGAGGACCAATTGTGAGCTTTATTTATTTAAAAAATATATATTTTTATTTATTATTATTATTATAAATTATTATAGCAACAACGACCAGATATTCATAATAATTGTAAATAAAAGACCAAAGAAGCCGTTTTATTTACAATTATTATTATTATTATTATTTATTATAATTACTATTTTTATTATTACTATTATTATTTTTTTTGTAGTTACTATTGTTATATTACTACCATTATTATTATTATTATTATTATTATTATTATTATTATTATTATTATTATTATTATTATTATTATTATTATTATTATTATTATCATTATTATTATTATTATTATTATTATTATTATTATCATTATTGTTATTATTATTTGCTACTAATATTAATATTAATATTAATTATTTAAATAATATAACTTCCATTGAAAATAGTATAATATTCGTCCATAACTATTTTTTAAGGGTCCTCCAGGACCTCCGGGAACTAGAGGACAAAAAGGTGACGCCGGAGAAAAAGGAGCGAGAGGACATAAAGCGTCAGCTGGAAACTTTGACTTTTTATTGTTTTTGTTAGCCGACATAAGACACGACATTGTCCTTTTACAAGAAAAAGTTTTCACTGGAGAAATGTGAGTATAAAGCAAGGGACAAAATTTCAAACAGAAAAATCTATATGTAATATAGAAGTAATTGTAGAATTTTTTCTTCTACTACATCTCCTTTTTCGTATATAAATCTAAGAAAAACTTGTGTCGTTTATTCAAGAATCAAAATAACAAAAAAAAAAACAAACAAACAAAAAGAAAACGAAATTAAAAAAATGTAGGATTGAAAAATTCTTATCAAAACTCCTCAAACGATTTAAAGTACTCGAACTTTTTTTTTGAATCGCTTTGGACAAAATCCAGCGGAGAAAATTTTGAATTTGATCATAGAAGGAAAAAGAAAACAAACTTATGAACTTTTTGAAAAAGTTCATTTTTGGAAAAAAAGTTTCTAGAAGATAAAGTAAATAGTAAAGTATTAGTTTCAAAAAACTTTTTTTATTTTTGAAAACAAATTTTATTTATTTGTTGAAATAAAAATTTGATTTGTTTGGAACACCATTTTATTTATATTTGTCGAAATAAAAATTTGATTTGTTTGGAACAAATTTTTCTTTGCTTCAAATAAAAATGTTAAATATTTTAAATTTAAAACAAATTTTAATTAAAAAGTTTTTATTTTTTTCTAATCAAGTAGCATTTTTCTTTGAGTAAAATTATATTTTGTTAAAATAAATCTTTTTTTCTGTTTGTATATGAGAAAGATTTTTTTTTACCTACATAGTTTTGTACATTTTCAAAAAATGAAATTTGATATTCGCTTGGAATGTAAAGTTTTTTAATATCTAGACCTGCAGTGAAATTGGATTTACAAGGGCTTTTACGAAAACATAGACTCGGAAAGGAACGAAATAAAATTCAAAAGGACGAATCTTGGAGATTGTCAATTAAGGGTGTCAGTGATGAGGGAATAGAAGACGAAGCCTCCGGATGGGACCAGTATGAAGATTAATTTTTTTCTCACCGCATATAGGACAAAATTTTATATATTTAATTTATTAATATCGATTATTTTAAAAAAAATACATCTTTTGCTGTAAAGAATCTGTTTCTTAAACGCGTTGTTTTTCTCTAAGGATATTTAAATTAAGACAAATGTATCAAAATCGTTTGTATTGCAACAATTTTGATAAATTTTTTGTCTTCTGAAAACATTTTTTTTTGTCTTAATTTGACATTCTTATAGAAAAAACTTTATATAGTTAATCGGAAAATATTGTTTTGTAATAGAAGAAAATAAAATTTTGATCTGTAAGAAAATATTGAAAGAAAAAATCAATCTTTGTCAATTAAAATTCATAATTTGGTTAAAGTCGATATTTATTTGGTTCAATTAAATAGTCATTGGATAATAGACAAGTAATTGGTTATATTTTAGTTAATAACAAAGTTTTCGTTTATAAGATTATAGCAAAATTATCCGCGCGCAAGCGCGCGGGAATGTTGTGCTGCAATGTTTATTTGTAAACAATTTCAAATCATTTTAATTTAAGTAATTTTTAAAGAAATACTTATTATGACACATAAATGAAAAACTAATTAGAATTAAATTTTCAAAATATATTATATTTTTAAACTTTAAAGTATATAAAAAAAGTTTAACAAATTTCGATACGAATTTCAAATTTGGCATCAGATTTTCAAAATTGAAAATAATTAAACTTTCTTGTACGAGGAACATTGAATTTCACAAAAATTGTTATCTGATACCTAAATTAAAAAAAACTTCATTACGAAAATTTTAATTATTCTAAAGAATAGAGAAGGTAAAAAAATTATTAGCTATATATAGGTATTTAACTTTCCGAACAAAGAATATAAACAATATTTTTTTAGAGAATTTCCACTACTTTTAATTCGCTAATAATGAAAAAAATCAATTTCATTTAACAAAATTTTATGCAATTTATTTTTCCCAATAATTCAATTACTTTTAATAATTATAAAATTTTTCATGTAAATTCCATTTTTTCAAAAAAATTGTTTAATTAAATTCTAAGCATGAATTTAATTATTTTCATAATCGTAAAATTCAGTTACTTTCACAAATAAAGTTTTTGACAAGAATTCAATTATTAAAACTAATAAAATTTTCATAACATTTAAAAATTCATTATTTAAAACAATGTTTATAAAATTCTTATGAAGATTTCAATTCCTTTCAAAAGTAATAAAATTTTCAACAGAAATCCAATTCTTTTTAAACATTTTAATAAACTTTTCCGCAATAATTCAATTATTTTCAAAAATTTAATAAAATTATTCGAAAGAAATTAATTGTTTTAAATATAATTTTAATAAAGTTTTTTTTTAAATAATAAAAAAATTAGTCCCGAAAATTCAATTATTTTGAGGTATTTCAATAAAATTCTTTTCAAAATTCAATTATTTTCATAAATAACAATATTCATCACAATAATTCAATTATTATTAAAAGTAATAAATTTCTTGGAAATTACATTATTTTAAAAAATTCTAATAAATCGTTTGCAAGAATTCAATTATTTTCATAAATAATAAAAGGTTTTTTTGGAAAATCCAATTATTTTCAAAAAAATTTAATAAAATTTCCCACCGACATTCAATTATTGCCAAATTTTTTAATAGAATTCTTTGTAAAATTTAATTATCTTTAAAAACTTTTCACATTTCAATTATTTTCAATATCTACAATTTTTATATAAAATAACCAATTCTAGGGGAAAATTCAATTATTTTCATCAATTTTAATAAAATTCGCCACAAGAATTTAATCATTTACCTAATTAATAAAATTCTTTGAAAGAATTAAATTATTTTTATAAATAATAAAATTCTTCCCAAGAATTCAATTCTTTTCCAAATTAAAAAAAAATTCTTCGCAAGAATTTAATTATTTTTATAAAAATAGAAAAATATTCCCAAAAAAATTTAACTATTTTCTTAAATTATGAAATTCTTCAAAAAAAGTCAATTTTTCCTAAAATTGACTTTCCAAATTGTTGTAAAAATTCTTTCCGAAAATTCAATTACTTTTCAATTTAAAAAAAATTCTTCGCAAGAATTCAATTATTTTTATAAAAATAGAAAAAGATTCCAAAAAATTTAACTATTTTTATAAATTATGAAATTCTTTAAAAAAGTCAATTTTTGTAAATAATAAAATTCTTCTGAAAAATTCAATTAATTTTATAAATAATAACATTTTTCATTGAAAATTCAATTATTTTCAAATATTTTTTTTAAATTCTTCGCAAGAATTAAATTACTTAAAATTGTTTCATGAATAATAAAAATCGTAGCATAAATTCAATTTATTAGCAGGATAAGAAAAAAGTAAATATTTCTGATGAAAATTAGGAAAAAGTCAGGAAAATAAAAAACACGGAATGGAATTTTTGTCAATTTTGTGAAGTGAATAAAACTAGTTTTTTGTCTCTTTTGACATTAAAAAAATGACAATAACCCACAAAAATGAATTAAAAAAAAACAATTGAATACAGATAATTTGCTAACGGAAAGGAAACTTACGATCATTATAATGTATATGTATATTTCTATTTTCTATCAAAACGTATGAAAAACATAAGAATAACTGTAACTAACTTCAATCTGCGGACAGAATGAATGAACGAAATACTACGAAGATTATTATAGTTAATAATAAATTTAAATATTATAAATTTAAATATTATAAATTTAAATATTATAAATAATATTATATATTTAAATATTCAAATTCATAGTTTAGTTAAAGTAAATATTTATTCGGTTCAAGTAAATATTTATTGGATAATAGAAAATTGGTTATATTTGCGTCAATAATAAAATTTTCGTTTATAAGACTAATTTAAATATTGAAAATTGAAAATAGTAATAATTGAATCGAAATTGAAAAATAATTGTTATTTTTCGAATTGTTGAGTGAAAGAGATATTATATAGAGAGAGAATAAAATGGATGTTGGCAACATGGAGGGCGTCAGGAGGGTTTTTAGTACCTACCCTTCGCTGAGAGGGTGACATAGAATAATTCGTTGTACAACATATAGCAGCTGCTTGTCAGGGCGCTTGCGTTTTGCAACAGTTGCTACAAGTGGGAATCTCATTGGTCGATACAACATTTCATCTGGAGGGCAAATCCGGGATCCTGTTTCCAACCACGCCCATCCTCATTTTAAAATAAAAAAAAAAGGGATAAAGAAGAAAAAAAAGAGAGACATGTTAATATATTGCCTCGCGTTAACACCCCTTTCATTTCTTTTCATATTAAAAAATTCATCTCCTGAACTTCAGTTCTACAAGAGTTGTATATAAGATCTATTCGTAAAATTTTTATTTGATAAAAGAGGTTTTGTTATTAATCTTTATTTTGTGCTACTTTCGATTTTTATTTGGTGCTACTAAATTCGATCAAATAATATTTATTGGAGTCAATTAAATATTTACTTGAATCAAATAATATTTTTTGGAGTTAATTAAATATTTACTTGAACCAAAAATAATATTTATTGAAGTTATAATTTAATATTTATTTGAATAAAAAAAAATTTATTGGAGTCAATTAAATATTTACTAGAATCAAATAATATTTATTGGAGTTAATTAAATATTTACTTGATTCAAAAAAAATTTATTGGAGTCAATTAAATGGTATTTGAAATATCAATAACTTCAGTATTTGAAGCAACTTTAATAGACTCTAATAAATATTATTTGATTCACTTAAATATATAATAAATAATATAGTCAAGTAAACAGTTCTTTGAATCAATTACATTTCTTTTCAGTGTAGTTGTATACCAAACGAAATTTTTATTTAGGATTACTAAATACAGTCTTTGTTTGGTCTCGCTAAATAAAAATTGCATTCACAGTCTTCACACTTAATAATTTTTTTTTTAAATTCTCAAAAAGTAGCTTCAATACTGAAAAAAGTAGTAAATAAGTAACTATCGAAATTAATTAATTTTGTTAAATTTCATGTTTTTAACGAATAAAAAAAATCGTTTTAGTTAGTAATTTAAAAAAAATTTGATTCAGTATCTCCCTTGACTGCTTTCTGATTTCAAGCAAAAATATTTATTTTTATTCTAATCCTGTCGAGAGCTTTAATTCTAAATTTCTAATTTTTTGAAAAATTCAATTATACTTTCTAAGTTTTTATCCAAAAAAATACAATTGTATTTAAAAGTACTTTTTAAGAGTTGTTTAACAACAAATACAAATATTTAACAAAATTTGATCATTTTCACAAATTTTCAAAAATTAATTCATTTTCTCAGAAGAATTTTATTATTTATGAAAATAATTGAGTTTTTGTGACGAAATTTTATTTCAACTTTTTTTTAAATAATTAAATTCTTGTGAAAAATTAAAGAAATAATTTATAAATGTTTTAGAAAATAATTTAATTTCTGAGTCGCCTTAAAATTTGAATTTTTTAATCAATTTTATGCGAAAATTGTATCTAAAATAATTGAATGTTCTTAAAAAGAATTTTAATATATGCGAAAATAATTGAATTCTTGAAATTATTTGAAATTCTACAAAGAATTTATCTTTCGTAAAGTTTTATTAAAACTGTAATTTTGAAATAATGGAATTCGTTTGATAAAATTTGTTTAAAATTTAATTGAATTACTTGGAAGAATTTTATTAAAATTGTATACAGAAAGCAATAAAATTCTTATGAATTGAAAATTTGAAAATAATTGAATTCTTGCGAAGAATTTTACTTAATTTTATTTTTTTTAAATAATGGAATTTTCGTGAAGGATTAAAGAAAGAAATCAAGAATTTATCAATTATTTAAAAAATAGTTTTAAGTTTTGAGTAGAATTTTTTAAAATTCTTTTTAAAGAAGTTATAATTCTCTTGAAAAATGTTATTATTCGGGCCAATAATTGAATTTTGGTAAAGAATTTTATTAAAATTATAAGTAATTGAATTCTTGTGGAGCATTCTATTATTTATGCAAAAATAATTGCATTCTTGCCTGGAATTTTGTTTCCATTTTTTTATAAATAATTGAATTTTCGTAAAAAATGTTATTACTTGTAAAAATATTTGAATTCTGGAAATTAATTGAAATTCTACACAGAATTTCATTATTTTTATGAGGAAATAATTGAATTCTTTGGAAGAATCTACTTAGAATGGAAATTTATTTACAAATTTTATTAAAATTGTATCTAAAATAAATAAATTATCTTAAAAAGAATAATAATATTTGTGAAAGTAATTGAATTTCAAGAAAGAAGAATTTATCTTTCGTGGAATTTTATTAAAACTGTAATTGAAATAATGGAATTTGTTTGATAAATTTTGTTTAAAAAAAATTGAATTTCTAAGACGAATTGTGTTGTTTATTAAAATAATTGTATTTTTTTGAAGAATTTTATTAAAATGGTATCTAAAATAATTGAATGTTCTTACTAGGAAATTAAATTTTTTTTCAAAATAATTGAATTCTTGAAATTAATTGAAATCCTAAATTTCTTTGAAAGAATTTTATTAAAATTGTACCGAAAGTAATAAAATTCTTATGAATTAAAATTAATTGAATTCTTACAAAGAAATTTATTTAATTTTATTTTTTTTAAATAATTGAATTCTTCTGAAAAAGTAAAAAATAGAATTCAAGAATTTATCAGTTATTTAAAAAATAATTTTAATTCCCAAGAAGAATTTTATTTAATTCTTTTTAAATATTTGAAATAATTTTATTGTTCGGGCAAATAATATTGAATTCTTGTGAAGAATTTTATTAAAAGTATATAAGTGATTTAATTCTTGTGAATTTCGAATTATTCTTGCGAAAATAATTATAATATTCTTGACTGGAATTTTGTTTAAATTTTTATAAATAATTCAATTTTCGTGATAAATTGTATTGTTTGTGAAAATAACACTGTTACCTAAAAAGTATCAAATTGCATCGAATTGATCTCAAAAAGTGGATCAAATCATCATTTTATCTTAATTTTTGGATCATTTCGATCCACTTGGGGATTATTTTGACATTTTTAGAAAAAACAGTGAATTGAATTCTTGGGGTAGAATTTTATAAAAAGTTGTTAAATGGATTTTTTTTAGAAAAATTTTATTAACTATTTTACAAATAGATTAGTTCCTCTGGAAAATTTTGGCTGTTATTAAAAAATTTAATTTTTTGCGAAGAAATTCAAATCTTTTATGGAATGTTATTAAAATTGTATTGATATGGAAAATCATTGATTTTCGAAAAGTTTTTAAGAAATATTAATTGTTTTAAAGATTCTTTTTATTTCAATTTTTAGAATTTTTATTTTTCATTACAATGTAATCTTTGCCTAATTATAATTATGCGAAAATTTCATTGAAAAGGAAAGTTTCGCGCTGAACATTTATTTAATCGGGACATTTGAATCTTTACACAATTTTTCACTAAACTTTTAAGTTAAATATGCCGAATATTTCAAGTAAATATTTAATAAATTTTTTGGAAAGTTTCGATGCTTTGGGGGAACCTTTTGGTCGACTCTCAATTAGGCAGAAATTATGTTTAATAAGATTAAAATTTAATTTCTATTTAAGAGAATTTTTATTTAGTCAAACTTTTTCTACTGTGTTAATAAGCGAATATTGAATATCATCAAAACGATATACATATCGTTTACGTGTACATATTCGTTTTGTCTAAAAGTCTTCGTCATTCCTGATTATTGAAATCACTCGGATGTTAAAGACTTACTGGAATTAGAAACAATTATATTTTCTGAAAGATCGCAAATTTTGCGAAAATGATAAAAGTATTAAAACGTTTGTTATGGTTTATCTGCAACAAAAGTTTTAATATACTATTTCTAATATACCAAAAATCGTGGGAACCGAATCGAGTCAAAAACGGGAACTTTATTTTTTTTTTTTGCCAGATAATGGAAACAATATAATAATACTGCCACCTGTATTATCCCAACACTCAATTGGCCGATCAAAAATGCTTTAATAAATCTTATAGAGAGAATCTTAAAGATCCTAATCATTTGGTTTTTATTCTGGTTTTCGAGCATCCGCACTTGTAGCGAAAATATATATTGAGACATTAGAACATATAACCCGAGGAGGAGATTTTAGATTAAGAAGACAAAAAAGCGACAACAACAACGACGACGACGTCGACGACGATGGAAAAACCAAAGAAGAGGAAGGTGCACTATTGCGATTGTTACAAATTCCACCCTCGAGCTCTCTTCTTCGGCTTCTTCTTTTTTTCTCCTCCACACACATCCCACCCTTTTGTTTGGCTTTTGACAGGGGCGTCTCTCGTCTAACTTGAATTCTATCTGATTCAGATCGAATCTCTAATCTGCTTCCACAATATTGCCCGTGTGTTGGCAAACAACGTAATTCGAGATTATTTCTTGATCTTGATTTCATCTTGTTGCGCTCTCTAAATATTGTTTACCTAACTGTGTTACGTGCGGTTTATTCGGGGGAGAAAGGTGCGCGCATATACTTTAGGTTTGCTATATATAAGGCCTTGTGAGTGTTTGTGTGTCGTTTGCCTATATACACTACCTGCTGTTCAAAGAAAGATGAGATACTTTTTCGTAACATGGACCGTGAGAGAATTAACCATTTTTCAAAACCGGATGCTGTATAACTTTTATAGAATTCCATTTTTTTTGTATATTGGAATTATTTTAGGAGATTTGTGTGTTTAGAAGATGAGCTACTATATAATATACCGGAAGGTTAATCAAATATAGCAACTGCCTTCGATTTTGATAAATCTCGATTCTTTTATATAGATTATATTCGACAACGAGTGAACTAGGATATGATAATTTTTTATTCTCGTTGTTTGATTTTGAAAATACAGAAAGGGATTTTTTATTTCACTGTTAACTTAAAAGTATCAAACAGCAACGATTTGATACGAAAAATATGGATCGAATAAAAAATTGATCCAAATTTTTCGCATCAATTTGATCGACTTTAGTATCAATTTGATACCCGAGTCAAAATTTAGACACTCTTTTAGATCTCCAAAAACCTCCTTTTAACCTCTTTTAAGCCTCTTTAACACTTCTGAATCCTCTTTTGAACCTAGAAACTGCAGAAATGGACTTTTCCGCACAATTACAGGTTCAAAAGAGGTTAAAAAGAGAAGTAAGAAGGCTTAAAAGAGGTCCGAAAAAAGATTTTTAAAAATATTTTGAAAACTAAAATTGGAATTTTGTTCACAAAGTTATATTTTAATTGCCCTATAGAACATGTAAATAATAGTTTTTGAATGATTTCAATAAATCTATTTGCATAGATAGAAATTTAAAAAATTTAAATTTCACAAAAATTTGAAATCCTCTTTTCAACCTCTCTACATCGGAATATGAATTTTTCCGCATCGTTTTCAGATTCAAAAGAGGTTTAAAAAAAGAGGGTCAAAAGAGGGTCTAAATTTTGACTCGGGTACTTTCAAGAAAAATGTGTCATCTATACTAAAACCTACACGGAGAAAATTTATTCCTGAAAATTTACCGAACTTTGTTCGGTAAAACTGGGATGAAGTGTCAAAACTGTAATTTTTAAGGAACAGGACTGTAAAAGCAATTGCATTGAAAAATAATGTAAAAAGAATAAATCTTACGGTACATGTATTAGCCCTTCACTTACAGTTCGGTAAAACGTAGGGTAAGCATACACTATACTCAGTTTTATTGAAAGTTCGGTAAAACGTAAGGCACAGTGTTCGGTAAAACTTATATTTATTGTATAGTTCGGTAAAACGTAGAGTAAGTGTTCACTACACTTATTTTTATTGAAAGTTCAGTAAAACGTAAGGTACAATGTTCGGTAAAATTTATATTCATTGAATTACTGAATAGTTCGGTAAAACTTGAAGAATAAAAAATAAAAAATAATGTCATTGCAGTAGTTCTATAGCAATATTGCCGTAAATCTCATTCTACCTACTTTAATCACTACCTGAACCCCCTACAATTATTCACGAACAAATACTTATACATTACACCTGCCTACAGTACATTCTAAACGCATACATTAATACATACATCACACGCTTTACATTATTGCTTCAGAAAGTTTCAACTGTCCTTATATATGAATCTGAATTTTATTTCACCGCTTGTGAGAAAGATTCAAATTAATAAACAATAATTGTATAAAATAAAAGAATCATCCATATTAAATCCATGTTACTGAATAATTTCTAACTATATTTAAGGTCAATTTATGAAATAGTTTCAAATTATGTTTTTATTGTTATAAAGAAAAATGTTAAAATTTGTATTTTATGTAATAAAACAATAGTTTATTAAAATTCTTATTGTTCCCATATTTTTATCAAAAAAGATTAAAATTATCAATTTTAGTGTTATTGTTACTATAAATCAGGGACCGTCTCGAAAGATTAGTTACGTTTTAGTTTTCTAGATGGCACGAAATTAAATTAACAAAGTGACTTTAATTTCAAGTCGACACGAAACTAAACTAATAAAGTGTATTTAGTTTCGTGACAACTCGAAACAAAAGATTAAAGAACATAATTATTTAGTGTCAAACAAAAAAAATTGTTTTCCCTGACTTACGTAACTAGAGCAACTTAAGTAATTAATGTAAATTACGCAACCAGAGCAAATTTCGTAACTATAGTAACTTACATAACTAAAGGGAATTACTATAATTACATAACCAGACTAAATAACGTAACTACAGTAACTTATGTAAATGGTAAAACTTACGTAAATTCTTTTAATTGCGTAAGGTGTTATAGTTACGTAAGTTATGCAACTTTGATCATTTGCATAAGTTACATATAAGTTTTATCATTTACGTAACTTGCGTAAGTTATTCTAGTTACGTGACTTATGTAAGTTTGATCTTCTACGTAAATTACATACGTAAGTTACGTAAAATTGATTATTTACGTAGGTTACGTAAACTCGATTATTTTCGTAATTTTTGTAAAGTTATTTTACTTACGTAACTCACGTGAAGGATCCAACTTACGTCAGTTACGTACGTTTAATTTTTACGTAAGTTATATTACATACGTCAGTTGCATTAGCTTGATTATTTACGTAAGTTACGTAAAATTGATAAATTACGTAAGTTATTCTAGTTACGTAACTTACTTAAGTTGGAACATTTACGTAAGTTACTGTACTTACGTTATTTTCTCTGGTTACGTCACATACGTAACTTGCTGTAATTATGTAAATTAAAAAATGTAAAATATAAAAACAATTTTTCTGTGATTATCACTAAATTATTATGTTTTTCATTCTTTTTGCTTCGAGTCGACACGAAAATTAAAAGTTTCAAATACTTTTTTTTTGGATTATTTAAGAACAAAAACGAAAGTCATTTTCTATTTAATTTCGTTTCAGAAGCGGTTTCTGCTATAAATGAAATTATTAAGTATTAGTTAATGAGTACAAATAAGTTAAAAAAAACTAACTATTAACGTGAAAGTTTTTTTTTACTACGGGGCATTTAAAAAAGTATTTCAATCCTGAAAATTAACAATTCAAGCAAGTCAAGGAAGTTTTACCCAACTATTCCTGAAAACTACGACTCGAGTCAAGTCAAGAAAGTTTTACCGAACTGTTCCTGAAACGTTAGTGACCATCAAGGAAGTGTTCAAAAGAAACGTTAAAATTTTATTTAATTTTTATTAAACGTTCAGTTTCGATTTTGTTTTAACTTTTACAGTACTAGTTTGTAAAAAATAAAGATATGACATTAAATTTTGAATATTATTCATGAAAAAATAATTTTAAAATTATTAAAAATTACTGTTATGCTACTATATCCCAACTTTACTGAAGAATTCGGTAAAATATGAGGAACAAATTTTCTCCGTGTACTACTTAATACATTTTTGTTACATTATGCTACTATTTGGATATTTTTTCAGATATTTCAGCCGCACTAAAAGAAACTACTATTTAAGTTCTTTTTTGAGAATTTCTATTCTCAAAAAATTTAAAATTGTATTTTAAATTCGTGAATACTAGAAATCAAAAAACTATTCTCAAAAATTATAATGAAACCAGCAAATGTTACGCGTGGAAGCGCGCGGAACTTGTTATTCAAATTCTTGTTGTTATGCAAATTACAAAATTTTTTTATTTTCTAATATAAATTTTTCAAATAATTTCATGGTCAAAATTTAAAAAAAATTCACTTATTAAGTACAAAAATTAATTATTACTGTTCATATTTTAAAAAATTTTAATAATTTTCACGAAAGAATTTAATAATTTTCTAATATTTTAATAAATCCTTCTAAACAATTCAAATTATTTTTTTAAGTAGTAAAATCTTTTCATAAATTCAATTATTTGAAAAACAATTTTATTTAAATTCCTCGGATGAATTCAAATACTTTTAAACATTTTCATAAACTGTCATTATTTTCTAAAATTTTAATAAATCCTCCGGAAGAATTCAATTATTTTTATATATAGTAATAAAATTCTTCTCGAGAGTTCTAGTGTTTTAAACAAATTTGAATAGAATTCTTCTTCATAAAATCCAATTGCTTTCAAAATTTTCTATTAAAATTTTTAAAAAACTCCATTTGCTCAAAAAAAAAAAAAAATTCAAAGAAATTCTTCAAAAGACTTTAATTGTGATTTTTAAAATTTTTTTTTAAATTTCTTCACGAGAATTTAATAACATTTTTAGAAGGAAGTCTAATATTATTAAATTGTTTGATAAATTTCTTTACAATAATTCGATGATTTTCACTACATTAATTTTAAAATTGAAAATATTTGAAAAGAAAAATTATTAAAAACTTTAGGAAACAAAAAAGCAAACAACAACCAACTTCAAACTGCGAATAGATTACCGGATCACGAACTTTATTAATAAAAATTCGAAACGATTCAATTATTTTCAAAAAAATTTCCAAAATTCAATGATTTTCAATAATTTACTTACTATATTTTCATAATATTTCCAAACAGACTTCAATTATTTAAAAAAAATTCAATTATTTAAATCTAAATTGATAAAATTCATCAAAAATTCAATTCAAATTCAAATATAAATAATAAAATACCTGCAGAGATTCAATTAATTTAAAATATTATTTCTAAAGAAATTTCGAAAAAAATCGATTTGAAAATCGATAAATAAATAAATAAATAAATTATATCGATAAATAACAAAATTATTCCTGAAAATGTAATTATTTTGAAGTAGTTTAGTAATATTTTTTGCAAAATTCTATTATATTCATAAACTGTAATAGAATTCTTCATAAACTTTAATTATTTTCAAAAACTTTTCGCATTTCAATGATTTTCAATATCTACTAGTTTTATAAAATTTCCAAACAAAAATGAATTATTTTAAATAAAATTTTAATAACATTTTTTTTAATTATTCAATTATTCTTTTAAATTTTAATGAAATTTTTTCCAAGAATTCAATTAATATTTACAAAAACAATTCTTTGAAAGAATTCAATTATGTCGATAAATAACAAAATTATTCCCTAAATTCATTTAGGCATTTTAATGAAATTCTTTGCAACATTCAATTATTTTTATAAATAACAATGTTCATTACAAGACTTCAATTATTATTTTTTAGTAATAAATTTCTTTTATTGTAAATTCAATCATTTAAAAAAATTCTAATAAAATCGTTTGGTTGAATTCAATTATTTTCCAAAAATTATAATAACATACCATACACAGGCATTTAATTATATTCAAAAATTTTAATACAATTCTTTATAAAATATAATTATTTTTTAAAACTTTTTGCAATTCAATGATTTTAAATATTTACTCTTTTCATAAAATTTCCAAACAGAATTGAATTTTTAAAAAAATTTCTTGTAAAAATCTTCATAAGAATTAAATTTCTCTTCATGAATAGTAAAAACTTCTTATGAATTCAATTATTTAAATTGAAATTTGCGTAAAATTAGTCGAGAGAAATAAACTACTTAAAAAATTTATAAAATTTTTCGCAAAGATGTAAATTATTTTTATAATAATTTAAATTCTTTCATGAATTATAAAACTCATTGTAGGAATTCTTATTATTATCAAGATAAGAAAGAAGTAAATATTTTATTTTTATATTTAACAATCTCCAATTGATTAACAAAAAGTGTTTAAACAAATTAATAAAATTTTTAAAAATCCTTAATATTTTTTTATGCAATTTGTTTATATAAAGTTTCAGAAAATTGCTAAGTGTTTATTAATTTGTTTAAACAATTGGGAAACAGGTAAATCATTTTTTCCATTTTCCTATAAATCCAATTGTTAATTTTACTTAAAATCAATTTTTCTATAACAATTTCTTATAACAATTTTATTAGCAAAATATAAAAATACTTCTTAAATTTTTATTAATTTATTTAAACAATTATTGTTAAACAATTGGGAAACAGGTAAATCATTTTTTCCATTTTCCTATGAATCCAATTGTTAATTTTACTAAAAATCAATTTTTCTATATGCTTATGATGAAACACCCTTTAGAAGCATAATTTGTTTGTAACAATTTTATAAACAAAATATAAAAATACTTCTTAAATTTTTATTAGTTTGTTTAAACAATTATTGTTAAACAATTGGCAATTAAAAGCAAAAAAACAGGTATATCTTTTTTTCAATTTGTCTATGAGTCCAAATGTTACGTTTTTACAACAATGACTGGTTTCTTCATGAGATTTAAAGGGTTAATTTGTTTAACTGTTGCAAAAATCTTTTTATAATAATTAAATTAATAATAATTCACTTCAATTTAATTAATTAAATTAATAATAATTCATTTCAATTTAATTTAATTAATTAAATTAATAATAATTAATTTTAATTTAATTTAATTAATTAAATTAATAATAATTAATATATTAATCCACAAATTAATATTAATTCATTTTAATTTAATTGAATTCAATTGAATTAACAGTAATTAATATAATAATCCACAAATTAATAATAATTCATTTTAATTTGAGGTTATTGATTAATTGAATTAATAATATTTAATATTATAATCAAGAAATTTTTCTTCTGTTGCTCCATCTTCTTTTTATTTCGTCTACATTGTTTTTCATTCACAAATGAACAAAAATAACGTAGTCTTCTCGTTTCTCTTTTCTATTAAATTACTTCCCTCTTTGACAGTGTTTTTTTTGCTCCTCCTTTCTTCTCTCTCATTGTCTCTCATCGTTTATTTCATATTTCATCCTTCTACGGGCACGAATAATAATAATATATATCTGTATCAGGGAGTCCTCATTTCCACTCGACGAGAAGTGTATATATATATACCACTACATATATATAAGAATCGCGACCATCATCGGCATCACAGTCACGCGACGAGGTTTCTTTGAATCGTATAATATTCTACGAGATTTGAATGGGGTCGAGCTATTGTAACTGCGGCAATGGCGACCGATTTTATAGTGATCTAATGTACAGATGTTATTTACCCGCAATGAGAATAGAATAAAGCCATTGTATGTATTATGGTTTCAACCCCGTCTATATATGTAGGTTTCTATATATATATATATATATATGTCTATACATTACCTCTGTATCATACCCTTGCCCTTACCTATCAGGCGCAACGCGCTGGTACACACGCTCCATGACACAATATTCCGAGGAATTACTTTTGATTCTGCGTATATATAACTATTATGTACCTTTCCTGGGGTATCGAGTCGAATTGACTCTCATGTTGTATTTTTTAATTCATCAATTTTTTTTGAATTTTTTTCCTCCATTTTAAATGTTAAGTGTCTCTTAATATGTCTAGAATTTTTATTTCAATTATTATTCTTTCTCATCTTTGATATTTTAATTATTACAGTCGATTTCTGTTGTTCTCGGTTGCTCCCATTGTTGCCACTTCGAACGAGCGCCGCTTAGGCTCCGCCCTCTCGGAGTGGGGTCAATGAGAGCGAGAAGGAAGTTTCCGTTCTTCTCGCTCGCTCTCATTCTCCCCACTCCGAGCGAGCGTTGCTTAGGCTCCGCCCCTTCGGAGTGGGGACAATGAGAGCGAGAAGGAAGTTTTTTTTCATTTTATTCTTGCAATGAATATTGATATTTACAAAAATAATTAAATATACGTATATAACGTGTTTCTAAAATATACACGTGTTTTTGAGAAAGACTAAATGACCATGTTTATTCATGGCTATTTAACTATAAATTTTATTAAAATACAAAATGTTATAATTGAAAATTTAAAATTGTGTCACAATTCTTATTTTGCATTATTTAGCGGCAAAAATTGAGTGAGTTTCGGTGGAAACCTTCTTGGTAAGTTTGAGGTTATGTTTCACTCATATTAAAAATTATATATAATATTATAAAAATTCTACACCAAATAATATTCACGATTTATTTATATTTTTTATTATCTAAATTTGATATTTGTTCATATTTGCAGTTTTTTCAAAAAAATCTAAAGATGCCTGACGTTCAGAGGCGAAAGCTTATTTAAACTATTCTTTTAAAATAATAATGAGTTGCGGTATCGCAATTTTTTATTGAACATAAATAAATATGGATTTTTTAAAACAAAAACAAAACATCTGACTAAAAATAATTAAATGTTGCAAAGAATATTATTAAAATACTTCGAAATAAATAAATTTTTGAAAATAATTTTTGTTATTTCTTGACATATAATTGAAGTTTTTCGAAAAATTATTTACGTGAATAATTGAATTCTTGGGAAGAATTTTTATTAAAATCTAAAACTGTCCAAGTATTTAAAATAAAATTAATTCATATTTTGTTTAAAATAATTAATTTCATTCGAAAAATTTTTTTAAAATATTTGAAATTATGTAATGAATTTTATTTCTTATGAAAATAATTTAATAGTTGAAAAGAATTTTTATAAATTTCCAAAAATAATTGATTCCTTACGACTAAGTTTATGAAATATTTTAATGTAAATAATTGAATTCCGGAGAAATTTTTATTAGACACGAAAAAAATTGAATTTTGTTTGGAAATTTTATGGAAATAGTGTAAACATTGAAAATCATCGAATTGCGAAAAGTTTTTAATAATAATTAAATTTTAAAAAGAATTCTATATTAAAAATTTTCAGAATTTGAGAAATTATTTATTTAAATTCCTGGGAAATTGTATATATATTAAAACTAATTGAAATTCTGCGGTAAATATTATTATTTATGAAAATAATTAAATAGTTGCTAAGAAATTGATTAAAATTCAGAAAAAAATTAATTCTTGAGAAGAATTTTATTTATTTATGAAAATAAATAAATTATTGCAAAAAAAATTTATTAAAAAAGTTTAAAAAGAATTAAATTTCTGTGAGAGATTTTTTTTTTTTAAGATTATTGAATTAGAAGAATTCTTGTAAAAATTGTTTCAAGTAATTAATTTTTTTGAAATATAGTAAATATTATAAAAAATTTTTTTTACATAATTCAATTCGTATAAAAAAAATTTTATTTGTTAAAAACATTGAATTTTTTGATTAATTAATTTTTAAGTAATAGTAAAACAAAATGGAAAGTTTTTGATGAACTTTATTGTTTATGAAAAATAATTGAATATTTTTAAATTGTTTTTGAAAAACTTTAAGAAAATACTAAATATCTTGATAATGATCAGGGTTGCCACACTTTTACCCTTTTCAAATTCCCTAACTTTTCCAGGTTTTCAAGTTTAAAAACCAGAATTCTTCCAGGTTTTTAAAATTATATTTATTTTTAGTTAAAAAATTATTGTAAATATCAATAAATTCATTTTTCGATAAATATTTACTTACTATTTTTTTATATAGATATTAAGATTTTCAAAAATTCAATTATTTTTTTTATCTGTTATTATTTAGTCCTCAAAGAATTAAATTATTTTCAAAAATTCCAATGAAATTCTTATGCGACAATTCAATTTTTTAAAAAAATAATTTAAATATATTTTTCGTAGAAATTTAGTTAATTTCAAAAATTTCTCAAATTTTAAATTATTTTCATTGTCTACTATTTCAATAAAATTTCACCAAACAATTCAACTATTTAAAAAGAAATTTTAATAAAATTAGTTGTCTTTGCAAAAATCCAATTATGTTCAAAAATTACCAAAAATTTCCGTCAAAATTTAAATTATCTTCATAAATAATAAATTTTTTTCCGAAATTAAATTATTTTCCAAAAATTTTAATACAGTTCTTGTCAGAGTTTTAATTATTTTTAATATACAAAATATTCATTATTTATATTTAAATTCTCGAAAAATGCAATTATTTAAAAAACTTTTATTAAAATTTTCTAAAAGCATTCAATTATTATTTAAAAGTTTATTGATAAAGTTCAATTATTTAATAAAATGTTTATTTTTAAGAGTTAAATATATAAATTTTCGTAGAATTTTCTAATAAATATTTTTGAATATGATATTCAATTATAATCAAAAATTTTAACTATAGGATTTATTTTTGAATCAATATTTTTTAGAAAATTCTACAAGAAACAAATTGTTTAACTATGAAAATAAACAATTTATTAAATAATAATGTAATGTTTCTAAATAATTGAATTTTCACAAAGAATGTTATCAAAATTTAATTATTTTGTTTTTTATTATTAAACATAACTAATATTTTTATTATTACTATTATTATTTATTGTCAAGAGACAAATTTAAAAAAAATTTTAAATAATTTCATTTTTCGAGAAATTTGATAAAAATTTTGCGTAAAGTAGAAATAATTGAAATTCTGCCAAGAGTTTTATTAAAATTTTTTGAAAGTAATTGAATTTCGGAGAAAAAATAAATGTTATTATATTTATAAAGTCAAATTTAGAATTTAAATGAAAAAATTGAATTTTGACAAGAATTTTTGTAAATTTGCAAACATATTGAATTTTTGCGAAGAATTATATTACTTTTGAAAATAATTGAATTGAATATTGAAGTAAAATTAGATTTTAAGAATAAATTGTACATCATTTAAAAAACAACAATTTTCCATGAATTGGATACAAAATCCCTGATTTTTTAAGGTTTTTTTTTCAATTTTTATATGTGACGCGATCTGAAGAAAGGAACCTGAGAAGCAAATCACTTTAAGGTTATGTTTGCTTCATTGTTTTTTTTGTATAAAAGAATTTGATTATAATTTTCAAGAATATTTTTTTGATTTCTAGTATTAGCGAATTTAAAGTATAGTGGAAATTTTAAAAAGAAACAGAAATAGTGACTTTTAGTGGCTGAAATCGGAAAAAATATCTAAATAGTAGCATAACGTAAAAAAAAAAGTTGTAAATACACTGAGAAAACGATTTATTTAATTCAAACATATTTTGTTTAAATCAAACTTAAAATTTCATTGCTTTACAGTCAAACATATTTAAGTTTAACTGAAAAATATTTTTTGATCGTTTAAAAAAATAATATAATATATTATTTTTTTAAACGATCAAGAAAATATTAAAATATAATAATAATATAATATTAATATTATTATATAAACATAAGTTGTGGTTGATTTTAAATTATTTATTATCAACTTTTGAAGATTTGAATCAAACATAAAATTTTTAAACATATTTTCTGTTTCAATCATAACAGAAAATATGTTTGAATTAAACATAATTATTATTCAAACAAAAATTATAAAAATTTGTTTTAAATTTGACTTCACAATTTTCTTGAAAGTATCAAATTGATAACAAATTGGAGCAAAATGATACAAAAATTTGTATCAAATTATGATTTGATTCTCTTTTTGAGATCACTTCGCGTTGCCATTTGATACTTTCAAGTTGACAGTGTTTGCAGTTTGCAATACATTTTATTTTATTATTTTGTGATTTTTATTTTTTGTATTTGTGAATTATTATTATTTATTTATTTATTATTATTTATTTATTATTATTTATTTATTATTATTTATTTTTTATTATTATTTATTTATTATTATTTATTTATTATTATTTATTTATTATTATTCATTTATTTATTATTTATTTATTTATTATTAATTATTTATTTATTATTATTTATTTATTATTATTTATTTATTATTATTCATTTATTTATTATTATTTATTTATTTATTTATTTATTATTATTTATTTAGGTATTATTATTCATTTATTTATTATTATTTATTTATTTATTTATTTATTTATTATTATTTATTTATTTATGTGTTTTCTAAGACGGATTATTTATTTATGACTCTACTTCATTGTCAGGGTTTGTATTTTAAGTCTTCGATTATTTAATTATTATTTTTTGACTCCCTGAAGAGGAAATCGATTTGATTTCGAAACGTTGGAGTAAATAAAATTTGTTACTTTGTCCGAATGTTTTCGTCTTCATCTATTTGACTTATTTATGGGAAATATCTCGGACGTTAAAGATTAATTAATTGAAGAAAAATTATTTTTCAATCAAAGCAGTAAATATTTTCTAAAGATTGGAATAAAGGTTACAAACTAATTTTAATTAAACAAAATCACTTTATTTTTTTTAATTGAAATTATTTTTTTTATTTTAAATTATTTTTTTTTATTTGAAACGAGTATAATGTTTTCTCAGTGCACTAGGTTTTAGTAGATAAGTACGATGCTTGTAATTTAAACTTTCATGGCTATCCCTTTCTGATTTTACTCTGCGTGTAAATTAGTCCATTTATTCCCAATTGAATTACGAATCATTGCGAATAGAAATTAAAATCCCAGCGTCAGAAATTTACAAAAAGAATTCTCGACTATATATATTCAATCACTTATGACTCGTTCGCCCATAAATCTTTCATATAGAGCGAACACACGAGCAGATAATTTTCATATATGACAATCGGGCAGAATCTTTTTTTAATTTTTTTCCTTTTTTCGAGATTTCTGACCAAGGAGGAAAGCATTTTTCATACATATAACTTCCACGCGACTGATTTACGGGGACGTGTTCGATAACGATATTTCTACCGAAACGTAGTGAGCCATTTTCTGGTCAGTCTATATAGAGAGAGAGAGTGAGAGGGAGAGAGAGGAGAGTTTTTTTTTCCCCAGAGATATTCTCACGCGAGACGCACAAGCCGCACAGTGAAATATATCGGTGTGACTTTTTGACGTGCTTTTAACAGATTGAATTGAAAATGGCTTCCTGGCAACGACATACGGTCCGGCATATCTGTCCTAAAACGACCATCCAACCGAGCCACTGGGAAAAATACATAATTTTTCTCTCGTTCCTTTTTTCCCCCTCGGCGAATTTTTTTTTTTTTTGTTCATTTTCACAATTCTCTGACGCGGCACATTTTTGCAAGCCGGCGGAAACGCCGAGTGAGAGTGCGGCTGGACCGGTCAGCCGATTCGTTGAGTGGGGTGCAAAAATAATGTTCGTGATCATTTTTTAAAAATCCACTGCCTGGAAGGGAGTATGTATATATAGAGTTGGGAGGTTGTGAAATAAAAAAAAAAGAGGAGGGAAAAAAAGTGACGGGATATAGATATATAACACATATACATTACGAGCGTCGCGTAATAGTCGAGGCAACGATGAAACGGACAAACCTAAAAGCCTTCAACCGATTCCGATATGTATATATAAAATTCAACCCTTCAAACACATTCGCATCACTGCGTATATATATAGAACTCACCCTCGACTATCGGAAATAAATTTTTTTATTTATTTTTTTTTTGCTTCACTGTAAAGAAAAAAAGACTCGGGAGTAATGTTTCTTATACTATAGGAATTTCTATTATTATCCCTAAAATCTATATTTTAGAAAATATACAGGGTTGCCACAAATATTAAATTTTATTTTTCCCTGATTTCCAGACAAAATTCTCACTTTTCCCTGAACATAAAAAATATTCTGATTCACTCTAAAAATTATTAGATATCACTGAAAATAAAAATTATCTGATTCAAATAAACCGATTATTTGACTATTGTCAAATAAATATTTACTTGAATCAAATAATTTGTATTTGAATCAAACAGTTTGTATTTGAATCAAATAATTTGTATTTGAATCAAACAGTTTGTATTTGAATCAAATAATTTGTATTTAAATCAAATAAATTGTATTTAAATCAAATAAATTGTATTTGAATTAAATATTTCACTATTTAAAGCAAATATTATTTAATTGATTCAAATAAAAATTATTTGACTCAAGTAAATATTTATTTGATAATAGTCAAATAATCGGTTATTTGAATCAAATAAATTTTTTTTCAGTGTACTCAAAAAAATGTTCTATTAAATTTATTTACAAATTTCATAAATTGTAAAATTATTCAAAAACATCAATAACTAAATTTTTAAATAAGTATTTAATTAATACTCTTCCGCAGAAATTAAAATTCTTCAGAATATTCAAATTCAAACCTTTTTTGAAACTCAACAATTTATATGAATATTACTACAAAACATAAAGAATTCTTAATGTTTTGTTATAATTTAAATAACCATGGAATTTTCCAAGAAAAATTGAATTATTTACAAAAATCCTAATAAAAGTCCTTCGCAAGAATTCAATTATTTTTAAAAGTAGTAAATTTTCTTAAAAAAAGTCAATTATTTGAAAAAAATTGTAATAAAATTCGTTGCAATAATTCAATTATTTTTATAAACAATAAATCGATTATTCGGTGATTTCATTTTTTAATCAATTTTTAGTAGAAAATTTATAGAAAAATTCAATTATTTAAATTGAAGAATATATAATTTATTGAATAATTGAATTTTTGTTAAAATTGAATTCTCATAAAGAATTTTATGAACAAATTTTTAAATAATTGTTAAATGTCTCTTATGTTAAATGAACTTTATGTAAAATGAATTTTATGTCAAATGAAATTTATGGGAAATGAGAATTATATACTAAATGTCATTTATGTTAAATGAAATTGATGTTAAATGTCTTTTATGTTAAATGAACTTTATATCGAATGAAATTTATGTCAAATTAGAGTTTACATGAAATTTATGACAAATGAAATTTATGTGAAATGTCTCTTATGTTAAATGAACTTTATGTCAAATGAAATTTATGACAAATGAAATTTATGTTAAATGTCTCTTATGTTAAATGAACTTTATGTCAAATGAAATTTATGACAAATGAAATTTATGTTAAATGTCTCTTATGTTAAATGAAATTTATGTCAAATGAGAGTTTACATGAAATTTATGACAAATGAAATTTATGTTAAATGTCTCTTATGTTAAATGAACTTTATGTCAAATAAATTTTATGTCAAATGAAATTTATGGGAAATGAACTTTATGACAAGTGAAATTTATGGGAAAGGAGAATTATATATTAAATGCCATTTATATTAAATGACATTGGTGTTAAATGTCTTTTATGTTAAATGAACTTTATGTCGAATGAAATTTATGTCAAATTAGAGTTTACATGAAATTTATGACAAATGAAATTTATGTTAAATGTCTTTTATGTTAAATGAACTTTATGTCAAATGAAATTTATGACAAATGAGAATTTACATGAAATTTATGACAAATGAAATTTATGGGAAAGGAGAATTATATAATAAATGCCATTTATGACAAATGAAATTTATGTTAAATGTCTTTTATGTTAAATGAACTTTATGTCAAATGAAATTTATGACAAATGAGAATTTACATGAAATTTATGACAAATGAAATTTATGTTAAATGTCTATTATGTTAAATGAACTTTATGACAAATGAAATTTATGTTAAACGTCTCTTATGTTGAATGAAGTTTATATGTCAAATGAATTTTTTTTTCAAATGAAATTGATGACAAATGAATTTTTAAACAAATGAATTTCAGGGCAAAATAAAATTTATATAAAATGTATATTATATGTCAAATGAAATAAGTTAAACAAATTTTACCTTAAATGAATGAAATTTTTCTGATATAAAAGTCAAATTAATTGTATTTGTACTTTAAACGGAAATTATGCTAAATGATTTTTATATCAAATAAAATATGTGTTGAATTAATTCTATGTCAAATAGCATGTCAAATAACTATATAAATTTGATGTTTTATGAAACATATATATATATATATATATATATATATATATATATATATATATATATATATATATATATATATATATATATATATATATATATGTCAAATATGGATGACATATAAAATGCCATTTATACAATTAAAATTGTATGTTTAATAAAATGTATGTCAAATAAATTTTACATTATAAATATTTTTTATACCAAATGGATTTTATGTCAAATGATGTTTATGCTATGACGAATGAGTTCAGACAAATGAGTTTTATGACAAACAAGTTTTATGTTAAATGGTTTTATGCCAAATGAAGTTTATGTTAAACGGTTTTATGTAAAATCAGTCTTATGTTAAATGGTTTTTTGCCCAATTGAGTTTTCTATTAAATGGTTTTATGCCAAATGAATTTTGAGTTAAATGGTTTTATGTAAAATAAGTCTTCTGTTAAATGGTTAATGCCAAATGAGTTTTATGTTAAATGGTTTTATTCGAAATGAATTTTATGTTTAATGGTTTTATTCCAAATGAATTTTATGTTAAATAGTTCTATGTAAAATGAGTCTTAAGTTAAATGGTTTAATGCCAACTGGTTTTTTTGTTAAATGGTTTTTTTCCAATTGAGTTTTGTGATAAATGGTTTTATGCCAAATGAATTTTATGTTAAATGGTTTTATGTAAAATAAGTCTTCTGTTAAATGGTTAATGCCAAATGAGTTTTATGTTAAATGGTTTTATTCGAAATGAATTTTATGTTTAATGGTTCTATGTAAAATGAGTCTTAAGTTAAATGGTTTCATGCCAACTGTTTTTTTTTTGTTAAATGGTTTTATTCCAAATGAATTTTATGTTAAATAGTTCTATGTAAAATGAGTCTTAAGTTAAATGGTTTTATGCCAACTGTTTTTTTTTGTTAAATGGTTTTATTTAAAATAAATTTTACGTTAAATGGTTTTATGTAAAATGAGTCCTATGTTAAATGGTTTAATGCCAACTGGTTTTTTTGTTAAATGGTTTTTTTCCAATTGAGTTTTGTGATAAATGGTTTTATGCCAAATGAATTTTATGTTAAATGGTTTTATGTAAAATAAGTCTTCTGTTAAATGGTTTTGTGCCAAATGAGTTTTATGTTAAATGGTTTTATTCGAAATGAATTTTACGTTAAATGGTTTTATGTAAAATGAGTCTTATGTTAAATGGTTTCATGCCAACTGTTTTTTTTGTTTAATGGTTTTTTGCCAAATAAGTTATTTATGTTAAATAAGATTTCGGAAGTGTCTCACAAAAGGATAGATGCTAGCTTAAAAAAGAAGCCAGTAACCAAATCCTAATGAAAACCAAAAGATTAAAAGTAAAAAAAATTAAAAGTTACTAAAAAAAATCGTAATTAAAAGAAAGATAGCAACTAAAAGAGAGTCAAGAAAAAAAATGGATAAATTAAAACTGCAAGAGAAAAATGGCAACTAAAAGAGAGAGAGAGAGAGAGAGAGAGAGAGAGAGAGAGAGAGAGAGAGAGAGAGAGAGAGAGAGAGAGAGAGAGAGAGAGAGAGAGAGAGAGAGAGAGAGAGAGAGAGAGAGACAGACGCTAACCAAAAGAGAAATGGAAACGAAAAGGAAATGAAAACTAATAGCGAGGTAGAAGAAGCAGAGATAAAAAAAAACACTAAAGGAGTATACGAATTGCATGAAAATTGCAAGACAGACACAGAGAAGCAGAAAGGAAGATAAATCTGAAAGATAAGGAGAGATGATAGGGAAGTGTGCCAGGGGAATAAGAGAGAGAATGAGAGAGAGAATGAGAGATGCAGGGAAAGAGACATACAGGACTTGTGCTTTAAAACAGTTGGTCGAAACAATAGGCGGAGCATGGAGAGAAACGTCTGAGCATCGCCTGGCATTGTGCGTTTATATTAAACGGGTTTTAAATAAAGGGTAATGTGTTAGTTCCTACTCTTTGCTTCTATGTGTATTATGTCTCGCGTATATACTATAAAATACTTATATAAAAGCGGGTTGGTAGGTGGGTATCCGCGGGGACTTGGATAGGTAGGTAGGTATGTCCCCTTTCACTGCAGCACTCCCGGCAGATATAAACTCTTAACATCTCTGTGGGACGTTGCCATGGACCAATCGGGAAACGAGACAGGCGTGGTCGTGCCAAATCGGCCGCTCTGTTTGGTGGAAGCCCCGGGGTGGAACACTGTGGCACAGTATTTTATTTCGCGAGTCGATGGAGGGGCTGTTAGTTTCAGCCCTATCGTTCCTTATGCACCGAAACACTCCTCTCTTCATCTCTCACTCTCTCTCTCTGTCTTTCTATCTCTCTCTCTTTATCTCTCACTCTCTTCATCTCTCTCAATCTCTCTCTCTCTCTCTTTATCTCACTCTCTTCTCTCTCCTCTCTCTCTACATATAAAGTTTCACTCGCTGTGCAACTTCCCTTGGCCCCCGCTTCGTCCCCCACCACCTCCACCGCCACACTCTACGCTTTTACCTGAATCGAGTCTCCCGGGATGCTGCAATTGTTGACAACTCCAAGGATAGAGGGGGAGGAGGAGGACGACGTCGACTACGAGGACACGATTCGTGGGGTGCTTCCAAATCGGCATTTCGACCTCAACACCCCGAACGAGCAGTTCGCGTATAACCATGCGCGCGACACCCCCTTAATATACAATTTCTTCGTCGAGTGGTTACGGATGTTGCTTACGGGGGTGTAGTAGCGCAAACGCGTCGCGATTTTTGTTTAGAGAAAGACTTTAACTTTTCCAAATATATATATATAGAGAAGAGTGTGTCGAGTGCTTATTGCCAATATGTGCGGAAGTGCTAAAAAGAATAATATGTTTACCAATTGATAATTTTGCTATATCCATTAGGGACCAATTTTTGGAATTATAACTCATCCCTAGCTCTACAATCGCGTACACTTGGAATTGTTAGAATTCTATTTTTCCTGATGCAAATTGGAATAGAGTGGAATTTTTTCTAGCGTGTGATATAGGGAATTTATTGTATTGTGCAATTAGTGATTGAGGGAATTTTTTACTATATTTGGATTGTGAGGAAGAAAGATTGTGGTGAGAAAGAAAGATTGTTGTGAGGAAGAAAGATTGTTGTGATGAAGAAAGAATTCTGTGACGAAGAAAGATTGTTGTGACCCAAAAAGATTGTTGTGACCAAGAAAGGTTGTTGTGACCAAGAAAGATTGTTGTGACCAGGAAAGAATTCTGTGACGAAGAAAGATTGTTGTGACCAAGAAAGGTTGTTGTGACCAAGAAAGATTGTTGTGACCAGGAAAGAATTCTGTGACGAAGAAAGACTGTTGTGACCAGGAAAGAATTCTGTGACGAAGAAAGATTGTTGTGACCCAAAAAGATTGTTGTGACCAAGAAAGATTGTTGTGACCAGCAAAGAATTCTATGACGAAGAAAGATTGTTGTGACCAGAAAAGAATTCTGTGACGAAGAAAAAATTCTGTGACCAAGAAAGATTATTGTTGTGACCCAAAAAGATTGTTGTGACCAAGAAAGATTGTTGTTACCAGGAAAGAATTCTGCGACGAAGAAAGATTGTTGTGACCAGGGAAGAATTCTGTGACCAAAAAAGATTGTTGTGACCCAAAAAGATTGTTGTAACCCAAAAAGATTCTTGTAACCAAGAAAGAATTCTGTGACGAAGCAAGAATACCCAAAGATTGTGACAAAAAGCAAAAGAATAGAAAAATCATCTCTCTGCAGGTCTTGGTTTTTTTTTTTCAAAAAGAGGGTTATTATTATTATTTTTTTTTTTTTTGAAGAAAAATATTAAGAATGTCATTGCCGAGGGGTGTTGGTTTGGGAGTGGATGTGGGCCAGTTGATGCAGCATCAACAGCAGCAGCAGCAACATCATGTGTTGCCGGCTGCATTTTTCTTGCGCGCCAGTGCTGAACGCTATCAAAGGACTCCAAAGTGTGCTAGGTGCAGGAATCATGGTGTTGTGTCGGCATTAAAGGGACATAAGCGTTATTGCCGATGGCGCGATTGTGTTTGTGCCAAATGCACTCTCATTGCAGAAAGACAGAGGGTCATGGCTGCGCAGGTGAGATATTTTTCGGATTCATTTCATCTAAACTTTGTTGAATTTCCTAAAATGACAGTGGGTTTGTTGAGTTTCCTAAAGTAGGAGTGGATTTCATGAACTAAAAATTCTCAAAGAACCTTATTGTTTGATATAAACCATCACTTATAGTTATTTGATAATTAGGTGTCGATTGTTAGAAGCTGTTATCTGTATGGACATAGTAGCAGATATGATGAAAC
This sequence comes from Leptopilina drosophilae, assembly GCA_032873175.1. Classification (NCBI taxonomy): domain Eukaryota; kingdom Metazoa; phylum Arthropoda; class Insecta; order Hymenoptera; family Figitidae; genus Leptopilina; species Leptopilina drosophilae. Next base: position 55,197,619 of record CM065479.1, read on the forward strand.
TGTACGGACATAGCAGATATGATGAAACTGTACGGACATAGCAGATATGATGCAACAGTAACTAAGGATCAAAGTTGGAATTAATAGTTCAAGGGCTGATTTCATCAAACTCGATTAAAAGTTAATCAATTAAAGCCAGTTTAACAGCTTGTGATTGGTTGATTGGGGATTTAGTCATTGATTAACTTTTAATCGTCTTTTGTGAAATTGGCCCTAAGTCTATAATCTGATGGATTAGAAGTCTTTGTAGAAGATCAACAGAAAAAGATCAGCAGAATGATTATTATCAGTTTGCTGATAATAATCAGCAAACTCAGGTTTTGATCGTTAGAATCCGTAAACTTCTTGTACAAAGCACAACGGAAACGTACCACAGCAACTATTCTGTTTAAATTAGCATTAAAACATTGCTATTAGGTCTCGATTTTTAGAAGTCAGTGGACTGGGAATATTAATATCCTTTGCCAAACAGAACAAGTCTTGTCAAAATAAGAATTAGGTCCCTAGAATCCGTTGGGCCAGAAATGTTTAACAACATGCCAGGAACATGTACAACATGCCAGGAATCTACAACTATTGGCAAAATTAGCATTAAAGATTTGCTATTAGGACTCGATTTTTAGAAGTCAGTAAATCAGGAATATTAATCTTTTATGCCAAACAGAACAAGTCTGGCCAAAATAAGCATTAGATCCCATAGAATCCGTTGGAACAGAAGCGTTTAACTTTTGTATACAACATGACTGGAATCTACAACCACTTTTAAAATTAGCATTAAAAGTTTGCTGACATATCTCAATTTTCAGAAATTATTCTTCATTTCAATCATTGATTTGCAGCATAAGAGAAATTAGTGACTCTTTTCAAAGTAGCATTTCAAATTTTGCTAGTTCTCAATCTTTTCAATCCGTTAGATGACAAATGTTCAAAAATTGTGTGAAACACAACGGAAAAGAGTAGCAAATCTTCTTAAAATTGTAATCTTCAATGTATAATTTTAAAAAGATTTGCTGCTCTTTTCTGTTGTGTTTCACACAATTTTAAGCATTTGTTGTCTAACGAAGTAAAAAAATGGAATTTGAAATGCTTCTTTTGATAAGAATCATTAATTTCTGCTATGCTCCAGAAGAGTTTAACATATTTTTAACCCAATTTTATCATTACAATTTTAAGAAGATTTTCTGCTATCTTCTGTTGCGTTTTACACAATTTTGAACGTTTATTGTCTAACGGATTAAAACAATCGAGAAGTAGCAGCATTTGAAATGCTACTTTTGATAAGAATCATTAATTTCTGCTATGCTCCACAAAAGTTTAACATATTTTTAACCCAATTTTATCATTACAATTTTGAGAAGATTTGCCGCTGTTTTCTGTTGTTTTTTACACAATTTTGAACGTTTATTATCTAACGGATTAAAACAATCGAGAAGTAGCGACATTTGAAATGCTATTTTTGATAAAAATCATTAATTTCTGCTATAAATCATTAATTTCTGCTATGCTCCACAAAAGTTTAACATATTTTTAACCCAATTTTATCATTACAATTTTGAGAAGATTTGCCGCTGTTTTCTGTTGTTTTTTACACAATTTTGAACGTTTATTATCTAACGGATTAAAACAATCGAGAAGTAGCGACATTTGAAATGCTATTTTTGATAAAAATCATTAATTTCTGCTATAAATCATTAATTTCTGCTATGCTCCACAAAAGTTTAACATATTTTTAACCCAATTTTATCATTACAATTTTAAGAAGATTTGCCGCTGTTTTCTGTTGCGTTTTACACAATTTTGAACGTTTATTGTCTAACGGATTAAAACAATCGAGAAGTAGCCACATTTGAAATGCTCCTTTTGATAAGAATCATTAATTTCTGCTATGCTCCAGAAGAGTTTAACATTTTTTACCCAATTTTATCATTACAATTTTAAGAAGATTTGCTGCTGTTTTCTGTTGTATTTTACACAAGTTTTGAACATTTGTCGTCTAACGGATTCAGAAGATCGAGAACAAGCAAAATTTGAAATGCTACTTTTGATAGAGGAGTCATTAATTTCTGCTATGCTCCAGAAGAGTTTATTTTTAACCCAATTTTAAACATTAGAATTTTAAGAAGATTTGCCGCTGTTTTCTGTTGTGTTGTACACAATTTTGAACGTTTGTTGTCTAATGAATTGAAAAACTCGACAACTAGCAAAATTTGAAATGCTACTTTTGATAAGAGTCACTAAATTCTGCTATGCTCCAAAAAAGTTCAACATATTTTTAATCCAATTTTAAATATTACAATTTGGAGAAGATTTGCCGCTGTTTTCTGTTGTGTTTCACACAGTTTGGAACATTTGTTGTCTAACGGATTCAAAAAATCAAGAACTAGTACTATTTGAAATGCTACTTTTGATAAGAGTCTTTAATTTCTCTTATATGTTCCACAAACGTATAACATATTTAATTAATTATAAGTTTTATGTTTAGGTTATTCAATCATTACAATCCTTAAGGAGCAGAAATGCTTATCTTTTGTGTACAAAAGTTATTTACAACTATTATCAAAAGCAGCATTAAAAATTTGCTTTTAGGTTTCGATTTCCAAAAATTAGTGGACCACAAATTTTGAACAATATATTCTGAAATCCATATTCTGAAACGGAACAGAAATCTTGTTGATTTCTGTTCCGTTTCAGAATATAGTTCAACATTTGTGGTCTCTTGTCAAAAATCCCTTTACAAATATTGCTAGATCTTGATTTTTTGAATCTGTTAGACAACAAAATTTAAAAATTTGTGTTGAACATAACAGAGAACATTAGTAATGCATACAAATTAGCAATGTGACAAGTTTGCTGTCTAGATTTCGATCATTACAGATTCCGTTGGGTCAGAAGTATTAATGCATCTTTTGTGGACCACAACAGAAAGCAACGAATTCCGTCAAAATTAGCAATAAAAATTTGCCATTTTAACTCGAGTTTTAGAATTTGTTGTTATTATTAATTGTTATTAAACATTTGTCCTCATCTTTAGAATCCTTTGTATCGCCAACATTTAACTTTTGTAGAGCGCAACAAACATCATACAGCAAATATTTTCAGAATCAATTTCGATTCGTTTGTTTTTTGGATCATGATCGTCAAAATCCGATGTACGAAACTATTTTAACTGTTCCAAAACATTTGTTATTTTTATTAAAAAGAATTTGAACAAATCGTTAATTCGGACTGAATGAAAAATCAGAATGCGCATCATTGTATCTTTTTACAACAAAAATCACAAACAGTAAATATTTTCAGAGTCATAATTTCGATTCGTCTATTTTTTGGAGCATGATCTTCACAATCCGTTGTACGAAACTATTTTAACTGTTCCAAAACATTTGTTATGTTTATTAAAAATAATTTGACCAAATTGTTAATTAGGATTCAATTAAAAATCACAATTTGCACTATTGTATCTTTTTGGCGCGCTGGCGCTCACTTTTTGGAAACTCTATTGATTTCTTGATCAATCTAAAAAGGTCATACAAAGATACGTATCTTTCTTGTTCTGCACTTCAAAGTTCCTCGAGTTCAAAACTGCTCCAAACTAATTAAGTAAATTCACTTTAGGGTGAGCGATATGGTCCAAGGGGTTCTAAAGAGGATGTTGAAATCAAGGTAGATACAATAAGGGTTTTATTCATCCCTACGGAGCTTTCAACTGGGGTCAAGTTTTACAGATTAAAACTATGTTCTATATCCATATAAGTGCATTGTGTATATACTTTTAGAAAAATATCCACTGCTATTGAATAGTGAAAGAAAAATTAAACCTACTCCTAATATTAATGTTACTTTTACTGATAGAATCTTTCTTTTATCTTTAATCTTTTATCTTTTACTGATAGATTCTCAAGTGGATCAAATTGATGCAACAAATTTAGATCAATTTTTTATTTGTGACGCGATCTGAAGAAAGGCACCTTAGAAGCAAATCACTTTAAGGTTATGTTAGTGCTACTTTTTTGTTGATTTAAAGTTTATTTTCACATTTTACAAATTAAAAGCAGTGTTTATTTTAATATTTCAGTTAGAATGACAACTTAAACATTAATGATTCACATTAACAGTTGAACATTTTTTTGTATTTTGATTTAAAAAATTACAAACATAACCTACAATTTTTTGCTTCTAAGGTCCCTTTTTTCAGATCGCGTCACATTTGATCCACATATTTTTCGTATCAATTCGTTGCCAATTAATACTTTTAAGTTGACAGTAGAGAAATAATTGGAAAAGTGCAGATTTAAGTAGCAATAATTGTCAATAAAATTTAATTTTTCCTTTTCCAAAGGAAAGTATAACTATTCCACATTTCTCCTTCTGATGTCTTCAAAAGAAAAAAAAAATACTCTCACAGCCCTTTTTTGTGAAGCGGAAAATGTGTCGCTCCACTTCAAGTTTTCAAGTATATAATGAACTCACATTTATATATTCAGAGATAAATATGTACATTGCTTTTTTTTCCTAAATATTTGAAAGTATAAAAAATATGTGTTTCGCACGTGGGGTTGAAAGGCAAGTTACACCCCTTTTAGCGCGGCATGTATATAAGAATTATACTTTTGTAATCTGGGAATAGGTTCGTGCCTATGTATACATATATATACACTTTTAGGAATCGTGGATAATGTTTCCGAAGAATATTACACTCGGGATCGTGTAACGTTACAGGATAATGCTCTAGAAACCCCCCCTTAAAAAAAATTTGTACTTTATACAAACGCCCTAGTTATTCAGACACTTCAGGTTTAAACCCCTGAATTTAGCAGGATACAGTGACAATTGGCATTTCAACTTAAGAATTTTTTTTTTGCCAGCTAATATTGGGACCGGTTTTTGTCAACGTGGCAATATTTTTTCTACATTGTAGACAGTTTTTTTTGTGTCTCTTTTGCTATTTTGTTCAATTTCTTTACTTTTTTGTTATTTTTTTCGCATTTTAGTAAATTTCTTTTTTTTGTTATTTGTATTTTCTTTGTATTTTTCTTATTTTCTTTGAAAATTTATTCGTATTTTATTAAATATCTTTTCTATTTTTGTTATTTTCTTTGTATTTTTGTTATGTTCTTTGTGGTTAAGTTATTTTCTTTGCGTTTTTCTTATTTTCATTGCAAAATTTTTATTCTTTGTTATTTTTTGGTATTTTATAAAATTCCTTTTCTATTTTTGTTATTTTCTTTGTATTTTTGTCCTATTCTTTGTATTTTTGTTATTTTCTTTCTATTTTTCTTATTTTCTTTGTAGTTTTGTTATTTTCTTTCTATATTTCTTATTTTCTTTGTAGTTTTGTATTTTATTTGTGTTTTTCTAATTTTCATAGCAAATTTTTATTTTTTGATATTTTTTCGTATTTTATTAAATTTCTTTTCTATTTTTGTTATTTTATTGTATCTTTATGTTCTTTGTTTTTATGTTATGTTCTTTGTAGTTTTGTTATTTTCTTCCTATTTTTCTTATTTTCTTTGCAAATTTTTTATTTTTTGTTATTTTTTTCGTATTTTAATACATTTGTTTGATATTTTTGTTATTTTCTTTGTATTTTTGTCATGTTCTTTGTATTTTTGTTATTTTCTTTCTATTTTTCTTATTTTCTTTGTAGTTTTGTTATTTTTTTCTATTATTTTTTTGTATTTTTGTATTTTATTTGTGTTTTTCTAATTTTCATAGCAAATTTTTATTTTTTTATATTTTTTCGTATTTTATTAAATTTCTTTTCTATTTTTGTTATTTTATTGTATCTTTGTTATGTTCTTCGTATTTTTGTTATGTTCATTGTAATTAAGTTATTTTCTTTGCAAAATTTTATTTTTTGTTATTTTTTTCGTATTTTAAAACATTTCTTTTCTATTTTTGTTATTTTCCTTGTATTTTTGTCATATTTTTTGTAGTTTTGTTATTTTTTCTATTTATCTTATTTTCTTTGTAGTTTTGTATTTTATTTGTGTTTTTCTTATTTTTTTAGCAAATTTTTAATTTTTGATATTTTTTCGTATTTTATTAAATTTCTTTTCTATTTTTGTTATTTTCTTTATATTTTTGTTATTTTCTTTATTTTTTGGTATGTTTTTTGTAGTTTTGTTATTTTCTTTACAGTTTTCTTATTTTCTTTGTAGTTTTGTTATTTCATTTGTATTTTTCTTACTTTCTTTACGAATTTTTATTTTTTGTTGTTTTTTTCGTATTTTATTAAATTTCATTTCTACTTTTGTTTTTTTCTTAATATTTTTTTTTATTTTCTTTGTAGATATATTACTTTCTGTGTATTTTTGTTATGTTTTTTGTAGTTTTGTTATTTTCTTTCTATTTTTCTTATTCTCTTTGCAAACTTTTATTTTTTGTTATTTTTTTCGTATTTTATTAAATTTCTTTTCTATTTTTGTTATTTTCTTTATAGTTTTCTTATTTTCTTTGTAGTTTTGTTATTTCCTTTGTATTTTTCTTATTTTCTTTACGAATTTTTATTTTTTATATTTTTTTCGTATTTTATTAAATTTCTTTTCTATTTTTGTTATTTTCTTTATATTTTTCTTATTTTCTTTGTAGATTTATTATTTTCTGTGTATTTTTGTTATGTTCTTTGTAGTTTTGTTATTTTCTTTATATTTTTCTTATTTTCTTTGTAGATTTATTATTTTCTGTGTATTTTTGTTATGTTCTTTGTAGTTTTGTTATTTTTGTTATGTTCTTTGTAGTTTTGTTATTTTTTCTATTTTTGTTATTTTATTTGTAGATTTATTATTTTCTTTGCAAATTTTTATTTTTTGTTATTCTTTTTGTATTTTATTAAATTTATTTATTTTTTTTTATTTTCTTTGTAGATTTATTATTTTCTGTGTTTTCTTGTTATGTTCTTTGTAGTTTTGTTTTTTTCTGTGTATTTTTGTTATGTTCTTTGTAGTTTTGTTATTTTCTTTGTATTTTTCTTATTTTTTTTGCAAATTTTTATTTTTTGTTATTTTTCTTATTTTCCGAGTATTTTGTCTTTTATTTTTTCGTCACTTTTTTACTCACTTTTCCTAAATATAGAAATAATTTGTCCCGCATGTACACTCGAAACTCATCGGAATGAAAGTGTAATTAAAAGATTAGTTTTGCATTTAAAACCGTCCAATTTGGATTATTTTCACTTAGATCCAGAATATTCTAAATAAAAATATTGCAAAATTATAAAATACACTGAGAAAGCAATATATTTGAATGAAACATAATTATCTTTGTTATTTAGCCAACCGCAAAATTATCTCTGAATTAAATATATTTATTTTGATTCAATACATAATAAATTTGGTTCAATAAAAATTATGGACTTTTACTTTCTTCGAAATGAAACACAATGGTTCTAATTCAAATAATTCTGTCGTATGAACGAACATCGAATTTATTTTAAAATAAAGATATTGTAATAGAAGCAGAATAGACTTTTATTGTCGGAACAATTAGAATTATTAGCAAATTAATAATTTTTATTCACCACTTGTTGAATATCGTTGCGGAAATATTAAATGTACCGATAAGGAGAATGAAAAAAATACATCCACACTGTCTATTTTGGAACAAATTTTGACGATAAAGAAATTTTTCTCAGTAGAATTAATATTCGTTTTAATTAACTAATTATTGTGAATTTATTCTTTTTAATTTTTCAATTATTCTTATTGTATAAATTAGTATTAATTTATCAAATTGTTATTAGTCGTACAGTTTTCTTAACACGGTAAATCGTTAGGTATTAAAATAACACAAAAATGGATCAAAATAACACTAAATTGGTTTATTTTAATCCTTTTTGGTGTTATTTTAATACTTAACGATTTACCGTGAAAGGCATAAAATTGATACCAAATTAGGTCAAATTGATACCAAATTGTTCAGTGAAAATAATTGTTTGATTATTGTCACGATTTTCCTTAGTTATTACTAATTTAATAATTAACCCTCTGCTGACACTAATTTACACTGAAAAAAATTATTTGATTTAAATAACCGATAAATTGACTATTTTCAACTAAATATTTACTTGAATCAAATATTATTTATCGAAGTAAAATGGTATTTGAACCAATAATTTCGGTATTTGAAGCAAATATGTCGTGAACCAATTAATTGACTCCAATAAATATTGTATTTGATTCAAGTAAATATTTACACAGTTTTTTTGAAAGCATCACGGTAAATCGTTAGGTATTAAAATAACACCAAAATGGATTAAAATAACACTAAATTGGATTATTTTAATCCTTTTTGGTGTTATTTTAATACCTAACGATTTACTGTGATCAAATTGATACTAAAGTGGATCAAATTGATGCCAAAAATCTAAAATAAATTTTTTATTTGATACACGTTTTTGGTATTAATTCGTTGCCAATTGATAATTCTAAGTTAACAGTGAAATTGATAAACTAACGAAATAGGAAAATTGGAGAAAAAAAAATTTGACGTGTGTGACAAATTTTTCATAGGTTGCATTGAGAAGGCAACAGGCGCAGGAGGAAAGTGAGGCGAGGGAACTTGGTTTGCAATTGCAGTACAATAATGGTACATGCACAACGGCGCCAGTTATGCCGACGACAACTGGAGTTGGAACGCCAGCTGGAAGTCCGCCACCGCATCCTGGACATGTCGCGAGTCCAGTTGGTCTTTCAATTCCAGCCGCCGCAGCGCAAATTCAAACCCAATTGCAACATCAGCAGCCGGATTGCGGAATTCTTCAGCGCATGAGAGTTCCGCAGGACGATTACCGACCAGTCAAGCAGGAGAAAAATGACACAATTGCTCACAATAATTCAATTGGCACCGTTCCAGGTAAATCATTATTTTTCTTTTAATGAGTAAAGATTAATTTTAATTATTAATCATTACTTTAATAATCTTTAATTTAATTTATCTTTTGGTTAATTATTGAGTGAGGATTTTCTTTTTTTTTGTCGTATTGACAAATAATAAGAAAATTTTTACTCTATTATATATTTGGCTTGAAATATAATATATGTATTATATTATATTATATTATATTATATTATATTATATTATATTATATTATATTATATTATATTATATTATATTATATTATATTATATTATATTATATTATATTATATTATATTATATTATAATATAATTTTTTATACATTACATGTCACATGAAAATAAGACTTAAATTTTTATTTTGTTCAGTAAAATATGTTATCTATTAAGGTTGAATATTGTTCATAAGAAAGCGTGAATTCCAAAGAGACGATAATGGATAATTATATTGGAAAATAATAATAATTATAATTATAATTATAAATATAATAATAATAATATAATATAATAATAAGAATTATTATAATAATAATTATAATTATAATTATTATTCATTACATTATTTTTGACTCTTTAATTATCAAAACTAAATTAAACTTTATTACAATTAACTACTTATAATATTTTTTAATAATAATAATAATAATTAATAATAATAATAATAATAATTCATTTCATTAACTGAAGGGTTAAAACAACGCTGTAAGCCATTTTTTCTTATAATAATAATAATATAATATAATAATAAATCTTATAATAATAATAATAATGGTTAAATCAGTAAGAAATTCTTAATTTAGTTAATTATAATTATGATAATTACAAACAATTTTTTTTGACTCTTTAATTATCAAAACTAAATTAAACTTTATTACAATTAACTACTTATTTCTTATTTTCTTTCCAACAGTTTTCAAGTCAAAATTAATTAATATTACTTTCATTTCATTAACTATTCAAAAATTCAATTATTCAGAAGAATTCCACACAAAATCACTATTTTTCTCAATTTATTCAGAAAATCAGGAAAAAGTCGGAGAATTTTGTCAAAAGTGCTGGAATAATATATTCAATTTCATTAATTTGTAAAAAAATTCTGACGTTATTCTTCAGCATTGAAAAGATTTTATCTATTTCGAACTGAAAATAAAAATTATGCCTATTTTTTCGTTTAGAAAGAAAAATGAATTTAGTTAAAAATTGAAATTTACAAAATTTATCACTGCTTTGCTAACTTTGCATAAAATTTCATATTTTTGCCTTCAAAAAATTAATTAAAGTTTTTCGAAAGTTTACTTCTGTTTTACTTTACGAATGATTCAATCACTTTGTTATGACAAATTCCTGTTGCAAATATTATAAAAAACAAAAAAAAAATTCTAACCAAAAGTGTCGACTACGCTTTGTTAATTTTGCACAAAATTTCCTGGAAATAGTAAATTGAATTTTGGAAAAATAATAACTGACTGTAAATTCAATTACTTAAGAAATAAAATTCTTTTCGGAAATTCAATTATGTTCAAGAATTTTTTAATATTCTCGTCAAAATTTCAATTATTTTCAAAAATTTTCCTTAATTTCATCTGAAATCTGTTGTTTAGAAAATTTTGCTAAATTTCTTCGCAATAATTGAATTAATTTCATAAATAATAAAATTCTTTTTAGGAATTCAATTATTTTCATAAATAAAACTTATCGCAGAGTTTCAATTATTTTTAATGGAATTTTAATCGAATTCATCGAAAAATTTAATTGTTCATAAACTTTTTACGAAAAATCGTTAAAAGAAATCAATTAATCAAATCAATTAATTAATCAATTAATCAAATCAATTAATTAATCAATTATTTAAAAATGTTTTAATAAAATTCTTCATAAGAATTCAATTTTAAGAACTGTAATTATTCAATAAATTATTTATTTTTGCACAAAAATTATTGAATTCTCTAATAAAAATTTATTTAGAAATTAGTTTCACTTAAACTTTTAGATAATAATGAATATTTAACGCATTATAGCTTGAATTTTAAGAAATAATTAAATTTCAAAAAGATTTCAAATCAAATTTTTTGAAAATTTATATTTTTCATAGTTAAAACTAAAAATTCTGTGGAATTTATTATTTTAAAAAAGTTTAATTCAAATTTTTTTGTGAAATTATTTGAAGTGTTTTTTTTTTAATGCGTATTCAATTGAAGAATTTCTAAATAATTTACATTTCGTAAAATTGATTTGTAAACAAATGGATTTTAAAATTCTCAAAGTACTTTTTTAAAAAAATTATTAAAAATAATTGATTTCTGTGGGAAAATAGTAATGATTAAATATTTATATAGAAAAGAAGTTACCGATGTTTTTGAATAATTTACAATTTAAAGAAAATAGTAAATAAGTTTTTTAGAACATTTTTTGGAGCATCTAATAATTTTTAGAGTGAATCAGAATATTTTTTTCTGTCAGTAAAAAGTCAAAATTTTGTCAAGCAATTAAGTTTTTCATATGAAAAACACGAAAATATTTTGTAGAATTTACAATTGTTAATTATCTAAAATGTTTCTTACAAAACACTTATTTTTTTATTCTGTAAATCTGAATTAGTGCAGATTTGTTTACCAATTTGAATTAGTAACATTTTTTACTAATTTTTAGTAGTTTTTTTTAACAAATTAATAATAGAAAATTACTAATTCAATTAGTAGTACGTATTTTTTACTATTTCAAATTAGTAAATTTTCGGCTAATAATTAGTAAAAAACTACTAAAAGTTAGTAAAAACAGTTACTAATTCAATTGGTAAACGAATCCGCACTATTTCATTAGTAGGAAACTACTAATTTAGATTTAGAGAGTAGAAGCAAAGGAAATAATGAATAGTATAATAACATTAATAATTTTTGTAGATTAATAAAAGTATTTTGAATTTATTTGAGAAATAAAAATAATATTATTAAATTTTGCAAAAAAAATAATGAATACGAACGAATCTTTGATAGTAATCCAATCAAAGCGTCGCGTCAGTGTTTTCAAGAATGAGTAGAACAAGTCAATTAGATTGTTACCAGAGAGGGACTTTCCCTGCATTCAGTGAAAGAGGTTTGGATATAGTCAGACCAAGTAGTGAGGACCAGTCACATGAAACTTATTACAGTAAACGCTAAATATTATAAAAATTTTTTAAAATAATGTAATATTTATCAAATATAAGTTATTTGCAAAAAAAAATTGGTCCAGAATTCGTGAAATTTTCACAGAAGACAAAAAGTATTTTTTTTAAATCAAAATGATGAAAAATCATTTCTATTTGGTCTTAGGAATGTGTCCACCAAAGAGCAGAAAAAAATATTATTTTTTATAAAAGTTATAGCAAAATTAATTTTTTTGCAACTTTTTAAACAAAATATGTTATTTCTCCTAAATGAATGAACCGATTTAAGAAATGAATGAACCAAGCGAATGAAAAATACTTTCGTTCAGAATTAGAAAAATTTTAAAAAGTCTATATTTTAATAATTATTTAATAAATTTTTTATAAACAATTAATATTTTTTAATGTTCTGCCCCATTTCTAAAAAATTTATTGAATAATTATTAAAATATAAACTTTTTAAAAATTTTCTAATTCTGAACGAAAGTATTTTTCATTCCCTTTATATTTCCGTTTGGTTCATTCATTTCTTAAATCGGTTCATTCATTTAGGAGAATTTAATTAATTTAATTTATTTAATTTTTCTTTAAAAAGTTGCAAAAAATTAATTTTGCAAAAACTTTTATAAAAAATAATATTTTTTTCTATTCTTTGGTGGACACATTCCTAAGACCAAATAGAAATGTTTTTTCATCATTTTGATTTTAAAAAAATACTTTTTGTTTTCTGTGAAAATTTCACCAATTCTGACCCTATGGTATTTTATAAAAATCAAATTATTGTTATAAAAGAATATAAAGAAAGCAAAACCGAAAGAATTATTATCCAATTTTTAACTGAAATTAATTAATTATTAATTAATTGAGGAGCAATTTTTCAAAAGTTGATAAATCCATTTTTAAAAAAATTGAGATAAGGACATATTAAAAATATTAAAATCTTTAGAAATCCATTTATCACTGTTCAATTTTAGAAAAAAAATTATTAATAAAGAATTTTCAGTTTAAAAAATATTTTGGCCTATCCTTGATGATTTTTAATTTCTATCTTTTTATTTGAAAAAATTATTAAAACCTTTAAATTCCCTATTACAATAGAATTTAATTACAAATATAGAAATACTATAATACTACAATACTTTTAAATAGAAAAAATATTAAAAAATAAGTAATTTATTACATTTCTACATTAAAGATAATTTTAATGGTTATGTGAGAATTGTCATTTGTTTAAATTTCTCGAAATGACAAAATTTGGATTTATCAGGTTTTGAAAACTTAGTCCTCAATTAATTAACTAATTTTCCTAATTTTCCTAATTTTTTAGTTATTTTTTTTCCTACTAAAAATCGGTTATTTTTAACTTACTCAGAAGCAAAACCGCCAAAAAAGAGTTATTGGAATTAATCGAAAGAATATAAAAAAATAAGTGCCCAAAGTATATACTCAGCTCTGACGCGTGTTTGTCGAGATTTCTATTTCTTTCTTTCGCTTTTTTTTAAACACTATAATATAAACTTGGAAGAAAGGAAATAAATAAAAGACAAAAATAGAGAGGAAATGAAGGGTTGCGTTTACAGCATTTAGAATATACACGCGAGCATAAGGGATATAAAGTATGTATGAATTAAGCTGCCACTAACGAACGACTTATATTTCGAGTGGTATAATAAGGGGCTCGCGTTTGACTATTATTTACTTAACCTCATGACCATAAACTAAAGTGTGAGTGTTATATACATGTGCCATGCCACTTTCTAATGGGCTCTCGTACGTGTGCCAGTATATACACGATTTTCAAGTACAATTGGCAGTTGCTCCTTCTTTTTTTTTCCTCTTTTTTTTGCGTGTGTATTTTTATAACGCAATGCATTGGCTTTTGCATTTATTTTTCATGCGTACAATAACATAATAAACGTACGCACTCATGGTCACGTGTCTCCTCTTGATTAATTCTCTCGTACATTTTATGTATATGGGTGATTCTCCATGAAACCGACAATTTGGTTATTGTTATTTTTATTATTTTTTTTCCAATAAAAATAAAAATCATAATGTAAATTTTAAGTATGATAGTCAAGAATGAAATATCCGTTACGGGCCGAACAAATTGTTTGTAATTTTTGTATTTTTTAAACAAAGTAACTGTTCACGCATCCATGTAGCATAATTAGTAGCCATAGTTTTGTTATGTTAACAAAATTCATAGTTGAACTGATAGAAATTGTTTTTTGTTTAATTCAGGATTTAAAAATCTACTTCAGGAAATTTATGCAGTAATTTATGGTAATTTATAGAAATTTATGGCAATTTATAGAAATTTATGGTAATTTATACAGTCATTTATAAAAATTGTGAGGTAATTCATAACATTACTACAAAACATAATTCAAGATTAGAAAGACTAATGCAGGAAATTTATAGTAATTTATAAATTTTTGAGGTACCTAAATAAATTTATTTGAGTAAATAAAAGAAAATTTTAAAAACTATTTTTTAAAATTTATGGAACTTTATGGGGTAATTTATGAAAATTTATGTTGTAATGTATGAAAATTTATGGAAATATATGTTGTAATTTTATAAATTATTTTAAATCATTTATCGTAATTTATTAACATAATTTAAATGAAAAATAAATTCTTGTCAACTTTCAGAAATTTGTACATTTTACATTTCAATTTTTCACCATTTTTGGTATTTTTTAAAATTAATTCTTCAATACTTAACAAATTTACTTTTTAAGAGTAGGGTACACTTATATTTTCAACTATATGAAGAAAATATTTTAAATATTAAAAAAAAATTATTTTTATACTAAATTTTTGAGAGGAATTCAATGGTCATAGAAAAATTGGTCAGGAAATATTTTGACCCTTTTTGAATTCTTATTTTTTCTAAAAATTAATATACTTTGAAATCTATACGTAATTTTATTAAAAATATGACAAAATTCATATTTTCAAAAGTTTTAGCATTTTTTCACAAAAAAAAAAAAAATTTTCCCGCACTTACATTTTACTGGTTTTTTTATTTTTTGAATAGATTTTTTATCCATAGATGATGAATTTTTTAAATTAACAAAACACCATTGTCGTTTTAATTATATAAAATACTACTTAAAAAAATAAATTTCAGAATTTCTCGACATATTATTTTTTTAAAAAAATTATATTTTATTCCTACAAACGTAAAATGAAAATTCATGACTCTAAGGGTTAAGAATTTAAAATGAATATAATTATTTGTATAATTATTTTAAAATATATAATAAAAAATTATTATTTCATAATGTTATAAATAAAAAAATAAATTATTATGAAATTTTATTGTACAAAAACTCATTTTTTTCTAATTTCAGAACATAAACTTCTTTAAAAAATATGTTTTAGTGATAAAATCAAAATTCGATAAAAATTCGAAAACAAACTTTAAAAAAAAATGTTTTAGAGACAAAAAGGAAATTCGATAAACCATTTTTTTTAAAGTTTATGTTCTGAAATTAGTTAGAAAAAAACAATTCAATTGTAATCTAAAATTTTAACTGAAATTCATTTTTATAAAATAAAAATCAATTTTTATTAAAAAATCCTACAAGAATTTAATTATTTAAATGCAAAAGTAAATAATTTATTGACTAATTGAATGATTCTTAAAATTCAATTCTCATAAAGATTTTTAGTAACAAATTTTTTAATACTTCAATTTTATTGTCTAATTTTATTAAAACTTGCATGAACAATTCAATTACAATTCAATTTTACAAATTTTCAATTATTCGGAAATTATGCAATTAAATTTTAAATGGAAAAATAAAAGCTTGAAATAATTTCAATAAAAATCCTATTAAACTTTTAAAAATCCTATTATAATACAATTTTACAAAATTTCAATTATTCGGAAATTCTGCAATTAAATTTTAAATTGAAAAATAAAAGCTTGAAATAATTTCAATAAAAATCCTATTAAACTTTTAAAAGGAATTAATTACACAGAATTGTTTGTGAAAAATATGAAAAATTAAGAATTTCAATGGATTTTAGTTTGAATCTTTTTCAAAATTTAGTTATTTCTAAAAATCCATCGTCATAATGCTTTTAATACTTAAGTATAATCGAAAATTTTAAGTGAAATTCATTTTTGAAACCATTTTTTTATTAGCAAATTCTACGAGAATTTTTTTTAAGTTTATGTTCTGAAATTAGTTAGAAAAAAATGAAGTTTCTTATAAAAAAATTTAATAATAATCATATTTTTTTAAAATTCTTAAACTAAAAACTATTTTTATTTTGAAAAAATGCTAAAACTATTGTGAATAATAATTTTTTCCTTCGGCAATTTTTTTATGGATACAAAAACAGATTTTCTACAAAATTACGTATGGCTTTCAAAATCTATGAATTTTCAGATAAAATAAAAATTCAAAAAGGGTCAGAGTATTTTCTAATTTTTTTCGTAACCATTGAATTTCTCTCAAAAAATTACTATAAAAATATTTTTTTACAATATTTAAAATATTTTCTTCATATAGTTGAAAAGGTAGGTGGTCACTTTTTCTAAACAATATTTTCTAATACATTTTGCATAAAAAAAGTGATTTCTAATGAAATCTAATTTCTGAAAAAAGTTTTTATAATGAGTTCTAATTTCTAAAAAAGGTTTTTCTAATGAGTTTTGATTTCTGAAAAAAGTTTTTCTAAAAAACTATGATTTCTAATATTTATTTTTCTAAAATTTGTAAAATTCCATAATTTTTGCCAAAAGTTAGAAAATTGGTGAAAGAAACTAAAATTAAAAAATATAAACTATTTCTTATATTTTGTTTTTTAATAATTATTCTGTTTACGTAATTAGTTACCTTTCGAAAAAGAAGAATAATTTCCATAAAATAAATATTTGTTAACGAAAATTCTGTCCTTAAAAAAAAAATAATTACCATCATTTTTATAATTATAATTTGTATAATTTCTAATAATTTTTTATTACAATTTTTCAACAAAATTTAAAGAATTAGAAATTTTTTGTAAACTTTATTTTTTAATTAAATACAATTTTAAAATAATTACCATCATTTTTATAATTATAATTTGTATAATTTCTAATAATTTTTTATTACAATTTTTCAACAAAATTTCAAGTATTCTTTTTTAAAGAATTAGAAATTTTTTGTAATCTTTATTTTTTAATTACGTACCTATTAATTGTTATTATAGAAATTAAATATTGTTAGGAAAAGAATTTTTTGAAATTTTAAATTTATTTAATTTTAATTTATTTATTTTTAATTTTTAATTTAATTTTCCTTTTTTAAAAAAAAATTTTTAGAAAATAATCTTTATTAGAAGAATGAAAATTAGAAAATCCCCTTCATTAGAAAACAGTTCTTTAGAAATTCACCTTAATTAGAAAAAAGTTTTTTAGAAATTCACTTTTATTAGAAAAAATATTTTTAGAAAATAAAAAATTAGAAAATCCGTTTTAGAAAAACTGTACCTCAATCAGTTGAAAATATAGGTGTACGCTCCCCTTAAATAAATTGAAACAATTTTGGTTTTCAAATTGAGAGAAAAAACGATTCGTTTTTGTCTCAATTCGCTATCCTTAAAAAAACTGTTTAAATTTATTCAAAAAGTAATTTTTTTGTCTCAATTTGCAATCCTTGGGAAAACTATATGAATACTGAGTAATAAAAGAACGAAAATCGATTTTTTTCTTTATTTCCACAAATTTTTCTCTCAAAACTTTTTCTTTATGTGAGAATTTATTTGGCATACAAACTTCTCTCTCTCCCATTTTATTTATATTTATTATCTATTATTTATCAGGAAGTTAGAATTTGGAAAACTTTTTTTTTTGAACCAAACTTAAAATATTTTATGATGAAATAATAAATGTACAAAGGGAATTATTCACTTCTTTTCTTCATAAATATACCCAGGAGGATTTTGGAATAAAATTCCCCGCCTATTTCGTATCCTATGCATAATGAATATAAGTTCTGTGATCCAAGTTTGACATTAGGATTTTGAAAAGTAGTATTGAAGAAACTCGCAAGCAGTTAAGAATTGCAAACTTTACCAAGTCATTTTCAAAATACAATGGAACTTGCGTCTCGTAAGTTTTCACGGGACAAGTATTATAATAAATGAAAAAGAAGGAAGAAAAAAGAGAATCAACGAAAAAAATATCTCACTTCGTACCAGCTCTCGCGAAAATTTACTCACTAAAGCCTCCATTCACGGAACTAACAATAAAGGTTGGAAGAATGAAAGGGGTATAAAGAGCGCGAACTCGAGGTAAAAGCAAATAATGGAAAACCTGCCAGACCCATAGTGAACGAGCGAGAGAGAGAGAGAGGGTCAATTGTAATCGTACTGTTTGGAACATTTAATAATTTGATTTATCCTCTAAATGAACTTTTTTTTCCCCCGCATTAATAGTTACAATTTTTGCAAAATTGAAAGAAGATTTTAGAGAAAATATTCTGCTTGTAGTATATTTTTGATCCTTAGGTGATTCTAGTTGATAAATATGTAAAATGGTGATTAATACATTTTCCACAATATTCCAATGGTGATTGTATATGGACAAAAAGACAAATACACCCAACCACAGTCTCGATCTTCAAGACACAGTACCTGCAGAGAGTATATAGAGTTGAATCACAAGACTTTTGTCGAGAAGTTTAGCAGTAATTGAATTTCTCGGGCCAGTGCCTTCGAAACCGCGGGGGATGCTTCTGCTTGGTGGTGGTCGGTGGCTTGGCTTTCGAATAGGGGGATGAGGTGGCAGAAGAGTAGTGAAGAAGGTGCGGTCTTGTATTGGTATCTGTATATAACAAGAGAGAAACTTGGACGATCCCCCATTATATACGAACCGTGCTTCACCGAAAGCACATTATACATTTCGCAGTATGGTAAAGTTCTTTATCAAAACCTTATATTCTTTTGTGGTTTTTGCGCAAATATTTTTCCTTCTTCTTTGTTGACAATACTGGAATCTGTATTTTTTTCGTTTTTCATTTTTTTTTTGATTCTCTATTTTCTTTTGTATCGGATACATCAATTAAATCGTTTATATTTGTAGCATCTGTAGTTGTACCATCTATAGTTGTACCATCTGTAGTTGTACCATCTGTAGTTGTACAATCTGTAGTTGTACCATCTATATTTGTAGCATCTGTAGTTGTACCATCTGTAGTTGTACCATCTATTGTTGTATAATCTATGGCTGTACCATTTACATCACCAACATCTGTAGCATCTTCATCTGTATCAGTATTCAGTATCTGTAATACTGGAATCTGTATTTTTTTCGTTTTCCTTTTTTTATTCTCTATTTTATTTTGTATCGGATACATCAATTAAATCGTTTATATTTGTAGCATCTGTAGTTGTACCATCTACAGTTGTACCATCTGTAGTTGTACCATCTACAGTTGTACCATCTGTAGTTCTACCATCTATAGTTGTACCACCATTTGGAAAAACAGATTAGGAAAATTGGATTAGAAATTTTAAATTTAGGAAAATGACTTTTACGGATTTCAAATTAGGACAATCGGTAGGGAATCATAGTTGTACCATCTGTAGTTGAACCATCTGTAGTTGTACCATCTGTAGTTGTACCATCTATTGTTGTACAATCTATTGTTGTACAATCTATAACTGTACCATTTATATCAACAACATCTGTAGCATCTTCATCTGTATGATTTAAACCTATCACAGTAAATTGTGAAGTATTAAAAAGTAATACAGATTAAATTAACACCAAAAAAAGATTAAAATAATTAATTTTGGTGTTATTCTTTACAATGAATAAAATTTTAGTCTAAATGGGGGTAAATTCGCTCACCATTATTATTCTGGCAAAATATATTATAATCTGCAAAAATAAAACTAAATATTCTTTAGAATCAATAAGGAAAAAAATTAAGAACAATGTCCATTTACATCAACAACATCTGTAGCATCTTCATCTGTATGATTTAAACCTATAAAAATAAATTGTGAATTGTAAATTGTAAATTGTGAAGTATTAAAAAGTGTTACAGATTAAATTAACACCAAAAAAAGATTAAAATAATCAATTTTTGTGTTATTCTTTACAATGAATGCAATTTTAGTTTATTAAATTTTTTTATAACTATAAAACATGAAGATATCGATAACTCCGAGTCTTCTTAATAGTTTATAATAAAGATGACCAAGTACCGTAAGAGAGGCTAATTTTGCTCACGTAAGGTAAATTCGCTCAACAAATATCTATTTTTAAAATCCGATTAACATACTTTAAAGACAGAAATATTTATGATCTACAATTGTTTTGGTTAATATAAATAGTAAACATTAGTTTCAAATTTACTCGCAGCAGATTCATTGATAACTTTCAATAAAAATTGTATTTAAACCACAAGTTAGTAATTTTCGTATTGAACAAGTAGTTTGAAAACGTAGCTAATAAAGCTTTACTTGAAAATTATTAAGTTGAATCCTTCTGAACGTTACATTTCCTGTATCGACAACATGATTTTCATAAAGCACAAAACTGAAAGAAATAAATAGATTCTGGAAAAAATCAAATTAAAAAAATAATTCAAATTTGTATAGTGTAAATTCGCTCAGGAAATAAGTCTATACAAAAAATATGTTTGGGCCTAGATATTATAAGTATGTTAATTATTTTAATTTATAATTCGATTTTTTTAATAAAAGTACTTTTATATCTGAAAATTAAACTATTTAAATGTTAAAACGGTTTAAAACTGTGAAACTTAACCTTATTTTTTATGGTCATGAGTACGTTTAATTGAATGATTGAATATAGTTACTTATTGACAAAACAATAATAAATATTTCTTCCAATAACTTTGGACATTGTTCTTAATTTTTTCCTTTATTGATTCTAAAGAATATTTAGTTTTATTTTTGCAGATTATAATATATTTTGCCAGAATAAAAATAGGGAGCGAATTTACCGTCATTTTAAAGTAAAGTCGCTCACAACAAAACGGCTTATAAATAGTTTTCTGTTACATATTTTAATTTCTTTATGCAGTAATAGGAAAGAGAAAGGATTAGAGACAATATATTTTCACTGTCAATATTTATTTTCATCGTTTCTCGAAGTTATTTAAAAAAGAATTGAAAAATTAAGCGAAATTAGTCTTTTTTACGGTAATAAAATCATTATTTTGTATTATAAGAATACTTCTTCAAAATTATTTTCATTATTTCAATTCAATTATTATTTTCAAAAATTTTTAACTACAATTTTACTTTATATCTATTATTTTTACTAATAATGAATTAATCAGTTTCACGAAATTTCAATAATTCTTAAATTCTCTAATTAAATGCATAATAGAAAATTAAATCAACAAATAATATTAAAAAAATTCATTTAAACTTTTTCAAAAATATTAATTTCAAAATCCAATTATTCCCAAAAAGTTCACTCTATGTTTCTTTTATATATTCAATTATAATCTAAAATTTTAACTGAAAGTCATTTTTATGAAATGAAAATCAATTTTCATTAAAAAATCCTACAAGAATTTAATTATTTAAATGCAAAAGTAAATAATTTATTAACTAATTGAATGATTTTTAAAATTCAATTCTCATAAACAATTTTAGTAACAAATTTTTTAATAATTCAATTCTTTTGTCGAATTTTATTAAAGCTTGCGTCAACATAATTACTTTTTTCAAAGAAATTCAATTATAATTGTATGAAAAATAAATGAAACGCTATGATGAGTTTTATATGAATTTTAAGATTTATTCATTCACAATTTAATTTTACAAAATTTTAATTATTCGGAAATTCTGCAATTAAATGTATATTGAAAAATTAAAACTTGAAATAATTTCAATAAAAATCCTATTAAACTTTTAAAAAGAATTAATTCTACAGAATTTTTTGTCAAAATATATGAAAAATTAAAAATTTTAATGGATTTTGGTTTGGAACTTTTTCAACATTTAAAAATTTCTAAAACTGCACGTTATAATGATTTTAATACTTAAGTATAATCTATAAAACTAGCGTCGTTTTAACTGAAATTCATTTTTAAAACCATTTTTATTAGTAAATTCTACGAGAATTCAATTATTTAAATACAATAATAAATAATTTATTAATTTCATGTTTGTTGAAATTAAATTCTCATAAAAAATGTTATCAACCAATTTTTTAAATCATTAAATTCTTTGGACGAATTTTAATAAGTTGGTAACTAACTTATTGTTCTCCTTGGAGAAGCTAAATTCGTTGAATTTTTACAAATCCTTGTCTTTGAGGTTTTATTTAAAATAAAATTTCATTCATAGTTAAAAAGAACACCAAAATAGATTATTTGAATCCTTTTTGGTGTTAATTTAATCCTTGAGGGATTAAACTATGATTAAACAGATTATCTGCAGCATCTAAATTTCTAACATCTAGATTTGTAACATGTAGATTTGTAGCATTTAAATCTATAAATGTAGATACAACAGATGTAGATGATGCGGATGATAAAGATGTAGATGATGGAGATGATAAAGATCTAGATGATGTAAATGATAAAGATCTAGATGATGCAAATGATAAAGATGTAGATGATGCAAATGATAAAGATGTAGATGATACAGATGTGAATGATGCTAATGTTGCAGATGATACAGATGTGAATGATGCTAATGTTGCAGATGATACAGATGCGAATGATGCTAATGTTGCAGATGATACAGATGTGAATGATGCTAATGTTGCAGATGATACAGATGTGAATGATGCTAATGTTGCAGATGATACAGATGTGAATGATACAAACATAAATGATTCAGGTAGAGATGCTACGAACGTAAATAATACAGATATAGGTGATGTAAATTTTCTAAATGATACAGATATAAATGATCAAAATGTTGTAACCACATCTGCAGCATCTATGTCTGTATTATCTGCAACATGTACAATGTTTCTGCCTGTATCATTTAGAGTTTTATCTATTACACCATTTATATCTGTATCAGCAACAACTACGTCTGTATTATTTACATTTACATCATGTACAACTACAACATCTACAACTGTAGCATTTATATCTGTAACATCTAAAACATTTACATTTGTATCATCTAAAACATTAACATTTGTATCATCTACAACATTTATTTCTGTATCATCTACAACATTTACATCTGTATCATCTACAACATTTATTTCTGTATCATCTACAACATTTATATCTGTATCATGTACAACATTTATATCTGTATCATCTACAATACTTACATCTGTATCATCTACAACATTTATATCTGTATCATCTACAACATTTACATCTGTATCATCTACAACATTTATTTCTGTATCATCTACAACATTTATATCTGTATCATGTACAACATTTATATCTGTATCATCTACAACATTTACATATGTATCATCTTCAACATTTATATCTGTATCATCTACAATACTTACATCTGTATCATCTACAACATTTATATCTGTATCATCTACAACATTTACATCTGTATCATCTACAACATTTACATCATCTATGTCTGTATAATTTGCAATATTTATATCATCTATATCTGTAACATCTACATCTTTTCTATCAACCATTTCTGTATTATTACCTTTTTTGCTTCCGCAACTGAATTTTTTTTGTATCTGTACTATCTGCACCACCTTCAGTATTAGAATTGTTGATATTAGCGTCAAAAAACAAGAATTCTGAACCAAAGTAAAAAAAAAATCGAAATTACAAATGTTCTACATATCGATAAGTGAAACTAATTACAAAAAAGATCATTAACTGGAATTACAGGTACAACTCCGTAATTCGAAATCACAAGTAGGTGGGTTGTTCTCTACCGATAATGATATTAACCATCACGCAATCCGCGAGTCGATAGTCGTATAATGAACACACTACATTATCGAGAATTTATATTACTCGAGAATTTCTGCTTCGTGTTTTAAGAGAGAAGATCGACATTATTTGCAAAGAGTCAGCTTCAAAATGTGAGCATAGAAGATGCGATGAGGAGAATATTGTTTGCATAGGTGTACACACGCGTTGAGCCAACCAATGTCTCTTTGAGTGTGTTTATACAAAAACTTTTGCCGCACAAATGACCTTCTCCCTCGCTCTGTCTTTCTCTCATTATGAATATATAGACACATACAGCCAATGACCATTCAAGAGAGACAAAAAACTATATGCACAAATTGAATTTTTAATTTACTAAATAAATTACAGATTATTGGTAAAGTTTAACTTTCGCAGAAGATCTCACCGACTACTTTCTACGTGTACTAAAATATAAATTTTAATCTCTATTCGTATAATATTTCGTATGGGAATTAAATTTGAAAAGTTATTCTAAAAAATCAAAAAAGAAAGGTCGAGGGAAACAGTAAAAGGCAAAGAGAAAAAAGAATGGAACAACCATATAAGATTATGATTACAAATATCGAAAATTGCAAGAAAAGGGAACTCTCCCGCGCTCCTTTTTTTGTGTGTGGCGGTGAAAAAAGAAATATGAGGGTGAGATACAGAAAAAATAATAAAGTCACGATCTCTGGGATGAGGGACTAAACGTCCCGTTTATGAGGCATAAACGCCAAAACAAAAGCCGCTTGGGCGAGAAACAATTAAAAACGTTTCGCTCGATCGCTCCAAATCACCATTTCAACCCTTAACCGAAGCAAGTCTCTTTCTCTCTTTGCCGCGTTTAGTTTTCACATCGTCATCGACTCTTTTTTTTTGCCCCCTTTCTCCTGCGCACATGAAGCAACAAAAAAAAGCCCCCCACCCGAGAGAGAGAGAGAGAGAGAAAGGGTTTTCAAACAAAAGGGAATCGCGACGATTTAATGACTGATCGCTGTCGCACGATTGACGATATATAAGTTCGCACTTGTATAATATACCTACCGCAATTGCTGTTACCGGCGCGGAAGCAACGTTAAATTTTTTTTTTTCCCTTCCCATTTCTAAGTGATCATATACACTGAACCAAGAATCCGTATACTATTTACCGAGCGTATCGATACGTAATAATGAGAATCTTTTGTCTCACCTGGTATAGAGGATTTTTTTTTCCTTCACCATCCGAATCATGTGTGTAGTGTAGCATACACTTCCCTCTCCCTTCTTTCTTTCTTTGTGTGTTTTTTTATTTTCAAACTTCATTAAATTCTCTACTTTTTCTTTTTGGCACAAAAATACCGTTTTAATTAACGATTCTTATTTTTACGTAAATTGAAAATTCTTTAAATTCTTCATTACCCTTTGGGTAAAGCTGTGTTTGCTATACGAAAAAAGGTTCTGAAGACATTTTTAGAATGTTTCATATGCCTGGGAAATAATGTTCCATAATATTTTAAGAACATGAAGGTTCAAATAATGTTCCCAAACATTTTAGGAAGATGAATGTTTAAATAATGTTTCAAACCATTTTAAGAAGATGAATGTTCAAATAATGTTTCAAACCATTTTAAGAAGATGAATGCTCAAATAATGTTCCAAACCATTTTAAGAAGATGAATGCTCAAATAATGTTCCAAAACATTTTAAGAACATGAATCTTCAAATAATGTTCTAGACTAAAGCAGTATTTGCCGGAAATGAAACATTTTGGTAATTGTTGTTTCAGAACATTTTTGAAACGAATGTGTACTGTAAAAAATTTTTGGGATACTTTTACCAAAAATGTTTTTGGATATAATTTACACCAAGAATTTCAGGGTAAAAATACACAAAATTTTTGGTAGTCTTACCCAAAAAAAAACTTCTTGAAAAAATTCCTATTAAGTTTTAGGTAAAAATGAACAAGAACTTTAGTGATTTTGCCCAAATATTTTGGAAGATAAATACCCAAAAGTTTTGGATAAAAATACTAACATTTTGGTATCCTTTATGAAAGTTTTGAAAAAAAATACCCAATAAATTTTAGGTAAAATTACAAAAGTTTTTTTTTATTTGCCCAAATTTATGTGTTCAGGAATACCCATGAAATTTTAGAAAATAATATAAACAAGATTCGCGATAGTTTTATATGTAAATATTTTAAGAAAATACTTAAGTGATGAAGTGGAATTATTTATTTTTCATCCGCGATTTAAAAATATTGAAATTAATACAATTTTAAAGAATTGTAGAATTGTAGAATCAAAAATTTCTAAGAAATTATGGAAAACATCCAAATATTTTCATCATTTCTTTTATTTTGAAAATTTCACAAACTTTCCGTCTAAATGAAACTATAAAAAAACGGTAAAAAATTCACTTTTTAAGTACAAAATTAATTACTAATGTTCATATTTTAAAAATTTTAATAAAATTTCACGAAAGAATTGAATCATTTTCTAAAATTTTAATAAATCCTTCTAAATAATTTAATTATTTTTTTAAGTAGTAAAATCTTTTCCAAAATTCAATTATTTTTAAAACAATTTTAATAGAATTTCTCGGAAGAGATCAATTTTTAGACATATTTTTGACACACTTCGAAAAAATTCTAAAATTTTTTTAAATTCTTCGAAATAATTAAATTATTCTTATAAATATAGTAAAATTCTTTGCAAGAATTCAATTAATTTTTTAAATAGTAAAATTCTTTGCAGAAATTCAATTCTTTTTAAAATAATGTTGATTAAATTCCTCGGATGAATTTAAATATTTTTAAACATTTTCATGAATTTTATTTATTTCCTAAAATTTTAATAAATTCTTCGAAACAATTCAATTCTTTGTATAAATGCTACAATTCTGTAAAGGAATTAAATTATTTTTAAACCAATTTAAATACAATCATAGGAAAGAATTGAATTATTTTCAAAAATTTCCATAAAATTCTATTTCAACAAAAATTTTTAATTCTTTGAAAGTAATTCAATTATTGTCAAAATATTTGTAAAAAAGAAAAAAAATTTTGATTTCTTTCAATTATTTCTATAAAATTCTTTGCAATAATTCATTTATTTTTATAAATAGTGCAATTCTTTGAAGGAATTAAATTTTTTTTAATCCAATTTAAATAAAACTACACGAAAGAATTTAATTATTTTCAAAAAATTCCATAAAATTCTATTTCAATAAAAATTTTAAATTCTAAAAATAATTCTACCATTGTCATAATATTTATAAAAAAGAAAAAATTTTTTGATTATTTTCAATTATTTCTATAAAATTCTTCATACCAATTAAATTATTACTCAAAATTTTAATAAATTCTTCGAAACATTCCAATTATTTTTATAAATTATTTTTATAATAATATTTTTAATAATATTATTTGCAATAATTCATTTACTTTTATAAATAGTGCAATTCTTTGAAGGAATTAAATTATTTTTAATCCAATTTAAATAAAATTACACGAAAGAATTTAATTATTTTCAAAAATTTCCATAAAGTTCTATTTCAATAAAAATTTTAAATTCTTTAAAAATAATTCTATATATTGTTGTCAAAACATTTATAAAAAAGAAATAATTCATTACTTTTAATTATTTCTAAAAAATTCTTCACACCAATTTAATTATTTCTCAAAAATTTATAAAATTCTTCGAAATATTTTAATTATTTTTATAAATAGTAAAATTCTTTGCAATACTTCATTTATGTTTATAAATAGTAAAATCCTTTGCAGATATTTAATTATTTTCAAACAAATTTTATTAGAATTTCTCGAAAGAATTTTAATCTTCAAATATTAACACAAAATTAATTTATTTTCTAAAATTTTAATAAAATTTTTAAAAGCAATCAATTATTTTTATAAATAGTATCAAAATTCTTCGCAAGAATTCAATTATTTTTAATACAATTTTAGTAAAATTCTTCTTCATAAAATCCATTTGCTTTGAAAATTTTCATTTCAAATTTTTAAGAAAAATTCCATTAGTTTAAAAAAAAATTCAAAGAAATTCATTAAAAGAATTTAATTAGGATTTTTTAAAATTTTGAATAAAATTCTTAACGAAAATTTAATAACATTTTTAGAAGGAATTCTAGGATTATGAAATTTTTCGATAAATTTCTTTGCAATAATTCGATGATTTTTTCGATCGTTTTTTTACATTAATAATTTTTAAATTGAAAATATTTTAAAAGAAAAATTATTCAAAAATTTATGAAACAAAAAAAGCAAACAACAACTAACTTCAAACTGCAGTTTGAAAAAACGATTTAACCGAGAAAACGATTTATTTGATTCAAACATATTTTGTTTTAATCAAACGTAAAATTTCATTGCTTTACAGTCAAACATATTTGAGTTTAACTGAAAAATATTTTTTTGATCGTTTAAAAAAATAATATATTTAATTTAAACATAAGTTGTGGTCGATTTTAAATTATTTATAATTAACTTTGAAGTTTGAATTAGAAATAAAATTTTTTAACACATTTTTTGTTTGAATCGAAACAGAAAATATGTTTGAATTAAATATAATTGAGGAGCAAGTTTTCAAAATCTGATAAATCCAAATTTTGTCATTTCGAGAAATTTAAACAAATGACAATTCTCATATAACCATTAAAATTAATTTTAATGTAGAAATAATGTAATAAATTGTTTATTTTTAAGTATTTTTCTATTTAAAAAGCTTTGTTTGTAATTAAAATTTATTGTAAAAAAGGAATTTCAAGGTTTTGGCAATTTTATGTAATAAAAAATTAAAATAAAAAATTATCAGGGTTAGGCAAAAATATATTTTAAATTGAAAATTCTTTGATAACAAATTTTTTTTCTTAAATTGAACAGCGATCAATCGATTTCTAAGGATTTTAAAATTCTAAATATGAGTTTATCTCAATTTCTTTGAAAAATGGATTTATCAACTTTTGAAAAATTGCTCCTCAATTATTCAAACAAAAATTATTTTTGAATCAAAGCAGTAAATATTTTCTATATATTGGGATTAAGATTATAAACTAATTTCAATCAAACAAAATTGCTTAAAATTATTTTTGTTTAAATTAAATATAATGTTTTCTCAGTGTCAGAACAGATATCACGAACTTTATTAATATAGATATTTCACAATTTTTGTAGAATTACCAAATGTTACCATACCCAAAATAATAAAAGAAATTACCAAAGATATATTAGGAAAATTTAGCAATATTTTTTGGTTCACGGTAAATCGTTAGGTATTAAAATAACACCAAAAAGGATTAAAATCAGGGACCATCTCCAAAGTTTACTTTCGTTTCAGTTTCTGAATCGACACGAAACTAAATTAACAATCTGAATTTAGTTTCGTGTCAACACGAAACTAAATTCAAATCCTTAATTTAGTTTCGTGTCAATACGAAACTAAAATAATATATGAAATATTTCGTATCAACTAAAATTTCATAAATTTTTATACACAACAACAATCTGACTAAATTCGGTGCAAATTCGACGGTCTTCTACAGGGAATTTTACCTACACTCGGAAATTCCGATGGGATCGGAATTCCGTCAAAAATTGGAATTTTGATTGGAATTCCTAAAAGAATTCTGTTGGAATTTTGATTGGAATACCAAAAAGGATTCTGTCGGAATTTCATATCGAAATTTCGATTAGAATTCCTGTAAGAATTCAGTCAGAATTCCGATCTGAATTCTGAAAATTTCGATGGGATCAGAATTCGTCAGAAATCGAAATTTTTATAGGAATTCCTAAAAGAATTCTGTCGGAATTCCGATTTGAATTTTTATTAGAATTCCTATAAGAATTCTGTCAGAATTCTAATGGAATCTGAATTCCTTCATAAATAGGAATTTCGATTTGAATTCCTATAAGAATTCTGTCAGAATACCGATCTGGATTCTGAAAATTCCGATGGAATCGGAATTCCATCCGTAATCGGAATTTTCATTGGAATTCCTAAAAGAATTCCGATCTGAATTTTGATTGGAATTCCTATAAGAATTCTGTCAGAATTCCGATCTGGATTCTGAAAATTGTAATGGTATCTGAATTCCTTCAGAAATAGGAATTTCGATTTGAATTCCTATAAGAATTCTGTCAGAATTCCGATCTAGATTCTGAAAATTCCAATGGAATCGGAATACCTAAAAAAATAGATTGGATTTCCTAAAAGAATTCCGATCTGAATTTTAATTGGAATTCCTATAAGAATTCTGTTAGAATTCTGATCTGGATTCTGAATATCCCAATGGGATCTAAATTTTAAAATGAATTCCGATTGGAATTTTGATTAAAATTCCTAAAAGAATTCGATCGGAATTTTGATTGGAATTCCTAAAAGAATTCGATCGGAACTTTAATTGGAATTCCTATAAGAATTCTGGCATAATTCCGATCTGGATTCTGGAAACTCTGATGGGAACGGAATTCCATCAGAAATGAGAATTTTGGTTGGAATTCTTAAAAGAATTCTGTCGTAAGTTTGACCATTTACGTTAGTTACTATAGTTACGTAATTTACTCTGGTTACGTAACTTACATTAATTATTTACGTTGCTCTAGTTATGTGAGTCAGAAGAAACAATTTTTTTGTGATTGACACTAAATTATTATATTTTTTAATATTTTGTTTTGAGTTGACACGAAACTAAATCTAATTTGTTAATTTAGTTTCGGGACGACACGAAACTAAACTCAGCTTGTTAATTTAGTTTCGTGTCGACTCAAACACTAAAACGAAAGTAATTTTCTATTTAGTTTCGTTTTAGCAGCGGTCCCTGATTAAAATAATCCAATTTAGTGTTATTTTAATCCATTTTGGTGTTATTTTAATACCTAACGATTTACCGTGTTTGCTTTTCTGACCAGAAGGTAATTAATATTGTAAAATTAGAAAAAAAAGAAACAAGTGCCCTTAACTTTTTTCTAACTACGTACGTGAATAAAAGAAGTGAATATATAGTGACCCCCGAATAATAATAATTTTCCACGCTAACTTCAAGAACATAAAACATGAAAACTTAGAGACTTCTTGAAAGAAAAGAAAATAATCTCCCAAATAAATATCTTTCGAAGATTAAAAAAGAAGTGCTTTTAAGAGAGAGAGAGAGAGAGAGTGCGAGAAAGAAGGGAGGGGGGTATGTATAGAAAGACAAACGGTTATAATTTTACGATGATGGGAACAATAGGCGATAATAATTCATGGCTCTCTGGCTTCCATAACTCTCGGGATTGTGAGGACATATAACCAAGCACCCATAACCCGTAACCCACAGTCATGGTTATTGGCGCAGACAGTGCGGGTGAGAACTGTAACGCCTCGTATCTCAGTAATTTATCGTCGAACTCCGCTCTTTATGTTCCTTCAGCCCTTTTCCTACTCGAATACGATTATATATATACACACTCGAATATTCACCCGACGAACTTGAAGAAAAGCACATTTTCCAGATACTACGCTGATTCACAAAATTAATCGCAAAAAAAAGGAGAAGAAGAAGAAGCAGAAGATGGAACCCCTTGAAAAAGTTCCTGTAGTGGACAGTTCTTTCGAGAGGAAATACATATGGTCCAAAGTTAAATATATTCTACGAGTCGAGTACTCGATGTCTCTCGAAAAGAAATTGACGAATATTTCCATATAGCTCGCAATTCTTGATTTGAATACAAGAAACACTATTTTTCACTATATAGGAGTTTTTCATTTTGATTCGGGATTCTTTATTTTAACTCTGGTTCTTAATTTTGACTCTGGCCTTTTAAATTTGATTCTGAATTCTTAATTTCCATTTTGAGTTTTTAATTTCAACTCTACGATGTTTTTGACTACTATGTAGTTAGTAAAAGTGCAACTGTTAACTAGTGACTCTTTTAACTATTGGATTTTATTTTGGGTT
This sequence comes from Leptopilina drosophilae, assembly GCA_032873175.1. Classification (NCBI taxonomy): domain Eukaryota; kingdom Metazoa; phylum Arthropoda; class Insecta; order Hymenoptera; family Figitidae; genus Leptopilina; species Leptopilina drosophilae. The sequence goes on from CM065479.1 coordinate 55,229,444, forward strand.
CTTAATTTTCATTCTGCTTTCTTTTGAATTAGTGACTGTTTAATAATCCCAAAGTTTTGAACGTTCAAATGAACGAAATATTTTTTATAGAAAAAAATTTAAAAAAATTACTAATGATAAAAAAATTTAAAAACTAAAATTTTACATTTACAAACTCAGTAATTAATTTTTTTTATCAGTGACACAAAATAATTGCAATAAAAATTTAATTTTGAGAAGAAATAAATTTCGTTCATTTGAACGTTCAGAACTTTAGGGTCTTTTACTGTTTATTCAGGGTTGCCACAAATATTTAATTTTATTTTTCCCTGACTATTCCCTGATTTCAAGACAAAATTCTCACTTTTTCCCTGACCATGAAAAATATTCTGATTCACTCTAAAAATTATTTTAGATACTCAAAAAAATGTTCTATTAAATTTATTTACAAATTTCATAAATTGTAAAATTATTCAAAAATATGAAGAACTAAATTTTTAAATAAGTATTTAATTATTACTTCTGCGCAGAAATTAAAATTCTTCAGAACATTCAAATTCAAACCTTATTTTGAAACTTAACAATTTTTAAGAATATTATTACAAAACATAACGAAAGTTTCTTCGTGTTTTGTTATAATTTAAATAACAATGAAATTTTTCAACAAAAATTTAATTATTTACAAAAATCCTAATAAAATTCTTGGCAAGAATTCAATTATTTTTAAAAGTTGTAAATTTTCTGAAAAAAATCAATTATTTGAAAAAATTGTAACAAAATTCGTTGCAATAATTCAAATATTTTTATAAACAATAAATCGATTATTCGGTAATTTCATTTTTTAATCAATTTTTAGTAGAAAATTCTGGAAAAATTCAATTATTTAAATTGAAAAATAAATAATTTACTGAATAATTGAATGTTTGTTTAAATTGAATTCTCATAAAGAATTTTATCAACAAATTTTTAAATAATTGAATTCTTTTGACAAATTTTAATAAAATTTTTAAGAATAATTACATTTTACGAGAAATTTGAATTTTTTCTAATTTTCCAAAATTAATTAAAATCTTGCTATGAGTTTTATCATTCATAAAAATATTTTTAAAAAATTTCCAAAAATGTTATTAAAATTTTTCTAAAATAATTGAATTTCAGTGAAGAATTTTACTATTTCTAAAAATAATTTAATTCTTGAAAAGAACTTTGTTAAATTTTTTTCAATAACTGAACAAAATAATAAAAAAAAAATAAAAAAATAAAAATAAAATAAATAAAAATAATAAAAATAAAAAATAAAATAAAAAAAAAATAATAAAATTAATAATAATAATGAATAAAATTCTTTTTAAATAATTGATATTTTTCGAAACATTATTTGAAATTTTTAATATCAAATAATAATTGAATTCCTGTGAAAATTTTATTAGTTTATGAAAGTAATTGGTTTATTTAGATGAAATTCATAAAAAATTTTGTAAATTATTGAATTCCTGTGAAACTTTTCCAAGAATTTTATTAAAGTTTTTAAAAATAATTGAATTTCGAAGAAGAATTGTATTATTTATAAAGATTATTGAAATTTTGATGAGAATTTTAAAAAAAAATTTTGAACATAATAGAATTTTGGAGAAGAATTTTTTTATTTTTAAAGATATAATTGAAAGGACTAGAATTTTTTAAAATTTTTGAATATAATTGAATTTCTACAAAAAATGTTATTACTTTTGAAAATAATTGAATTTAAGTAATTATTTGTAACTTTTCTAAAATTAAATTTTTTTAGTATTTTTAATTAAAATTCTTTTATCAATCTAGTATTTATGAAAATTGTAAAAATTATTCATTACGTAATTTATTAGTCATAATTTTATGATAGTTCTTTAAAAATTAAGTTATTAAAAGAAATTGCGTCAGAATTCGTGAAATTTTAATGGAAAACCAAAAAGTACTTTTTTTAAATAAAAATGATGAAATACATTTCTATTTAGACTTAAGAATGTGTCCACTAAAGAACAGAAAAAAAATGATTTTTTATAAAAGTTATTGCAAAATTAATTTTTTTGCAACTTTTTAAACAAAATGTTATTTATCCTAAATGAATGAACCGATTTAAATGAACCAAGCGGGAATATAAAGAGAATGAAAAATACTTTCGTTCAGAATTAGAAAATTTTTAAAAAGTTTATTTTTTAATAATTATTTAATAAATTTTTGATAAACAATTAATGTTTTTTAATGTTCTGCGCCATTTAAAGATTTAAAAAAAATATCTACATGCACTTAAAGTTAAAACTATAAGAAATTAAAATCTATTGAAAAAATTTATGAGCGACCATTATTTTAAAAGTTATAATGGAAATTATATCGAACGAAGATGCGATTTTGATGATTTTCAGAATTAAAACATTATTTTTATCGACGAAATGAACAAAATTGTCGAATTAACATTTTTATTTAGTTATATAACTATAAAAATTATCATAAACTAAGTTCAGTGTTGATGCACTACACCGCGCCAATATAATTTCCATTATAACTTTTAAAATAATTGTCGCTCATAAATTTTCTCAACGGATTTTAATTTCTTATAGTTTTAAGTGTATGTAGATATTTTTAAAAATTTTTAAAAGGCGTAGAAAATTAAAAACAATTAATTGTTTATAAAAACTGTATTAAATAATTATTAAAATATAAACTTTTTAAAAATTTTCTAATTCTGAACGAAAGTATTTTTCATTCCCTTTATATTCCGGCTTGGTTCATTCATTTCTTAAATCGGTTCATTCATTTAGGAGAAATATGGCTTTGTTTAAAAAGTTGCAAAAAAATTAATTTTGCAATAACTTTTATAAAAAATAATAATTTTTTCTGTTTTTTAGTGGACACATTCCTAAGACCAAATAGAAATGTTTTTTCATCATTTTGATAAAAAAAAATGTTTTTTGTTTTCTGTGAAAATTTTACGAATTCTGACCCAATTATTGTCTGAAATAGAAAAAATTCAAGGTTTTGTATTAAAATTCGTGGTTATTTTTATAATTCACGAGGCAAACAAAAAACATCAAAACTTAAAGTTTTCTCATGAATTTTTGAAATTTGATTTTTTCCAGTACTTTTACTAAAAATACCTGACTTTTTTCTGACTTTCCTGACCAATTTGACTCTCCCTGACTTTTCCCTGAATTCCCTGACTTGTGGCAACTCTATCGTTAGCCTTTATTAGTAAGTCTAGTTCACAGTCAGCCTAATTAGCACTTAGGGTTCGAAATCAGCAATGAATTAATATTTCCAAATACCCAAAGTGCAACATGAATAGGAAAACCCCATTGCGGTAGGAAAAGAAATTCTCCAAAACCACACATTTCAACGAACAGGATAATAGAAATGTAAAAGCGGCAATTATTGACTTTAATTCGACCAAAGAGTTGAATACCCCACGCAAACACACACAAGAAGATTTAGCACATATAAATCTAATACAAGAAGATTTAGCACATACAAATCTAATACAAGAAGATTTAGCACACATACAGATCTAATACAAATATAGATCTAGCACACATAGATCTAACTCACATGTACAAAGATTTAACATAGATATATAATACAGCCATATAGATAACTATATAAGTGAAGGACAACAAGACACACAGGTAGTGTGTAACAGGAGTTAGAAGCATATATACGTTAGAATAAGCGGCTAAGCCTAATTTATAGCGATGTTTCGTGTCCTCCACAGTTGCCCTGCAGGCTGTGTCCTATTGCTCCTATTCTCTATTATGCAGCAACCAACGTAGGCCGGAAGCTCAATATCTATATGGCATTCTAAATTATTCGGCATTGTCCTCGGTTGATTCCATTGTCCGCGTCTGTCTCCACCGTGCTGGAGAGATACGCCACGCCACTGGTTAGGGCGTATACCTACAGCGACACTGCTATATACGAAATATAATACATATGTACGCATGTGTGCATCATACCACATTTACCTATGTACTTACGTACATCCAAAGCACATTTATGATCAGCAGATATGGCATATAGAAATAGCCATATAATTATGGCTATTTCTCGCGTTGGTCATTCAATTATTGTCGTATGTGTATTGGCATATATTTCATTTGTTTTGCTGAAGTGATTGGACCGTACCGATAATAACTTCTCTTTCTCAAAGCAGTTGTTCTTTAAATGTAACGTTTTGAGTCGGAGAGTTTTTTAGCTGGAGTTTTTAATTGTTCCTGAAATTGTTTCTCTTATTGCGTTCCACACAAGGTTAGCTAATATTTGTTCTTCTGTAATTGCATCGGATATTTTTCCCTGTGACACTATTTTTGATTTGTTTCCATTGTTAGGATTAGGTTATCATCTGTATTTGAATTATTTACAACTGTTGTATTTGCTTCTGCATCATTTATATCTGTTTCATCTGCTGGTAGCATTAACATCATCTATTTCTGAAGCACCAACATTTGTATTAATTACATCTGTATTGCATCTGTATCTGTATTACATGTATGCATCTGTATTACATCTGTGTTATTTACATGTATATTATTTATAATAATCAACTGTATGTATAATCAACTGTATCAACTGTATTTGTAAAATGTACTTATTTTGTATGGACATATGTACCAACTTGATCTGTATTAACATCATCTGAATTAATTGGACCTGTAACATCTACATCTGTATCAACATCATCTGGATTAATTGTATCTGTATCAATTATGTCTGTTACATCTGCATCCACAACATTTATATTTGTACCAACTGCATTTGTATCATCTACGTCTGTATCAACTCAATTCGTTTTATTTGCCCTTCAGAATCCAAAAGCTTGCAACAATAATTACAACATTCACTATGCATATACTATATGATGTTATACTATATACTAAATGATATACTATATACTAAATGATGTTAATGATGCAGATGGTAAAATAAAGACGATGAGGATGCTACATATCTAGAAATCTGTATAGATACAACAAATGTAGACGATACAGTTGTGAATGATGCTAATGTTGCAGATGTAGTTATTAATACAAACATAAATGATTCAGGTGCAGATGCTGCAATCGTAAATGATACAAATAAAGATTATGTAAATGTTGTAAATGATTCAGACCTAGATGCTAAAAATGTTGTAAATGATTCAGACCTAGATGCTAAAAATGTTGTAAATGATTCAGACCTAGATGCTAAAAATGTTGTAAATGATTCAGACCTAGATGCTAAAAATGTTGTAAATGATTCAGACCTAGATGCTAAAAATTTTGTAAGTGATACAGATATAGATGACGTAAATGTTGTAAATGATACAGATAAAGTTGTTGCAGATGTGGACATCACAGTTGTAGATGATATATAGATGGAAATAATACATTGTTGATGCTAATACAGATTTAAATGATGCAGTAGATCTGTAGATGCAAATCTAAATGATACAGATAGAAACAATGAACATGTTGCAGATAGTACAGATACAGATGCTACAGATGTGAATACAACAGTCATAGAAGTAGCAGATATAAAACAATCCGACGATGCAGTGGTCGCAAATGATGTAGATGTATAGCGTTACTCTGTAATTTTTCATCAAATACAAAAATAGAAGTGTATAGAACAAGAATAGAACTAATATCATACACTGCAAGAAGTTATATTACTTGTCAGAGCGAAAGAATGCAATATAAAGTTTTGTAACGTGTATAGACATTATAATGGTATCACTTAGTAAGAATGCCTTGGAATGATGATCCATAATGGAACAGTGACAGGGAGAGACGATATATATCCTTTTTTTTTGCTTTACGAGATGATAGTTTTCCCTCGTAGAGCGAAGGTTTTAACCGACGGTTTATTAAAGTGTCGCCGCCGTCGCCAGGGTATTGTCTCTCTTTCCATTTCTCTCTCTCTCTCTCTCCATATTTTACTCCAAAAGGGGGATGATGGTGGTGGTTGTCCACTCACGCTATTTGTGCGCACGCACGTACGCTTCCACCCCTTTCCGGGGGTGGTAACCCGAAGAATTGACAGCTACATTCCAAGCGCGTTTCTCTGACACTTATCTTTCAAGCACGTATACATTCGTTTTATTGCCGTAAAAGTCATACAGACATCAATTGTCTCCTTTTTCGATTCTTTCGACAGAAATATTCTTTATTAAATTTCTCCACATTTAGCGAATGGTATATTTTTGAAGAATCAATATACATTCATGATTCAATATTCGAATGTTTTCGATGTTTATGCGAATTCAAATGAAGAAGAATTTTAGAGTTGTAGGGTTTTAGGATTTTAGAGTTTACTACTTCCGAGTGTTAATTTTCCTTCTGGATTAGAAAAGAAAAAATTACTTGTTACTGACTTTTGGATTTATTGCAAGAAAAAAAGAGAGAAAAGAGTTAGCAATGAAAGACCAAAAATCGAAAGTAACGATAATGGAAGGGTTATAAAAGATTGAAGATCGAAAAAGAAAATTGGAGAAAAATGGTATGGAAAAGTGGCAAAGGGCCAAGTTGGTGACACGGGAGTTAATTGAGAAAAGAATTTCCTTTGGCGTGAGCCAACAGTGATCGGTTTCTGTTTTTTTATCATCATCCCTAGCGACACAATGTCGAACAAAAAGTAGTATTCGCAGTATCGTCGAACTGGAATATGAGACTCAATCTTCCCTTTAGGATTTTTTTTCTCCTATATAGTTTGCTAAGGTTTCGCTTCGCAGCTCGTATTTTTTCCAAAGCAGTACTTCTTGAATTTCGAAGAGGGGTGCCTACAACTTATTGTAATACACTTCCAAACAGCATCCCTCTTTTCCTCTCGAAGGGTCGCAAAACACAAACAAAGAGGACGTGTATCTCTTATACCTGCCTTCTACACGTTTTCTATTACCCGCCCGAACAGCCAAGAATCCACTTAATAAAAACTTCACCCAAAAAAAAGGCCGTCGCGTTTTTATATTAATACACCAGAAAGAGAGGAAGAGAGAGAGAGAGAGAGAGAGAGAGATAAAAAGGAGGTTTCAGTTAATGACTTTATTCACCAAACAACACGATGAGCATTGATCGAAAAAATTCTCTCATTCTTCCACAGATCTAATTGTAGAGAAAAAAAATGTCAACAACATTAATTAAAAAAAACAAATTACAAACACCAGGGCTCGAACCAGTGAAAGTATTTAAAAATACGGACTTTACGAACCAAAAATGAAAAATTACGGACCATTTACGGACCAACTGACAAAAATATATATGAGAACATTTTACTTAAAACTATGAATTAGATTTTTTCATAACTAAAAAAAACATGAAGATATCGATAACTCCGAGTCATGTTTTATAATAATTAAAGACAGAGTGATAAAATCATCATCAATTCAATTATTATTTTCAACAATTTTTAACTAAAATTCTTCTTAAAATCGATTATTTTTAATAATTTTCGAAAAAGTTCTTTGACAATTTTCAAATCTATTTCTTCACAATATTCGATTTTTCAATTATTTGTAAATTCTTCAATTAAATATGTATTAGAAAATAAAAACTTAAAATAATATAAAAAAATTCGCAATTAAAATTTCTCCAAAAAATTAATTCCACAGAATTGTTACTTAGTTAAAAATATGAAAAATTCAAATTTTCAAAAATTTGAATCTGAAACCTTATCAAAATTTAATTATTTCTAAAATTTTACGCTCTAATACTTTCAATATTCAATTATAATCTAAAATTTTAACTCAAATCCATTTTTAAATCAATTTTTATGAGAAAATTCTGCGAGAATTTCATTATTTAAATACAAAAAAACAATTTATTGAATAATTACATATATTTCTTAAAATTGAATTCTTTTAAAGAATTTGTATCGACCAATTTTCAAATAATTTGAATTCTTTTGGAAAATTTTATTAGAATAGATATTAAAAATAATTAAATTAGGGACAACTTTTGAAAATAATTGAAATTTTGCCAAGAAATTTATTAAAATTTTTTAAAATAATTTAATTTTAGAGAAGAATTTTATAATTTATAAAGATAATTGATAATTTACGCAAAGAATTGCATTAAAAATTTTGAATGCAATAATTTTATTCTTTAAAGAAATTTAATCAAAAATTTATTAAAAACAATATTTAAATTCTAATAAATAAATTGTAGGAAAGGTTATTAAAATAATTAAATTTCTTTGATAAATTTTAATAAAATTTTTGAAGAATAATTACATTTTTCGAGGAATTCGATTAAAATTGTATTAAAAATAATTGAAATTCTGCAATTAGCTTTATTATTCATCAAAATAATTGAATTCCTAATAAGCATTTTATTATTTGCCAAAAAAATTAAATACCTGTAAAAATTTTATTATTTATGAAAATAATTGAATATTGCGAAGAAATTTATAAAAAAAATTTGTAAATAATTGAATTCTTTTGGAAAATTTTATTAGAATAGATATTAAAAAAATTAAATCAGGGAAAATTTTTGAAAATAATTGAAATTTTGCCAAGAAATTTATTAAATTTTTTGAAAATAATTCAATTTTAGAGAAGAATTTTATTATTTATAAAGATAATTGATAATTTACGCAAAGAATTGCATTAAAAATTTTGAATGCAATAATTTTATTCTTTAAAGAAATTTAATCAAAAATTTATTAAAAACAATATTTAAATTCTAATAAATAAATTGTAGCAAAGGTTATTAAAATAATTAAATTTCTTTGATAAATTTTAATAAAATTTTTTAAGAATAATTACATTTTTCGAGGAATTCGATTAAAATTGTATTAAAAATAATTGAAATTCTGCAATTAGCTTTATTATTCATCAAAATAATTGAATTCCTAATAAGCATTTTATTATTTGCCAAAAAAATTAAATACCTGTAAAAATTTTATTATTTATGAAAATAATTGAATATTGCGAAGAAATTTATAAAAAAAATTTGTAAATAATTGAATTCTTTTGGAAAATTTTATTAGAATAGATATTAAAAATAATTAAATTAGGGACAACTTTTGAAAATAATTGAAATTTTGCCAAGAAATTTATTAAATTTTTTGAAAATAATTCAATTTTAGAGAAGAATTTTATTATTTATAAAGATAATTGATAATTTACGCAAAGAATTGCATTAAAAATTTTGAATGCAATAATTTTATTCTTTAAAGAAATTTAATCAAAAATTTATTAAAAACAATATTTAAATTCTAATAAATAAATTGTAGCAAAGGTTATTAAAATAATTAAATTTCTTTGATAAATTTTAATAAAATTTTTTAAGAATAATTACATTTTTCGAGGAATTCGATTAAAATTGTATTAAAAATAATTGAAATTCTGCAATTAGCTTTATTATTCATCAAAATAATTAAATTCCTAATAAGAATTTTATTATTTGACAAAAAAATTAAATACCTGTAAAAATTTTATTATTTATGAAAATAATTGAATATTGCGAAGAAATTTATAAAAAAAATTGTAAATAATTGAATTCTTTTGGAAAATTTTATTAGAATAGTATAGAAACCTATTAAAAATCATTGAATTGAGGAAAAATTTTGAAAATAATTGAAATTTTCCCAAGTATTTTATTAAAATTTTTGAAAATAATTGATATTTCGAAGAAGAATTTAATTATTTCTAAAGATAATTGAAATTTTGACGAGAATTTAAAAAAAATTTTGAACATAATTGAATTTTTGCGAAGAATTTTATTACTTTTGAAAATAATTGAATTCCTTCAATCATTTGTAATTTCTCTAAAATTATCCAAATTATATCGTATAATTTAAGTATTTTACGGATCTTTTTCAACCGAATTACGGACTTTACGGACCTTTTTTCAAAAAAACGGACTTTTACGGACTTCAAGCAAAGTTACGGACTTTTACGGGATTTACGGACCTAGTTCGAGCCCTGAAACACTGAAAAATAAATTTATACTTGTAAATATTTTTTCACTGTATAATTTCTAATTTACTTTTTACAACACGGAAAAATTATATTATTATACATATATGAAAGATTAGTAGTTCTGCTTTTTGATCAAAAAATTTCATTTGTATAATTGAGTTTGGTAAAGTATCGGAAATTTTTTTATGTGGAAAAGTCAAGTGCGTCTGCATTTACAATTATTTGTAATTTATAAACGTTCAAAGTCCAGAATTGGTATATATTTAAAAAAGTAAATTGAGCGCCCATTGAAACTGACCAATGCTCGTATTCAGCGCGTTTCGTTCTCGAGTATCCGATACTTGACGATTGAGGTTCTCAATCGACATGAATCAGTGCAAAAATACAACGAATTTTGTAGTTGAACATAACTGCCATCAACGAAATGAGCTAAACGAGACTAATCGATCCCCGTACGAGAGCCTCTGAATCCACTTCAATTCCAGGTACGCAGGGAGAGTGGAAAATAATTGCAAATCCCAAAATTTCATGTTACTGTGTATTTTTTTTTTTTTTTTTTGGAAACAAAGATAATTTTCTATTCTTCTATACGAAGAAATGGAAGAAAAAATTCAAGTGCAATGAGGATGGAATTTTTATTCATTGAGAATAAATTTTATTCTTGGAAAAAAGAAGGAAATAATATGAGTTTGTCAATATTGGGTTTTTCCATTGGTATTCGTTGAATGGAGAGTTTTTTTTTTTTTTTTATTGAAAGCCTGGGTTATCTCCTTTCGACAATGGCGTCCGAGTACGAATATTCGAGAATGGAAAGAATCGAGGCGAGCAACATTTTAAATGCTTCCATTTGACTGCACTTTCCTAACGAGGAAAACCACTCGTGGTTTATATAGAATATGAACTTTATTCTCCTAATGGCACTTGAAAGTTACTCGCGCCACTTGTAAAACAGCTATTACACTCGCTTGCTGGGCCATGGGGGGTTTTGTAATATTCCACTCCCTCTACACCATTACTTTTGCTAGGAAATTTATCCAGCACTGATTGTACGTTATGTATGTATACATCCATAAAGGGCGTATCGATGTATATATAACATACCATATATACATTTGTATATAACACATCACATGTTTAAAAGTAGCACTTATTATAAGGCACTCGTCTAAAGAGCTCTCGCTACATTTAATGGGTAAAATAATTTCATTAACCGCAATGATAATAAAACTCGACATTGAAAACTTTTTAACGAGCGGTCAGCAATACTTGACTTTTCACCCCTCTATTAGGACTCAATTTTAAAAACTCTTGTAATTGTTCATTTTTCCAAACATCCAATAAAAACCACCATACCCCACCTATACCCCATGTTTAATATTTCCCCAACATTGTTCAATATAATTCGAACCAAAAAAATGTTTCTCTCTTCCCGATTTCCAGACAGACAACTTTTACTATTGGTCCTAAGGAATATTTCTAATTCCCTCTAAAAATAATTAGATACACTAAATGTTTGTATAACGTTTCTATAATGTTTCTATAATGTTTCTATAATGTTTCTATGTTTCTATAATGTTTCCATGTTTCTATAATGTTTCCATGTTTCTATAATGTTTCTATGTTTCTATAATGTTTCAATAATGTTTGTATAAAGTTTGTAATTACAATATAATTTTTCCTTTTCACACCAACAGGTTCGAAGAGAGCGAGAATTTCCGTTGACACCCTGAACGAGGACGACGATCGAGATTCAGATTCGGGTCCCGATATTATTGGTGATCGTGTTTCAAATAAAATGAAGCATTCAGCGTGCAGTACACGTTCGAGATCCCCGTCGCGATCGCGTTCACGCTCAAGATCGCGTTCGAATTCGCGATGTTATGCGACGCCGAATGCAACGCATTTAGTGCAAAATTCCGAACCAGAAATAATTGTTAATCAAAAATGCGAGAACAGTATCAATGAATCGGAGGATGGCAGTGCAGAGCCAGGAACACCAAGTCCAACGCACACGCCGCCATTAACACCGGCACTAACACCACAAAGGGAAGACACACCGGCGCCGGAGAATTTGAGTCTCAGAAAATCCGGCAGTCCACCGCAAACGCAACCCAGTTTACAGGCAATGGATCTCGTTAATTCACGACACAATTCGCCGCCCTCATCATTAGCGGTGAGTTTTGTAAGTTGATCTCAATATTTATTTATTGCTCCTAATATTGTCGTATTATTATTACCATCATTATCATCATCATCATCAATTATGTGGTTATCTGATGAATGTCTGTTAGTGTTTGTTGGTATCTGTTAATGTTTGTTGACATCTGTTAATGTTTGTTGACAACTGTTAATATTCTTTAATGTTGCATCAAAACCTGTTGAAGCACTAACGAAATCTGTTAATGTTTGTTGACAACTGTTAATATTCTTTAATGTTGCATCAAAACCTGTAGAAGCACTAACGAAATCTGTTAATGTTTGTTGACATCCGTTAATGTCTGCTGATATTTGTTGATCTCAATATTTATTTATTGCTCCTACTATTAGCTTATTAGTATTATCATCATCATCATCAATTATCTGGTCATCTGATGAATGTCTGTTAATGTTTGTTGACACAACTGTTAATGTTTGTTGATGACTGTTAATAATCTTTAATATTGCATCTAAACCTGCAGAAGCATTGACGAAATCTATTAATGTTTTTTGATATTTGTTACAGTCTGTTGATATCTGTTAATGTTTATTGATGACTATTAATATTATTTAATGTTGCATCTAAGCCTACATCAGCATTGACTAAATCTGTTAATGTTTGTTGATGACTATGAATATTTTTTAATGTTGCATCAAAACCTACAGCAGCATTGACGAAATCTATTAATGTTTGTTGATATCTGTTACAGTCTTTTGATATCTCCTAATGTTTATTGATGATTGTTAATATGTTTTAATGTTGCATCTAAGCCTACAGCAGAATTGACTAAATATGTTAATGTTTGTTGATGACTTAATATTCTTTAATGTTGCATTTAAACCTGCAAAAGTATTGACAAAATCTATTAATGTTTGTTGATATCTGTTACAGTCTTTTGATATCTGTTAATGTTTATTGATGACTGTTAATATTTTTTAATGTTGCATCTAAACCTACAGCAGCATTGACTAAATCTGTTAATGTTTGTTGATAACTATTAATATTCTTTAATGTTACATCAAAACCTACAGCAGCACTGACAAAATCTGTTAATGTTTGTTGATATCCGTTAATGTCTGCAAATATTTGTCAAATTCTTTTAATGTTTGTTGATGACTGTTAATATTCTTTAATGTTGCATCTAAACCTACAGTAGCATTGACTAAATCTGTTAATGTTTGTTGATGACTATTAATATTCTTTAATGTTACATCAAAACCTACAGCAGAACTGACAAAATCTGTTAATGTTTATTGATATCCGTTAATGTCTGTTAATATTTGTTAAATTCTCATAATGTTTGTTGATGACTGTTAATATTCTTTAACGTTGCATCTAAACCTACAGTAGCATTGACTAAATCTGTTAATGTTTGTCGACGGCTATTAATATTCTTTACTGTTGCATCTAAACCTGCAAAAGCATTGTCGAAGTCTATTAATGTTTGTTGATATCTGTTACAGTCTTTTGATATCTGTTAATGTTTATTGATGACTGTTAATATTTTTTAATGTTGCATGTAAGTCTACAGCAACATTGACTAAATCTGTTAATGTTTGTTGATGACTATTTATATTCTTTAATGTTGCATCAAAACCTACAGCAGCACTGACAAAATCTGTTAATGTTTGTTGATATCCGTTAATGTCTGCAAATATTTGTCAAATTCTCTCAATGCTTGTTGATGACTGCTAATGTTTGTTCAAGCTGCATCTAAATCTGCAGCACCATTGCCAAAATCTGTTAATATTTATCAATGCTAAAGCAGCATTAACAAAATCTATTAATGTTTGTCGACATCTGTCAATATCTGTCGATATCTGTTAATGCTGCATCTAAACCTATACATCATCATTGCCAAAAATACTGCAAGCTTCACAATATTAAGAGAATCTTTCTGGATTCTTTAGCTAGTTTAGTTTAGTTTAGATGCTATCAAGAGCATCCATTAAACATCTATAAACATCTGATAAATACCTGCTAGTAAAAAAATCATTAAACTAATAATATGAATGTTGTTTCAACTTTGGTTTAATGCAATAACTATATTTTCAAGAGAATTAACGGGTTTTTTTCGTTTGATTCGAATGTGCAGCAAGCTGCAGCAGCCGCGGCGCATTTTTCACCCTACGCTCCTCTGTATGGACCAGCGGCAAGTTCTCTATATTGTTCGCCAGCGTTATATCAGCATCAGCCACATCCGCATCTTCATGAGCCACGGGAAATACAGATGCAAATGCAGATGCAGATGCAGAATATTCCTCAACCATGTGGTCTGCAGGTGCAACAACAGCAACAGCAGCAGAGGTCACCCGTGGACGTTTTGCTGCGAGTTTTTCCCGGAAGACGACGAAGCGACGTGGAAGCCCTGCTGCACAGATGCAAAGGTCAGTCTATGCACCTTGATCATTTATTTTGCACAGGGGATCATTATCAATTAATCTTTACTTTTACTCTATCAAAACATTGTAGTGGATGGTCACTTGTGACCAAGTCAAAATCTGCCGAAACTAATCCGAAATTGTTTGAGTACAACCCAAATTTGTACAACCCAAAATACAACCCAAAAACTTTGAAAGAAGTAACCAAGAACAAAATCAGTAATCCTTTACTTGATTGAATTAAGGTCTCCGTAGTGAATTTACATTTCTCTAGCAGTAGAGTGGGACTAACTTAGTAACTATCTACACTTGAGGGAGCGAAATTAATTAGGACTTCTTCTTTCTTCTTTGTTGTTTTAACAACTTTTTAATTAGGACTTGTTCAGGTAGAACCGAAATTTTTCTGTTAGTGCCAAATCTTTAATCTAAATTTGTAGCATCCGTAAGTATAATGTTTAGGATCCCACGCAATGCTGGATTTATACAGTTGAGAAAACTTTTTCCTATCCTAAATAGTAGGATTCAGATTCAAGTGTATTATTAGAGGACCCTATCAAAACAAACAACCAATCATTATGTACAAACAAATAATCATCATTAATTTCGAATCAGGGAAGTGTACAACAACAAATTGGGTTCTTGTTTTATGACAGTTTTAAAAATACACATTTATGACAATTCCAAAGATATAAATTTATGACAATTCCAAAAACACAAATTTTTAACAATTCCAAAAGTACACATTTATGAACTAGGGTTAAAAAATAAATGTTACAGGTGACGTGGTGTCGGCAATGGAGGTAATGGTTTGCGAAGACAGTCTCCAACCAAAATCAGCCTTCTCACCACTGGCGGGTGCACTGGCGTCGGCTGCCGTTGCATCTGCAGCTTCTGCCACTGCAACTGCAGCGTACGCAACGCGAAGTGCATATTGCGGTCCAAGTCCACCAACGAGACACAGATTTCTAGCTGCACCCTATACAGGAACAGGCTACCTGCCAACAGTCATTAGGCCACCTAATCAAGCGAATCATCCTAATGGAACCAACGACGCATATCGAGAAACTAGTCCTGACGACGCCAGCGATAAAACGAGCTACTCCGAGTGACCTGGACCAGGTCAGACCTCATTCTGGTCCTTTTTGTAACACTTGAATTCATCACACATCAATAACTTTGAATTCATCAACCCAAAAAAAAAACCCCCCAAGAGAAAATTTCAATGCTCCGGACAATTTTCTAACCAAAGAAGCATTGGATCAATGGACAGATAAAAAAAAATATATATATATTCTCAATCTTGAATCCAATAATTGGTGCTCGTGAATGTAAATCGAAATAATTTAACTTAATTTTCCCCTCCCTTGTCAAGAAGAAAAATTATATATATAAAGAAGTGATTTTCCAAATAATCCTCTACTATTTCCTGTAAGGGAAAAACATGTTTTTTTTACGGACATTCAATTCTATAATATTGACATATCTCGTGAATAAAAAAAAATCGCGAAAAAAATATTGTCATACAAGGATTTTGGAGAAAGGGAAAGAAAAAGTATTTGCAGAGAAATGCAAAAGTATACATATAATAGTGATGTAAGTGTGTAGATACGACGATTCAATGCAGTACGTATATAAGTTGCTGATGAGAATATATATAAATAACGTGTGTAGGTGAAATTGTTAGCATTTTAGAAATTAGTGAATAATTGAACATGTAAATACACTAGTTGAATGCTAGTAGCGGACAAAATTTAGAATCCGAAAAGCTTTTTAAACTTTCGAAACATTGAATTTGAAAATTCTTCAAATTGGAAAATTCTTTTTAAAATTTTCTTTTCATCCTGAAATAGCGAATCTTGTCTGAAGGAACTAAAAATTTATTACTGCTTCAGGTAAAACAGAACAGTATTATATCAAAAAGAATAACAATTTTAAAAAAGCAAAATGTACAAACTACGAAAAAAATTGTTCTTCCTTTTTCGACAAAAACAAAATGTTTTCATACAAAAAAAAACCAGTTTTAAGAAAAACGAATTTTCTTCTTTTCTTTGCCATTTTCTCTAAGCTCTAAACTGAAAATACGTATACGCAACTATAATAAATACGTGTAAAATTTCTGTAAGATGTTTAATCAGATAATTATTGACTGCTGACAGTGAGATTATAAAAAAAATTGATACACCATGAAAACAATCTTCTGTAGGTAAAAAAAATTTGTTGTGTACGAACTCGAATGTATAGACCGGAAACCTCAATAAACGAATAACTATTGATATATCGTAGAACATGAATTTCTTTTTTATTTAATTCTACAACCGTAAAATAAGTGACGACGAACTTGGAGATGGAATGCCCTTTGGAAGAAGAGAGGGAGAAAATAAAGGTTTTATATATATACCCTTTTAGAAAAAAAAGAAAAAAAATACCCAACATCAATGACAAAAAAACGACAGTTGACGAATTTTATTATAGGAATCATCAATCGAATCTTTTGAAGACTAATCCACTCAAATGTGTATCATTCGATTAAGTGAAATTAATTCCCGTTCGAGTGGAATCAGAAGAGAGTTTAAAGTACCTAAAATATTAATTTTATGGTTTTTCGAGGTTAGTAATTTTTGTTCAATTTATTTTTAATTAATTGACGAAAGTTATTTTATTATTTTCAGTTTTCTTTTATGATGCAAGAATATTTACGAAATCGTATTTGACAAAGTAGTCTTTTCGACTCTAAACCGCATTTAATGTTAATTTTATTTGACATTTAACCATTTAACATCATTTTTATTTGACATTTAACCATTTAACATCAATTTTATTTGACATTTAACCATTTAACATCAATTTTATTTGACATTTAACCATTTAACATCAATTTTATTTTACATATAACCATTTAACATCAATTTTATTTTACATTTAACCATTTAACATCAATTTTATTTGACATTTAACCATTTAACATCAATTTTATTTGACATTTAACCATTTTTAACATCAATTTTATTTGACATTTAACCATTTTTAACATCAATTTTATTTGACATTTAACAATTTAAAATTAAAATACTAACATCAATTTCCTTTGACTTTAAGATATTTAATATGACTTTCGTTTGAAGTTAAACCATTTAACATCCATTGTGACGCGATCTGAAGAAAGGGTCCTTAGAAGCAAAAAATATTAGGTTATGTTTGCAATTTTTGAAATGAAAATACAAAAAAAGAATCAACTTTAAATGTGAATTACTCATTTTTAAGTCTCCATTACAACAAAAATATTTAATAAACACTGCTTTTAATTCGCATTAAGTAAAAAGAAATTAAAAAAAAAAAAATTGTAACGCTAACATAACCTAAAAGTGATTTGCTTCTAAGGTCCCTTTCTTCAGATCGCGTCACAATTTTATTTAACATTAAACCAATTAGCATCAATTTTATTTAACATTTAACAATTTAAAATTAATTTAATTTGAAATTAAACCATTTAACATCAATTTAATTTGAAATAAAACCATTTAACATCATTTTTATTTGACATTTAACCATTTAACATCAATTTTATTTGACATTTAACCATTTTTAACATCAATTTTATTTGACATTTAACCATTCAAAATTAAACTACTAACATCAACTTCGTTTGACGTTAAGATATTTAATATGACTTCCGTTTGAAATTAAACCATTTAACATCAATTTTATTTGACATTAAACCATTTAGCATTAATTTTATTTAACATTTAACAATTTAAAATTAATTTAATTTGAAATTAAACCATTTGACATCAATTTAATTTGAAATTAAACCATTTAACATCATTTTTATTTGGCATTAAACCATTTAACATTTAACAATTAAAAATCAATTTAATTTGAAATTAAACTATTAAACCTTAATTTCATTTGACGTTAAGCCATTTAACATTAATTTCATTTAAAAATTAAAACATTTTACATCTATTTCATTTGACATTAAGAAATTTAACATTAATTTCATTTGACATAAATATTATTTCATATGAAATTCATGTCAAAAATTTTATTAGTCGTAAAAATCAATTCTCATAAACATCCTTTTACATAAATTACATTTGACATTATGCCATTTAACATTAATTTCATTTGACTTTAAGCCACTTAACATTAATTTCATTTGAATTAAAACCATTTTACATTAATTTCATTTGACATTAAGAAATTTAAAATCAATTTCATTTAAAATTAAACCATTTTACATTAATTTCATTTGACATTAAGAAATTTAAAATTTAACATTAATTTCATTTGACATAAATATCATTTCGCATGAAGTTCATGACATAAATTTTATTAGTCGTAAAAATCAATTCTCATAAACATCATTTTAGAAAAATTTCATTTGACATTATGCCAATTAATATTAATTTCATTTGACATTGAAACACTTAAAAATTAGATTAATACGAAATTAAACTATTAACACTAAATTTATTTGACATTTAACAACTTAAAATCAATTTCGTTTAAAATTAAACCATTTTACATAAATTTCATTGCACATTTAACAATTTAAAATCAATTTAATTTGAAATTAAACTATTAAACTTTAATTTCATTTGATCTTAAGCCATTTAACATTAATTTCATTTGAAATTTAAACATTTTAGATCAATTTGATTTGACGTTAAGCCATTTTAACTTTAATTTCATTTGTTGAAATTAAACCATTTAACATCAATTTTATTTGACATTAAACAATTTAACATCAATTTTATTGGAAAGTATTATTATTATTATTTATTTTATTTTTCAATTTCAATTTCATTTGGCATTAAAAAATAAAAAAATGAATTTCATTTGAAATTAAACCATTTTAGATCAATTTCATTTAACATTAATTTAATTAGACATAATTATCATTTCATTGGAAGTTCATGTCGTAAATTTTATTAGTCATAAAATTCAATTGGCATAAACATCATTTTACATAAATTTCATTTGACATAAAGTTCATGACATAAATTTCATTTAGTATAATAATTCTTATCACTTTTAATGTATTTTATTTATTAAAATAAGTTTCATTAAAAGTAAAATTCATTTGAAGCAGAATTCGTGTAAACATTATACTTAAATATAATTTAACATAAAATTTATCACATAAAAATTCATTTTGCCATAAAATGTATTTGTCTTACATTTTATTTGACATTAAATTAACCTGAGATAAATTTCATTTGACGTAAATTTTCTATACTTAAATATAATTTAACATAAAATTTATTACATAAAAATTCATTTTGACATAAAATGCATTTGTCTTACACTTTATTTGATATTAAATTAACCTGATATAAATTTCAATTGTCGCAAATTTGACTTGACACAAATTTGATTTGACATAAGTCATTTAACACACGGTAAATCGTTAGGTATTAAAATAACACCAAAATGGATTAAAATAACACTAAATTGGATTATTTTAATCCTTTTTGGTGTTATTTTAATACCTAACGATTTACCGTGCATATAATTTTTATTTAACAGAAAATTTACTTGATATCAATATCACTTTACATAAAAATCATTTGACATAAAAATAGCGGCGCTAATTTTAAAAACAACCAATTAGATATTATCGAAGTTTAATGCGATTGGTTGATTTTAAAATTCGTGCCTAAAATTCGACGTTAAATAAAATTTCTGTCAAGTTAATTTTATGTCAAATGAAAATTGGGGCAAATAAATTTTATGTATAAAATTAATTTGCTAAATTGTATATAAAATTTTATATAAAATAAAATTTTATATAAAATAAAATTTGACATAAAATTTTACGTCAAACGACATTAATGTTAAATGAATTCCACGTAAAATAAAACTCATGTCAATTGAAATTTACATCAAGTGTTTTTTTCGTTAAACGAAATTACTTTCAAGCGATTTTTTTTCTAAATGAAAGTCACTTCAAGTGATTTTCATGTCAAATGTACAATATTATGCCAAAAAGAAATTTATGTCAAATAAAATAATTTAAGCCAAATGACCTTCATGTCAAATGGTTCTATGTCAAATAAAATTATTAGCCACAATATTAATCACCAACTATTATCATCTATACAAAAAAAGGTAAGTAAAATAATCATGAAATAATCTTCTATAATTTGTCATCACGCACGAGAATGAACTCGCGCATATTTTATTTTCAAAATTGTCAGGGTGTAACTAATATATTTGCGCCCCGTTGCGTTATATATTTGACGATAATAATGTTAGGGACGTGAACCACCTGCTATTTAGTTCTTTAGTCGGGGGTTACTATGTCTATTACACATACAATAGAGACTGTCTATTCTCGACATAATTTGAAGCGTTTGGAGATGAGGGATCTCTTCTCTTGACTGGCTTGACTGGAATGTTAAGCCTCATTTGATTGGGCGAGGGTGCGAAGGCATTTTGAAATATAGTTGAAATTTGAGAGGAGCATTCACTACTATATTTTTATCAATGAAACTTACAACTTATTGTTATGAGAGTATCTTTTCTAGTTTTTTTTCCCAAAATTAAATTACCCGAAAATAGGGATATTTTGGAATGAATTATTATTGAAAAGTTACTATGATAAAATTATGAGAAAACTCGTTTATGGACATAGTTTGTAAACTTTTAACTAATTACTAAAATTAAAATTAAAATTAAATTACTAAAATTAAGGATAACCCAAAATTAATAATTAATTCATTTAATTAAATTCATTTAATTAAAATTAAATTACTAAAATTAAGGATAACCCAAAATTAATAATTAATTCATTTAATTAAATTCATTTAATTAAAATTAAATTACTAAAATTAAGGATAACCCAAAATTAATAATTAATTTTGGGTTATCCTTAATTTTAGTAATTTAATTTTAATTTTAGTAATTAGTTGAAGTTTACAAATTTTTCTCAGTGTTTCACTAATAATAATGAATCTGGGGCGCAATTCTGTAATTTAACTTTTACTTTCTATTCGATTTTGGTTCTCATTCACTTTTTGACTTCTTTTTGACTACAATTTCTATTTGACTATAACATTGATTTGACTTTCACTTAGACTTTGACATTGGCATTGATTTTGAATTTGAATTGGAATTTGACTTTGGTTTTCATTACGAAAGTCGGATTTAAAGTAAAAATCAAAGTCAAAGTTCAAGTCAAAGTGAAAATCAAACTTAAAGGCACAGTCAAACTTTGAGGGTGATTTTTATATTCACTATAACTTTGAATTTGCCTCTTAGTTTCTCTTTAAAAATCAAAGTGACATTGAAAGTGAAACTTTTAGTCTGAATGTCAAATTCAAGTCATAAGGTTAGTAAAAAGTTTTAGTAAAACTCAAGGTCAAAGTTAATGTCAAAGTAAAAATACAATTTTAAGTCAAACTTTGACGTTGATTTTATATTAACTATAATTTTGTAATTGGCTTTTAGTTTCACTCTGGAAATCAAAGTGACATTGAAAGTCAAACTTTTAGTTTGAATGTTAAATTCAAGTCAAGGTTAGTCGAAAGTTTTAGTAAAACTAAAAGTCAAAGTTTAAGTCAAAGTAAGAATCAAAATTAAAGTCAATGTAAAAATACAATTTAAAGTCAAACTTTGATGTTGATTTTTATACTTACTTTAATTTTGAATTTGAGTTTTAGTTTCTCTCTGAATGTCAAAATGACATTCAAAGTCAAACTTTTAGTTTGAATGTCAAATTAAAGTCATGATTGGTCGAAAGTTAGAGTGAAAATCAAAGTTTAAGCCAGAGTAAAAATACAGTTCAAAGTAAAAGTAAAAATTAATGTAAAAGTCAAAGTCAAAGTCAAAGTCAAAGTCAAAGTCAAAGTCAAAGTCAAAGTCAAAGTCAAAGTCAAAGTCAAAGTCAAAGTCAAAGTCAAAGTCAAAGTCAAAGTCAAAGTCAAAGTCAAAGTCAAACTTTCAGTTTGAATGTCAAATTAAGGTCATGATTGGTCGAAAGTTAGAGTAAAAATCAAAGTTTAAGCCAGAGTAAAAATACAGTTCAAAGTAAAAGTAAAAATTAATGTAAAAGTCAAAGTCAAAGTCAAAGTCAAGGTCAAAGTCAAAGTAGGAGTAGAAGTCAAAGTTAAACTCAAAGTCAAAGTAGAAGTCAAAGTTAAAATCAAAGTCAAAGTTAAAGTCAAAGGCAAAGTTTAAGTCAAAGTCAAAGTAGAAGTAGAAGTCAAAGTCAAAGTCAAAGTCAAAGTCAAAGTCAAAGTCAAAGTTAAAATCAAAGTCAAATTTAAAGTCAAAGTCATAGTCAAAGTAGAAGTAGAAGTCAAAGTTAAAACCAAAGTCAAATTTAAAGTCAAAGATAAAGTCATAGTAGAAGTAGAAGTCAAAGTTAAACTCAAAGCCAAAGTATAAGTCAAAGTTAAAATCAAAGTCAAAGTTATAGTCAAAGGCAAAGTTTAAGTCAAAGTAAAAGTAGAAAGCACAGTAAATGTCAAAATGAAATTAAAATATTATTTACATTAGAAATATATAAAATATAACATAAAAATAAAATTCATTAAATTGTCATAACAAAAAGTGAATTAGGAAGAAATAAATTAAATACACTATTATAAACAAAAGTAGTAGAGAAAAATGAAACGGTGCGAGTATCGAAAATTTTCCAAAAAGAAAAATAATTTCAATACGCCTCGTGATTTTCTATAAACGTGAATATAAACAGAAAATTTTTTGTATTTAGTCTGAGTAAATAAAATACGATATTTTTCCAAGTTCGGCAACACTTTATTCTTTCGGGGAAAAAGAAAAAGTTCATGAGCGCTGCTGGTCAAGTTATTTCGTCTATATATATACATATATAAATACATGCAGGTTCACATTTACCATACACGAATGAAAAATATGAAGATATATGTATACATACGTGTACCGATACAGGTAGGCGGTTAAGTAAATGATTATCCCACCCGAAGTGAAAGTCAATATTGAAGAACGTTAAAAATGTTAAAAGCGGTCTCTCATCTTCAATAGTTTTCATGCTTTTTTTTGTTTTTTTTTTTTAAATTCAAATTTCAAAAATGCAAGAATTCATTTTCGTAACATTTATATTGTCATCATGCAGTTGGTTGATTATAATATATATACAAAGTATACGAAAATAAAAATGTTTGATGTTTTGTAATTTTTTTCATTTAATTTTATTTTCATATGCAGCTTTAAATGTTTATGATGCGAATATATTCGGAAAAATGAAATATATTTATTTATTTCTTAAATTTAGTCAATTTTCAAATTTTATACAGCAACAGAGAAGTAAAAACTTGTCAGAAGTTCTTGTTAAATTCTGACCAAATTTTATAGTATATTACAATGAATGTATAGTAAAATTTACTATACACAAATTCTTTTTCTGAATGAAAACATATTTTTTGAAAAGTTTCAAATGTCCCCCCCCCAAAAAAAAAACAGAATAAATTATTTCGGAAGTATTATAATTATTTATAAAAAGAAAAAAAAGTTTAATTATCACGCAGTAAATTATGTGGTGTTGAAATAACATCAGAAGATTAAAATAGTTCATTTTAGTGTTATTTTCGACAATGAATAAAATTTTACTTAAAATCAAAACGAAGCCAATGATTTATCAATGAAAAAAAAATAAATCTAAGTCTAAGACTAACTATGGTTAAAATGAGTCTAAATCTTAGTCTCAGTCAAAGTCGACAAGTTAGTATGAAACTAAGACTAGGATTTTGTCTTTGACTTAGACTTGGACGAAGTTTCGACTTTGAATTAGACTGACCGTAACTGAAATAATGACTTGGACATCGTCAAAGACTTTGCCTAAGACTTTAACTAAGACTGACTAAGAATTTGATTAAGAATTAGACTTACACTTCGGTTGATTCTAAAATAATGACTTGGACTTTGACTTAGACTTAGATTAAGACTTTGACTTTGATCATTAATAAAATATTGACTTTGACTTGGACTTACGTTGTCTAAAACTAAAACTTTGACTAAGAATTTGATTTACACTTTGGTTAATATTAAAATATTGACTTTGACTTGGACTTACTTTGCCTAAAACTATAACTTTGACTTAAAATTTGATTTACACTTTGGTAAATAAGACTTGGACTTTGACTTAGACTTGGATTAGACTTTGACTTTGACTGTAACTAAAATAATGAATTGGACATTGACTGAGACTTTACCTAAGACTTTGACATACACTTTGGTCAATATTAAAATAATGACTTTGGCCGTTACAAAAATAATGACTTGGACTTTGACTAAGACTTGGATGAAGACATGGACATTGATCATTACTAATATAATGACTTTGACTTATACTTTAGTTAGGACCTTGCCTAAGTCTAAGATTTTGACTAAGAATTTGATTTACATTTGGTTAATACTAAAATATTGACTTAGTCTTGAGTAAGGACTTCGACCGCTACTAAAATATTGACTTTGACTTGGATCAACAATTTGACTTACACTTTAGTTAATACTAGAATACTGACTATGACTTACATTTGGATTAAGACCTTAACTTTGATCATTATTAAAATATTGACTTTGACTTGGACTTTCTTTGCCTAAAAATTTGATTTACACTTTGGTTAATATTAAAATATTGACTTTGACTTGGACTTACTTTGCCTAAGACTATAACATTGACTTAAAATTTAATTTACAGTTTCGTTAATACTAAAATAATATCTTCGACTTTGACTAAGACTTGGCTTAAGACTTAGATCATATCTAAATAAGGACTTTAACTTAGACTTGGATTAAGACTTTGATGTTTGATCATTACTAAAATAATGACTTTGACTTATACTTTGGTTAAGAACTTGCCTAAGTCTGAGATTTTGACTAAGAATTGATTTACACTTTGGTTAATACCAAAATATTGACTTAACTTGAATTAATACTTTGACTTTTACTAAAATAATGACTTTGACTTTGACCTTTACTAAAATAATAAATTTGACTTACACTTTGGTTAATACCAGAATAATGACTATGACTTAGACTTGGATTAAGACCTTGACTTTGATCATTACTAAAATATTGACTTTGATTTGGACTTAATTTGTCTAAGACTAAAACTTTGACTAAGAATTTGATTTACACTTTGGTTAATATTAAAATATTGACTTTGACTTGAACTTACTTTGCCTCAGCCTAAGACTTTGACTAAGAATTTGATTTATACTTTGGTTAATATCAAAATAGTGACTTGGACTTTAACTTTCACTTGGTTTCAGACTTTGCCTTTGATCATTACTAATATAATGACATTGACTTGTACTTTGATTAGGACTTTGCCTAAGACTAAGACTGACTAAGAATTAGATTTTTACTTTGGTCAATAGTAAAATATTGACTTTGACTTACTTTAACTAAGACTAAAACTTTGACTAAGAATTTGATTCACACTTTGGTTAATACTAAAATAATGTCCTGGACTTTGACTTGGATTAAGACTTTGATCATTACTGAAATAAGGACATTGACTTAGACTTGGATTTAGACTTTGATCATTACTAAAATAATGACTTTGACTAAGAATTTGATTTACACTTTGGTTAATACTAAAATAATGTCCTGGACTTTGACTTGGATTTAGACTTTGATTATTACTGAAATAAGGACTATGACTTAGACTTGGATTTAGACTTTGACTTTGATCATTTCTAAAATAATGACTTTGACTAAGAATTTGATTTACACTTTGGTTAATACTAAAATATTGACTTAGACTTTGACTTAATTTGAGACTTTGATTGCTACTAAAATAATGACTTCGACTTAGACTTTGAGTAAGAGTTTAACTAAGACTTTGAATAAAACTTTTCTAAGAATTGACTAAGACATAGACTTAGAATTTGACTAAGACTTTGTTCCCGACTAAGACCAAGACTTTGACTAAGACTTAACTATGTCTATCACTTTGCCAAAGACTAAGACACATTTTGACTTTCTTTAACAAATCGTTGGCTTCATTTTGATTTGAAGTAAAAAAAAAACTATTATTATTTCAACCTTTTTCTGTTCTTAATTTAATCTGCAACGCTTTTTAATTCCCCACAATTTACTTGCGATTGTAGAAAAATTTCTAGTCAAATATTAAAAAGTAAAGAAAAAAGAATTCAGTTTCTCCTGACATATTGACAATGAAAAAAAAACTGCTTGACATGGGGATTTTTTTACTGAAGAGTTAGAGGAGAAAGGATTATTGAGAAGGAAATACCATTGATGCAAAGTGAAAGTAATTAATGGAATATGCTTGAATAATAGACTGAACTCGATCCTGAGGTTCTTGTCGATTCGATTCGAGAGAAGGGCTCGTGCCGAGTGGGAGAAAGAGAACTGTTAAAGGGGACGTGCAAGCGAGAGGGAGGGAGGGGGATAGGGATCGAGGGGCCAAGGGGGTAAGTTCAGAGTGTTGAAAGAGGGGGAAGGGAGACGGAACGTTATCATGGATTTAATTAATATTTCATTTGTATGCTATTTCTCGCCTTCAAAACCTACCACCCCCCATCCCTCTTTCGAGCTTTCCATCCAAATATAGTATATATATATATATATATATATATAGCTATATACAACTCGGAAAGAGATAGAAATCCACATTTATATATTCCAGTGCACATACACACATATTTCATTCTGTGAATGTAAAGAGCCGATTTCAGAGACAAATTTTAACAGCAAAACCCAATGCGAGAATATGTATATGTATGTGCAACGATGTATTGGAGCTTATAGTGTATATAACGAGGAACATCCAAAACAGGACAGGGAATGGAACAGACCAAAGCTGTCTGTATTTCAATTTAGCACGTCCATTGTTAGATACTAATATTATTCAGTTGGGAATTGTTTCGCGACACCCTCCTCTCTCACTCTCTCACTCACTCACTCTCTTGCATCTCTAAAATGATTTCGATCGAGTTTATATACAGGCACACAAATATTAATACATTTTCGGTTATAGATATGGGTTTTTTTTTGCTATTATACTGTAGTATATTATATTTTGAGCTTTTATTCTGTTTTGATTGGCGTATAATGTGTCTGTCGATTGTATTTATGTGTGAAATATGTGCCACTGTGGAATTAAATAATTTCTATATTACAACTTGATGATTAATTATTATTCGCTTCATTCAAAAATAGTATATTCTATTGTACACTGGCAGAAAAATTTGGATAAAAAAAATTATTCAAATAAATAATTTGTTTGGTTATTATTGCAATATAAATGTCTTTGGAGCTAGTAAATATTTATTAGAAATGAGTATTTTAAATTCTATCTTATCAAATAAATATGGGGTTAAAGTTTTGAACGTTCAAATCAACGAAATTATTTTTCACTCATATTATTAATAAAATTAATAAAGTTAAGTAAATTTTTTTAAATCTTATATTAGATCAAATTAAAATTATTAATCTAAAATTAATAATCAATTCGATTTAATTACACTGAAAAAAAATTTTATTTGATTCAAATAACCGATTATTTGTCTACAATCAAATAAATATTTACTTGAATCAAATAAATATTTACTTGAATCAAATAAATATTTACTTGAATCATATAATTGTTATTTGAATCAAATAATTATTTGAATCAAATAATTATTTGAATCAAATATTTCAGTATTTGAAGCAAATAAAATTTATTTCATTCAAATAAAAATTATTTGATTCAAGTAAATATTTATTTGATTATAGACAAATAATCAGTTATTTGAATCAAATAATTTTTTTTCAGTGTAGTTAATTAATTTATTTTAAATAATTAAGTTTAATATTTTGATTATAAAAAAAAATTAAATATCAATTTGGTGTTTTCGAAAATTACTATCGAGAAAAGAAAAATAGTTGGAATTAAACAATATTTAGTTTAGAATTAATTTGTTTTAATAAAAAAAAAATTTTTTTTTGTAAATAAAATACAAATTAGAAGAAGTAAAAAAATATTGTCATTCATTTGAATCAAAACTTTAGGAACATAAATAAAATGGAGTTAAAGTTTTGAACGTTCAAATGAACGAAATTTTTTTCCATACGAAGAGTTTTCGAAAATTACTATTGAGATAAGAAAAATAGTTGGAATTAAACAATATTTAGTTTAAAATTAATTTGTTTTAATCAAAAGAAAATTTTTTTGCAAATAAAATACAAATTAGAAGAAGTAAAAAAATATTGTCGTTCATTTGAATCAAAACTTTAGGAAAATAAATAAAATGGGGTTAAAGTTTTGAATGTTTAAAAGAACGAAATTTTTTTTCACTCCAAGTGTTTTCGAAAATTACTATAAAAAAATAGAAATTAAACAATACTTAGTTTAGAATCAATTTGTTTCAATCAAAAGAAAATTTTTTTTGTAAATAAAATACAAATTAGAAGAAGTAAAAAAATATTGTCGTTCATTTGAATCAAAACTTTAGGAATATAAATATATATAAATATAAATATATAAATATAAATATATATATAAAATAGGGTTAAAGTTTTGAACGTTCAAATGAACGAAATTATTTTTCACTCGAAGTGTTCTAGAAAATTACTATCGAAAAAAGAAAAGTAATCGAAATTAAACAATACTTAGTTTAGAATTCATTTGTTTTAATCTAAAAATAATTTTTTTTGTAAATAAAATACAAATTAGAAGAAGTAAAAAAATATTGTCGTCCATTTGAATCAAAACTTTAGGAAAATAAATAAAATGGGGTTAAAGTTTTGAATGTTTAAAAGAACGAAATTTTTTTTCACTCCAAGTGTTTTCGAAAATTACTATAAAAAATAGAAATTAAACAATACTTAGTTTAGAATCAATTTGTTTCAATCAAAAGAAAATTTTTTTGTAAATAAAATACAAATTAGACGAAGTAAAAAAATATTGTCGTTCATTTGAATCAAAACTTTAGGAACATAAATAAAATGGGGTTAAAGTTTTGAACGTTCAAATGAACGAAATTTTTTTTCACTCGAAGTGTTTTCGAAAATTACTATAAAAAAATAGAAATTAAACAATACTTAGTTTAGAATTCATTTGTTTTAATCTAAAAACAATTTTTTTTGTAAATAAAATACAAATTAGAAGAAGTAAAAAAATATTTTCGTTCATTTGAATCAAAACTTTAGGAACATAAATAAAATGGGGTTAAAGTTTTGAACGTTCAAATGAACGAAATTTTTTTTCACTCGAAGTGTTTTCGAAAATTACTATCGAAAAAAGAAAAATAGTTGGAATTAAACAATACTTAGTTTAGAATTAATTTGTTTCAATCAAAAGAAAATTTTTTTTGTAAATAAAATACAAATTAGAAGAAGTAAAAAAAATGTTGTCGTTCATTTGAACGTTCGAAACCTTAGGAACATAAATAAATAGTCAATTGTGCAGAATACAAATTACTTAAGTCAAATAAACGGAATAGTTGGATCTAATAAATATTGCCCTAAATCAATTATTGTGAAAATTAATTCATTCAATAATGCATGATTTTTAATTTAAATAAATATTTCTTTGCATCAATAAAATCATTTTCTTTCAAATATATTTTAAATTCAGAAAAAATGAAAATAATTAAAGTTTAAAATGTTCATAAATTATTGAAGTACTTATTTTATTATTAACTAGCAAAACTTAACGCGCGAGTGAAATTTTCTTTTCCATTTTTACTCTCAAAATTTGCTTTTCCAAATTTATTGAAAATTCTTAATTTCTTAAAAAATATAATTTTTCTTGCTGTCTTTCATTAATGATAGAACGTCCAACGTCCTTCCGGCAGGACCAAAAAGACTCAGGTGAGTCCGTCCGAAATCGCTGAATAAAACTAACATGGATTGACATAAACAAAAAGTAATATATATGGTTGGAAAGGTGATGAAACAAGCTTTCAGCGCATGTAAATGTCGAGCTTGTAAGTTCAAACCGAAGAGCAGGGTAGCTTAAAGAAGATGAATTTTCCAAAAATTCATATAATTTTTAGTCACAAAATGATGGAACCCGGTCCTGCCGGCAGGATGCTTTTCGCTTTGTTTAAAAGGCTACCAAGCCTAGGCATATAAATTTAGAAATTTGATATTTACATCATTGGAAAGCTTGTTTCATTACCTTTCCAATGATATATTTGTTTTTGTTTTTATCTGCTTTCATATTCATTTTATAAAGAAAATTTGAAGAGAGTTTTTATTCAATTGGCCGCAATTTTGCTGATTAACATTAAAAATGAAATTTTTTTAAATTAAACAAATAGGTTTCATTCTTTGAACGTTTCTGAATAAAAAGAGACTAGACCGGCCAAAATATATTGATTTTTGTGGGTTTTACATTAAATTTACGAAAAAATGTTCTTTTTTTACTTTTTATTAGCAGCAAGTTTGAGGGCTTTGAAAAATGGTTTAATATTATTATTTTAAAAAGTCAAATATATGGATTTTTTCGTCTTTTCCTCTACTTTAATCCCAAGAAGTTTCGAAAAAGAAAAATTGAATTCTCTTTTTTTAAAAGCCTTTTTTTCGGAACATCCTTCCGGCAGGACGGGCGCTTGGACGTTCTATCATTAAATGTAATTATTTGAACAACTCGTCTAGTAAATGCCAAAGTATTTCTAACAGCAACTTTGAATTAAAATTCAAAATTTATTTTAATAAAAGTTGGCAAAATTTTCAATTGTTTCATTTTTTAAAATTATTTTCTGCAATAGAAGTAATTTTAAAAAATTTTAGTTTTTAAAGAATTTTTTTAAAGAATTTTACGAAATTTCTGAATTAAATTTTCCAAAACATTAATATTTTTTATTAAACAAAAATTTAAATACTTATTCATATTTATTTTTCCCTTCAGAATTAAAATTTCAAATAATTTCAATGAAAAACCTCAAAAAATATAATTATTTCTAAAATTTACAACAGTAATTCGTCCAAAATTCAATTTATTTTTTTAGAATTTTTAAATAAAATTATTGAGAAACTTAAAAAATTTTTAAAGAAAAATAATGTTTTTATTAATTTTTTTAAATAAAAATTTAAAGATTTCTTAACTTTTGTTTCCCTTAAATTTTCAAGGAATTTAATTTAAAAACCTTTTGAAATTTCGTTAATTCGTATAATTTCTGTTATAAGTTTAAATATTTAATTATTTTTTAAAATGTTAACTAAAATTTTTGTTAAATCAATTCCTATCAGAATTTAACCACGCGACTTGAATGATTTAAAGAGAATAATTTTTGTAAATTCCTAAAATGATATAATTTCAAAAATATAATTATATTTATAGACAATTTTTAAAGAGGAAAAAATAAAATTCTTTAAAATATTAAATTTTACAGAATTTCTAAAATCTTTTTGAAAATTACTGTCTAGAAAAAAAATAATTAAAATTAAACAATATTTACTTTAGAATTAATTTGTTTTGATGGAAAAAATATTTTTTTTAAAGAAATACAAATTAGAAGAAGTAAAAAAAATAAATATTGTCGTTCATTTGAACGTTCAAAACTTTAGGAACATTAAAAAAACGTAAATGATGAAAAGATGACAAAAAATATTTTGCTTAAAAAAACTTTAGTGCAGAATAAGTAAGTTTCCAAATAATTAAAAATATTTTTACGAATAATTGCAGTTCAAACTGTAACAGATCTGATTTTGCTTAATTGATTAAAATTAAAAGTAATATAAATTTAATCAGTTTAGAAAAATTAAAAAAAAATTTTTTTTAATCAATTACAATTTTCACCAATTAAATGTAAAATTGATTAAAGTTCGGTAGATATTTTCATTTTAAATCAATTAACGATTTTTGTTTTTTTAAACAAAAAAAAATCCTTCGCTTTTTTAAAAGTGAAAAAAATTTGCCAGTTTTGAAAATAAATTCGACAATTCTAAAAATATATTAAATTTAAAAATTAATTCAATAAAAGATAAAAAAATAAAAAAACTAAAAAAAAGAACTAATAAAAAGTAAACTAAAAAGAAGAAAAAGTTATCAAAATTAAAGAGAAGAAAAAAAAGTTATACTTAAAATTCATATTTGAAAAAGAAAAAAAACCATCAGTTTCTCTTTATGAATATATAATAAAGTAAAGATTTTCTCAAAATGAGAAAAAAAGTGTATATACATAAATTTAGTCACAAGATATCTCTGTATAATGTAATGAGTTGAAGTGGACAGGTGTATCTTAACAGTGTAAACTAATACTAGTTACCTGTGGGCTCTCTTTCACCCCTGACTCCCATAAAGCCAGTGTCGGCATCCGTTTTAGTTTCGGTAGTGTCATCATATTTGCCCATCCATTAGCGCTACAATAACAAAAACCGTCTGTCCTTCTCACTTTTTTTCCACATTTTTATTTCAACATTTAACAAAACTCTCAATTTTCATATGTTTTTTTCTGGTACACGAAATATTTTTAATTCAATTTGTAATTTTTTCTTTTTTAATCTTCTCAATACTGCGTGATTTTCTTTTAAATTTAAGGTCACAGAATACAACTAAAGTGTTCAATTTGTCTTCTTTTACTGTTCTCCTAAATGCTTGACACACTGAATTCGAAATATATTTCTTTGAATTAATAATTTAGTTTTTAAATTAAAATTTAATTATAATAATATTAATTTTAAATTAATCTTTTTATATTTCAATGTATATAGTAATTAATATGTAATAATTGTAAAATGATTCTTTAATAATTTATCATAATGCAAATTACAAAATTATTTATTTTCAAACATAAATTTTTTGATCAATTTATAATCAAAATTTGAAAAATTCACTTATTAAGTAAATATTTAATTATTATTGTTTATATTTTCAAAAATTTGTGAATAACTCTTCGCAAGAATTCAATTATTTATATACATAGATAATTTTATTTTCCGGAAGAATTTAATTATTTTCATAAATAGTAAATTTCTTCGCAGAAATTAAATTATTTTCAATACAATTTTAACGAAATTTCACGAAAGAATTCAATTATTTTCCGAAACTCGCTTTCTTTGAAACAATTCAATTATTTCGTAAAGTCTTTGCAAACATTTAATTCTCGTGAAAATAATTCTAAAAATGATTCAGTCTCACAAATTCAATTATTTCTAAGATCGTCTGTAAATTTTATTTTCAAAATTCAAATATTTTCCAAATTTAAAAAAAAATTCTTGTAAAACTATTAAATTCTTTCGCTTTAAAAATGAAAAAATTACACAATTTGTTTATAACAATTTTATACAATTTTTTTTACAATTTTAATAAAATTTCACAAATGAATTCAATTATTTTCTGAAACTTGCATAAGTTCATTGAAACAATTCAATTATTTCGTAAAGTCTTGGCAAACATTCAATTCTCGAAAAATAATTCTAAAAGTGATTCAGTCTAAAAAATTCTAAGATATGTAATTCTAAAAGTTTCTAAGAAATAAATTCTAAAAAATATTTCTAAGATCGTCTGTAAATTTTATTTTCAAAATTCAGTTATTTTCCAAATTGAAAAAAAATTCTTGTAAAAATATTAAATTCTTTCGCTTTAAAAATGAAAAAATTACACAATTTGTTTATAACAATTTTATACAATTTTTTTTAGAATTTTAATAAAATTTCACAAAAGAATTCAATTATTTTCTGAAACTCGCATAAGTTCTTTAAAACAATTCAATTATTTCGTAAAGTCTTGGCAAACATTCAATTCTCGAAAAATAATTCTAAAAGTGATTCAGTCTAAAAAATTCTAAGATGTAATTCGAAAAGATTCTAAGAAAAAATTCTAAAAAATATTTCTAAGATTGTCTGTAAAATTGATCTTAAAAAGTCAATTATTTTTCAAATTTTTAAGAAAATACTTGTAAAATATTAAATTCTTTTACTTTAAAAATTAAAAAAATGACACAATTTGTTTATTCAAATTTTATTACATCAATATTTTAATAAAATTTCACTGAAGGATTAAGTAAAATTTTGTCTAATTTTTAATAAAATTTTTCGAAAAAATTCATTTATTTTCCAAGCACCTAATAAATTCTTGCAAAAAGTTCAATTATTTTTTAAAATAGTAAAATTCTTCGCAAAAATTAAATTATTTCTATAAATAATAAAATTTGTCAAACGAATTCAATTACATTGAAAACAATTTTAATAAACTTCAACAATAAAGTATTTAATTATATTTATTTTTAACAGAAGCAATTATTTTGAAAACTAGAAAGACATAATTCTTCATAAAATTCAATTACTTTTAAATTTTCAATTAAAATTATTAAAGAAAACAGATTATTTAAAAAAAATTCAATGAAATTCTTGAAAAAAATTTTTAAAAAAATTTTAAAATTTAAATGAAAAGAATTTAATCAGGATTTTGAAAATTTTGAATAAAATTCTTCGAATGAATTCAATTATTTTCAAAAATTTTGATGAAATTTTTTGGAAAAATTAATTTCTTTTTAAATTCTACAATTTAAGTATTAAAATTGCAGGAATTTAATTATTTTTAATAATATTTTTATAAAAATTCTCAATAAAAGACATTTATTTAAAAAAATATTTACTAAAATTTTTCGAATGAATTCAATTATTTTTATTAATAACAAAATTCTTCAAAAGAATGCTATTATTTTTAATATACTTGTAGTAAAATTTCTCAAAAGAATACGATAATTTTTAAAAATATTAATTAAATTAAATTATTTTCAAGTTTCGGATAAAATTCTTCTTAAAAACTTAATTATTTTTTTAAAAAGTAAAATTCATCGCAAAAATTAAATTATTCACATAAATAATAAAATTTGTCACACGAATTAAATTATATTTAAAACAATTTTAATAAACTTCAACAATAAAGTATTTAATTATATTTATTTTTAACAGAAGAAATTATTTAGAAAACTTGAAAGACACAATTCTTCATAAAATTCAATTACTTTTAAATTTTCACTTAAAATTATTAAAGTAAACATATTATTTAAAAACAAATTCAAAGAAATTCTTCAAGAGAATTTAATCAGGATTTTGAAAATTTTTTATAAAATTCTTCGAATGAATTCAATTATTTTCGAAAATTTTGATAAAATTCTTTGGAAAAATTAAATTTTTTTTTTAAATTCTACAATTTAAGTAGTAAAATCGCAGGAATTTAATTATTTTTAATAAAATATTATAATAAAAATTCTCAACAAAATACATTTATTTAAAAAAAATATTTAATAAAATTTTTCGAATGAATTCAATTATTTTTATTGATAACAAAATTCTTCAAAAGAATGCAAATATTTTTAATATACTTGTAGTAAAATTTCTCAAAAGAATACGATTATTTATGAAAATATTAATTAAATTAAGTTATTTTCAAGTTTCGGATAAAATTCTTCGGAAAAACATAATTATTTTTTTAAATAGTAAAATTCTTCGCAAAAATTAAATTATTTCTATAAATAATAAAATTTGTCACACGAATTAAATTATATTTAAAACAATTTTAATAAACTTCAACAATAAAGTATTTTAATATATTTATTTTTAACAGAACAAATTATTTTGAAAACTTGAAAGACAATTCTTCATAAAATTAAATTACTTTTAAATTTTTAATTAACATTATTAAAGAAAACAGATTATTTAAAAAAAATCCAAAGAAATTCTTCAAAGAATTTAATCAGGATTTTGAAAATTTTGAATAAAATTCTTCGAATGAATTCAATTATTTTCCAAAATTTTGATAAAATTCTTTGAAAAAATAAATTTTTTTTAAATTCTACAATTTAAGTATTAAAATTGCAGGAATTTAATTATTTTTAAAAATATTTTAATAAAAATTCTCAATAAAATACATTTATTTAAAAAAATATTTACTAAAAGTTTTCGAATGAATCCAATTATTTTTATTAATAACAAAATTCTTCAAAAGAATGCAATTATTTTTAATATACTTGTAGTAAAATTTCTCAATAGAATACAATAACTTTTATAAATATTAATTAAATTAAATTATTTTCAAGTTTCGGATAAAATTCTTCTTAAAAACCTAATTATTTTTTTAAATAGTAAAGAATTCAATTATTTTTAATACTATATTAATAACATTTCTCAACGAAATAAATTTATTTCAAAAAATATTTAATAAATGTTTTCGAATGAATACATTATTTTGAAAATTTTTCAAAAATTCTTTCAAAACATTAAATTATTTTCAAATATCATGTTAAAATTTCTTAAAACAATTAATTTATTCTTATAAATTGTAAGATTCGTCTCAAGAATTTGAATAATTTTTATGACATTTTATTAAAAGCAGAAACAATTATTTAAAAAATTGGGACTCCGCCACTTTTGAATGGGGACAATTAGAGTTAAAAAAAAGTTCAGAAGATAAAAAATAAGAAAAAGAAAATGTCAGAAGAAAAACTGGGAAATAGAATTGAAAAGAAAGTCGTAAACTACAACGGAGTATAAACAA
The DNA here is from genome assembly GCA_032873175.1 of Leptopilina drosophilae. Lineage (NCBI taxonomy): Eukaryota > Metazoa > Arthropoda > Insecta > Hymenoptera > Figitidae > Leptopilina > Leptopilina drosophilae. The sequence continues at coordinate 55,266,373 of CM065479.1, forward strand.
TTCCGCTGCGGTGTTTAAGCTCCGCCCACTGCGGAGTGGGGATAATGAGAGCGAAAAGGAAGTTTCGATCTTTCTCTCTCGCTTCTTCGCTTAAGCTCCGCCCCCTACGGAGTGGGGACAACAAGAGCGAGAAGGATGTTTCGATCTTTCTCTCTCGCTTCTTCGCTTAAGCTCCGCCCCCTACGGAGTGGGGACAACAAGAGCGAGAAGGATGTTTCGATCTTTCTCTCTCGCTTCGGCGCTAAATCTCCGCCTCTTGAGGCGTGGGGGCAACAAGAGCGACAAGGAATACAATAATAATTTATTATTTATATTTCGCATCCAAATTTACATTTTCAGTACATAATTAATTTCGTGAATTACATCCAAGATGTAAGATAAGAACTCACTGTAAAAAGAAAATAAATTCATCGCTATATATAAGAGATCACGTAATTTCGAATTCACAAGGAATGGTTTCGCGGTGACAATGAGCATACCAACCACAAGAAACTCATCCCCCCTCCCTCCTTCCCTTCTTCTAAGGACCAAGGGGAAGAAGGGTTCCAAGATATTGAATACCGTTTCACATGCCCTTCACGTAGCCAGAGCCACGGATCTTCCCTATCTCTACTCACTTTATTCGCCTCAATTCATTCTCAGTGACCTTATACTTTATATACCCCATTCCTTCGATACGCAGGGTTTTTTTTTCACTCTCTTGCCACCTTCCACTCTCTATTATTCGTTTATATTAAAATTGTCTTCTGTCATCGAAGCGTGCCACGACGTTTATATATATACCTTTTGTGAATAATTTCTCTCATCCCTCCTAGATATATTCCATAGATACTAATTTCTTTCCCTATTGACTGCATTCCATTCTCTCCCTTCTCCTCGAGTTTTCGATTATTATACGAATTCAAGATTTATAGACTTCCCAAAATATTTATTCCGTTTTCAATTTTGTTTTTTTTAATATTTTTTTTTGTCAAATAGAAAAGAAGAATTTATGTTGCTTCAAAAAAAAAAAAAGAAAAAATTGATCGTACTTCCCTCGAAAAAAAGGGACGATGTATAGTAAATTATATTTTGCCAATTTATTCCGTTTCTCTCTCTCCCCCTCCTCGCCCCATTTTTTGAAAATGGGTATTTAATTTTAAAGCGATTAGCAGCACGCGACGGGTAAAGGTGTTGACCTGCAATTGACAACGTGGCGAGGGTCGAAGAGCACTGGCGGAAAGATCTCGCGGGGTTCGCACAAGAGATAAAAGACGGGTGAGAAAATTTCAATTAAATTACTCCATGTAACCCCTCAATAAAACACACATATTCCCTTCATTCCAAGTCAATTAAAATTAAAACACAAAATATTTGCATAACATAGATTTAATATCGTTTTGTATATTAAGGAGAATAAATAAACAATTCCTTCAAAGTAAATTTAAATTAATTAATTAATTAATTAATTTAAATTAATCTTAATTTTTAAGTCAATTTAAATAGACTGACTTGAAATGAAATTTATTAACTGGTACGAAACCAAAAAATAAAAATTGAGGATTAATTATACTGATAAAAATTTAACCATTCAGAGGCATATATTTACCTATATTTTCAACAATATGAAGAAAAGGTTTTAAATATTCAATAAAATTATTTTTTTAGTAATTTTTTGAAAGGAATTCAATGGTCATAAAAAATTTGGCCAGAAAATATTTTGACACATGACTTTTGAGTCATTATTTTATCTAAAATTGATAGGTTTTGAAATCCAAAAGTAATTTTAGTAGAAAAAATTTTTTGTATCCATAAAAAAATTGACAAAGGAAAAAATTAATATTTCCAAAAGTTTTAGTATTTTTTCCAAAAAAATAGTTTTAAGATTAAGAATTTAAAAAAATATGGTTATTATTAAATTTTATATTAAGAAAACTAATTTGGTTTTTTTTTATATTGATTTTTTTCAAATTGATAGATTTTGAAATTCAAAAGTAATTTTGTAGAAAAATTTTTTTTGTATCCATAAAAAAAAGTGCCGAAGGAAAAAATTAATATTTACAAAAAGTTTCAGTATTTTTTCTAAAAAATTGTTTTAAAGTTACGAAATTAAAAAAAATATGATTATTATTAAATTTTATTTTACGAAAACTAATTTGTTTTTTTTCTAACTAATTTCAGAACATAAACATTTTCTAAAAAATACTTTTATTGAATTTTTTCATTATCACTAAAACATTTTTTTCTAAAGTTTATGTTTTGAAAGTAGTTAGAAAAAAAAACAAATGAGTTTTTGTATTATAAAATTTAATAATAATCATATTTTTTTAAATTCTTCACCTTAAAACTATTTTTTTTGAAAAAACACTAAAACTTGTAAATATTAATTTTTTCATTCGGCAATTTTTTCATGGATTCAAAAACATATTTTTTACAAAATTACGTATGAATTTCAAAATCTATCAATTTTTGGAAAAAATAAAAATTCAAGAAGGATCATAATATTTTCTGACCAATTTTTTTATGATCATTTAATTACTCTCAAAAAATTAGTATAAAAATAATTTTGTTGAATATTTAAAATATTTTCTTCATACAGTTGAAAATATAGGTGTACCCTCCTCTTAAATTAGTTGTTTTTAATGATTTTCGAAAAAGTTCTTTGAGAATTTTCAAATCCATTTGTTTACAAATTTCAATTTTACGAAATTACAATTATTCGCAAATTCTTTAATTAAAGTACTGAATATATGTTAGAAAAATGACTGAAAATAACATAAAAAAATTCAATTAAATTTTTTCAAAAAAAATAATTTTAAAATTCAATTACTTCTAAAAATTTCACGCTATACTGCTTTTAATATTCAATTATACTATTCAAAATTTTAACTGAAATTTGTTTTTAAATCCATTTTCATTAGAAAATTCTAGAAAAATTCAATTACTTAGATACAAAAATAAATATTTATTGAATAATTCAATGTTTCTTAAAATTCAATTCCCATAAAGAATTTTATCGAAAAATTTTTTAAAAACTAAATTCTTTCAAAAATTTTAATAAAATTCTTAAGAATAATATAATTTTTCAGGTTATTTGGTTAAAATTGTATAAAAAATAATTGCAATTCTTTGATGTGTTTTATTATTTCTAAAAATAATTGAATCCCTAAAAAGAATTCTATTTATATTGTATTTGTAAACAATATTTAATTTTTGCGAAAAATTTTTGCAATAAATTATAAATTTTCCAAAATTAAATTTTTTTTTTCATATTTTTCATTAATATTCTTGTATAAATGCATTATTTTTAATAATTTTTGAAAATCTTCTTTGAGAATTTTCAATTTCATTTGTTTACAATTTAATTTAACAACAAATTTCAATTATTCGTGAATTTTTTGAATTTAATATATACTAAAAAAAAAAAACTAAAATAATTTCAAAAAAAAAAAATTCTTAATTATACACTAAAAAAAATTCCCTGAATTGTTAGTTATAAATATGAAAACCTATTTTTAAAAGTCAATTTTTTCTCAAATAAAATTCACACTCTAATGCTTTTATGTAGTATTTAATTATAATCGGAAATTGTAACTTTAATTCATCTTTAAATAAATTTTTATTAGAAAATTCTACTGGAATTCAATTCTTTAAAAAGAAAAAACGAATTTATTCAATAATTGCATATTTTTTAAAGTTAAATTCACATAATTAATTTTATCAATAAGTTTTTAAATAATTGAATTCTTTTGACGAGTTTTAATAAAATTTATAAGAATAATTATCGTTTTTAATTTTAATGAATTTGATTAAAATTGTAATAAAAGTAATTGACATTATTTATATGAAGACAATTGAATTGCTAAAAAAAATTCCTTATTTCATTAAGACAATTCTTTTAAGCAATTGAATTCTTTTGTAAAATTATATTAAGATATTAGATATTGAAAATCATTGAAAAGAGGAAAATTGTTTGAAAACAATTAAAATTTTACCAAAAATTTTATTAAATTCTATGAAAATAATTGAACTTTTGAGAAGGAATTAATTACTTCTAAATATACCTAATTGAAATATTTACGCTAATTTAAAAAACAAATTTGAACTTCTGCGAAGAATTTTAGTATTTTTGAAAATATTTAATTGAATTTCTGCAATTATTTATAATTACTCTAATATTCTCCAAATTCTATTGCACAATTTATAAACTTTTCGTCTTCCCGCAAGCAAATTACGGAGTTAACGAAGTGAGAGAGAAAAGCCGAAAGTTCCTTCGCGCTCTCGTTGCCCCCACTCCGCAATGGGCGGGGCTTAATCGCCGGAGCGAGAGAGAAAAGCCGAAAGTTCCTTCGCGCTCTCGTTGCCCCCACTCCGCAATGGGCGGGGCTTAAGCGCCGGAGCGAGAGAGAAAAGCCGAAAGTTCCTTCTCGCTCTCATTGCCCCCACTCCGCAGGGGCGGGGCTTAAGCGCTGGAGTGAGAGACTTGGTTAAAACCTTAGTTAAAAACGTCAATAATAATTGAAATTTGTGTTTAATCATTAACAATCTTTTTAATAAAAAAGTTTAATCTAATAATTAAGCTAAACTTTCCTCTTGGATACACGATTCTTTTGCTTCAAATGCAGTTATAACAGTAAACCCAAACGCCAAATCTGACAAAACAAAACCACAATCACATAACAGTAGAACGAGAAATAATAAATCAACCGCCATCAAAGATCAGGTGAACTTCAATAATTGTGTCGAGCAGCGTATCTCAGAAAGAGACAGATTTCTATAGTTGTAGAAAAAAGAGAAATGCCCTTTATAGACGAAAACGGTATTTGTAATTAGATCACAGACATAGGGTTCTTCTAGAGAAAAGAAAAGATGGATCCACAGCATTCACTAAAAATGAATCGTCTTCTTCAGAAAGAGAAAGAGAGAGAGAGAGACCAATAATGATCAAATCTCGAGTTTCATTCGCTCAATCGAGCCTCAGGCATGGAAAAACCCCCATAGATACTTTACCTTTTTAATCGAGGGCAGAGCGAGGTAAGTGTACCTATATATATTCTATATAATAATAGCCAAGTAACGGAGCACTCTCGAGATACTAGCTTGTGGGATCCCGCAGAGCTTTTTTTTCTCTCCTCTCCTTCGAAAAAAAACGCCCTTCCCTCTTGGCCTTTGGTACCCTTCGATGCCCTTTCCGTATATATATTCCAATGCGTTTGTTGTACATTAAAGGAGCCAGCATTTAAAGGATCTTGACACGAGTGTCCCGTGGCGAGCGCCCCGGTAGCCAGCATCTTTTTTTGCGCGCGCGATTTCGAAGAGCAATCGCGAAACAATTGCCAACAATGGGGCTCTCAAAACGTTTGTATTTATTATATACTTTTATAAATGGTACTAGGAGTCTGTAAGACCCACTCTAGTCAGCGACTCAATGAATTTATTATATTTCCAATGCTGCTTTTTCTCAGGTATATATTCCTCTCGGCTCGCTCAAGGAAATTCTCTTATTTCTAATAGTTAATAATTAGTTTCTTTTTATTGATAAAAAAACAAAAAGGCGAAAAATGTTAAAGTCCAGCAAGGAATAAATAATAGGAAGAAAGACGTTCTGGCGCTGAAGCTCCGCCCCCTGCGGAGTGGGGACAATGAGAGCGAGAAGGAAGTTTCGATCGTTCTCTCTCGCTCCTGCGCTTAAGCTCCGCCTCTTGCGGAGTGGGGACAACGAGAGCGAGAAGGAAGTTTCGATCGTTCTCTCTCGCTCCGGCGCTTAAGCTCCGCCCCTCTGCGGAGTGGGGACAATGAGAGCGAGAAGGACCTCCTCCGGGACTAGAAACTAAATTTTTACTCAAGTGAAGAAATTTTCCCTCAAAGAAAAAAGGGCCGGAAATGATCTTACCACATTAATAATGTACAAAATACACTTGTGTGTGATGATGTATAGGTCAATGATATCACTTATGAGAGCTTCATTGTACAAGAAAGTAAAGAGTGAATGACGCGACGAGTGGCAAGAACAAAAATTTCAACGAAGAAACCTCATATCGCCCTTTAAATGAAAAGGGTTTTAAGTCTTTCGCGCGCTCGTCAAAGCAATACCATTATGTATTATTTCGTTCATTGTTGATGATGAATACCTCAATAAAAGAACCATAAAGAACTCCTAAGTTTATTTATATACCTCATTGTTGCACACGTGAACCATGCGCGTATATAATATACTTGGGAAATTATTATTCTCTCATAAAGGGGCGAAAAAAAGAAATTGAGAACAAGTTTCTTATAATACAATCTTTCTATACTATATAAACTGTGCCAAAAAAAGTATATGTAATAGAAAAATAAGTGAGTAATACTCAGTTTTCAAAATAAGTACATTTTAAAAGTGATAAATTATTATTTTTGAAAAATAAAAACAAATAGGATCATTTGGGGTAAATGTAAAAAAAAATTTTAGATGTTCCGAGTATTTGCCTGTATTTTATTTTGACAATTGGCAATGTCATAGTGTATGTTATCTTTTAATGCAAAAAGGATTAAAAGTATTAAAAAAGTATTTAAATTTACTTATTGGTATAAATTAAGGATATAGATGATGATTTTAGTCTCAAATAAGATGCAATGAGGCACTTTTTCTTTTTGTTGGAAGTTTACGATTGGGATGAAGGGAACGAAGAAGAAGAAGAAGAAGACAGTGGTGAAATAATAGAAAGTAGGCGTATCTGAAGAGTATAATTTGCATGGAAATTTTTATTGGCACAATGCGCAATATCTGGCAGATGCGTTTAAAAATCGTGGCGGATAATAGCTCCCCATGCAATCTAACCACCCTTTTAGGTTAGACTGGCACTTGTCGTAGGTGTAGAGAAAATATACGTTTATATTTTTCTAACCGCGTAGGTAACGTTCGGCAAATGGAAAAAGGGATTTAACCGTTCGAGATCCACCCTTACCGTGCTTACGCCTTATACACGAGGCGAGTGCCTCGCGACCAAAGAACGACTAAAAAACGATATCGTATTAGAATATACGCTCTTTTTTCCCGTGTATACGAATGCTTGTCCTTTATAGCCGCCTTATGATAATTTTATTTCTTTTTCGCCTTCACACTCTCACTCTTTCAAAAGGAGAGAAATCAACAAAACAAAAAGATTCATGTTGAATTTTTCCCACTAATCGCACTTAGAGAAAAATTGAACCTTATAAGGAACAAGAATTCTTGTTCCTTAAGATTCGATTTTTTCTCTTTTCTTATCTTTTTTCTCTCGACATTAGAATAAAAATAGGAAGAGAACAATTAGAACGTTATAATTGAATTTGCACCGTGAATGTTGATTATTATTTTTTCGAGAGGGAAATAGGAAAAGTATTAATATCCTGTTATTTAAAATAAATATATATATTTTGAGGACGGGAGAGGCCATTTTGTCAAAAATTTTTCTACGAGTTAATGTTAATTAGTGGACACTGACGTGATGGAGGGCTCTCGACTGGATTTGACGTCGGAAGCTGCCAGCTTGTTCTGCTAAACATATGTGTAAGTACTTGCAATACATCTGCAATTCGTCTATTACAGCGGACAAGTTGATAAATTGCGATTCATAATCCCTATTCCGTGGTGTTTACAACCACCTAAATAATCGATTCCCCCTCTCTATATATACACACAAACATACAATAATAATCAATAGGAACAAAATAATTAATAACTCACGCCGCGAGCAATTAAATATTGTTTTTATTTATTTTACAAGCGCACCGCAATTATTTGCCTCTGGTCGCTAAGTTTAATGACTTTTTTTCTTATATGGGTGATTCTCCATGAAACCGATAATTAGGTTATTGTTATTTTTATTATTTTTTTCAATAAAAATAAAAATCATAATGTAAATTTTAAGTATGATAGTCAAGAATGAAATATCTGTTACGAGTCGGAGAAATTATTTGTAATTTTTGTATTTTTTAAACAAAGTAACTGTTCACGCATCCATGTAGCATAATTAGTTGCCATAGTTTTGTTACGTTAACAAAATTCATAGTTGAACTGATAGAAATTGTTTTTTGTTTAATTCAGGATTTAAAAATCTAATTCAGGAAATTTATGCAGTAATTTATGGTAATTTATAGAAATTTATGGCAATTTATAGAAATTTATGGTAATTTACACAGTCATTTACAAAAATTGTGAGGTAATTCATAATATTATTACAAAACATAATTCAAGATTAGAAAGACTAATGCAGGAAATTTATAGTAATTTATAAATTTTTGAGGTACCTAAATAAATTTTTTTGAGTAAATAAAAGAAAATTTTAAAAACTATTTTTTAAAATTTATGGAAATTTATAGGGTAATTTATGGAAATTTATGTTGTAATTTATGAAAATTTATGGAAATATATGTTGTAATTTTATAAATTATTTTAAATCATTTATCGTAATTTATTAACATAATTTAAATGAAAATAAATTCTTTGCAACTTTCAGAAATTTGTACTTTAATTTATGAAAATTTATAAAGTAATTAATGTCACAACTTACTAAAATTATAGTTTAAACAAGGTAAATTTTATTTGTTTAATTTTATTTGGAAAGAATTACAAAAATTGTTGTAATTATACACTTGTTTAAACCACAAGTTCAATGAAAGACAAAAAAGGCTTCACCATGACGCTGAGGCTTCACCATGACGCAAAATAAATACTGTTTTTAAAATAAATTATTAGCAATTTTCAATCGGTTTCATATTCCTATGTTTAATATTCACTGAAATAATACGACTATACATTACTTGCTAAAAAAAATTTTTTTTTTTTTTGATTTATTATGAAATATGTGAAGGCTTCACCATGACGATTCTGTGATTCCCTGTACAAAGTTGACGCTTAAAACGTAAAAAAAAATGAAAAAAGTATAACAATTTTTTTCTTTCGTAGTGAAACACTATCGAGGGAGCTAAATTGTTGCTTGTACTAAAGAATACCGAAATTCTGATTTTATTTTTATGAAATATTTCAATTTTTTAAAAAGGCTTCACCATGACGCACAAAACTGGGGACAAGAAATAACATCAGAAAAAAAAATTAAAAAATAATTTTTTTTTACAACCAATTTAATTTTTTCAATTTTACACACTTGGGCATTAAAAAAATGTTATCAATCATTATTTTTATTCGAGAATTTGACTAAAAATATTTATTTTTGTTTTGTAACTGACCCTTGGGACAGTTCCATGACGATTTGGCTCTTAAATTTGCATTTAAAAAAAACATTTAATCTTAGAAATTAAAGTGACTATAGGTTTTTGTTTGTAATCACCAGAGTTACTTTTTTACGTTGGATTCATTATTATATGTGCAATGTTTTTTAAAAAACATACACTGAAGAAAAATTACTTGATTCAATTAATGCAAATTATTATTGAGAAATATTTATTTGCATCAAATAATTTTTTATCGTAACTAATAACAATTTCTTTGACACTGTTCCTCACTCTCTAAATTTGAATTAGTAAAAATTTCACTAATTGGAATTAGTGACTGACTTTTTGCTTATTAATTAGTAAATTTCACCAATAAATTAGTAGAAATTACTATTTGTGTCACGCTCCGAAGAAAGGTACCTAAGAAGCAAAAAAATTGAGGTTATGTTTTTCATTTTTCAAGTAAAAATAGAGAAAGAAAATCAATTATTAATTAAACATTATTGATCTTCAAGTCTTCATTACATTCAAAATATTCAATGAAAATTAGTTTCAAATTTAAGCAATTAAAAAAAACTTTTAATCAAGTGAAATCTAGAACGACCCTAACCTATAATTCGTTTGCTTCTTAGGTACCTTTCTTTGGAGCGCGTCACATTTATTAGTAAAGTTTACTAATTCTAAAGCAAAAAGTCAGTCACTAATTCGAATTAGTAAACATTTTAACTAATTCAGATTTAGAGAGCAAAGGATATCAAATTGATTCTTTTTCTTGGCCTCAATTTGATATTCTTAGAGGAACAGTGTCACTTTGTTGCTGCAATAGATTCTGTAACAACAGTGATGTTTAGTTGAGACAAATAAAAAAGCATGTTTGGATGATGTGTGGAGCGTTTCTGAAAACAAACTTACAATGGAAGGAAGCAAAAAAAAATTCGTTTCTAGAATAAAGTATGATAGTCACTTTTTTTTGAGAACAAAGACCAAAAACCGCTGTCAAGTTATATATTTTTGTTATAATTTTGGTGATCATTTCATGAACACTTTGCTTCCTCATAGAGATGTTAATAATAATAAAATATAAATTTTGAACAATTATTCTCAATTGCTGTAATAATTTTTTCTCTTTATTTGATTAAAAATTCAAGTTCCACATTAAAAATTTTTTTTTTAAGTTTCCTTCACAATTTCAGTTTTTTAAAATATGAATAACTTCCTTATTTCTAATCGAATTTGCTTCAAAAATAGGTCAATCGAAGCGTTTTTTAATGCTCTACAAAATGATAATGATAGTTTTAAAGTTATTTTTAGATTTTTCAACAAAATATTCGAAAAAAGTCTTATTTTCCAAAATTTTTGATTTTTAAAATAGTTTAATATCTCTGGTGAATATGGACGAAAAATGTTTATTGAGGACTCAAAAGATGCGTCTAAAAAAGCTACAAAAGTACAGAAAAACATTCATAGGTGTCCTAACATTTTTTTAAAGTTATGGGCAAAAAACGTTTTTTTTTGAAAAATTAAAAAAATATATAGTTAAACTTTATTAATCTGTCTCAAAGTACTCTCATTTTATGTCCGCAGATGAGACCTACAATTTAAAAAAAAATTCAGTCCAAAAGCTCTTCATAGTTTGGAGATATTTATGAAAATATGTTTACACACACACATACGGAATGACATTTTGTAAAAATATCATTTTTGAACTCCTGAGGTCAAAAATAACATGAAGATATGTCAAAAAATCGAAGTCGAAAAATTTTGGTATTACAATACTTCCTCAGTATGAGGAAGCAATATTTGATATACATAAATATCGACTATTCGGCGATAAAAAAAATTATGCAGTGAGAAAATTGTTAGGATGGAAAGAGAGAGAGAGAGAGAGAGAGAGAGAGAGTTAGGGCGCGTAATTTTTAGATTCAATTGCATAGTAGTGGGTCAGGGTAAAAAGAGTGCGCGAGGAGATCTCGATTGAAAAGCCATAAAATTTACTTGGTCCAACGAAAGGGTAGCCAGATATAGGTACACATGCGTTTGACAGAGTAGATATATTTCGACAATAGACTTTCAATAGAGCGTGCGGATCACCAGGCCCCCACGTGTTGTTGGAAACAATGCCTGGCTTAACTGACGGTTTATATGTACCCACTGTACTTATGCGGAATAATAATAATAATAATAATAATGCTGCATAAGAATCTCTGCGAACCACTATGAACATGTACATCAGTCTTTAACTCTATATGCTGCATATTATATACTATATGGTACTTATATTTCTCTCTCTTTTTTTCCTCTCTCTCTCTCTCTAACTCTCTTTCTATCCATATCTCTCTCTTCCTATCTCTACCTCTATATTTCTCACTATCTATCTCTATTTCACTATTTCCATTTCACTTAATATATGAACTGCATTAGTTCGCATATTCACAAAATACATCATGAACATAAATAATGGGAACATACGTATAATTACAGACTTCGCACTGGATAATTAATTTTAAAAAAAGTAGCAAAAAGTAGCTTTCAAACTATAAAAAGTGGTAGAAAAAGTAGTTATCGAAAAATTAAACTTGACGACAAAAAAAAACTCGTTTTAGAATTTAGACACTTCACGAATGGGTGATTCTTCTGAAAGTGACAATTTTTATGTCTCGATTAAGTTTACAAAATATCTACTCTTTAATAATTATTATCAATTTCCACAGTAAAAATTTAGCACTTATTTATCATTTTAAAAAGAAAATTAAATAATTTTATTCATGTGAATTTGTCTAATAACTAAAATACTTTCATCTTCGAAGCATTTTTAACATGTCTCCGCAATAAGGACTTCTATAAGAAAACTAATTTTTTTGTGATTATTTTCAAACACTGGGAAATTTTTTTAAAATAGTGTCATAAAGTACGATGTTTTTTCCATCATTATGTGCGTTTTTAAAATTTTTACACCTCACTTTTATTTTTGATGAAAATGTTTAAACTTTGTCGTCAGTTTTAGGTTAAAATTATTTCACAATCATTATTGATATTTTATACCTTAAAAATATCTTAAACAAAATTTTAATGCACATTAAAATAAGGCTTAGAATCTGACGTTAAATTTTCCTATACTTTATCTACAAAAAGGAGAAAAATTATTGCTGTTCTAAAAAATCGAAATTTACATTTTGCTCCGAGTAAAAATTCAATTTCATCTCCGAAGCCTTTCTTTTTAATAAATAACTGAATGTAGAAGTAAGTTCAACAGAATATTTCGATGGTAATATAAAATGAGGCAGTGAGATTTTTGTATTTTACCAAAAAAACATATTTTAATTCTGCCCTAATGTAAATAAATGTGAAAAAAATTTATTTTTCATTTCCGAAACATTTTCCTTGAAATATACGAGTTTTTCTATTGTTTTTAGCATTTAGCATTGCTTTACAAAAATTAATCAAATCACCATTAAATAAAGCACTTTAAAAAAATTTATATTTTAATCGAATTGAATATATTTCCTATTAAAATATGGAAATTATTAATTTTTAAGCAGTGTAATTTTATTTTCCATTTCGTGAATGATATTAGCGTGCATTTTGAATAGAAAAACTCGCGAATTAAATAAAATTAATCTAATAGAGCAACAATCATCTTCTTCGATGGAGAAAAACTTTAATATTTCTAAGAATTAATTTTGCGCAACCTAAGAATCTTACTCTTGAGTATGAAATTAAGTAGTTTTAATAGAAAAAACCATATAATTAAATAAATAAATTGAAAAACTGTAGTTTAAAAGTGTCACCTTCAGAAAATATGTGAATAAAATATAGAATATAATTTTTCTTACTTTTTCCCAATTTTCACAAAAAAATATTTACTTCTTTCTTATCTTCATAATAAATTGAGAATTCTTACAAATTTTATAATTCATGAAAGAATTTAAATTGTTGTAAAAATAATTTTCATCTTACGAAGAATTTTATAAAAAAAAACTTTAATTAATTGACTTCACTCGACTAATTTTTTTTTAAAATTAAATTCTATTGCGAACATTTTATAAGAATACTATAGATGTTGATAATAATTGAATTTCGAATATTTTTGTTGAAAAAAATTTGTATCGTTTTGCAAAAATTTTGAGAACATTTTTTTTTATTTCTCGTATTAGCAAATTAAAATTCACAATCTACAAGTTTTAAATGTTTAAATGCAAAATAATTTGTATTTAACATTAAAAATATTTCATATTTAACAATTGAAATAGGTCATTTTTAACAATAAAAAACAACAATAAAATAATATTCAGGTTACAAAATATTTAATATTTTAAGAACCAAGCTGTTGATTTTTAACCTACTAAACAGTTAATATTTAAGCTATTAAACAGTTGATTTTTAGCCTACTAAACAGTTAATATTTAACCTAAAAAATAGTTAATATTTAACCCCCAAAATTGGTAATATTTAAAGTATCAAATATAGAAAATTACTACCAAATAGTTATCATTTAACGTAAAAAATAGTTTATATTTATAGTTAATATTCAAACTACAGAATAATTCATATTTAACCCACCAAATTGTAAATAATTGGTAAATAAGTAATATTTAACCTACCAAATTCTAAATAACTAGCGAATAATAAATATTTAACCTACTGAGTAGTGGACAACTTTACCAAGTAATTAATAATCAAGCTACAAGCTTACTTAGGTTACTTTCGAATATTTAACCTACCGAATAGTAAATATTTGCCCCCAAAAATTAAATATATTATTTACCATAAAAATTAAACATATAATTAATTACCCAGGTAATACATATTCAACCGTACCAAGTACATTGAGAAAAAAAATTATTTGATTCAAACAAATTTTGTTTAAATCAAACTTAAAATATCTTTGCTATACAGTCAAACATATTTAAGTCTAATTCAAACATATTTTCTGGTTCACTTTAAGAGATTTTATATTGATATCAAACATAAATTGTGATTAATTTTAAATTATCTGTACTTAACTTTTAAGTTTGATTCAAACACAAAATTTTGTAAAGCATCATTTTCACAGCTTTCAAATAAATTCTTCAACTATTTCCATTATTAAACTAAAAATAAACCAATTTTCCAGTGCATCTTCAGAAGGGGGAAAAGAAAGGAGGAGGAAAAAAGTTTTCAAGAGACTTCTGCAATTTTAAACATTTTGATCCCACATCCCCTTATCTTGGGATTCAACCCCCTTTGAGAAGTCACGTGTCAATGTAGAGAGGGGAAACTGTTGTCCGTCTTTAGTAACTGACTTGAACGGAGATTAACGAGGTCAATAATTTAGCGAGATCGAATTTGTTTGATATATTATATCCATTGTGCGATCCATAGTAGGAGGTTTCCTAAAGCCAGTATTGTGGGTTACCAATATACATACAGACATATATTCATATATATGAGGGGAATCTGTACACTATATATATACAATTATAGTCAAAGAGATTGGAGAGTGTGGAGAGAGAGAAAGAGCGAAAACTCGTGGCCTCAAGCAGACCCACAAGTGGCGGGTTTTAATCGCTGTTAGAACTAACCCTACTTTGCCTCGGGACAGAGATCAGTACCAACCATTTAATTGCCTATTAATCATGACAATACCAAAATTCTCCTGCAAGTTTGTATATATATAGAAATCAACACACTAACCGATTGTGTGTTATAATATTGTCTGCAAATAAAAAAAGGTGTCAAAAAGTGACCAAAAAGTGTTCAAAATGGGGTTCAATGTTAAAATAAGATTTTTCACTATGGATTCAATGAAGAAAATTTCTTTTTCTTCTTCTTCTTCTTTTGTTTTAATAATATCTTGTATTAATGAAGAAAATTTAAAACAAGCTAATTTGAAGTCTAGTTAACTTTGAATCAATTTGACCGCAGAAACTCTTCACTGAGAAAACATTATACTCCGTTTCAAGTGAAAAATAATTTTAAGTGATTTCGTTTCATTGAAATTAGTTTGTACATTCCAATATATAGAAAATATTTATTGCCTTGATTCAAAAATAATTTTTGTTTGCAGAATTCTGTTTAATTCAAACATATTTTTTGTTTTGATTTAAACAAAAAATATGTTTTAAAGTTTTATGTTTGATTCAGTAAAAGTAAAAAAAAGATAAAAGTTGATAATAAATAATTTAAAATCAACTACAAATGATGTTTGAATTAAATATACTATTTCTATAAATGAATCAAAAAATATGTTTAAATTAAACTTAAATATGTTTAAATTAAACTTAAATATGTTTAAATTAAACTTAAATATGTTTAAATTAAACTTAAATTTCTTTGACTGTATAGCAAAGATATTTTAACAAAATATGTTTAAATCAAATAAATCGTTTTCTCAGTGTTGTTAAGTATATACCACAAATTAAAAGTTAAATTTTTCTAGCTCAGAATTTCTGATCAATTCAAACAACAATTCTGATTAAGTATTATTGAAATTAAAAAAAAGTAATTAATTAATTAATTATTATTAAAATTTTTTTAATAAAAATCCTCTATGGTGAATTTCACGAAGAAATATTATTTAAAAAATTAATGGAAATGCGTTTCTAAACACTGAATTTTATGGCTTAAAATAACTAGAACTTTTATAGACTCTAGCAGGGTTGACACAAAAAAATTTTGTATTATTTTTCCCTGATTTCCAGAAAAGAATTTTACTTTTTCCCTGACTCTAAAGAATTTTCTGAAACATAATTTAGATACTAAAAAAAAATGTTCTGTTACATGTGACGCGATCTGAAGAAAGGAACCTTAGAAGCAAATCACTTTAAGGTTATGTTAACTCCATTTTTTCTGGTCTGAAAGTTTCTTTTTACTTATTGCAAAGTAAAATCAGTTTTGATTAAATATTTTAGTTGCAGTGAAGACTTAAATATTAATGAATCCAATTGACAGTTGATCCTTATTTATGTACTTTTATTTAAAATCTTGTAAACATAACCTATAATGTTTTGCTTCTAAGGTCCCTTTCTTCAGATCGCGTCACACATTTATTTACGAATTTCTTTAATTGTAAAATTATTCGAAAACATCATAACTTTTTTTTTAATTTATACATAATTTTATCAACAATTGAATTCTTTCAGCAAATTTTAATAAAATTTTTAAGAATAATTCCTTTTCTCGAGAAATTTTATTAAAATTTGACAAAAAATAATTAAAATTTTGCTTTCAGTTTTATTCTTCATAAAAATTTAAATTTACGAAAATAATTGAATTATTGCAAATAAATTCATAAAAATTCCTATGAAATTTTCATTATTTTAGAAATTTAGAAAATTTAGAAAATAATTGAATCATAATTTTGTCAAAATTGTTTTTAAATCTAGTTAAATTATTTTGGTAAATTTTATTGAAGTAATAGATTTTTACAAATAAGTGAATTTAAGAAAAGTTTTTGACAATAATTGAAATTTTGCAATGAATTTTATAAAAATTTTTGAAATTAATGGAATTTTATTACTTTTGAAAATAATTAAATTCTTGTGATGAATATTGTTATTTATGAAAATTATTGACTTTTTCTAAAAGATTTTACTATTTATGAAAATAGTTAAATCCTCTAGGAAATTTCGAATTTTATTAAAATAATTGAATTACTACAAGGAATTTAAAGACAAATTTTAAAAAATTTAATTTCTCGGAAAAAATCTATATGCCTAGGAAATCAAATTTTTTAAATTTCACAAGAACTCAATTATTTAAAATTGAAGAATTGCGTTTCTTTGAAATTTCATTTTTTTTTTGAAAGTAATTCAATTTTTGAGTAAAATTTTATAAAACTTTATGTTTATTAAAAAAAAAAATTCATTTAACGTAAACTTTAATTGTTATAAAATTTATTTCACATAAAATTCATTTAACGTAAATTTCAATTGTTATGAAATTTATTTCACATAAAATTCATTTAACGTAAATTTCAATTGTTATAATATTTATTTCACATAAAATTTATTTGACCATAATTTTATTTAGCCTAAAAGTCATTTAACGTAATTCTCATTTGACACACAATCCATTTGACATAAAAATCGCATTTTACATAAACTCCACTTGACATAAATTTCATTTGACGTAAATATGAGTTAACATAAACTTTTTATTTTACATAAAATTTACTTGATATAAATTTCATTTGTCATAAATTTCATTTGTCATAAATTCCATTTAACATAATTCTCATTTGACATAATATTTACTTTACATAAATTTTATTTAGCATAAGTTCCATTTAACGTAATTATCATTTGACTTGATTTTGGTTGCTTTCAAAATTTGCGCCGATATTTTTATGTCAAATGATAAATACGTTAAATGGGATTTATACCAAATAAAATTTATATCAAGTAAATTTTATGTAAAATAAAAAGTTTATGTTAACTGATATTTACGTCAAATGAAATTTATGTCAAGTGGATTTTATATTAAATGAGAAATATGTTAAATGATATTTACGTCAAATGAAATGTATTACAAATGAATTTAGGACAAAATAAAATTTATATCGCGACTGTAATAACTGTTGATATCGACTGTATGACTATATTATGTCAAATGTAATGTGTGTCAAATGGATATCATACAAAATGCCATTTATGCAATAAAAATTGTATGTTTAAAGAAATGTTTGTCAAATAAATTTCAAGTTAAATGATTTTCATATCAAATAGATTTTTTGTCAAATGAAATACGTGTCAAATGGATATCATATACAAAATGCCATTTATGCAATCAAAAATGTATGTTTAATAAAATCTATGTTAAATAAATTTCAAGTTAAATGTTTTTTATGCCAAATAGATTTTATGTCAAATGACATATATATGTTAGATTATATTATGTCAAATAAATATTATGTCAAATAAGATTTCGGGCGTAGTCATGCGTCCCCAGAAACATATATATATATATATATAAAAACAGTTTAGTAAGGGAAAAAAAACTTGAATCTCGACATTTTGTCTTCAGGTGGTAGAACATTAATTTTTTTGCAATAGAAATTTTTCTCCTCTCGAGCAAAATAAAATAAAAAATATACTACACTGCTTATATTATTCCAGAAGCTCGTTATAAAGAGAGGAACAATGGCAAAAATAAAAGAATAGCGGATATACAACAATGATCGAGTCCACCATTAGAGACAGAGAGAGAAAGAGTGTGTGAGGGGAAGGGAGGGAGGGAATTTAAACATAATTCTCTCTCTCTATGTGTGTGGGCGGTTTCAGATACGTGAGACAGAGAATTGAAGAAAGAAACAGTGCGATATAAAAATGGAAGTAGGGGAAAGTTTTTTTTATTCTCTCAAAGAAGAGGTGGGGCAGATGAGTAGAGTTGAGAGAGAGAGAGAAAAAAGAAATGAAACCATAGCAATGAGAAGAGGGGGTGGGGGCTAGGAGTGGGGTAGAAAAAAGTATGAAAAAAAGTAAAAGAGATAAAATTCTGTGTAAGTAATGCGTTTGCGTGCATTTCACTTGGTCCTCCTCTCTCTCTCAATATATAAACTTCTTGATGATGAGAGGGTGAGGGTTTTGAAGGGGTAACGAGAGGGCAGTCATGGATTTGATATACATACATATATATATATATATATATATATATATATATATATATATATATTCCAAACAGGAAAAGAGACAAAGCGAACAAAACATTGTCGGGGCGTCGCTCCACTCGCAAACAGCCCCCGCGAACTAAAACTTGGAACAAAAGTCCTCACTTTTGTTCTCATCGAAAGTTTTTCGAATTATGACCAGGCGACAGGAGAGAGAGAGAGAGAGGATAAGTGTCGCTGATGTACAGGGACGAACCTCTATTTCCAAATATGCTTAAAAGTGTTTTACTTTTTTGCAAAACAAAAAAAAATTCCTTTACCCTTTTCCGTAAATTATTATAACTTCTTATAGTCTATTTGGTTCTTTTCTGGACTTTTTTTTTCTAATCCCAGTCTTGGAAAAGTTCTGTAGAATTTTACTAGTATTTTACTAATAATACCAGTTCAAATGTTCTACAGAATCTTTACTATACACTGAAAAAAAATTTCTTTCTTTCGAAAAACCGATTTATTGACTATTATCAATGAAAAATATTCACTTGAATCAAATAATATTTATTGGAGTCAATTAAATGGTTCACTTCATATATTTGCTTCAAATACTGAAATTATTGGTTCAAATACAATTTAATAGACTTCAATATAAATATCATTTAATTCAATTCAATATTGCTTTCTCATACTGAGGAAGTGTAATACCAAAATTTTTCAGGTTCGATTTTTAATCGGTTATTTAAATCAAATAATTTTTATTTCATTGTAGAACAGTTCTGCAAAAAATACAGTAAACGTTCTGTATAGAATTTAACAAGAACAATAATTTTTTTATATGTATAATCTAATTTTAAAAAGCACTACCTAAATAGAAGTCAAAATTATTTCCCACTTAATTTAAGTGATGAATTTTCTTGGCTTCTATTTAAGCAGTGCTTCTTAAAAGTAGATTATCATTTTCTTGTGTATTGAATTATTATTTAATACAAAAAAAAATTACAATCGTTTTTTCTGTGTAGAATTTCTGTATGAATTTACAAAAATAATTTTTTAGATATTCTTTTATGGTTATTCATTAATTATCTTATTCATAATAATAATATATTAATAATAAGGTATTATTAATAATATATTATTATAATTAATATAGTACTAATAATAATAATACTATTAATAATAATAATAATACTATTAATAATAATAATACTATTAATAATAATAATAATAATAATAATAATAATAATATATTTTAATAATATTATATTATCAATTAAATTTTTCCTCCTTTTGAAGTTCCCGCCAATATAGTTCACTACATTACCGCCTAGACGGCATGAAAATTCTCTCACAAACAAAATAAAGCGAATAGAGCGAAATTGTAGTGCCGAAAAGTAAAATTGTTTCGTTTTTGCTAAAAAGTGTTGAAATTTAAATTCTGAATTCAATATTATAAATTACAATGATAAATAAATGACAAATAATGCTAGCAATAATACACCGAGAGAAAAATATTATTTAAACCAAATATATAATTTTTTGACTTAAATAAACATAAATATTTGTCTCAGAATCAACTGGACTTTTTATTTGTTTTAAATAAAATTATTATTATTATTATTATTATTATTATTATTATTATTATTATTTGAGTGAAACAAATTTATTTTAACCAAATAAAACATTTCAAAATAAATAAAAAATCTAGTTGTTTTTGAGACAAATATACCATTTTTCTGGTTGTAGATAAAGTTAAAGAAAATAGAATATCACTTTATTTTCTTATAGATTATTATATATATTCTTATATATTATTTTTACTTTTGAATATATATGAGTGCATTTTAATTTATAGCAGACCCAAATTATATTATTTATATCATAAATTATTTACAATAATATTATTTATTTATTATTTATTCACTTTATTTAATATTTGATTTTTTTTATTTCTTCCTCACTTCTAGATATCTGTTTCATTGATTTTTTTTCCTTTAAAATTATTTTTCCTCCCTCTTTTTCTAGAAAATGATTGCAAATATGTAGAGAAATTTCAGTAAATATAATTTTTTGAAGGAGGTTCTGTGATTTAAACCCCAAGATAAACTGTAAAAGTTAAAAAAATATTCTCTAAATTTTAAGAATTATTAACAATTATATTACTTATATTACAATTATATTACAATAATATTACTGTAATTTTTATAATATATTTTTATTCATTACATAACTAAAACGATTTATTGCTTTATTTCGCTTGTGAGTGAATTTTCATGCCGCCTAGGTGGCAATTTAATGAACCATATTGGCGGGATATTCAAAATTTAATAATATATTTAAACTAATAGGATAAAATTAATTAATTTCTATAACCTCTACAAAGATTTCAAACTAAAAGGAATTCAAAAAAATAATTCTAAATCTAAAAACAAAACATTTGGCTACTTAATTTTAATACAAAAATAATTGTATAAATATTTCTACCTAAGGGGTTGTTCACAGTGTACGTTACTGTTTAAAAAAAAGGAGGGGGGTCGTGCTAAGTGTAACGAAACTTAAATTTGAATTTTATATGTAAAAAAATGTTTAACGAAATTGAATTTATATGGTAAAAGGATAAAAATTGTCTTAATTCTGTAAAAAAAATAATTTCGGTCCTGAGAGAAAGTACAAGAAGAAGAAAGAGAGAGAGAGAGAGAAGGAGGCGTGGTACTCGGCTACTTTTCACCCCCCCCTTTTTCACCCCTTTCTTTCACTCTTTACCTCTTCTCTTTTCTGATTTATATGTACACTGCCGGTATAAGGTTTTGGAATTAAATCTCGAGAAACGCGGCACCCGCGGAAACTTTCTTATTCGCGCCCTTCTCTCTTTTCACTTTGTTGAGACCGCAGTGTAATTAACCCGGGTCTTTCTAATGAAGATTGATCGGTCAATTAGCTTTTAGTCGTCCCACGCTTTCCCTGTTTATTTCCACTTTTTCTTTTTGATTTTTATACTAATATTATTTACCTTTTTCTTTAAGTTTCCAACTTTTGAACATACTTTCATTGACAAACATATATAATCAGGAAAATATTTTTCAACCACCATCGAGAATAACGAAAAAATAAAATATAACACAAAAAAAAATTTTTGTTTACAAACGAGTGTCTTTTGTATTTGAATAAAAATCCGTATTAATATTAATCCGTAATTCATTCTCACTAGAACAGTTTTTGCATTTTATTAATTGTATTGAAAATATTGAAAATAGTTTTTGAGTTATCGATTCTAGATTCTCCACATGAGAACGCCAGGGTCATCACCAGGTGGCGTGGAATATAGTTTTGTAAATTAAACTGCCATCTAGCGGTGACCTTGGCGTTCGCAGGTGGAGAGTAGAAATCAATTTTTTTTCAGTTCGAAAATTAACTTTTATAGTTCTGACAGTCGGCATTGCCACAAGTCATTTAAGAAGAAGAAGAAAATTAACTTTTTTGGTTCCTTGGGCCTGTATTGATATAGTTCAATAAAATTATTTATACCAAATTGCAAATTCTCTTTTTTACGGACAAAATAAAAAAGAAGAAATTAAAATAATAGATATTGGGTTTAAAATAAATCTATAAAATAATATATATATCCTACCTAACTGGGTTTAATATAAAGAAAATTGAGGGTGTTCGAACAGAATCGTGACTGACCATTAATAAATAAGTTGAATAGAGAAAAGACTCCAATATAAAAAGAAAATACCCTCTAATAAAAATTGTGGGTGTACTCCAACGTCATTCAAAGGCACATATAATTTAATTCCATTCTCTCTCACTCTCTATTATACAATAAAAACCTAATATGGTCAAATCGAGCGATATCTCGTTACATCATAATCGATGGACAATGATTTTGGCTGAAAAATGTAGCGTAAAGTAAATTTATTGGGCGGGACACTTATTATAAAATCGTATCTGGTACATTACATATAATTGCACTTACGGAAATTTGAGATTTAAAACTGTATATAAAGATACGAATCACTCCTCTCGTTGACGAGGAAACACGAGAATTTTTTTTTCTTCTTCTTCTTCATCTCCTTCATTCTTTTTACTATATTTTCAGCAAAGAAATCGAGACCTATTCAATTCAATTTTTTTTATCGAATGTACGCGTTTATGCGTGTATCCGCTATATATTTATATGTGGTTCACGAGGCATTGTGCATCAATTACTGCGAGAATAATAGTCCCCTTAGAAAAAATTCAATGGAAACTTGTGAAAAAATTTCAAAACAGAAAGGAACAAAAAAAAGAAATGTAAACGCGAATGAAGTGATGAAGAATTGAAATAAAAAAAAATGAACACATTTCAAAAGAAGTTGGCTACGTTTTGGAATTTAATTTCTTTTTCCAAGAAATCAACTTAATAGAGTGAATTAAAATAAAGGATTTTATATTTCTGAAAAGAATTTGTTAACTTAATAAATATTAAATTAATTTATTTTTTCAAGTAAACACATTAGATATTAAATCGTTACTTGGTTCTATTTTCATAACTAAAAGTACATTTTTCTTTACTGAAATAGGAAAATTAACAATGTTAAGTTCGTATTTACATATATTTATCGTTAAATTTTCATTTTTGTAATAAAATTTCCTTATGTTAAATACACTACAATTTGTTATCATCTGAAAATTCTTGTCTAGAAAAAAGCCATGTAAACGTTTCTTGAAAAAAAAAATTTTTTATTGATCACAAATAAAAGTAATTCTGTTTTATTTTATTTTTGGGGTATTTGATATTTTATGGTACTCTGTTGTTTATTATATTAGTTTTGTATTTTGATTTTAAATCAAAAAGTAAAAAAAGTAAAGTTAAGTATTTACTTAATTACTCGTTTATTATAAAATAATTATTTACAAGAATCTGATAATTTAGATTTAAATAAATTAATTTCTAGATTTGCTTCAAATACTGCGTTTATTGGTTCAAATACATAGTTAAGGTGCAATACAAATATTCTGTGTCAGTTGGTAGCCATTGAATATTTTCAAATTAACAGTAAACAAATTTCTTGAGGTTTCAAATATTTTTTTCTTTTTTCAAAGATTTCTCATTATTACATAAAATACAAGTTCTTTCGAAATGTATAAATATTCGACAATTCAAATTGTAAATCTAATTTTTACATAAAGTATGACAATTTTTTTAGTTTACGTAAGTTACGATTTTACGTAACTTGCGTCTCTTGCGATGCACAAAAAACTATATTGCATTTTTGCTCTGTAAATCGGAATCATTGTCTGTAAAATGATATTTTAAATAATCTCTAACTTTTCTATGACTATTTTTTTCCCTACATAACTAATTTTTGAATTATTTAATATTTCACATTGTTGATTTAAATGTTCATAATGCTTTTTAAGTTACAATTTTATTTATAGAGGAAAAAATAAAATAATTAAAATTGTTTGTTTTCACAATAATAAGATTTTGATTTTAGAGTTCTTTTGATCAAATTTCCCTGATATTTAAAGAATTTTTCAAAATTCTCTGACTTTTCCCTAACTTTCAGTCTTTCCCTGAGTTGTGGTCACCATGAACCAGAAAAAAATCTTTAACACCTGGAGAGAAGATACATTTGACTCGAAACGAAATAGACTTATTTTTGTATGTTTCAAAAATTAAAAATTTCATGTGGCATAATGAATGCGTCTTTAGCTTCGATATATTTTTTATACTTATGATTGTACTTATTATTTTAGAGGGAGGGTTATTCTAAAACATAGATGTTTTCTTTTGAGTTTATTTGAAGTGTACTTGATTACTGATGCTTTAGAAGTGTCTTTGGATGAATGCGGAAATTTTTTGACAAAATTTTCTTGTTGCAATTTCAATTAGGAATGTAATGAAGGCCGATGTAAGTCCGATAGAAAGTATGTAAAGTGAGAGAAGGAGTAGCTTTTCGTTTTCGATTTGTTCTGGTTCTGTTACAATGTGACGCTCTTTTTCATCATTAATAAATATTTCCATTAGAATGCCAATTTCTGTGGCTCTTCGGATTAATTCTTGAAAACGATCAATGTACGGACTGTAAGATCTTGATAAGAAAAAACAGTTGAAGCAAAGGACAGATTCTTTCAAAATTCTTCCTTTAAATTTTCCATTCATTTTTGTATACTGATTAACAACTTTTTGAGCATTCCTAGCAATACAGGTTACATTTTGATAATCATTCAACTGTCGTAGACAATCAACTTCACTATTCCCTAAATAGGCTTTTTGCGACAATTTACGAATTTGAGGATTAGAGCTCGTTGACATTATTTTAATTAAAACATGACCTTGGACTATTGGTGACAAAGATGATGTCGCCAGTTCTTCCAGTGTTTCTATGCTCGATGTTGAAGTTTGCAACGAGAGATCCAGAATAACAGAATATACATATCCTGTGTATACAATGCAAGCAACCAGCAGTGATCCAAATACTGTTCTTTCAGCTAATTTTACTGGTTCCTCAGGAACACCTATTCCCATTACAATTTGACACAGGTCAAACGTTTGCCATGTTCCTGTCTTGAATCTCATTAGAAGAGCCGTGAGTTTGAGTAGGCAAATTAAACCAATCGTTCCAATAATCATGTACAAAAACTCTTGCGAAATGACAATGGTTTTCGAGGAACTCTCAATTACTGGAATTATAGCTTTAACATGAACTTGGATAGAAATACTCAATTTCATCAAATGTTGATTTAATCGACCATGATAAAGTATTGGGTTCAAATAGAATTCAGCTTTTTCTTTAATGAACAATTTTCTTTTCCACTGAATTGACGAATCGCTTTTAATAATTTGAATAATCCTAAGTTTGAAATTCATTCCTTGTTCCAGAAATTTACCAAATCGTTTAAATCTTTTCAAATGATGATTTCTTTTCGCTATGATATTTAGGGGATATCCATTCAAATTCTTCAGTTTATTAGGAAACCATAGACTCTTAGATGACACTGGTTTAGTGGAGAATTTCTTTGCAAAAGGATTCATCATGTACAAATCAGGTCGTTTGTCTCTTTTCTTCGCCAATAATACAGATTGTTGTTGATCGTGCATCAGAATCGTAATGTCCAAAAAATCATTTCTCCACAAATCTTCCAAAAACTTGTCATAGTTCCCAAAATGTGTCTCACGATCTGCTACGATTAAAATCTTTGGCAGTGATAACTCTTTTGATAACCGTTTAATTAAAACCATTACATCAACGATCTGAATATATTTTTTCAAGTTTATCTTACGCATTTCTACAACAAACAATGTTGTCGTTTTTGGTCGTTCAAGTGACTTTAAATAATTTTCATTGAGTTTGCTTCTTGTTTCATTGAGACTGATACTGAAGGATGGAAAATTCCTGTTCACTATTCTCATGATTGAATTAATCGATTTTCCTGTATTGTTATTTTCATCGTCGGGAATGAACATTACCTGATGTAGTTTTGATTTTTTCCGTAGATACTTCATCAATCCTCCATAGTAATTACCAGTTGGAGCTGATAAAACAATTTCAATCCAAATAGTAATGAAAATTGTCACGTGACTAAGTAACTTCATTGTGACTTATCTGCTTTCAAAAACTATGAAAAAATTACATTCAGAGAGAATTATACAGTATCACCGTTTGCGAAGAAGCTACTTTTCTGTTGAACGAAAATTTACCATTTGACGCGATTTTTCAAAAAGTCAAGTATTTATAGGCATAAATATTGCAGTATTTAACTTTCCAGGGCATCTGTAAAACGGTAAGTAATAATTTAAAACTGATTTTCAGTATTAAATTGTTACTTTGTTCTAGTTTATTACCAGTAGTTAGCTCATACTTAGTACATTCTTTTACAGAGATAGGAAAATTAATTACAACTTACAAATTTTATCAAGATAATTTGTCTTATGTAAAGTACACGACAATTTGATATTGATTGGAAATTCTTGTCTCGAAAAAATCCATGTAAATGTTTTTAGAATATGAAAAAAAATGTTTCTTTTGGCAAATTAATTTCTAAACTTGATGCAAATACTAAATTTATTGATTCAATGACAATTAAGGTGCAATCCAAATATTCTGTGTCACTTAGAAGAAATGTATATTTTCAAATTAACAATAAAATTTTTTTTACATATTTCGAAGAATTATTTTATTTTTACCTAAAATACAATAGCTTTTGATATATATATATATATATATATATATATATATATATATATATATATATATATGATCATTTAAAATTTGAAGTAAATCTATCGATTTTTTTAATCACTATGGAAACAAGCATTGTCAACAAAATACATTCCATATAAATAATTATAATTGAGAAGTATGTTTTTAAAACCTGATATAAATCCAAATATTGTCATTTCCAGAAATTTAAAAAAATGACAATATTCTCACAATCATTAAAATTAACTTTAATGTTGTAAAATTGTAATAACTTATTATTTTTTCATATTCTTCATTTTTAAAACGATCTGTTTGTAATTAAATTCTATTGTTTTATTTTTTCTACCGTTTTCGAAATATAAGGAAAAACTGTTTTTTAAAGAGCGAAAATTTTTATTGTTTTGCATCCTCATAAAGGAAGCCATATAGTGATGTCGATTTCAGAATTTTTTAGAATGAATTATTTTTACAAATTTTCAAGTGTAGTATATATAATTCGTCGAGAGGAACAAATGTCCGGATGTATGTGTGTATGTGTATGTGTGTATGTCACCGATTCTTGTGGACAAATTTTCTCTTAAACATCTTGATGGATTTTGATAAGATTTTGTAGGTGTATTACGGTCATGAATACCAAAAATCAGACAAAAGGATTTTCAAAAATATATAAAAAAAAATTTTTTTTCCACAATTTTCTAATTTGTGAAAAAATTAATTTTTGGTGTTATTAAAATAACTTTTTTCTATATTAAAATTTTTATTAATTCTTATCAAAACTGCACTCCTTACATAAAAACGAATAAATTCATGTATATAAAGTATATATTTTATCGAAATTTATAAAATAATTAAATACTTTAATTTTTCACAAAAAATTAAAATTTTGTATTTTTTGACATTTTATCATAACACTTTAAAATAATTATTCTATAATGAAAAAATTGAATAATTAATATTTATTTAGGGTACTTTTCCCGGTAGAAACTTTCTATTAATACTATTATGAAAATGACCATAACTCTATAACATTAATGTTTTTTCGATATATTAAAAAGAAAGATTATTAATTATATTTAATAAATTATTGTAAATATTTAACTTTTAAAATGACATATAAAAAACAACTTGTTATATTTTTTGTGATATAAAAATGCGTCTAAAGGAAAAGTTGCTTGTTTTTGTTCCAATTATCAGAAAAAAAGTCAAGATCTCTTCAAAAATAAAATTAAAAAATGTTACCAAAAAATGAAATTTCAAAATGAAAAAATGTCTGTGATTTTGGAAAAACCTCTGTAACTTTTTTAATTTTGGTCCTAGAAAAATGCGTCTAAAGAAGAAGTTGCATGGTTTTGTTCCATTTATCAGGAAAAACTTTAAAAACCCCTTAAAAATAAAGTGGCAAAAAGTTACCGAAAATTGAACTTTCAAAATGAAAAAATGTCTGTGATTTTGGAAAAACCTCTGTAACTTTTTTAATTTTGGTCCTAGAAAAATGCGTCTAAAGAAGAAGTTGCATGGTTTTGTTCCATTTATCAGGAAAAACTTTAAAAACCCCTTAAAAATAAAGTGGCAAAAAGTTACCGAAAATTGAACTTTCAAAATGAAAAAATGTCTGTGATTTTGGAAAAACCTCTGTAACTTTTTTAATTTTGGTCCTAGAAAAATGCGTCTAAAGAAGAAGTTGCATGGTTTTGTTCCATTTATCAGGAAAAACTTTAAAAACCCCTCAAAAATAAAGTGGCAAAAAGTTACCGAAAATTGAACTTTCAAAATGAAAAAATGTCTGTGATTTTGGAAAAACCTCTGTAACTTTTTTAATTTTGGTCCTAGAAAAATGCGTCTAAAGAAGACGTTGCATGGTTTTGTTCCATTTATCAGGAAAAACTTTAAAAACCCCTTAAAAATAAAGTGGCAAAAAGTTACCGAAAATTGAACTTTCAAAATGAAAAAATGTCTGTGATTTTGGAAAAACCTCTGTAACTTTTTTAATTTTGGTCCTAGAAAAATGCGTCTAAAGAAGAAGGTGCATGGTTTTGTTCCGTTTATTGGAAAAAATTTCAAAAACCCTTCAAAAATAAAGTGGCAAAAAGTTACCGAAAATTGAACTTTCAAAATGAAAAAATGTCTGTGATTTTGGAAAAACCTTTGTAACTTTTTTAATTTTGGTCCTAGAAAAATGCGTCTAAAGAAGAAGTTGCATGGTTTTATTCCATTTATCAGGAAAAATGTCAAAAACCCCTCAAAAATAAAGTGGCAAAAAGTTACCGAAAATTGAACTTTCAAAATGAAAAAATGTCTGTGATTTTGGAAAAACCTCTGTAACTTTTTTAATTTTGGTCCTAGAAAAATGCGTCTAAAGAAGAAGTTGCATGGTTTTGTTCCATTTATTAAAAAAAAAATTTCAAAAACCCTTCAAAAATAAAGTGGCAAAAAGTTACCGAAAATTGAACTTTCAAAATGAAAAAATGTCTGTGATTTTGGAAAAACCTCTGTAACTTTTTTAATTTTGGTCCTAGAAAAATGCGTCTAAAGAAGAAGTTGCATGGTTTTGTTCCATTTATTAGAAAAAATTTCAAAAACCCTTCAAAAATAAAGTGGCAAAAAGTTACCGAAAATTGAACTTTCAAAATGAAAAAATGTCTGTGATTTTGGAAAAACCTCTGTAACTTTTTTAATTTTGGTCCTAGAAAAATGCGTCTAAAGAAGAAGTTGCATGGTTTTGTTCCATTTATCAGGAAAAACTTTAAAAACCCCTCAAAAATAAAGTGGCAAAAAGTTACCGAAAATTGAACTTTCAAAATGAAAAAATGTCTGTGATTTTGGAAAAACCTCTGTAACTTTTTTAATTTTGGTCCCAGAAAAATGCGTCTAAAGAAGAAGTTGCATGGTTTTATTCCATTTATCAGGAAAAATGTCAAAAACCCTTCAAAAATAAAGTGGCAAAAAGTTACCGAAAATTGAACTTTCAAAATGAAAAAATGTCTGTGATTTTGGAAAAACCTTTGTAACTTTTTTAATTTTGGTCCCAGAAAAATGCGTCTAAAGAAGAAGTTGCATAGTTTTGTTCCATTTATTAGAAAAAATTTCAAAAACCCTTCAAAAATAAAGTGGCAAAAAGTTACCGAAAATTGAACTTTCAAAATGAAAAAATGTCTGTGATTTTGGAAAAACCTCTGTAACTTTTTTAATTTTGGTCCTAGAAAAATGCGTCTAAAGAAGAAGTTGCATGGTTTTGTTCCATTTATCAGAAAAAATGTCAAAAACCCTTCAAAAATAAAGTGGCAAAAAGTTACCGAAAATTGAACTTTCAAAATGAAAAAATGTCTGTGATTTTGCAAAAACCTCTGTAACTTTTTTAATTTTGGTCCTAGAAAAATGCGTCTAAAGATGAAGGTGCATGGTTTTGTTCCGTTTATTGGAAAAAATTTCAAAAACCCTTCAAAAATAAAGTGGCAAAAAGTTACCGAAAATTGAACTTTCAAAATGAAAAAATGTCTGTGATTTTGGAAAAACCTCTGTAACTTTTTTAATTTTGGTCCTAGAAAAATGCGTCTAAAGAAGAAGTTGCATGGTTTTGTTCCATTTATCAGGAAAAACTTTAAAAACCCCTCAAAAATAAAGTGGCAAAAAGTTACCGAAAATTGAACTTTCAAAATGAAAAAATGTCTGTGATTTTGGAAAAACCTCTGTAACTTTTTTAATTTTGGTCCTAGAAAAATGCGTCTAAAGAAGAAGTTGCATGGTTTTGTTCCATTTATCAGGAAAAACTTTAAAAACCCTTCAAAAATAAAGTGGCAAAAAGTTACCGAAAATTGAACTTTCAAAATGAAAAAATGTCTGTGATTTTGGAAAAACCTCTGTAACTTTTTTAATTTTGGTCCTAGAAAAATGCGTCTAAAGAAGAAGTTGCATGGTTTTGTTCCATTTATCAGGAAAAACTTTAAAAACCCCTTAAAAATAAAGTGGCAAAAAGTTACCGAAAATTGAACTTTCAAAATGAAAAAATGTCTGTGATTTTGGAAAAACCTCTGTAACTTTTTTAATTTTGGTCCTAGAAAAATGCGTCTAAAGATGAAGGTGCATGGTTTTGTTCCATTTATTAGAAAAAATTTCAAAAACCCTTCAAAAATAAAGTGGCAAAAAGTTACCGAAAATTGAACTTTCAAAATGAAAAAATGTCTGTGATTTTGGAAAAACCTCTGTAACTTTTTTAATTTTGGTCCTAGAAAAATGCGTCTAAAGAAGAAGTTGCATGGTTTTGTTCCGTTTATTAGAAAAAATTTCAAAAACCCTTCAAAAATAAAGTGGCAAAAAGTTACCGAAAATTGAACTTTCAAAATGAAAAAATGTCTGTGATTTTGGAAAAACCTCTGTAACTTTTTTAATTTTGGTCCTAGAAAAATGCGTCTAAAGAAGAAGTTGCATAGTTTTGTTCCATTTATTAGAAAAACTTTAAAAACCCCTTAAAAATAAAGTGGCAAAAAGTTACCGAAAATTGAACTTTCAAAATGAAAAAATGTCTGTGATTTTGCAAAAACCTCTGTAACTTTTTTAATTTTGGTCCTAGAAAAATGCGTCTAAAGAAGAAGTTGCACAGTTTTGTTCCATTTATCAGAAAAAATGTCAAAAACCCTTCAAAAATAAAGTGGCAAAAAGTTACCGAAAATTGAACTTTCAAAATGAAAAAATGTCTGTGATTTTGGAAAAACCTCTGTAACTTTTTTAATTTTGGTCCTAGAAAAATGCGTCTAAAGAAGAAGTTGCATGGTTTTGTTCCATTTATCAGGAAAAACTTTAAAAACCCCTCAAAAATAAAGTGGCAAAAAGTTACCGAAAATTGAACTTTCAAAATGAAAAAATGTCTGTGATTTTGCAAAAACCTCTGTAACTTTTTTAATTTTGGTCCTAGAAAAATGCGTCTAAAGAAGAAGTTGCATGGTTTTGTTCCATTTATTAGAAAAAATTTCAAAAACCCTTCAAAAATAAAGTGGCAAAAAGTTACCGAAAATTGAACTTTCAAAATGAAAAAATGTCTGTGATTTTGGAAAAACCTGTGTAACTTTTTTAATTTTGGTCCTGGAAAAATGCGTCTAAAAAAGAAGTTGCATGGTTTTGTTCCATTTATTTAAAAAAAAATTTTAAAAACCCTTCAAAAATAAAGTGGCAAAAAGTTACCGAAAATTGAACTTTCAAAATGAAAAAATGTCTGTGATTTTGGAAAAACCTGTGTAACTTTTTTAATTTTGGTCCCAGAAAAATGCGTCTAAAGAAGAAGTTGCATAGTTTTGTTCCATTTATTAGAAAAACTTTAAAAACCCTTCAAAAATAAACTGGCAAAAAGTTACCGAAAATTGAAGTTTCAAAATGAAAAAATGTCTGTGATTTTGGAAAAACCTCTGTAACTTTTTTAATTTTGGTCCTAGAAAAATGCGTCTAAAGAAGAAGTTGCATGGTTTTGTTCCAGTCAAAAGAAAAAATGTTAAAAACCCTTTAAAAATAAACTGGCAAAAAGTTACCGAAAATTGAAGTTTCAAAATGAAAAAATGTCTGTGATTTTGGAAAAACCTCTGTAACTTTTTTAATTTTGGTCCTAGAAAAATGCGTCTAAAGAAGAAGTTGCATGGTTTTATTCCATTTATCAGGAAAAATGTCAAAAACCCTTCAAAAATAAAGTGGCAAAAAGTTACCGAAAATTGAACTTTCAAAATGAAAAAATGTCTGTGATTTTGGAAAAACCTCTGTAACTTTTTTAATTTTGGTCCTAGAAAAATGCGTCTAAAGAAGAAGTTGCATGGTTTTGTTCCATTTATCAGGAAAAACTTTAAAAACCCCTCAAAAATAAAGTGGCAAAAAGTTACCGAAAATTGAACTTTCAAAATGAAAAAATGTCTGTGATTTTGGAAAAACCTCTGTAACTTTTTTAATTTTGGTCCTAGAAAAATGCGTCTAAAGAAGAAGTTGCATGGTTTTGTTCCATTTATCAGGAAAAACTTTAAAAACCCCTCAAAAATAAAGTGGCAAAAAGTTACCGAAAATTGAACTTTCAAAATGAAAAAATGTCTGTGATTTTGGAAAAACCTCTGTAACTTTTTTAATTTTGGTCCTAGAAAAATGCGTCTAAAGAAGAAGTTGCATGGTTTTGTTCCATTTATTAGAAAAAATTTCAAAAACCCTTCAAAAATAAAGTGGCAAAAAGTTACCGAAAATTGAACTTTCAAAATGAAAAAATGTCTGTGATTTTGGAAAAACCTCTGTAACTTTTTTAATTTTGGTCCTAGAAAAATGCGTCTAAAGAAGAAGTTGCATGGTTTTGTTCCATTTATCAGAAAAAATGTCAAAAACCCTTCAAAAATAAAGTGGCAAAAAGTTACCGAAATTTGAAGTTTCAAAATGAAAAAATGTCTGTGATTTTGGAAAAACCTTTGTAACTTTTTTAATTTTGGTCCTAGAAAAATGCGTCTAAAGAAGAAGTTGCATGGTTTTGTTCCATTTATCAGGAAAAACTTTAAAAACCCCTCAAAAATAAAGTGGCAAAAAGTTACCGAAAATTGAACTTTCAAAATGAAAAAATGTCTGTGATTTTGGAAAAACCTCTGTAACTTTTTTAATTTTGGTCCTAGAAAAATGCGTCTAAAGATGAAGGTGCATGGTTTTGTTCCGTTTATTAGAAAAAATTTAAAAAACCCTTCAAAAATAAAGTGGCAAAAAGTTACCGAAAATTGAACTTTCAAAATGAAAAAATGTCTGTGATTTTGGAAAAACCTCTGTAACTTTTTTAATTTTGGTCCTAGAAAAATGCGTCTAAAGAAGAAGTTGCATGGTTTTGTTCCAGTTATTAGGAAAAATGTCAAAAACCCTTCAAAAATAAAGTGGCAAAAAGTTACCGAAAATTGAACTTTCAAAATGAAAAAATGTCTGTGATTCTGGAAAAACATTTGTAACTTTTGCTTCCTCAAAAAGGAAGCCTTACAGTGATGGCTATTTCCGCATGTTTTAGTTTGAATTATTTTTACAAATTTTCAAGTGTAGTATATATAATTCGTCGAGAGGAACAAATGTCTGGATGTATGTGTGTGTGTGTGTCACCGATTCTTGTGTACAAATTTCTTACACATCTTGATGGATTTTGATAAGATTTTGTAGGTGTATTACGGTCATAAATACCAAAAATCAGACAGAAAAATTTTCAAAAATATATTTAAAAAAATTTTTTAATTTTTGTTTTTTTTAAATAACTTTTTTCTATATTAAAATTTGTATTAATTCTTGTCAAAATTGCATTCCTGACATAAAAACGAATCGATTCATGTATATAAAGTATATATTTGATCAAAATTTATAGAATTAATAAATATTTTAATTTTTCACAAAAAATTAAAATTTTGTTTTTTTTGACATTTTATCATAACACTTTAAATTAATTATTTTATAATAAAAAAATTGAATAATTAATATTTATTCAGGGTATTTTACCCGGTAGGAACTTTCTATTAATACTATTATGAAAATGACCATAACTCTATAACATTAATTTTTTTTTTGATTTATTAAAAAGAAGATTTATAAATTATATTTAATAAACTATTATAATTATTTAACTTTTAAAATTATATATAATAATATATATTGAGGAAGCTAAATGGTCATGAAATGAACAACTTGTAATAATAACTTTTTTATTTATAATTAAAACATCATTTTTCTTTTTTAGTCACTCGTAGGATAAAATAACTTGTATTTTCGTTTTTGTTTCATTAAGAAATTCGTAAAATTGACTGAGAAATCGCGAGTTGAAGTGAAAGAAACAATACTAATATCTCCCTTTAAAATAAAATTTTTCCTTGTATTTTGAAAACGGTAATAGATACAATAAAAATTTAAAAGAAAAAAAGATGCATAAAGAAATTTCCTATAAGGATATATATTATAAACATTTAAATTCAGAAGTTGAATTTTGAGTGTCCAGGGGACTCCGATTTCGGCCGAGAAAACTTTACGTGCCCTTATGGAATCCAGCCGCTCAATTTCTTGGTAATAAATACTTTTTTATGAATTCATCGATTTCTATAGAAATCTATAAATTCTACAGAAATGTTTTCATCTCAATTTTTTTTTTGAAAAATCGATTTATCAACTTTAGAAGAATTGCTCCCTTATTATATAACTTTTCGACAATTTACGTTGTTTTTAAACATTTCCAATTGATCTAATTTTTTTTAAACTCTGGAAAAATTACATTTGATTAACTAATATTTTTGTATATTTTGTTATTATCGAATAAAAGTGAAAATAAATATTTTTGTTCATTTAAAAGTATCAAATTGGTACCAAAATGTGAATATAATCATTATTTAATGCAAATAATTCATGTTAGTTGGTAGCAATTGGATACTTTTAAAATAAGAGTAATCTTTAAAGATATTTTCAGGATTCATTAATTTTTTTGATTTTTACTTAAAGTATATGAGACTCTTCAAAATCGATAAATATTCACAATGTCAAGTGAAAATCTATTGATTTTTTTAAATCACTACACAGTGTTTGAAAAAAAATAAACAACTTAAGTCGGATTTGTCTGAACTTGTTCGTATTGACAAACTAAAGATGTTATATGAGGCATTCCATGTCAAGTGATCCAGGTGTATGCAACATATTTAACATTTACTTTCTTCGGTTTGAAATTTTGCTTAATTCGAATGTATTTACAATTATTTTTTGCGTAAAGGACTTTTGATTATAATGAATATATTCTCTTAGATTTACACAGTGACAGTGCGAATTGGTAACCATGTCCAAATTACATAAGGAGTATTTTTAGAAATTTTACACCCCTCCCCACCTTCTTAAGAATATTCGCAAAACATCATCCACATTTTCACAAAGGTTGAATCAAATTATGATTTAATCCAAAAACTGGTATATCAATTCACTATATAAAAATTAATTTTACCCAACACAATCCCAATATTGACTTAAATTCTAATTATGATACTGATTTTAATGCCTAAAGAAGAATTACTTTTACTATATGTCAAAAAGTCAATCAGTTAAAATTATAACTTCAAACGGTTATAAATTATAAATTTTTTACTGCAAATCAGACTTTGTTGTATCATTTATTAAGTTGATATTTTTACGCTCCTAAAATTTTACAGTCAATTCAATTAGACATTTATTATTACCAACTTTACAATTTATAAATAAGGATATTTTTTGCCTAATTTCCATACTTAAGTATATGTATGGAATGATGTATTTATGAAATTTCCAATTAAAAATTTATAGATTCGTTGGCGGTTCTTTCAAAACAGGGATTCTTGTTTTTAGGGTGAAAATTTATTTAAAGTGTGCTTGATGGTTAATGACGAAATGCTTTAGAAAACTCTTTGGATGAATGCAGAAATTTTTTGACCCAATTTTTTTGTTGCAATTTCAATTAGGAATGTAACAATGGCAAAAGTAAATCCGATAGAAAGTATGTAAAGTGAGAGAAGCAGTAGCTTTTCTTTTTCGATTTGTTCTGGTACTGTTACAATGTGATGCTCTTTTTCATCTTTAAAAATTAATTCCGTTAGTATGCCACTTTCGGTGGCTCTTCTGATTAATTCTTGAAAACGATCAATGTACGGACTGTAAGTTCTTGATAAGAACAAATTGTTAAATCTAAGGACAGGTTCTTTCAAAATTCTTCCTTTAAATTCTCTATTTATTTGTGTACGATGATTAACAAATGTTTGAGCAGACTCAAGAATACAGGTTACATTTTGATAATCATTCAACTGTCGTAGACAATCAACTTCACTATTCCCTAAATAGGCTTTTTGCGACAATTTACGAATTTGAGGATTAGAGCTCATTGACATTATTTTAATTAAAACATGATCTTGGACTATTGGTGACAAAGATGATGTCGCCAGTTCTTCGAGTGTTTCTATGCTCGATGTTGAAGTTTGCAACGAGAGATCCAGAATAACAGAATATACATATCCTGTGTATACAATGCAAGCAACCAGCAGTGATCCAAATACTGTTCTTTCAGCTAATTTTACTGGTTCCTCAGGAACACCTATTCCCATTACAATTTGACACAGGTCAAACGTTTGCCATGTTTCTGTCTTGAATCTCATTAGAAGAGCCGTGAGTTTGAGTAGGCAAATTAAACCAATCGTTCCAATGATCATGTTCAAAAACTCTTGCGAAATGACAATGGTTTTCGAGGAACTCTCAATTACTGGAATTATAGCTTCAACATGAACTTGGATAGAAATACTCAATTTCATCAAATGTTGATTTAATTGACCATGATAAAGTAGTGGGTTCAAATATAATTCAGCTTTTTCTTTAATTAACAATTTTCTTTTCCACTCAATTGACGAATCTCTTTTAATAATTTGAAGAATCCTAAGTTTGAAATTCATTCCTTGTTCTAGAAATTTACCAAATCGTTTAAATCTTTTTAAATGATGATTTCTTTTCGCTATGATATTTAGGGGATATCCATTCAAATTCTTCAGTTTATTAGGAAACCATAGACTCTTAGATGACACTGGCTTAGTGGAGAATTTCTTTGCAAAAGGATTCATCATGTACAAATCAGGTCGTTTGTCTCTTTTCTTCGCCAATAATACAGATTGTTGTTGATCGTGCATCAGAATCGTAATGTCCAAAAAATCATTTCTCCACAATTCTTCCAATAACTTGTCATAGTTCCCAAAATATGTCTCACGATCTGCTACGATTAAAATCTTTGGCAGTGATAACTCTTTTGATAACCATTTAATTAAATACATTACATCAACGATCTGAATATATTTTTTCAAGTTTATCTTACTCATTTCTACAACAAACAATGTTGTCGTTTTTGGTCGTTCAAGTGACTTTAAATAATTTTCATTGAGTTTGCTTCTTGTTTCATTGAGACTGATACTGAAGGATGGAAAATTCCTGTTCACTATTCTCATGATTGAATTAATCGATTTTCCTGCATTGTTATTTTCATCGTCGGGAATAAACATTACCTGATGTAGTTTTGATTTTTTCCGTAAATACTTTACCAATCCTTTATAGTAATTACCAGTTGGAGCTGATAAAACAATTTCAATCCAAATAATGACAATTGTCGCGCAACTAAATAGCTTCATTGTGGCCAATATGATTTTAAAAATTAAGGATATAAAAATTATTTTGACGCAGAATTATATGTATCACTGGTTGTAAGAATGATCTACTTTTCTGTTGAACAGATATTTACCATTTGAAGCGTTTTTTGAAAAAGTGGAGTATTTATAGGCGCGCACTCCTCTGTATTTGTAGATCTAGGGCAGATGGAAAAATTAGCACTAGTTAAGTTTCTATTTACAAATGTTGTCGCAATTATCTTGTTTTGTTAAACACACGACTAATTTGTTATCGATCAAGTATTCTCCTTTGGAAATAATCCAGGAAAAATTCCTTTTTGGAAAAAGAAAAAAATGTATATGAATATTTTTATTGGTAATAGATAAATGTTATTCTAAATTTTTTGCTATTTAGTATTTGGTATTTTATGATATTATAATGTTTGGTATGATTTGTGAAGGATTGTGGTAAACAGTACAACCTCATTTTATTTAATAAAGGATAAGAAATCACTTCGCTTTGAATCAAAAAAATTTTTTATCAATGTGTATCAAAATTAGATTTAAATTATGATTCAATCTGAATATTATATCAGTTCATAGGAATTAGACTTTTTCCTGTTGACAGTAATCTGTAAAAGTATGACGGTTTTTTGTATATTTTTGCGTAAAATACGAAACCTTGCGAAATCTATAAATTTTCACAATTTGAAGGACAAATCTATTGATTTTTTTAATCACTATGGAAACAAGAATTGTCAACACTACACTATTTTTAACTAATTATATTTTTAATTCTTTGACAACTCACTTTTTGTCATTTTCTTAACATAAATAAAATTTTCTAAAAATTCTTAAAATTTACATCAGTGTTTTCAATATTTTTATAGCAACAAAAGTTGTTTCGAATACTGAAAATTTTGTTCAACTACTTAAAATGACACATATTCCCTAAATAGCATCAACGCCTCAATTTATTTCATGTATTTAAAAATTATATGTTTTAAGTAAATATTTAATTTATTATTATAAACATGTTTTACTTTTAATTTAATAAACTATTTTCTATTGTGTATAAAATTATTTGGTAATGGTTTTGTAAATTTCTTTCTTTTCAAATAAAATAAAAGACCTTTTAAAAATTTATAAACCCGCATTTTATTTCTTATCAGGTATTTATTTAGTATTATTATTTATTATAATTATTATTTATTTATTATTATTACTTATTTTATTTTCTTATTTTTAAATTCTCAAAAAATTATATTGGAAATATTTATTTATTTAAAATACAGACACGAAATGTCCTTGATCTCTATGTTTATGTGATTAGATCTATTGTTCACAAAGCTAAGTTAAGATAAAGTAAAGATATATATTTATACTATGTAGGGATTGGAGACATGATAGATACAAATTAATAATGTATAAAGATATCAGGTTTTTTTTATTTTTATACAAAATACAGAATTCTTAAACATTCATAAATTTTCATAATTTACAAAGTGAATAAATATATTGATTTTTTTATCGCTATGGTAACAAAAATTACAATCACAATATTATTTTTAAATACTTGTATACTTATATTTTGAAATATAGTTATAATTGTAATTTTTTGAACTCACAATAAAATATTTGTCAGATAAATCAATAAATTTTTTCCATATTTTGTTATTATATCGAATGAAAATTAAATAAATTTCATCTAAAGTAATTACAAATTTATTCTATTTAAATAAATTTTATTTAAAATAATTAAACATTTATTCCATTAAAGTAAATTTTATTTAAAATAATTAAAAATGTATTCTATTTAAATAAATTTTATTTAAAATAATTAAACATTTATTCCATTTAAATAAATTTTATTTGAATATAAATTAAATTGAATTTGTGTAGAAAAATTCAAGTAAAAATTGTGTGTAATCGGTTAATTCTATCAAAATTCTTGTCAGTTATTAACTTTGTGGGTGAAAACGTAAATTTTTACTCCTGCACAAAAGTTACACGGAAAGAAAATGTATATTAAATTTTGTAAAAGTATTTTATAATTTGGGGAAAAAGAGCAACAAACCGTGATATAAAAAATACTAAACTTTAAAAAAACTTATGTGGAATTTGGTAAAGTTATTTTAAAATTGAATTGAATTTCTTGATATTTAATATAATAATTATACTAATTTCTACATAATTCTTTTTAAAGTTTAGTATTTTTTGAATCAAAATTTCTGTTTGTTGCGCTTTTCCCCCAAGGTGTAAAATAAATTTACAAAATTTACTATACATTTTCTTTCAGTGTAATTGCAAGAGCAATTGTACATTTTTAAGTTAAGAGCAATCCTCAAAGCTATTTCGAATTTTTTTTTCATTTTTTAAAATTTTTGTATAAAATACAAAACCTTTCAAAATCAATAAATTTTCACTATTTGAAGAACAAATTTATTGATTTTTTTAATAACTATGGAAACAAGAATTGTCAACACTACACTGTTTTAAAAAAATTATAATTTTAATTATTGATTCATCAACTTTTGGCTGCTTGCTCCTCAATTTTAATTTTTTGACAGTTTACATAATTTTTTATCATTTTCTTAACCTATTAATTAATATTTTTTAAAACTTCTAAAACTTTATATTAGATTTATCAATATTCCTGTATGTTTTGTTATTATTAAACAACAGTAAAAATAAATATAATTGTTTTTAACGTATGGAGTTGGTACCTATATATTTAAATGAAATTTTTAATTTAATCTTAATATTGATACTGGCAAATTATTATTGTGTGAACATATTTAGAGGTTTTTTATTATTATACAAAATACAAAATTTTTAAAAATTAAGAAATTTTCACATTATTTTTATAAAGTTAAATATATTGATTTTTTTATCGCTATAGTAACAAAAATTGTCAACTAACACTATTTTTGAATTATTATATTTTTAACTCTTTGACATTTTACAGAATTTTTTAGCATTTTTTTATGTAATTATTATTTTATTAAACTTTGAACAATTAATATTAGATTTATCAATGCATTTGAATGTATTGTAATTATCGAACAAATGTAAAAATAAAGACCATTGTTTTTTTTAATGTATCAAAGTGGTACCAGACTTTAAATCAAATTTTGGTCTATTCTAGATGCTGTACATGTCAGTTGGTAGCAATTGGAAATTTTTAAGTTAGGAGTAATCTATAAAAATATATTCAAGTTTTTTTTTATTTTTCCATAAAATACCGAGACATTTTGACATTTAGAAATATTGAAAATTTTAAGTAAATGTATTGATTTTTTACTATCACTATGGAAACAAGAATTGTCAACTCAACACAGTCTTTAAATAATTATAATTTCAATTCTTTGAAAAATCACATTTTTGTCATTTACTTAACATATTTAAAATTTTTTTAAAACTTCTTAAATTTTACTTCAGATTTATCAATATTTTTGTAGCAATAAATGTAAACAAAATTTTAATTCAGAAACAAAAAATATGCACAATAGTTTCTACTTTTTTAATTATAATTTTAAACCAATTTTCTATTTTTTTATCAAAATTATTATTAAATTTTTCAAATTTTAGAAAAATAAATATTAGAAATTATGATTTTTTAGAAAAAGTTTCTGTACAAATCAGAAATTGTTAGAAAAACGAGATTATTTAGAAAACAGATTTCATTAGAAGTCGCTTTTTTTAGATAAAAAATATAATTAGAAAATACTTTTTAGAAAAAGTGACCACCTGTCTTAAATACTTGTATACTTATATTTTGAAATATAGTTATAATTGTATTTTTTTGAATTCACAAAAAATATTTGTCAGATAAATCAATCAATTTTTTCCATATTTTGTTATTATATCGAAGTAAAAATTAAGGAAATCACTGTCAACACAGCACTACTTTTAAATAATTATAATTTTAACTGTTTGATAATTGACATAATTTTTATGATTTTCTTATATCTAATTAATACTTTTCTAAACTCTTTTAAATTTATATCAGATTTATCAATGTTTTTGTTTTTTTGTCGTTATTGAACGAAAATAAAAATATAGATTATTGTTTCTTGGAACGTATCAAATTGGCACTAAAATGTGAATTAAATTATGATGTAATGTAGGTTTTTTCGACTTGATATTAATATTGTATGAAAATATTTAGTGCGGGTTTTTTCAAAATTTTTATATGAAATACAGAATCTTTAAACATTTATAAATTTTCACATTTTGTAAAGTCAATATATTGATTTTTTTATTCCTATGGTAACGAAAATTGTCAATAACACAATATTATCTTAAAATATTTTTAATTATGTTTTTAAATTATTATAGTTATAATCACGGTAAATCGTTAGGTATTAAAATAACACCAAAAAGGATTAAAATAATCCAATTTAGTGTTATTTTAATCCATTTTGGTGTTATTTTAATACCTAACGATTTACAGTGATTACAATTTTTTTAACTCTCGAAAATTATTTGTCAGATGAGTGAATAAAACTTTTGCCTAATTTGAAGTTAAGCATATTGATATGAAAAGGAAAATGTGACGCGATCTGAAGAAAGGAACCGTAAAAGCAAATAATTTTAAGGTTATGTTAGTATTACATTTTTGTTTTTGAAAGTTTCATTTTACTTATTGCTAATTAAAATCAGTGTTTATATTAAATATTTCAGTTGTAATGAAGACTTAAACATCAATGATTTATAATTGACAGTTGATTCTTTTTTTGTATTATCATTTAAAAAATTGCAAACATAACCTATAATCTTTTGCTTCTAAGGTCCCTTTCTTCAGATCGCGTCACAAATAGTTATTTGTTTCAGAAGTAAACTTATTGTTCGGTTTACATAAAATTTTATTTCATTCACAAATATGTTTAATTTATGTCGAATAAAAGTTTTATTTAGAACAAATAAAAATCTAGTTTGTTCTGAGACAAATATACGTTTATTTAAGTCAAACAAAGTAGGTATATATATTTTTTTCAAATAAAATTTTCCTCTGCGTGTAGTTTCAAAGAAATGATTAATTCTTTAAAATTGAAAAATATTTTTACTTATAAGTTCGATACTGATCGCGTATATATACGCTATCAACGTCAGAAAGCGGTTGGAGATGGTAGAGAGACAGAAATAAAGTTTTGTGGGGGTGAAAATGGGAGGTTTAGGGGGAGTGGGAACGAGAGAATCCAATATAACTGCATACACGTTTATAAGGGCTTGGTAGGAATATATTGGAGCGGATATTGAAATACTTGTTGGTAGTTTGAGTCGAAGGCGAGAGATGCCTTTCCCGATGCCATCTTGATTGCGCAATCGAGGCATTGGCGGTACAGAATTCGATGATAATGAATCGTACACCTCAATCCTCTTATCTCACGTACTTTTTACCCCTCAAACCCCTCACACAAAACTCTCTTGTTTATACCAATGTCAATTTTTCTCACCAACAAAAAAAATCTATCTAAATAAAATAATCCATCTTCCCTCACTTTTTTTCTCTTTACTTTTCATCAATTGAAAAGTATTATAGAAAATTTTTCGTTTAATTAAAAATATTATTCATCTTTTAATTGAAACGTAACAATTTTAATATTCTGCTTCAGTATTCTATTCGCTTCACATTTCGATTGTGAGCGGATTTTCATGCCATCTGGACGGCAAGTTAATGAACTTTGTAGGCGGGAAATTTAAAAAAGAGAAAAATTTAATTAAAAATATAATGATATTAAAAAGAGGTAGTAAAAAAAAATAAAAATAAAAGAAAAATATCTTAAAAGAAATAATTTTCTAATTTCTAATTGAATCAATTTAATTACAACTGGAAATTTTTACCTCATCTT
Organism: Leptopilina drosophilae; assembly: GCA_032873175.1. Taxonomy (NCBI): domain Eukaryota; kingdom Metazoa; phylum Arthropoda; class Insecta; order Hymenoptera; family Figitidae; genus Leptopilina; species Leptopilina drosophilae. The sequence continues at coordinate 55,310,285 of CM065479.1, forward strand.
TTCTAAAATTCATGGAGAAATTCTCTTGAATTTGATTTTTTACAGAATATTCTAGTAAAATTCTACAGAATTATAATTAAAAATAAAACATTTTTTTTAGTTTCACTAAAAGTGAAGATTAAAAAATTTTCTAACTTTGTAAAAATTAAAAAAGAATAAAAAAAGTATGTTAAGGAGAAAGGTCGAAAAAGACAAGGTTGGCGAGTGAAAAAAATAAAGAAAGGAGAGAATGAAAGGGGGGAAACAGAGGGGGGTTGGGTGTGAGGAAGGGAGGATACTCCCGACACCAACGATTCCGTCGAACACGAATGCTATTCGCTGGATCCATTCGAGTCTCAGCTTCAGTCGACAGATAGATAGAGTCAAGATTCAATTAGCTCTAGCTGTCAACAGCATAATACTCGTCGATTCAATACGTTTGTATAGGTGTATTCTCGCACGTGGCTTGACAAAACGTCAGAGTATATGTGCAAACTTACATTCTATGTCAATTGTCGAATAGATACTCTTCTATTATTAAGCATATAAATAAAACTTTTATTTCAACCAAATAAACATTCATTTGAATGAAATAGAAATTTATTTCACACGAATATAAAGATTCTAGTTGGCTCTAGGTTAAACATATTACCTATGATAACCAATATTTAGATTAAATATTGTTTGAATTAAATTCTTGCATCAATTTGATACATTTAAAAAAAGTGATTTTTTAAATTTTCATTTCGACGTAAAAATTGATATGCAAAAATTTTCATGATTCATACTACATGAATATTCTCGATGGTTTAAAAAATTACAAATAAAACTATATTTCCAAATATAACTACAAGTATTTAAAAATAATATTGCGATATTGACAATTTTTGTTACCATAGGAATAAAAAATCAATATATTGACTTTACAAAATGTGAAAATTTATAAATGTTTAAAGATTCTGTATTTCATATAAAAATTTTGAAAAAACCCGCTCTAAATATTTTCATACAATATTAATTTCATACAATATTAATATCAAGTGGAAAAAACCTACATTACATCATAATTTAATTCAAATTTTAGTACCAATTTGATACGTTCCAAGAAATAATAATCTATATTTTTACTTTCGTTCAATAACGACAAAAAAAAAACAAAAAAAAAAAAAACACACCAAGAGAAAATTATTATTTAAACCAAATATATTTTATTTGACTTAAATAAACGTACATTTGTCTCAGAACCAACTAGACTTTTTATTTGTTTAAAATAATTTTTATATTTGACATAAATAAAACACATATTTGAGTTAAATAAAATTTTATTTAAACTAAATAAAATTTATTTGAAACAAATGAAAAGTCTAGTTGGTTCTGAGACAAATATACCATTTCTCTGGGTGCATTGATAAATCTGATAAAAATTTTAAAGAGTTTAGAAAAATATTAATTACATATAGGAAAATCATAAAAATTATGTCAATTATCAAAAAGTTGAAATCATAATTATTTAAAAGTAGTGCTGTGTTGACAGTGATTTCCTTAATTTTTACTTCGATATAATAACAAAATGTGGAAAAAATTTATTGATTTATCTGACAAATATTTTATTGTGAGTTCAAAAAATTACAATTATAACTATATTTCAAATAATTTTATACACAATAGAAAATAGTTTATTAAATTAAAAGTAAAACATGTTTATAATAATAAATTAAATATTTACTTAAAACATATAATTTTTAAATACATGAAATAAATTGAGACGTTGATGCTATTTAGGGGATATGTGTCATTTTAAGTAGTTGAACAAAATTTTCAGTATTCGAAACAACTTTTGTTGCTAAAAAAATATTGAAAACACTGCTGTAAATATTAAGAATTTTTAAAAAATTTTATTTATGTTAAGAAAATAACAAAAAGTGACTTGTCAAAGAATTAAAATTATAATTATGTAAAAATAGTGCTGTATTGACAATTCTTGTTTCCATAGTGATTGTAAAAAATCAATATATGAGGCATTTCATTTCAAACCGTTCCACCGACAAAAAACAATCGCAAGGAGACATATTTTCTAATAATTTTTATTATATAATTATTTAATTGTTTATAATATATTATACACTGATTCAAAAGAGAATTTCATGAGCTTTCTATTGCTTTTTTTATTATTTTAAATTTTTGCCAATTTCGTAGAGAAATTGCCGTTTGAAATGTTAAACTCTTAATATCTCAAAACACCCCCCCGCCGATTTTTATCAAAATTATATGAAAATAAAGCGTAAATTCTCTAGTTTCTATTCCCATTTGATATATTATGGACATTTCATGGGATTAATAGAAAAAAAATTATTTAAAAAATGTGTTTTTGAAAAATTTGACAAATAGTATGAAGTTGAACCTTAACCCATTCAACTTACATTCAATTTCGTAATATTTGTCAAATTTTTCAAAAACACATTTTTTAAATAATTTTTTTCTATTAATCCCATGAAATGTCCATAATATATCAAATGGGAATAGAAACTAGAGAATTTACGCTTTATTTTCATATAATTTTGATAAAAATCGTTGGGGGGGTGTTTTGAGATATTAAGAGTTTAACATTTCAAACGGCAATTTCTCTACGAAATTGGCAAAAATTTAAAATAATAAAAATAGCAATAGAAAGCTCATGAAATTCTCTTTTGAATCAGTGTATAATATATTATAAACAATTAAAGAATTATATAATAAAAATTATTAGAAAATATGTCTCCTTGCGATTGTTTTTTGTCGGTGGAACGGTTTGAAATGAAATGCCTCATATATACTTTAAATTTTAAATATTTATAAGTGTTAAAACAGTTCAGTATTTTATGGAAAAATAAAAAAAATTTCAAAATAACTTTATAAAATGCTCAGTGATTTCCTTAATTTTTACTTCGATATAATAATAAAATATGGAAAAAATTTATTGATTTATCTGACAAATATTTTTTGTGAATTCAAAAAAAATACAATTATAACTATATTTCAAAATATAAGTATACAAGTATTTAAGGCAGGTGGTCACTTTTTCTAAAAAGTATTTTCTAATATTTTTTATCTTAAAAAAGCGACTTCTAATGAAATCTGTTTTCTAAATAATCTCGTTTTTCTAACAATTTCTGATTTGTACAGAATCTTTTTTCTAAAAAATCATAATTTCTAATATTTATTTTTCTAAAATTTGAAAAATTTAATAATAATGTTGATAAAAAAATAGAAAATTGGTTTAAAATCATAATTAAAAAAGTAGAAACTATTGTGCATATTTTTTGTTTCTCAATTAAAATTTTGTTTACATTTATTGCTACAAAAATATTGATAAATCTGAAGTAAAATTTAAAAAGATTCAAAAAATTTTAAATATGTTAAGTAAATGACAAAAATGTGATTTTTCAAAGAATTGAAATTATAATTATTTAAAGACTGTGTTGAGTTGACAATTCTTGTTTCCATAGTGATAGTAAAAAATCAATACATTTACTTTAAATTTTCAATATTTCTAAATGTCAAAATGTCTCGGTATTTTATGGAAAAATAAAAAAAAACTTAAATATATTTTTATAGATTACTCCTAACTTAAAAATTTCCAATTGCTACCAACTGACATGTACAGCATCTAGAATAGACCAAAATTTGATTTAAATTCTGGTACCACTTTGATACATTAAAAAAAACAATGGTCTTTATTTATACATTTGTTCGATAATTACAATACATTCAAATGCATTGATAAATCTAATATTAATTGTTCAAAGTTTAATAAAATAATAATTAAATAAAAAAATGCTAAAAAATTCTGTGAAATGTCAAAGAGTTAAAAATATAATAATTCAAAAATAGTGTTAGTTGACAATTTTTGTTACTATAGCGATAAAAAAATCAATATATTTAACTTTATAAAAATAATGTGAAAATTTCTTAATTTTTAAAAATTTTGTATTTTGTATAATAATAAAAATACCTCTAAATATGTTCACACAATAATAATTTGCCAGTATCATAATATTAAGATTAAATTAAAAATTTCATTAAAATATATAGGTACCAACTCCATACGTTAAAAACAATTATATTTATTTTTACTGTTGTTTAGTAATAACAAAACATACAGGAATATTGATAAATCTAATATAAAGTTTTAGAAGTTTTAAAAAAATATTAATTAATAGGTTAAGAAAATGATAAAAAATTATGTAAATTGTCAAAAAATTAAAATTTAGGAGCAAGCAGCCAAAAATTGATGAATCAATAATTAAAATTATAATTTTTTGAAAACGGTGTAGTGTTGTCAATTGTTGTTTGCATAGTCATTAAAGAAATCAATTGACTTAAACTTCAAATTGTAAATATTAATATTATTTGAAAGGTCACGAAAATTTTTAAGTAGAAAAAAACCTACGAAACCTCAAAATAACTTTATTGATTGATTGAATCTTTATAGATTTCAACTTGAAAGTGTTGAATGTAGAAATGCATTATCTATTTATTAATATATATTTAATTTAATTCATGAGGAGACGTGTCATTTTAAGTATTTTAATAAATAAATTCAACATTTATAGCACAAGAAATTAGAGTGATTTAAATAACAATAATTTGATTCAAGTAATACACAAATTTTATTGATTCATCTAACAAATATTTTCGGGAGTTCATAAAATTACAATTATAACTATATTCTAAAATATAAGTACAAATATTTAAAAATAATATTGTGTTGACAATTTTTGTTACCATAGCGATAAAAAAATAAATATATTTATTCACTATGTAAATTATAAAAATTTATAAATTTTCAAGGATTCTGCCTTTTTTATAAAAATAAAAAAAGCTCTAAATATCATTATACAAATTAATTTGTAACTATTATGTCTCGTATGCCAATATTGAGATTCAAAATTTGGTACCAATTTGATACGTTCAAAGAAACAAAATTTTTTACTTTTAGTGTCGTTCGATAATTACAAAACATACAAATGCATTGATGATGCTGATATTAATTTTGAAGAGTTTAATAAAAAAATAATTAGACAAGAAAATGATAAAAAATTATGTGAATTGTCAAAAAAATTAAAATTGAGGAGCAAGCATTCAAAAGTTGATGAATCAATAATTAAAATTACAATTTTTTGAAAACAGTGTAGTGTTGACAATTCTTGTTTCCATAGTTGTTAAAAAAATCAATAGATTTGTCCTTCAAATTGTGAAAATTTATTGATTTTGAAAGGTCTCGTATTTTATACAAAAATTTTAAAAAATGAAAAAAAAATTCGAAATATCTTTAAAGATTGCTCTTAACTTAAAAGTGTCCAATTGCTCTTGCAATTACACTGAAAGAAAATGTATATTAAATTTTGTAAATTTATTTTACATCTTGGGGGAAAAGGGCAACAAACAGAAATTTTGATTCAAAAAATACTAAACTTTAAAAAGAATTATGTGGAAATTAGTATAAATATTATATCAAATATCAAGAAATTTAATTTAATTTTAAAATAACTTTACCAAATTCCACATAAGTTTTTTTAAAGTTTAGTATTTTTTATATCACGGTTTGTTGCTCTTTTTCCCCAAATTATAAAATACTTTTACAATATTTAATATACATTTTCTTTCAGTGTAACTTTTGTGCAAGAGTAAAAATTTACGTTTTCACCCACAAAGTTAATAACTAACAACAATTTTGATAGAATTAACCGATTACACACAATTTTTACTTGAATTTTTCCACACGAATTCGATTTAATTTATATTCAAAAAAAATTTATTTAAATGGAATAAATGTTTAATTATTTTAAATAAAGTTTATTTAAATGGAATATATTTTTAATTATTTTAAATAAAATTTATTTAAATAGAATGAATTTTTAATTATTTCAAATAAAATTTATTTAAATAGAATAAATTTTTAATTATTTTAAATATAATTTATTTAAATAGAATAAATTTGTAATTACTTTAGATAAAATTTTTTTAATAAATAATAATAAATTTTTTATTATTTTAAATAAAATTTATTTAAAAAGAATAAATTTTTAATTATTTTAAATAAAATTTATTTAAATAGAATAAATTTGTAATTACTTTAGATAAAATTTATTTTAAATGGAATAAATTTATGATTAATTTAAATAAAACGCTTCTCTGGGTGTGCAGTTGGTATACACAAAGATTTATATAGAATCAAATAGAGAACGGGGTCAATAGTTTTGTACAGAGTATGACGGACAAGATAGGAAATAATTTGCTGAAGCGTAAATCTGGTGGAAACACCTGGTCACACATGAGGTCCAACCCGGTTGCTCAGGTCTTTGTTATCTCGAAAATCATCACATTAGAGATCAAATTCGTTTATGAAGGATGAATATATATATTTATATATAATAATCAAAAGGGTTTCCTCGTTCGAATCTAATATGAGACCCCACTGATTTCATCTACGAAATTTACTCTTTCTCTAATTCTTTTGCGATAATAAAAATTCAAATACTTCTCACGATTAATATCTTCTATTTTTCAAATAATATACTTGTGTTAAATATAAATGTATATGTGTATTTGTCCCGCAGTTTGCTAAGTATTTTTATGTACATCAAATTGAAATTTATAAATTGCCATGAAAAATCTCTTTTCGCAGGAAATAAAATTTTTATTGCTTTATTTGAATTAAATAAAATTTATTAAATACTGACTCGGAGTGATCGATTTCAGATTTGCCACGCTTTTACCCTTTTCAAATTCTCTGACTTTTTTGAAAAAAACAACATTTTTCTAGTTTTTTTAAACTATATTTATTATTAATTAGAAAATTATTGTAAAACAACAATAACTTCATTTTTCAATAGATGTTTAATTACTATGTTTTCATATAGAATTTAAGATTTTCAAAAATTCAATTATTTCTTTTTTATTTTATTATTTATTCCTCAAAGAATTAAATTATTTTCAAAAATTCCAATGAAATTCTTATGTGACAATTTAATTTTTTTCAAAATACTTTTAACAAATTCTTCGTAGAAATTTAGTTAATTTCAAAAATTTCTCAAACTTTAATTATTTTCAATGTCTACTATTTCTTTAAAATTTTACGCAAAAATTCAATTAATTAAAAAGAAATTTTCATAAAATTAGTTTCAAGAATTCAATTATTTTTAAAGGTAACGTAATTCTACGCAAAAAATTCAATTATGTTCCAAAATTACCAAAAATTTTCCATCTAAATTTAAATTATCTTTATAAATAATAAAATTTTTCTCCGAAATTCACTTATTTTCAAAAATTTTAATAAAATTCTTTGAATTCTTTCAATTATTTTTAATATACAAAATTTTCATCAAATTTCTCGAAAAATGCACTTATTTAAAAAAATGTTATTAACATTTTTTAAAAGCATTCAATTATTATTTAAAAATTTATTGATAATGTTTAATTATTTAATAAAATGTTTCTTTTTAGAGTTGAATATATGAATTCTCGTCGAATATTCTAATGAATAAATATTTTTGAATATGAAATTCAATTATAATCCAAAACTGTAACTGAAATTTATTTTTAAATCAATATTTTTTAGAAAAGTATACAAGAACTCAATTATTTTACTATAAAAATAAACAATTGAAAAAATAATAATTGAATGTTTCTAAAAATTGAATTTTCATAAAGAATTTTATCAAAATTCAGGGTTACCACAAAACACCGATTTTAAAATTCCATGACTTTTCCAGGTTTTCCAGACCACTTTTTAAAAAATTCCAGACGCAAAAATAAAATTGTTTTGGTATGTTTTTAGCTAATTACGATAAAAAATCTAATATTTTTAGAGTAAATTGTTAATAAAATAAGTTATTAATTTTTAATTTCATTAACAACAAAAATTTTCGTTACAATTTGTGAGATTATTAAACATAACTATTATTATTATTATTATTATTATTATTATTATTATTATTATTATTATTATTTATTGTCAAGAGACAAATTTAAAAAAAATTTTAACAATAACTTCATTTTTCCATAAATTTGATGAAAATTTTGTATATTAAAAATAATTAAAGTTCTATCAAGAATTTTATTGAAATTTTTGAAAATAATTTAAATTCGGAGAAAAATTTTATTATTTATAAAGACAATTTAAAATTTAAGTACAAATTTTTAATTTTGACGAGAATTTTTGTAATTTTTCAAACATAATTGGATTTTTGCGAAGAATGATATTACTTTTGAAAATAATTGAATTGAATATTTTAGTAAAATTAGATTTCAAGAATAAATATACAATTAAAAAACAACAATTTTCCATGATTTCGATCAAAATTCCTTGACTTTTCAAGGTTTTTTTTTAATTTTTATACAATTCCCTGACATTTTCAGTTTTTTGCAGGTTTCCAGTTTGCAAAAAAATCCTGGATTTTTCCAACGTTTTTATTAATTTATCGACCGAGTGATAACATCATTAATATATAAGTATAAAATTGATTAAAATTACATAAAATTTCTATGTAACAAATAAAATTTTCAACCGTTGTCAAACAAAACTTTATTTGTAACAACTAAAATTTACTTTAATAAATCAATTTCTACACACTACTATTTATAAGATATGTTAAATTTAAATATATTCAGGGAAAGTATATTTCAAAACTTTTGTAAAGTGTACAATGAAGAAATAAATAATAATTTCCACATCAAGAGACTTTTTATTTGTTTAAAAAAAAATTTGATTTGATTTAAACAAAATTTTATTTGGCCTAAATATATATTTTATTTATGTCGAATATAATTTTTATTTAAAACATTTAAAAAGTATAATTGGTTTTTAGACAAATATTATACGTTTATTTACTTTAAATAAATTTATTTTGTAGACAAAATTTTCCTTTTATTGTAAATATTGAACTCTGTAAAATTGTCAGTGATTCAAAATTAATACATGGGTGATTCTCCATGAAACCAACAATTTGGTTATTGTTATTTATATTATTTTTTTTCAATAAAAATAAAAATCATAATGTAAATTTTAAGTATGATATAGTCAAGAATGAAATATCTGTTACGGGCCGGAGAAATTGTTTGTAATTTTTGTATTTTTTAAACAAAGTAACTGTTCACGCATCCATGTAGCATAATTAGTTGCCATAGTTTTGTTATGTTAACAAAATTCATAGTTGAACTGATAGAAATTGTTTTTTGTTTAATTCAGGATTTCAAAATCTACTTCAGGAAATTTAGGCAGTAATTTATGGTAATTTATAGAAAATTATGGCAATTTATAGAAATTTATGGCAATTTATAGAAATTTATGGTAATTTATACAGTCATTTATAAAAATTGTGAGGTAATTCATAATATTACTACAAAACATAATTCAAGATTAGAAAGATAAATGCAGGAAATTTATAGTAATTTATAAATTTTTGAGGTACCTAAATAAATTTTTTTGAGTAAATAAAAGAAAATTTTAAAAACTATTTTTTATAATTTATGAAAATTTATAGGGTAATTTATGGAAATTTATGCTGTAATTTATGAAAATTTATGGAAATATATGTTGTAATTTTATAAATTATTTTAAATCATTTATCGTAATTTATTAACATAATTTAAATGAAAATAAATTCTTGGCAACTTTCAGAAATTAGTACGTCAATTTATGAAAATTTATAAAGTAATTAATGTCACAACTTACTAAAATTATAGTTTAAACAAGGTAACTTTTATTTCTTTAATTTTATTTGGAAAGAATTACAAAAATTGTTGTAATTATACACTTGTTTAAACCACAAGTTCAATGAAAGACAAAAAAGGCTTCACCATGACGCAAAATAAATACTGTTTTTTAAATTAAATTATTAGCAATTTTCAATCGGTTTCATATTCCTGTCTTTTATATTCACTGAAATAATACGACTATACATTATTTGCTAAAAAAAATTATTTTTTTTTATTTATTATGAAAAATGTGAAGGCTTCACCATGACGATTCTGTGATTCCCTGTACAAAGTTGACGCTTAAAACGTAAAAAAAATTGAAAAAAGTATAACAATTTTTTTCTTTCGTAGTGAAACACTATTGAGGGAACTAAATTGTTGCTTGTACTAAAGAATACCGAAATTCTGATTTTATTTTTATGAAATATTTCAATTTTTTAAAAACGCTTCACCATGACGCACAAAACTGGGGACAAGAAATAACATCAGAAAAAAATTTAAAAATAATTTTTTTTTTACAACCAATTTAATTTTTTTAATTTTACACACTTTGACATTAAAAAAATGTTATCAATCATTATTTTGATTTGAGAATTTGACTAAAAATATTTATTTTTGTTTTGTAACTGACCCTTGGGACAGTTCCATGACGATTTGGCTCTTAAATTTGCATTTAAAAAAAACATTTAATCTTAGAAATTAAAGTGGCTATAGGTTTTTGTTTGTAATCACCAGAGTTACTTTTTTACGTTGGATTCATTATTATATGTGCAATCTGTTTCTTAAAAAACACTAGGAACATGAAATTGTCGGTTTCGTGGAGAATCACCCATATATTAATATAATATAAATTAATATATTAATATAAAAATTAATTTTGTTTTAAAAGGGGGTTTAAAACGGTTTTTAAAAAGTATATTTTTAAAAAAAGTCAGTAAATTTACCAGTTACATTTTTCGAAAGAATCAAGTTCCTTATTTTGTATATATATATAATATGTATAAAGCTACACCGCGGGCATTTTTCGCGATCCGCCCTCCACTCCCTCTCTTTTTTTCTCTTCAATCGACAATTTTTGTGATCTGAAATTACGTTCCGAAAACCCTTTATATGGTCCCACGCTGACAAACAGTGCGCTTCAAAAAGCATATACATTATTCTTTTAAATAGCGAGAGCAATAATACAAATAATAAAATGGCTTTCGTTTTAAAATCTATTCAGAAATTTAACCGCGAATCAAATATACGTATAGTTGTATGAAGGAGAAAAAAAGAGGGGGGGATACGTATAAGAAAAAAATCTACCTATATATATATACTCCCTTCAAACATTATACTTGCGGTCTCTTTCATCAACGTTTTCTTCTTAAATGCTTATAATAATACGCACGAGATACTATACGGGGCTTCTATTAAATTCAAACGAAGAAACCGTTTGAACAATAAGACCTTATGTGTATTTAAACTGTACCCGAGATATTGGTACCGCAATCCTTTCATTAGTCGCAATAACGGGTAGTGGTCGGGTTTTATATTTCACCTTAAGCTACTAATGTAATTTTAAAAAACAAAACTATGATTTTCTATTTCTTCATTTTTTTTTAATTACAAGATGCCTCCAGATTAAAAAATTAATTAAACTAAATCTATTTTATTCCACTTAAATAAACGTACATTAATTGTCTCAGAACCAATTAGACGTTTTATTTGCATTACCCGCTCTAAATTTTAATTAGTACAAATGTTTACTAATTTGAATTAGTACCAGACTTTTTGCTTTTGAATTAGTAAACTTTACTAAATAACTAGTAATTTCTATTAATTATTATTATTATTATTAGTGAATTTTACTAATTCAAAAGCAAAAAGTCAGTCATTAATTCAAATAATAGGAAATATTGTTACAAATTCAGATTTAGAGAGTGAATAAATTTTTTTTCGACCTAAATAAAACATATTTAAGTCGAATAAAATTTTTAATTCAGTTAAATTAATGTCCTAATAATAATTATTTTTGTCAAACGAAACTTATGTGCAATAAAAAATACTCCTGAATAAAATTTATATTTGAAGAAAATAGAAATTATATTTTCGCGAAATAACTTCAGTTTGAAGAAAATAAAATTTGTTGACAATTTCTGTAACCATAGAGATAAAAAAATCAATATATTTTACTTTATAAAAATATTGTGGAAATTTAAAAATTTGTTTTTCAATTCTGTATTTTATGTAATAAAAAAAAGATAATAAAATAATTAAAATAAATAAAATAATAATTTGCAACTACCAATATTGAGATTAAATTAATAATCTCATTTACATGTAGGTATACTTCATATGTTCAAAAAAAAATTATATTTATTTTCACTTTTGTTTAGTACTACTTTTGTTAAATAATAACAAAACATAAAAATATTGATAAATCTGATAAAAATTCGAAGAAGTTTCAAAAAATATTAATTAGATTAAGAAAATACCAAAAAAAAATATGTGAATTGTCAAAGAATTAAAATTAAAATTATTTAAAAATAGTGTAGTGTTGACAATTCTTGTTTCCATAGTTATTAAAAAAATCAATAGATTTGTCCTTCAAAATGTGAAAATTTATAGATTTCGAAAGGTCGCGTATTTTATGCAAAAATTAAAAAATATACGAAACCTCGTTATACTTTTAAAAACTACTCTTAACCTGAAAAAGTTTAATTGATATCAACTGACACAATACTCAGATTAAATCATAATTTGAATCAAATTTTGATACATTGATAAAAATTTATTTGATTCATAGCAAAGTGATTTCTTATCCATTATTAAATAATGTGAGATTGTACTATATACCACAATCCTTCACAAATCATACCAAACACCAAAATATCATAAAATATCAAATACTAAATAGCAAAAAATATAGAATTACATTTATCCATTACCAATAAAAATATTCATATACATTTTTTTCTTTTTCCAAAAAAAAATTTTTCCTGGATTATTTCCAAACGAGAATACTTGATCGATAACAAATTAGTCGTGTGTTTAACAAAACAAGATAATTGCGACAACATTTGTAAATAGAAACTTAACTAGTGCTAATTTTTCCATCTGCCCTAGATCTACAAATACAGAGGAGTGCGCGCCTATAAATACTCCACTTTTTCAAAAATCGCATTAAATAGAAAATGTCTGTTCAACAGTAACTTACCTTTTTTACAAACAGTGTTACAAATATACCTCCTTCTATAATTCTGCTTGAACATAATTTTTGTTTTAAAAATTTTAAATAACTAAATTTTTAATTTAGTAACAGAGGGCCATAAAATTTTTTTCGGAAAAATAAACATTGACGGGACCATGTACGTATTTTGACGCACTGAATTCAAATCTTAGTCTACTTTTGACCCAACACTGACACAGTTTCAAGATAAATGGAAATTTCTCCAAAAAATAGAAAAAATTCATTTCTAATTTGTATAAAGATGCATAATTTTCTGATCATTTTATTTACATTCGTCAGAAATTGTATGTTTGCTTATAAGACTTTACTCTTTATGGTTTTCAAAATTTGCATTTAATCTTACACGGTAAATCGTTAGGTACTAAAATAACACCAAAAAGGATTAAAATAATCCAATTTAGTGTTATTTTAATCCATTTTGGTGTTATTTCAATACCTAACGATTTACCGTGTACAAAAACTACAAGTAAATAAGTAAAATATATTAATTACTTGTTTACTTGACAGGTTTTGAATACGCCAAGATGTCATCAAAGTAAATATATTACTATTGGTTCTGTTTAAATATTTTGTCATCATAGACATACAAATCTTAAGGATTTTAAATTACTTAGCAACTTTTTGGAGAAAAGTATTAGAAAAATATGTCTCTTTACACTGAGAAAAAAAATGCTATTGAATCTTTAGCATGCATATTCACATATACGTTCAAAAGCAGATGTTATTAACTTGATGTGATATGTAGTTTATTTTATATCACTGCTTTTAAATCAAAAAATGACTTCTTTGATTCAATAGCGATGCTATAAAATGAACTACATTTCGCATTAAGTGCTATAGATTCAATAGCATTTTTTCTCAGTTCGAAAATAACGGTAAAAATGCATTTTTCATTTGTGAATTTTAATTTATCTTGAAACTGTGACATGTCGGGCCAAAAGTAGAGCCAGAGTTGAATTCAGCTCATCAACACACGTATACCACACAAGATCTCATCAATGTATATTTTCCTGAAAAAAATTTTGTGGTTCTATGAATTTAATATTCTTCATTTTTGAAATCAAATAAGTCACAATGAAGCTGATTAGTTACGTGACAATTGTCATTACTATTTGGATCGAAATTGTCTTATCAGCTCCAACTGGTAATTACTATGGAGGATTAGTGAAGTATCTACGAATAAAATCAAAACTACATCAGGTAATGTTCATTCCCGACGATGAAAATAACAATACAGGAAAATCGATTAACTCAATCATGAGAATAGTAAACAGGAATTTTCCATCCTTAAGTATCAGTCTCAATGAAACAACAAGCAAACTCAATGAAACTTATTTAAAGTCACTCGGACGACCAAAAACGACAACATTGTTTGTTGTAGAAATGAGTAAGTTGGACACAAAAAAAATTGATCAGTTTACTGGCGCAATGCATTTAATAAAACTGCTATCAAAACACTCATCACAGCCAAAAGTTTTGATTGTACGAGAACGCGAATCATATTTAGAGGAATATGAAGAAATTGTAGAATTTTTGTGGAAGATTGATTTTTTGGACATTACGATTTTGATATGCGATCAACATCAACCAATGTTATTGCAGAGAAAAAGAGAAAGACAACCGCATTTGTTTATGATGAATCCATTTGCAAAAAGGAAATTCTCCGCTAGGCCAGTGTCATCTAAGAGTCTATGGTTTCCCAGTAAACTGCAGAATTTACATGGACATCCCTTAAAGATGATGTTAGAAGAAAATCAAATTTCCATAACATTGTATCGATTTTCTCAATATTTAGAACAAGGAATGAATGTTAAACTTCAAATTCACGAAATTGTTAAAAATGATGAAACACTGAAATGGCTAGCAAAAGTATTAAGTCAAGAAAAAGCTGAATTGATAATGAAACCAATATGTCGTACAGGTGAATTAGGTCAACATTCATTTAAATTGAGAATTTCTATCCAAGTTCATATTAAAGCTATAATTCCAGTAACTGAGAGTTCCTCGAAAACCTTTGTCATTTCGCAAGAGTTTTTGTACATGATCATTGGAACGATTGGTTTAATTTGCCTACTCAAACTCACGGCTCTTCTAATGAGATTCAAGACAGGAACATGGCAAACGTTTGACCTGTGTCAAATTGTAATGGGAATAGGTGTTTCTGAGGAACCAGTAAAATTAGCTGAAAGAACAGTATTTGGATCACTGCTGGTTGCTTGCATTGTATACACAGGATATGTATATTCTGTTATTCTGGATCTCTCGTTGCAAACTTCAACATCGAGCATAGAAACACTGGAAGAACTGGCGACATCATCTTTGTCACCAATAGTCCAAGGTCATGTTTTAATTAAAATAATGTCAACGAGCTCTAATCCTCAAATTCGTAAATTGTCGCAGAGAGTCATTCTAGGCAATTCTAGTGACTTTGATTGTCTACGACAGTTGAATGATTATCAAAATGTAACCTGTATTCTTGAGTCTGCTCAAACAGTTGTTAATCAGTATACAAAAATAAATGGACAATTTAAAGGAAGAATTTTGAAAGAATCTGTCCTTTGTTTCAACTGTTTTTTCTTATCAAGATCTTACAGTCCGTACATTGATCGTTTTCAAGAATTAATCAGAAGAGCCACCGAAAGTGGCATTTTAACGAAATTAATTACTGAAGATGAAAATGAGCATCACATTGTAACAGAACCAGAACAAATCGAAAAAGAAAAGCTACTCCTTCTCTCACTTTACATACTTTCTATCGGACTTACATCGGCCTTTATTACATTCCTAATTGAAATTGCAACAAAAAAATTTTATCCAAAAATTTCTGCATTCATCAAAAGACTCTTCTAAAGCATTTCATCATAAGTCATCCAGTACACATTAAATAAATTGTTCAATATTCAAAAGTTATCCACGTAAAAAATGAGTGCATATACATTTTGAATAAGTTAAATTTCATTTATGAACAATATTGAATTTCACTTATTTTAAGACTATATGCGCTTATTCTTTTACATGCGCCCAGAGAAAAATTTTATTTAATCTAGATGTACTCTCTTAATTTGAGTCACTTAAATATCATGTTTTTAACTGACAATCAATGAATTTGCTTCTAAATCAGTTAAAAATAACTTATTTTCAGTAAAAGAATAATTGGATTCTAGTAAAAAATAACTGAACAATTAGTTAAACTTTTTTATTTGGAAAAAACAATTACTGGAACATCAGTTATTTTTAACTAATTGCCAGTAGAAATATTAGTATTTGAATTAGTGACTAAGTTTTTTGCTTCTAAATCTGATTCAAATTTAGAGAGTATTTAAAGCAATTTGAACCATTATGACGTCACAATATTAAAACACATGCTTTTGCCAAATTATGACATCAATAGTTCAAATTCCCTTAAAAGTATATTTTTCTCGGAACTAACTAGGTTTTTTTTATACATTTAAAACAAAAATTATATTCGACATAAATAAATATATATATTTCAGTCGAGTGCAATTTTTTTACACTAAATTAGAATCATTTGAAACAAATAAAAAGTTTATTTGGTTTTGAGTCAAATGTATATTTTCTCTGGCTGTGGAATGACTTTTCTCTTTTTCGGATTCAAAAAACAAAAAAGCAGAAATACATATCTATTTTTACTTTCAATCGATAGTTACAAAATACACAAAAATGTTAGTAGAATAATATTAATTTTCGAGACTTTGAAAAATATTTGTTTAATTAGAGAAAATTAATGAATGTGAATTATCGAAAAAAAAAAATTTTTTAAATTAAAATTAAATTATAGTCTTGGCTTTTACACCATTTGTCGATGGTCTTAAATTAAATTAAAATTGTAGTTATGAAAAAACAGTGTTGTGTAGTGTTGTCAATGTTTCTTTCCACAGCACTGTGTGATAGTAGAAAGCACTTTAAATCCGTACCTCTGCTAACTTGTTCGTCCTGAAAACCTTAAAAAGATGGTATGTAGATATTATATCACTGAAACTTATTATAACCCTGACACATGTTTTTTGTTATATTTACAAATTAAGGAAAAAACATTGAAAAAAGATTGGAAATTTAAAAATAATTTTTCAATTCTTACTGATTAAAATTTAATGAGTACTTTATTAAATATTTATTTTATAAAGTATTTTATTCATACAAAATTAAAAAAAAATTTTTTTTGTTAATAAGATTTAAAGTCTAACTAAATTGTTATACAGCTGACAAAAATTAATAAAAAAGAAATTATAGCTGCACTCAGAAAAATGCTTTATTATTTGTTTCAAATAAATTTTAAATCAATTGAAATATATTTGGTTTAAATAATATTTTTCTGACTATAGTAACATTATCTGTAGTTTGTCAATACCAACAAGTTAGTAATGGTCCTTTTTGAAGTGTTTTTACTTTTTTATATTTTCTAACCCTGTGTAGTGATTAAAAAAAATCAATAGATTTACACTTCAAATTGTAAAAAATTAATAGATTTCGAAGAGTCTCGTACTTTATGAAAAAATAAAAAAAACAATGAAGCCTCAAAATATTTACACGGAGAATATTTAGGAAAACCGATTGCAATTTGGGGTGTTGTTGTTAATATTAATATTATAAGTAAGAAAATCTGCAATAGTAAAAAGTATTACTAGACGATTATATTATATACCATCGAAGCTTTACATAAATTGTAAATTTAGCAACGAATATTATTATCGATTATAATAAAAATTATGACCAGCCTATAGTAACAAGTGTTCGGCTGTTGTATAAAGTGTTTACGAAATTGTTCGATATTAATAAAATCTCCTAATTCAAAAGCTAAAAGTCAGTCACTAATTCAAATTAGTAAATAATTTTACAAATTAAAATTTAAAGAGTTTAATTTCAATATTTTGAAACAATCAAAATTCTTTTGACGAATTTTAATAAAATTTCTACGAATAATATTATTTCTCGAGAAACTTGCTAAAAATTGCATAAAAAATAATTTAATCTCTATTAAAAAAAAAATAAATTATTTACGAAAATAATGTAATAATTTTATTGAAAAATTAGTAAATAATTGAATTCCAAAAAAAATTTTATTATTTATGAAAATACTTAAATATTTGCATTAAATACTCAAAAACTTTTTCAATCATTAAATTCTTTTGGGGAATTTTATTAAAATAGTAGATGTTAAATATAAAAATCATTGACATGAAAAAATTCTTTTTAAATAATAAAAATTATATCAAGATTTTTATGAAAATTTTTTAAAATAATATTGATTTCTTGAGACAATAATGCTTAAATTCTAATTAATAACTTACGTCAAAGCTTTTTATAATAATTTATTTTTTTTGGATGAATTTAATCAAATTTTTCAAATTTTTGAGAAATTTTAATTAAAATTGTAATAAAAAATAATTGAAATTCTGCGATGAGTTTTGTTATTTATAAAAGCAATTAAATGTTTGAGTAGAATTTTATTAAATTTTTTTTTAAATAATTGAATAATTTTGGAAAATTTGATTAAAGTAGTAAGTTGATATTAAAAATTATTGAACTAAGAGCAATTGTTGTAAATGCCAATAATTTAAATGATGGGGTTTTTTATACATAACAAAAAATTGTACATAATTTTAATAACAATTAGTTTCCAGAAACGAACAATTTTAAAAACAGTATATAATGATAAACACTTCCGAGTAAAATTTGACGCAGCACACAAAAGTATTTATTTATTAAAAAATAAATAAAATAAGTTAATAATTAAAATAAAAATTAATAATTTAAAAATAAAGTTAATGATAATTAGTAATAAAAATAAAATAAGTTAAAAACTTTGTTAAACAAAATATTTATAGGTTAGGTTAGGTTTATATGTTTTAACATAGCTCTCTGAAATTCTATATATATTATTAGTTTGTGTTTGTATAATATGTTTGCATTAACTTATTTGTGTGTGTGTGTGTGTAAAATACTTTTGAAACAATAATTATAATATAATTATGTAATATAATTTTTAGTATTGGCTATATTAAACATTGAAATATGTATTTTATTCTAAAATTTAATAGAACTGTTTTAATTTTTCTTATTCTTTCAATACTGTCATGAACTATGATTTTAATAGTCATTTTTAAAGATTATAATTCTTGTATTAAAATGTACTATAATTTTATTAGCTTTTCCAAAATTTACTATGAGCTGCCTACTAATATGCACAATATTAATTTTTAACATTAAACACGATCCCCCTAAAATTAAAAAAATTATATTAAATTCTATTACCAATTTTAACAAATATATTGATACAAAATCTCGCTCCGTGTATAGATTATTGCATTAATTTAAAAGAATCAAATTTCAACCAACTGGCACACAATATTGTTAAGTCCAAAAATTCTTATTACTAAACTTATTTTACTTATTTTTTTTTTATATCTTTTCCACATATTGTGTATAATCGATATTTTGTTAAAACATGTATCTTATATTAAAATATTGTATCTTAACATCATATTATATTCAATACTTCTAATTTTTATTTTCTATATGCTTTAAATTAACCAGCAGTAATCGTTATTCCTAAACTAAGATTCTATTTCAAATTACATTCATTGTATTTTGTCAATTCTCTGCTTCTTTCTTGTTATGTTCTAAATAAATTATTCTTTCAAAACATGTAGTAGCCTGATTGACTTATCCTCATTCGTTAGGATTTTTCTTTTCCAAAAAAATTTTTATTTTAAGTAATTTGCAGCTGAAATGCAGTCAACACCGGAATTATTTGTTGACTATTTCTTTTTAACCCTGAAACCCTTACCTTCTTAAAATTAAATAACAAAAACAATATAATAAATAATAAAGTACCATAAAATATCAACTACCCAAAAAGAAAATAAAACAGAATTATACTTAAACTTCTTACCAATAAGAAAATAATTTTTTTCTTTTTTTAAAAACGTTTACAAGCCTTCTTTCTAGGCCAGAGTTTTCAAACGATAACAAATTGAGATGTTCTTAACAAAAGATAAAATGTCTTGATAATATTTGTAAGTACAAGCTTAACATTGTTAATCTTCCTGTATCTGCAAAAGAATGTGCTAAATATGTGCTAATTACTGGCAACAAACTAGAACTAAGTAACAATTTAATACTAAAAATCAGTTCTAAATTGTTACATACCGTATTACAGGTGCCCTGGAAAGTAAAATAGTGCAAAACTCGTGCCTATAAATACTCGACATTTTGAAAAGTCGCGTCAAATAGGAAAATTTTGTTGAACAGAAAAGTAGCTTCTCAGAAATGGCGATACTGTACAATATTCTCTGAATTCAATTTTCTCTTAATTTTTGAAATCAAATAAGTCACAATGAAGCTGATTAGTTACGTGACAATTGTCATTACTATTTGGATCGAAATTGTCTTATCAGCTCCGACTGGTAATTACTATGGACGATTAGTAAAGTATTTACGGAAAAAATCAAAACTACATCAGGTAATTAAATATGAAAGAATCTATCAATAATCCGAATCAATTTCTCAAATAAATTTCCTATTTCAGGGTTGCCACAAATATTTAATTTTATTTTTCCCTAACTTTTCCCTGATTTCCAGACAAAATTCTCATTTTTTCCCTGACCATAAAAAATATTCTAATTCACTCTAAAAATTATTAGATACTCAAAAAAATGTTTTACTAAATTTATTTACAAATTTCATTAATTGTAAAATTATTCAAAAACATCAATAACTAAATTTTTAAATAAATATTTAATTATTACTTTTCCACAGAAATTAAAATTCTTCAGAACATTCAAATTCAAACTTTTTTGAAACTCAACAATTTATAAGAATATTATTACAAAACATAAAGAAGGCCTTCTTCATGTTTTGTTATAATTTAAATAACCATGAAATTTTTTAACAAAAATTTAATTATTTACAAAAATCCTAATAAAATCCTTCGCAAGAATTCAATTATTTTCAAAAATAGTAAATTTTCTCAAAAAAATTCAATTATTTGAAAAAATTGTAATAAAATTCGTTGCAATAATTCAATTATTTTCATAAACAATAAATCGATTATTCGGTGATTTCATTTTTTAATCAATTTTTATTAGAAAATTTCAGAAAAATTCAATTATTTAAATTGAAAAATAAATAATTTATTGAATAATAGAATGTTTGTTAAAATTGAATTCTCATACAGAATTTTATCAACAAATTTTTAAATAATTGAATTCTTTTGACAAATTTTAAGAAAAATTTTTAAAAATAATTACATTTTTCGAGGAATTTGATTAAAATATTGTATCCAAAATTAATTAAAATTCTGCTATAAGTTTTATTATTCATGAAAATAATTTAAACAAATTTTCAAAAATGTTATTAAAATTTTTCTAAAATAATTGAATTTCGGTGAATAATTTTATTATTTACAAAAATAGTTCAATTCTTGTAAAGAACCTTGTTAATTTTTTTTAATAATAGATTCATGCGACGAATTCAATAAAAATCTTTTTAAATAATTGATATTTTTCAAAAATTTTTATAAAATTTCGTATATAATTGAATTATTTCAAAGAAATTTATTAAAAATTTTATAAATTATAGAATTTCAGTGAAATTTTAACAAGAATTTTATTAAAGTTTTTAAATATATTTGAATTTTGAAGAAGAATTGTATTATTTATAACGATAATGGAAATTTTGACAAAAATTTAAAAACTTTTTTTAAAATAATTGAATATTGAAGAATTTTATTACTTATAAAGATAATTGAAACTATGACAACAATTTTTGAACATAATTGAATTTCTGCGAAGAATTTTATTACTTTTGAAAATAATATTTAATTCTTTCAATGAATTTTATTCAAGTTTATAGAAATAATTGAATTTCGGTAAAGAATTTTAATATTTCTAAAAATAATTCAATTCTTGTAAAGAACTTTGTTAAATTTTTTTCAATAACTGAACTCTTGCGGCGAATTTTATAAAATTCTTTTTAAATAATTGATATTTTTCGAAAAATTATTTGAAATTTTTTACATTAAATAATTGAATTCCTGTGAAAATTTTATTGTTTATGAAAATAATTGGTTTATTTAGAAGAAATTGATCAAAAGTTTGGTAAATTATTGAATTCCTGTGAAATTTTTCCAAGAATTTTATTAAAGTTTTTAAAAATAATTGAATTTTGAATAAGAATTTTTATTTTTAAAGAAATAATTGAAATGACCAGAAATTTTTTTTATTTTTGAATATAATTGAATTTCTGCTAAAAATGTTATTACTTTCGAAAATAATTGAATTTCTGTAATTATTTGTAACTTTTCCAATGTTAAATTTTTTTTAGTGTTTTTAATTAAAATTCTTTTATGAATCTAGTATTTATGAAAATTGTAAAAATTATTAATCACATAATTTATAAGTCATAATTTTATGATAGTTCTTTAAAAATTTAGTTCTTTAAAAAGAAATTATTGTCTGAAATAGAAAAAATTCAAGGTTTTGTATTGAAATTCGTGATTATTTTTATAGTCTACAAGGCAAACAAAAAAACATCAAAATTTAGAGTTTTTTCATGAATTTTTGAAATTCGATTTTTTCCAGTACTTTTACTAAAAATCCCTGACTTTTCTGACCAATTTTACTTCCCCTGACTTTTCCCTGAATTCCCTGACTTCCCTGACCTGTGGCAACCCTGTATTTTTTCTGAGTTCTTTGATAATTTTAACATTATTAATTAATTTCGAAAAAATGTCTTTCTGAAAAAGCAGATTTCTGTATTTAGGATAGCTGCGCTATCGGTACTTATGATCTTGTTTAGGAAATTTATTTGAGAAATTGATTCGGATTATTGATAGATTCTTTCATATTAAATATTTAATTATCGAATGATAAATTCACTTTCTTTAATTACATCAGGTAATGTTCATTCCCGACGATGAAAATAACAAGACAGGAAAATCGATTAACTCAATCATGAGAATAGTAAACAGGAATTTTCCATCCTTAAGTATCAGTCTCAATGAAACAACAAGCAAACTCAATGAAACTTATTTAAAGTCACTCGGACGACCAAAAACGACAACATTGTTTGTTGTAGAAATGAGTAAGTTGGACACAAAAAAAATTGATCAGTTTACTGGCGCAATGCATTTAATAAAACTGCTATCAAAACACTCATCACAGCCAAAAGTTTTGATTGTACGAGAACGTGAATCATATTTAGAGGAATATGAAGAAATTGTAAAATTTTTGTGGAAGATTGATTTTTTGGACATTACGATTTTGATATGCGATCAACATCAACCAATGTTATTGCAGAGAAAAAGAGAAAGACAACCGCATTTGTTTATGATGAATCCATTTGCAAAAAGGAAATTCTCTGCCAAGCCAGTGTCATCTAAGAGTCTATGGTTTCCCAGTAAACTGCAGAATTTACATGGACATCCCTTAAAGATGATGTTAGAAGAAAATCAAATTTCCAGAACATTGTATCGATTTTCTCAATATTTAGAACAAGGAATGAATGTTAAACTTCAAATTCACGAGATTCTTAAAAAGGATGGGACACTGAAATGGCTGGCAAAAGTATTAAGTCAAGAAAAAGCTGAATTGACAATAAAACCAATATGTGCTACAGGTGCATTAAGTCAACATTTATTTAAATTGAGTATTTCTATCCAAGTTCATGTTAAAGCTATAATTCCAGTAATTGAGAGTTCCTCGAAAACCATTGTCATTTCGCAAGAGTTTTTGTACATGATTATTGGAACGATTGGTTTAATTTGCCTACTCAAACTCACGGCTCTTCTAATGAGATTCAAGACAGAAACATGGCAAACGTTCGACCTGTGTCAAATTGTAATGGGAATAGGTGTTCCTGAGGAACCAGTAAAATTAGCTGAAAGAACAGTATTTGGATCACTGCTGGTTGCTTGCATTGTATACACAGGATATGTATATTCTGTTATTCTGGATCTCTCGTTGCAAACTTCAACATCGAGCATAGAAACACTCGAAGAACTGGCGACATCATCTTTGTCACCAATAGTCCAAGATCATGTTTTAATTAAAATAATGTCAATAAGCTCTAATCCTCAAATTCGTAAATTGTCGCAGAAAGTCATTCTAGGCAATTCTAGCGACTTTGATTGTCTACGACAGTTGAATGATTATCAAAATGTAACCTGTATTGCTAGGAATGCTCAAAAAGTTGTTAATCAGTATACAAAAATAAATGGACAATTTAAAGGAAGAATTTTGAAAGAATCTGTCCTTTGTTTAAACTGTTTTTTCTTATCAAGAGCTTACAGTCCGTACATTGATCGTTTTCAAGAATTAATGAAAAGAGCCGCTGACAGTGGCATTTTAACGAAATTAGTTGCTGAAGATGAAAATGAGCATCACATTGTATCAGAACCAGAACAAATCGAAAAAGGAAAGCTACTCCTTCTCTCACTTTACATACTTTCAATCGGACTTACATCGGCCTTTGTTACATTCCTAATTGAAATTGCAACAAAAAAATTTTCTCCAAAAATTTCTGCATTCATCAAAAGACTCTTCTAAAGCATTTCATCATCAGTCATCCAGTACCCTTGAAATCATCTTTCATCCAAAAGAAATCAATATACATTTTGTACAATGGATTGTGGATTTGGAACAAAAATATCTGAATTTTTAAATAATAAAGTAAAAAAAAAATGGGTTGAAGAAGAAGAAATCTATGAGAAGAACTGAAGAACACACGGGATCCTTGAAGTACATAAAGTAAAATGGAATGAAACTACTTCAATTTTTAAATGATAAAGTAAAAAAAAAATGGGTTGAAGAAGATGAAATCTATGAGAAGAACTGAAGAACACACGGGATCCTTGAAGTACATAAAGTAAAATGGAAAGAAACTACTTCAATTTTTAAATGATAAAGTAAAAAAAAAATGGGTTGAAGAAGAAGAAATCTATGAGAAGAACTGAAGAACACACGGGATCCTTGAAGTACATAAAGTAAAATGGAAAGAAACTACTTCAACTCTGATGTAATCCTTGTGACTAATGAAATTCCATGATTTTGAGAAAGTGCATATAGTGAAATAGAATATCAAGGAATCTGTGACCCGTGTTGGAGTCGATGTAGATGGCTGAAAAGGTAGTGGATAGGTATCATTTATCCGAAGCAGGGTGATACCAGCCATTTTCAATTTATTTTCAAGAACCTTTCGCAGGAAGCAGAATTGAAGGGTGAGATGAGTTACCTTCACCAACCACCCACGGACACAGTCGTTCACTTAATTCAAACATAAATATCGACATATCTCAGAGGGTTTTCCAGATGTTTTAATTTGAATATTGAGTTTTGAAAATTCAATCAGAACAATTTTGTCATATAATTACAGTACAGTCCCAATACTTCATCATCTGAATATCTTCTAACCTATCTGTAAATAATTTTATCCAATCAGAAAAATTTTGTCATATCATAATTACAGTACAACCCCAATACTTATCATCTGAATATCTTCTATCCTATCTGTAAATAATTTTATCCAAACTTTCAATTTCAAACTTTTCTAATGTGTCTTTATCCGTACATCCACTAACTGTAAATAACTTTATTCGAACTTCCACTATCGGATCTGTAATTAATTTTATCCAAACTATTCTAACTGTAAATAATTTTATCCAAACATGTATGTCAATCAAGACTATCAAGAGTTTACATAATCGAGGTTCTACTGTACATCTAATCGTAATCTGTTACATGACAGAAGTGATAAATAAGAAACAAAAGATATTTTCCGAACTGCAGAAAAATGAAAAATTTGCTCAAATTTGACCCAATTTTGAAAAGAGACAAAAAAGAAGAAAAACGTGAATATATTCATCATCATAAGTATAGTGTTTACAAGCGTGTATAAATATTCACATATGTATATACATATATATAGAGGGAAAGAAAAACGAGTAAACTGTAAAGGTTGTAGAATTTATTGAGGCCTCTCTTTGCAAATGCGAGAGTATTTAACCGACTGTATTTATTACGAGAGAGAGAAAATGAGTGAGAAAGTTGTTTAAAGCTAATGCGGAGTGATGGAAATAGAGAGAGAAAAAGAGAGAATTATGGAAAAAAAATAACGTAGTTAATTAGCGGCGAGCCACTTTACTTAACTTGGGTTCAGTGCACAGTGCACACTGTAATAAGCAAAGAACAACTCGCGAGCAAACACCCTTGAACGTGAGGAAACTGAAACTCAAAAGCCAGACAAGCTTTCGACCCAGACTATTAACGATTTTGCTTTTATAAACAGAAATTATATTTGAGGCTGTACTCTCGTGAGGCCACTTGACACATAACTTTGCTTGATATAGTTGTTTATATATATATAAACATGTATACAATGCACGCCGCATTGTATAAAACATTTATATATTCTCTTTTTTTTCATTATTTTTACTTTAAATTTTCAACGGATATAAAAGCGAGTGCAATGCGCGCATTTATACCTTTTTCTGCTTTTTAAATCACGAGTCAATGTGGAAACTATATTCAAGAGGGCATTGCGGGCGGATTAAACAGTGATTTTTATTGAACTCATAAAGAGACCCCTGTAAATGTATGACTAGCTTATTTTTCCCTATACAATTCATTCGTACGGTACTTTATACCGATTATAAATCCTACAATATGAAATTAAATAAAAAAGAAAGAGGAAAAATGATTTATTAATAAAATTAAGAGAAACAAAAATTATTTTTGCACACTTGTGAATTGTTGTAAATCACGAAAGTTGAATAAAATAAATAAAATAATAAATAAAGACAGGCCTTACACTCATTTACTAAAAACTACCTATAATTTACTATATTTACTACTTTTTTACGAGTTGCTCCTATTTCGATATTTTTTTTTTTTTTTGCTACACTTTAACAAACTACTTTTTTCTATATTTCAGAATTTACACTACACTTTAGATTTGTTGACAATTGAAATAAATTTTTTTTTTAAACTTTAATAAAGCCATTATAAAAAATTCAATTATTTCCAGAATTTTTTCATACTTCAATAATTTTTAATATCAACTATTTTAATAAAAAATTCCCCTATTGAATAATAATAATTAAAAAATAGTTATAAAATTCTTAGCAAACATTTAATTATTATTTTTATAAATAAAACAAAATTTCACAGGAATTTAATTATTTCAAACGGAGTTCTCCTAATATTTTTCAAAACAAATAAACTATTTAAGTAGATTTTTATAAAATTTTTCACAAGAATTCAATTACTTTCATAATTATATTAAAAATCGCATAAATATAATTATTTAAAATTCAATTATTTAAATAAATAACAATAAATAAAATATAATGAATTATAATAATTCAAATGTTTTTAATACATTTGTAATAAAATTTTTTAAAGCAGTTCACTCATGTTCATAAATAATACAATTTTTAAAGAAATTCAATTATTTAAGATACAATTTTCATAAAATTTCACGGCAAATCGTTAGGTATTAAAATAACACCAAAATGGATTAAAATAACACTAAATTGGATTATTTTAATCCTTTTTGGTGTTATTTTAATACCTAACGATTTACCGTGTTAGAAAAAATCAATTCTTTAAAAGGATTTTTTAAAAGTTCTTCTCAAAAATACTATTATTTTAAAATCTTTATTAAAATTCGTGGAAAAAATTCAATTGTTTTTAATATAAATTTAAATTAATTCCTCTAAAATAGCAATTATTCTTAAAAATTTTTTATAAAATTCTCCAATAAAACTCAGTTATTTAAAAAAAATTCGATATAATTTTTTTTTCTTCGAGTGTAATAATGATGTTTAATTCATTTTTAATTACATTTTTAGAACGAATTTAATTATTATCAAAAAAATTTAATGCCATTCTTCGTAAAAATTTAATTATTTAAATAAAAGTTGTGATAAATTTTTCTTATAGGAATTTAATGCTTAGAAATATTTAATTATTCAATGAATTATTTCTCTTACTCTTCTTTTTATTTTTATTCAAATAATTGAATCCTCGCAGGACTTTGTAATAAAAATTGATTTTGAATTGAATAAAACTAAATGATTAGTGTTTTAAATTATTTTGTTTATAAATTTCAGTAAAATACTGATTGAATTTTAAGAGAAATATAAAATTTTTAAATATAAAATTATAAAATATAAAATTATAAAATATAAAATTCTAAAAAATTAATAAATTCAGTTAATAAATTAAAAGTCCAATGGAAAATGGAGACATAAAAATTTAAATGGTTGCCTTGAATAAAACTGTCTTTTTTTAGTTAATTAAATTTTTTCTAGAAAATTTCTTATTTTATGGAAAAAAATTAAATTTCTGCGTAGAATTTTATTTTTTTACTTTATGGAAAAAAAATTAAATTTATGTGAAGAATTTTATTACTCATGTAAATACTTAAAATTCCTCGATTTTAACATTAACATTTTTAATTTCGATTTTATAGCGTATGAAAAGTAAAAAAAGTGTTTTTTTCACATGTTTCTTTATTTATTTTGGACGTTTTTATTTATTTTTGATTTTTTTATTTTCGACATTTTCATATTGAATTTTTTATTTTTTTTTATTTTTCGGTCTAAATTTTTTTGGTTGGATTTTTTGAACTGTAAACAATAATTATATAGATATTTAAATATTTATTTAAAAAAAATATTGTATTATTAAATATGTAATCTGAGTTAGAAACTATGAGAAAAATTGATAATTATAAAAAATTCAATTATTTTCAGAATTTTTTCATACTTCAATAATTTTTAATATCAACTATATTTTAATAAAAAAAATTTCTATTGAATAATAATTTTTAAAAAATAGTTATAAAATTCTTTGCAAACATTTAATTATTATTTTCATAAATAAAACAAAATTTCACAGGAATTCAATTATTTCAAACGGAGTTTTCCTAATATTTTTCGAAACAAATAAACTATTTAAATAGATTTTTATAAAATTTTTCGCAAGAATTGAAATTTAATTTTTTGATAGCTATACTTTTTTCAGTCTTAAAGCGACTTTAAAAAAAAAATAATTTTAAAAATAATTATCGAGTACTATAAATATTATTATTAAATAATTCTTAAGTAATAATTTTATAATAGTTCGATATTTAAAATAAATTGTGACGTAATCCGAAGAAAGGGACCTTAGAAGCAAATCACTTTAAGGTTATGTTAGAGTTACTTTTTTGATGATTAAAAGCTTCTTTTTACTTTCTGCAAATTGAAATCAGTGTTTATTAAATATTTTACTTTTAAAGAAGATGTAAAAATTAATAATTTGTATTCAGAGTTAATTCTTTTTTTGTATTTTCCTTTCAAAAATTGCAAACATAACCTAAAACTTTTCCCTTTCTTCAGATCGCGTCACAAATTATTGTCAGAAATCAGTTAAAAAAATAACTTATTGTCAGAGAAAAAGAGACTAATTTTCAGTGAGAAATAACATCAACTTCACTTATTAAATTAATTTAAAAAATCTTCTGGAAAAATATTAGTAATTTTTAACTAAATTCAAATTTCCCTGACTTTTTCCTGACCTATATGGTAAACCTGTAAAAATATTAAATTTAACTATAATATAAATTTACTTAAAAAAAAATTTTTTTTTATATAAAGTGTCCGCATAAGGAATAAAATCCTACAAGGGATTCTCATAGTCGTTAAACGAAAAGGACAATTGTATAGTGAAGTGTGTATAGAGAAATTGAAATGGCAACATCATTAAACGACAACGACAGGTCTACCACTGAAAATTGAACACAGAGAAAACAGGGGAAAGGATAAGAAGATTTCTTGAAGGGTGAAGGAGAGAAAAAGTGAAACGCCACTGCCCCCACCCCCCTCCTCACCGCACATTTTACACGCCTCGTGGATCTCAAATCGTTTGAAATCCCGGACGGTGGAAATAATACAACTTTGTGTTCCTTGGCGCGGGATCAAAGGGATACCAGGGGCTTTTCTAAGGTCATGGCATCAAGTCTCCAATCTCAAGTCTTTCTATCTGCATCTTTGCGACCCTCTCACGGAAATGATCATTTTAGTAGATCGAGGCCCTATCGCACAGAGAGATGAATCCTCATTAAACAAAGAAAAAGAAAGAGAGAGAGAGACAGAGACAAAAATGTTTTGCGAGGATGTGTCCCTAACGTGAAAGAAAGTAGATTTCATTTTTGCTTCACTAAACTCAAAGGATTGAAAAACTGGAAAATAAAGAAATAAATAAATGAAAACAAACAAAAATTTACTAAAAATATACTAGAATTTTATGTTCTTCAAAAATTAAATTGGGAATTAGAAATTTTTCTATTATTAAAATGTGAGCAAATATTTTTTCTGTTTCAATTTTTGAAACAATTATTTTTATTTGAAATAGCATATTTTCTCTAAAACTATATTAATTGATATTTTTTCAACTTCCCTGTTAGTTTAAAAGTGTCAAATTACATCGAATTAATACCAAAAATTGTAGATCAAATAAAAAATTGATCTAAATTTTTACCATTATTTTGATATTTTTCGTAACAGTTAAAAACTTTTTTCTTTTGACAAACATTCCACTACAATTATTATCAGAACTAGCAAAATTATCCGCGCGTAAGCGCGCGAGAATGTTGTGCTGCAATGTTTATTGTAAACAATTTCAAGTCATTTTAATTTAAGTAATTTTTAAAGAAATACTTATTATGACACATAACTGAAAAACTAATTAGAATTAAATTTTCAAAATATATCATATTTTTAAACTTTAAAGTATATAAAAAAAAACATTTAACAAATTTCGACACTAATTTCAAATTTGGCATCAGATTTTCAAAATTGAAAATAATTAATCTTTCTTGTACGAGAAAAATTGAATTTCACAAAAATTGTTATCTGATACCTAAATTAAAAAAAAACTTAATTGCGAAAATTTTAATTATTCTAAAGAATAGAGAAGGTAAAAAAATTATTAGCTATATAGAGGTATTTAACTTTCCGAACAAAGAATATAAACAATATTTTTTTAGAGAATTTCCACTACTTTTAATTCGCTAATATTGAAAAAAATCAATTTTATTTAACAAAATTTTATGCAATTTATTTTTACCAATAATTCAATTACTTTTAATAATTATAAAATTTTTCATGTAAATTCTATTTTTTCAAAACAAATTTTTGATTAAATTCTAAGCATGAATTTAATTATTTTCATAATCGTAAAATTCAGTTACTTTCACAAATAAAGTTTTTGACAAGAATTCAATTATTTAAACTAATAAAATTTTAATAACATTTAAAAATTCATTATTTAAAACAATGTTTATAAAATTCTTATGAAGATTTCAATTCTTTTCAAAAGTAATAAAATTTTCAACAGAAATTCAATTCTTTTTAAACATTTTAATAAACTTTTCCGCAATAATTCAATTATTTTCAAAAATTTAATAAAATTATTCGAAAGAAATTAATTGTTTTAAATATAATTTTAATAAAATTTTTTTTTTAAATAATAAAAAAATTACTCCCGAAAATTCAATTATTTTGAGGTATTTCAGTAAAATTCTTTTCAAAATTCAATTATTTTCATAAATAACAATATTCATCACAATAATTCAATTATTATTAAAATTAATAAATTTCTACTTGGAAATTCCATTATTTTAAAAAATTCTAATAAATTGTTCGCAATAATTCAATTATTTTCATAAATAATAAAATGTTTTTCTGGAAAATCCAATTATTTTCAAAAAAATTTAATAAAATTTCCCACCGACATTCAATTATTGCCAAATTTTTTAATAGAATTCTTTGTAAAATTTAATTATCTTTAAAAACTTTTCACATATTAATGATTTTCAATATCTACTATTTTTATAAAATAACCAATTCTAGGAAAAAATTCAATTATTTTCATCAATTTTAATAAAATTCGCCTCAAGAATTTAATCATTTACCTAATTAATAAAATTCTTTGAATGAATTAAATTATTTTTATAAATAATAAAATTCTTCGAAAGTAATTAAATTATTTTTTCAACAATTATTAATAAAATTTCTCGAAAGAATTCAATTATTTTTATAAATTACAAAATCCTTAGAAAAAATGTAATTCTTAAAAAAAAAAAGTTTATTTTTCTTAAAATTTATGCAATTCTTCAGAAAATTTAAATTATTATCAAAATTTTTTTAAAACTTCTTCGCAAGAATTTAATTATTTTAATAAATAATAAAATATTTCAAGAAAATTCAATTATTTTCATAAATAACAAAATTTGCCTTAAGAAATCAATTATTTTTGTAAATAATAAAATTCTTCTGAAAAATTCAATTATTTTTATAAATAATAACATTTTTCATTGAAAATTCAATTATTTTCAAATATTTTTTTAAATTCTTCGCAAGAATTAAATTAATTAAAATTCGTTCACGAATAATAAAATTCGTAGCATAAATTCAATTTATTATCAGGATAAGAAAAAAGTAAATATTTTTGATGAAAATTAGGAAAAAGTTTTTCTAAATATATTCAGGAAAGTGAGGAAAAAGTCAGAAAATTTTGCCAAAAGTACTGAAACAATATTCAATTTCGAAAATTCATAAGAAAATGCAGAATTTTAGATTCCTCATAATTGAAAAGATTTTATTTATTTCAAACTTTTCTATTTTTAACAACAATTGATCTTACAGATTTTAAAAATAATTTAGGTTTACGAAAAACTTTAATAATTCAAATTCTTATAAAATTCGTTATATGTTTTTAATACACATTTCATTCATTATTAAAAATAATAATGGATTTATGGATGAATTTTACTTAAAATACTAAAAAAATTGAATTTTGGAAAAATTAAAAATGATTGCAAAAACTCATTTACGTTAGAAAGTTTTTCAAAATTCTCGTCAAAATTTCAATTATTTTAAAAATTGTTAACAACATTTTTGACAAAATTCAATTATTTAAAAAATTTTTAATAAAATTCTTGACAAAAATTCAATTATTTTCAAAAAATTTTCCTCAATTTCATATAAATTCTATTATTTACAAATTTTTTTATAAATTTCTTCCTTCTTAAAAATGTTATTAAAAATCGTCAAACGAGATCAATTGTTTCGTATTATTAAAGTGGTAAAAAATAAATGTTATTTTAAAAACCTGGAAAATTTCCATTTTTTAAACTGAAAAAATTAGGAACTTTCAAATTAACAAATTGCGTGACAACCCTGAACAAGTGTTCAATAAATTTCTTAAACAAAAGAAAATAATAAAATAAAAATAATAAAATAAATAAATAAAAATTTTTCTGCCCAAAAGTCAGAATAAGAATAATCGTAATATATTTAAATTATTTGAAAATAACTGAAAATATTATTAAAAAATTGGGGTATCCAAAAATTGTTTTATAAAAAAAATTTTATTATTTATTTATTTATTTATTATAATTTCGATATTATAGTTTTTAACAAACGAATTCTGTAAATATTTTTTCCAAAATAAATATCAAATTTCTTAATCAAAATTTGATTTATAACTTTTTTTCTACTTAAAACTTGTACTTTTTTTATAAATTGTCATTGAGAAGCAGAAAATGTGCAAAATATTTTCTAATTTTAATTTTCTATGTGTTTTTTAATTTTTTTTTCGAAAAAATGAAAAGATTACTTACCTAGTCCTAAAATGTTTGTTACAAAGTGCTAATTTTTCACGTCGGTGAAGTTCGCAACGTTTATGATCAACGATTGAAAGAAGAAAAATTATTTTCTGCCAAAAAGAATAAAAATTTTTGTTCACAAATATTTTTTTTTTGTAAATCATTATTAAAAATATTAAACGCACTATTTTCTGTACAAAAATTTATAAAAATTTACTTAAAAATATATTTTTCTTCAGAAATCGTTGACAATAAACGTTGTGAACTTCACCAACGTAATTTTTCTGAAAAGAAGAAAAATATTGAAAAATAAATAAATACATTAATAATTTATGTGGATTAATAAAAATAGTTTTGTATTATTTGAAAAATAAAAATAATATTTCTAAATAAAATAAATAAATACCTATTATTAAATTTAAAAAGTAAGACTGAAAAAATAAGGAAAAATAATATTATCTATTAAAAAAACAAAAGCATAATCATGACTAACTTCAGGTGTGGACAGAATGAATGAATACGACGATTATTACAGTTAATTTACAATTTTTAATTTTCTTTTATATTTAGAATTTTGATTTTTAAATTTACAATTTTTAATTTTTGTTCCTGAATTTAATTCTAATTAGGCAACAATGGGTTCAGGAAAATTTTGATCATTATTCTTCTCTCTATAGTCCTCGAGACTTTCTTCTTCGTCCGAAATTAATTTCAAAACAAAATTCATAGTGTCAATAATTTGCGCTGCTGTATTGTAATAGTAACGATTATTAGAGTCAGTATCTAAACTTTTATTATATGCTTCTTTAATCAATATCCCGTCCGGTGCGTAAAAAAGAATTCTCGGTACATACTTTCCATCGGGATAAAATTTTTTCCTACTATTCACGATATCGTCCTTATTATTCACCTTCACCATGACGAAACTAATTGCAAATAAAAGAATTTAATTTAACAACTAAAACAAAAAAAAACTATTTTATTTCAATAAATAAAAAAATAAAATCACAAATAAAAAAAACAAAATCACCTTTTTATAATTAAATTAAATAGATAATATTAAAAAGTTAAATATTATTAAATAATATTAAATAATATTACAAATTGTCTACTAGATTACAAAATCTAGAAAAACTATTCAAAAAAAAAGTTATAGAACAATTATTGCATTTTTTCTTTACTTTTTGCTAAGATCAATAATTCTCAATGATTTGGAAAATTTATTTTTCAATTTCCTACACGCCGGACACCATGAATTGTGAATTAAAAGAAATATCGGTTTTCTTGTTTCTTTCGCCTTTCTAAATGCATCGCGAATATCGCACCATTTATATAAACTATTAAAATCATCGGAATCACTATTGTCGACGGATTTTAAAATAGATTTCACTATTTGACTTGCAATGAACGGTAAATTTAGTGCCAAAACATTTTTAAAGGAATTTTTCATAACGCCAAAAAGGAGGAAAAGTTCGAAACTTCCTTGGAGGTTAAAAAATTTTTATTTACACGCCATGAGAAAAAAATTTTTGCACTAAGAAAACAAAAGAAGAATAAAAAATTCTATCAACAATAAATAACTAAACTGAAATTGCAAATTGCTTTTTTTATTTTTCCAAATTTTTTTGTACAGAGAGAAAAAGGCAATATTGTGTCAAATTGTGAAGACATTGCGTGTCAATATGATTCTCGAAAAAAAAAATTATGATACGATAAGTAGTGAAATAATTTTCCTTTTTATCATAATTTGCCAAGTGGTAATTGAAGTTTCTAAGGAGGGACCGTGAGTATTATCGCATAACCAAGACTGACCCTGACAGATTTAGAATTTATTTCCAACAATGTTTCAAGCAATGTAAATTATTATTATTATTATTGTCATGAAAAAAATCAAATTTCTCCTCCAAAACATTTAATTTTTTTTTCAATTTTGAAAAATTAAACAATTTCTGAACAATCTTTTCAATTATTATCAGCGAATGCATTAGATTCAATTTCATCTATTAACTGTGGTTCCGGTCACGATAATATTTCTACCTTGACATTAATTACAATGAATCTACAAACGAACTCAAGAACGAATAGAAACAAGAAATACGCAAAAAGAAAAGAGAAGAAATTTCCAATAAACAAAAACAAATCTAATAAAAAATATTCAGGTAAAATTTTCCAATTTGCAAAAAACTTTTACTTCTATTTTTCTCGAGTGCATACATTTTTTTTTATGAAAATTTAATGATGCACTTAATTAAACGCAGTTACAGAGGTACTATATAAACGTCTACGAGAAACACTTCAAGTCCATAGACGTTAAAAGTGTCTCAACATGTCTCGAGTTAAGAAATTTGTCTTTTGTGTTATTCTATTTGCAATGGTAGCTAGTGTCCTTTGTCAGAATTGTAAAACACCTGGACGCTATGTAAGAATCTAATTAACGTCTTACGTAACTCGGAAAGAAGAAACAAAAAAAATTTTTTCTTCAATCCCTGAATAAATATTTACTCCATTCTATTTTTTCGGTTCTCTATTTAAACTAATTGTAGAACTAAAATCGAATTTCGATTGTGAAAATTTCTTTGATGAAAAATCTGAAAAATTTTGTTCCATCTTTCATTTTATTTAATATAAATTAAATATTACATAATTTTTATTTTCAGTGTGGAGATGATGAAAATTGCTGTGGCGGTTGTTGTAGAAATAACGTTTGCATACAGAGTGAGTATACTTTTATTTCTTTAAAAAAGAAATTTAAATGTATTTTTTATTTCAAGAAGAATAAACCGAAGACCGAATAAACAGAAATTTTAAGTTATAGAGACACAAAATTTTATTTCAATATTTTTTCTTTTCCAAAACCGTTATGTAAGCTGGACTAAATAAAATCTGATGAATTGACTAAAGAATTTCTAAAATTGCATTTAATGGTATTTTTCATTTGTAGAAAATTTAGTGAATATTATTTAATAATCGTATTACTATTTATTTATTCATGCGAATTTTTTAGTTTGGAAAAAAAAATTCGTTTTTTGTCCTTAATCAATAATTTCATGAAAAAATTATTAAAAAATTTTAAACAATCAATTTATTTACACACTGAGAAAAATACGTTCTGTATAAATAAATAAATAATAATAATAATAATAATAAATAATATATAAAAATATATAAATATATTGGAAATTTTGTAAAATTGTATATTTTAATGAATTTTATTTTTTCCTCTTTAAAAATTGTCTATAAATATTTTTGAAATTA
The DNA here is from genome assembly GCA_032873175.1 of Leptopilina drosophilae. NCBI lineage: Eukaryota > Metazoa > Arthropoda > Insecta > Hymenoptera > Figitidae > Leptopilina > Leptopilina drosophilae. The sequence goes on from CM065479.1 coordinate 55,347,162, forward strand.
TATCATTTTATAAATTTAAAAAAATTATTCCATTTAAATAATTCAATTCTCGTATTCAAATTCTGATAGGAATTGATTTAATAAAAATTTCAGTTAACATTTTAAAAAATAATTAAACATTTAAACCGTTATAACAGGAATTTTAGGAATTAATTAAATTTTAAAAGGTTTTTAAATTAAATTCCTGGAAAGTTTAAGTGAAGCAAAAGTTTAAAAAACTTTAAATTTTTGTATTAAAAAATTATTAATAACATTATTTTTCTTAAAAAATTATTAAAGTTTTTCAATAATTTTATTCAAAAGTTATAAAAAAATTAATTGAATTTTGGATGAATTACAGTTGCAAATTTTATAAATAATTATATTTCATTATTTCATTATTTATATTTCATTTATTATATTTTTATTATTTGGAATTTTAATTCCTCGCGCGGGAAAAATAAATACGAATAAGTTTTTAAATTTTTGCTTAACAAAAAGTATTAAAGGTTTGAAAAATTTAATTTCCTAAAATTGTTTCTTGAAAAAAATAAAACTAAAATTTTTTAAAAATACTTCTATTTCCGAAAATAGTTTTGAAAAAATTGAAAGAATTGAAAATTTTGCCAACTTTTATTGAAATAAATTTTGATTTTTAATTCAAGTTGCTGTTAGAAATATTTTGGCATTTACTATACGAGTTGTTCAAATAAATTACATTTAATGAAAGACCGTAAGAAAAATTACATTTTTTAAGTAGTTAAGAATTTTTATTAAATTTGGAAAAGCAAATTTTGAAAGCAAAAATGGAGAAGAAAATTTCACGCGCGTTTAGTTTTGCTAATTATTTAATAATCGGTATTAATTACTAAAAAATACTATTTACAAAAAATTAAACAAAAAAATATAATTTTGTATAAGAAAAAATAGGTTCGAATTAATAAAATTGTTATTTTTTCTATTTATTCTTTATTAATTTTTTACTAATTGTATTCTTAATTTGATTTTGGTAAGTTTTAAATTGATTTACAATTACTTATTTGCTTATTAATTTTTTAATATTTAATTCATTTTTATTTTTAACTTCATGTTTATTTCTTTTTATTTTACTTTTATTCACTTTTACTAATTTGATTTTTATTAACTTTTAATTACATTTGCTTTAAATATTTTTATTTCTGACGTTTTTTCAATGTCTTTATAACAAATTTAAGTTCTGACTGTTGCCAAATTAGTAAGATTGTAGTTTTTTTACTGATATTATTACTTTTGTTCTACTTACTATTTTTAATTTGCCTTAATTCTGTTCTTATTTTCACTTTCTTGTTTATTACTATTGTTAACATTTTTATTTCATGTTTTATTTAATAATTTTTGAACAGTATTTTTTAGAAAATTTTAATTATTTTATTCCTCATTGAGAACTTATATGTTTTTATTTTAATTTGTTTTTGTTGGACTAACATTAAACGAATCTTTGTTTTTCTTTCTTTTGAAAAAAATTAAAGTCGAATATTATTGTGAATTTAAAATAAATCAATTTATTTTTCATTAATTCGTTAACTGAATTTAAAAACTTAATTTCTTTGCAAAAGTATTTCCAACAATATTTACTAGATTTAAAAAATAGTTATTTAAAATAAAAGATTCATTATAGTTGATAGAGAAATAAAAATTTAATTTTTTGAAATTTTCAGCTACCGACTTGTGTTACAAAAGGGATTATGAATATCCTTGTTCGGAACATTTGTGTCCACCCGGGTTCACGTGTCACGTTTATCAACCTGATTGCGAAGGATGTGAACCCCAACCACAATGTGGATGATAAATAATTGTTTGCTTAAAATCGGTGCTCCATTAAAATATTCACGATTAAAGAAGTAATTTTTCTTTATTTAAAATCTCCAACAAAGTTTATTCCTCCTTTACGCATTTAGAGGATTTTCTACTTAAACTCTAGTATAATGAGGTAAATTTCTCATCTGTAGATTTCCATCTTCTTTTTTTTCAATAAAGAAGTGAACGTTGTATAATAATCGCAGACAATTTGCTGATATATTTGTATAAATTATTATTGTAAAATATAAATTATCTATTTCTCTACCTTACAGGGCACGTATTTTTTTTACCTCTTTGTAATAAGCTTCTCTTTGAACTGAAAAATATAAATAACTTTTTAACAAACTTCACTTTTCGATTCTTTTAAAATTTAATCAGTAATTGATTCTCAATTGTTATCTTTTATAAATTCAAAATATAGAAAAGAATATTTAAAAAATAGAATTTGGAAAATTTCTAGAGAATAATTATTTAAAGTTTATTTGTAAATATACAAATTAACGTAAAACTCACTCCATGGGTCAAATTTGATCAATTCCATTTTGTCATTTTCTCTAGGGCGCACAAGCACTATTTTGTGGCCACTCACCATACTTTCTATTTGAACCATAAGGAACCTGAAGTAAAAAAAATAATTTTATTAGATAAACAAAAAGATCCACCGGTCGTAGAGACGAATTCGACGAATCTCATCAATAGATCTGAATTATTATGATTTTAAATTCTAATAACTATTTTATTTCACTTATCATAAATTACAAAAAAAAGAAAAATATTGCTCAATCAATGCTAAATGTATTTAGATTTAAATAAATAATTTTTGAATAAAATTAGTTTTCAGCTCGAAACTAAAACATAACCTCAAAATGGTTGGAAATTGAAAGTCACGCGCATTTTTCAAAATAGCAAAAGAATTACCTGCTTTTCTTCTTAGCTTCGTTTAACAATAAAGATGTAAGGAACATAATTTTAGTTTTATAATAACTCTTTTTCTTCAAATTAAATACACAAGAATTAAAAATTGTAACTTCGTGTTTACTTTTTCGAAACAGTGTTGATTTTTAATAGCAGAAGGAAATGAAACGTTCAATGCGACGCAGGCACGCGCAGACCGCGATTTTCAAAAATAACAAAAATTATTTCGATAATAAAACAATAATAATCTATTTTTATTGAAAAAAAATTGATATTTTTAATTTATTGCTTACCAAAGAGAAATGGTGAAAAATCGAAGACAGAGAAAATTCCTTGAAACGATTCAAACACAATCACTTGTTCTTATATTTTGACATTTGCAAAATGTAAATAATTATCGCTTTTAAGAATTTTTCTTTTGAACAATCTGTCATTAACACCGATATTATTAATTAATTAATTCCGATTTGTTTGATTAATATTTACAAAAGCGTTCGTCAGATTTGAAAAATTCAATATTATTTACAAGATTTACAATTTGCCGACTGGGAAATTTGAGGTTATGTAACCATGAGCAAATTGTGAAATAAAACACGTGCAAAGAAATAATTATACTTCGCAACTTATGCAATTAGTTTATAATTTCTACAACTAAAAAATCCCTACTCACGAAAACAACAAATGATTTAATATCAATTAAAAATAATCTGTAATCAATTCTTGACAATTCGCACGATTTCCAACTCTCCTGAAGTTAACCGCATTTCCCGCGAACTTTGTTGAAAAATACTTGTTTAAACAAACAAACCACTCCAGCCAACAATACAAATTATTGACTCTCTCTAAACTAATTATTGTTTAACGAAAATACCGAAATCAACCAAATAAACTGCAAATTTGTTTATAAAATATTAAATAAAACAACAAATAATTCGACATTCGATTGATTTAACCAGTCACTTGTATATGAAACAGCGGGAAGCAATGATTTTTTTTAACGCGAGATTAACCGATTTTTGCAGAGTTCCCCAAATCTGTAAACACTTTAGTAATTTTGTTTTTTACTCTAGATTACGAGTTTTAATTAAAAATTATTATTACAACTGCGGATTGTTCATTATAAGTTGATTATTTCAAATGATTTAAGCGCGACACTAACTCTCCAGAATCCTTGTTCTCACTAATGTGAACCCCGAACGGAAGTGAACCATAATGCACTAGCGCGGGAAAATTAAACTACTATTCCATGAAATTTTGTAAATTACAAATTCAATTGCTAAATTCGCTGAATTTAATTACATTAATTTATTAAAATGGCTTATATTGAAGAGAGAGGATCACTCTATTATTTGTCATCATTTTATTAATTGGGAAAGTAATTAAAATCGAAATAGTATTTTGGTACCGTTCGTACTGTTTTTTTTCGAATATTTTGCGGTTATGTAGACCTTCTTCAAACCCCGACAGCCGTAATTAAAATGAGACAAATAATTTGCACGATAAGCACAATAAATAATAATTATAAAGGCTTAATATTTTTAAAAAAGTGAAAAATGTGACAATGAGACGCATGATTTTCCCCTAATCGCCAAGTGGTCGAATGTTCAAATGGTCGAATACCAAATCGTCGAATCGTCATTTTGTCGAATGCTTAAAACGTCGAATTGTCAACTGGTCGAATGCTAAAAACATCGAATCGTCAAATGGTCGAATGTTCAAAACGTCGAATCGTCAAATGGTCGAATGCTAAAAACGTCGAATTCTCAAATGATCGAATGCTAAAAACATCGAATCAGCAAATGGTCGAATGTTCAAAACGTCGAATGATCATTTCGTCGAATGCTCAAAACGTCGAATTGTCAACTGGTCGAATGCTAAAAACATCGAATCGGCAAATGGTCGAATGTTCAAAACGTCGAATCGTCAAATGGTCGAATGTTCAAAACGTCGAATCGTCAAAAAGTCGAATGCTAAAAACATCGAATCAGCAAATGGTCGAATGTTCAAAACGTCGAATGGTCATTTCGTCGAATGCTCAAAACGTCGAATCGTCAAAAAGTCGAAAAATTTGCTTGGTTTAAGTTAATGTTAACTTACATCAAACAAATTTTTCGACTTTTTGACGATTCGACGTTTTAAGCATTCGACCATTTGACGATTCGACGTTATGAGGATTCGACGAAATGACGATTCGACGTTATGAGCATTCGACGAAATGACGATTCGACGTTTTGAACATTCGACCATTTGCCGATTCGATGTTTTTAGCATTCGACCAGTTGACAATTCGACGTTTTGAGCATTCGACGAAATGACCATTCGACGTTTTGAACATTCGACCATTTGCTGATTCGATGTGTTTAGCATTCGACCAGTTGACAATTCGATGTGTTTAGCATTCGACAATTTGAGAATTCGACGTTTTTAGCATTCGACCATTTGACGATTCGACGTTTTGAACATTCGACCATTTGACGATTCGATGTTTTTAGCATTCGACTTGTTGACAATTCGACGTTTTAAGCATTCGATCAAATGACGATTCGACGATTTGGTATTCGACCATTTGAACATTCGACCACTTGGTGATTAGGGGAAAGTCATGCGTCTCGTGACAATTATGGACAATCGACTGATTCTAGTAGTTGCGACAAAAACATATAACGCGTGGCGGGAAAATTCAAAAATTTTAAATTCTATGCTAAACATAGAAACTGTTATATTAATAATCACGTTTATAAATAAAATGTATTTAATAAAGTTTCAAATTTACTAATAATTTATTATTTATTTATTATATTTGTTTAAAAATTATTTTATATATAAATTTATAATTTATGATTAATAATCAAAGTTATATTTATTAAATTTAAAAAAACAACAAACTTTACTAATAATTTATTAATTGTTTTAGACTTTTAAAAAATTATTTTATTTTTATTAATTTTTTCAGAATTATTTTATTCATTTTTTCTCAAATTATTGAATTCTTTAAAATATTTTTTCTAATTTAAGAATCTATATTTCATTTGCCGAAGAAATAATTTCTTTATTTGGAAAATTCACTAAATGTATTTTAATTCAATAAAAAACTATTAAAAGCTAAAGAAAATAAAAATCTTCTACAATAATAAATGAAAATTATTGTTTATTGATTTCAGTGGAGGTACAAACTTTTTTTTTAAATCTGTATTGAAAATTCAGTCTCATTCTTAAAAAGATAAAAATTCTAATTCAAACACACTTTCAAAGTCTTCTACAGATTGATAAAATTCATCGTTTTATATTTTAAACTGAAAAGCAATGAGACACACCAAACAAAAGGCTTGTAAATTTGAAATATTTATAAAAATTTCCTAAAAAAAATACTTTTCAGTTTATCATGCAAATGCAAAATTATTATATTATCTCAAAGGATAATACGTTAATTTTAATTAGTTTAGAAAAAAATTCTGTAGAATTGACTGCTAAATTTTTTGTTTTTTTTTTAAGAAGAAAAAGAGACTTAATAATGTTTCCTCTATTATCAAGTTTTCAATTTGTCATTAGCTACGCTCTCCAATTTTTTAATGACTTTAGCCAAATCAATATCTTTCACGAGCTTTAAATAATCGATCATTCTCACGTTTCGAATATTTGCAAATGCTGGCGCAACAGTACACAAGAGACGTACGTGCTCTTCCAATTCGGTTTGTGTTAATTTCATTCTATAGGAATTGTCTAATTTTTGTAGAGCGAATTCTAATGTTAAAACACTTTTCTTTTCAGCCACAAATATATTGCGGAGAATTCTAGCAATTTCAGGTAATCTCAAATGCATCGCTGCTGCTTTATCCGCGGCCGGCGATCTTGTCATTGCTTCTAACGCTTTTGCAGCTTGTTTTGCACGGACCTGTAAAAATAAAATACAAATTTAATTCATTACAATTAGAATTAACTATATTAATTTGAATGTTCTTTCATTCTTTCATTCACTTCTTCTGTCCCTCACACTCTGAAGTTGTCTTTTGTTTATACTTTTGTTTTTTGTTAACTTTAGATAGAAAATAGAAATCATCAGAATTTTTTTTTACTTCTTTACATTAAAAGACTAAAATTTTTGTTAAATATTATGTTTTGTCAAATTGAAATTCTTTTTGTTCTTTACTTCTAAACAAATTAGAAAATTATTAAACAACTGTGATTAAGAAATAGAAAATTTATTTATTTTCCATTATTTTCTTTTTGAATCACGATTTTTTTAAGAAAATTATTATTTTGTTTTAGAAAAAGAAGAAAAATATTTGTACAATTTATATTTTAATCTTATCTTTGGAACAGGATTTTCCACAAGAATTAAGACATTCAAAAATTCAAACCTTTTTTAAATTAAACAACTTATAAAAGTATTGTTTATAAAACATGATGATATCAATTGCTCCGAGTCGAAGACTCGGAGTGATCGATTTCTTCATGTTTTCTACTAAATTAAAGATGATCGAGAGATAAAATCATTATTTTACATTATAAGAATATTGTTACTGTAACTTCATCAAAATTATTTTCATGATTTTAAGTAAATTACTATTTTCTAGAATTTTAAATCATTTTTTATGAAAATAATAATTGAATTCCTTAAAAATTTTTATTATTTATGAAAATAATTGAATTCCTTGTGAAATTTTAATTATTTTATGAATATAATTAAATGTGTGCGCAGAATTTCAATAAAATTTTTTATAATTGAATTCTTTTGAAAAATTTTAGTAAATATTATAAAAATCATTGAATTGAGGAAAATTTTTGAAAATAATTGAAATTTTTGCCGAGAATTTTCTCAAAATTTTTTTAAATAATTTAATTGATTCGAAGAATTTTAACAAACATTTTAAAAATAATTCAATTTTTGCAACGAATTTTATTAAAATTTTCAAAAATAATTGAATTTTTATGAAGAACTTTTTTTAATTTTTTTGTTAAATCGAAAAAATTTATAAAACATTTGCAAATGATTGAATTCTTGCAAAGAATTTTATTAAAAAATTTGATAATAATTAAATTCTTGCAAAGAATTTTATCAAAAAATTTTATACTAATTGAATTTCTTCGAAGAATTTTATTTTTCATTAAAATAACTGAATTTATGAAGAATTTTATTAAAATTTTACATAATCTTAATTAAATTCGTTTGAAGAATTTCTTTGAGTTTCTTTATAATAATGAACTTTCTTTAATCATTTTAATTACAAATTTTCAAAGTAATTGAATTCTATATGAATAATTTCTTTCAAGTTTTTAAAACAATCCTCTTTCTTATTGAATTGAATAATCCTCTTTCTAATTGAAATTAAGCATTTAATTTTTGAATTTTAATTAGAAGTTTTAGAAAATAATTAAATTTTTTTGAAATATTTCTTTAATTTATTGAATACAATCGAATTTTTTAATGATTGTATTGAAAATAATTGAATACCTGAGAAGAATTTTATTATTTATAAAAAATTTTAATAATATATTTCTTTTTAAATATTTGAATTCTTTTGTGAATTTTTATTGAAATAGTTGATATTAAAAATAATTGAATTTTGATATTATTAAAATAATTTAATTCTACTAAGAATATAATTCAAATTATTTTGAAAAAAATCGATTTGTTAAGAATTATTTCATTAAAATCTTTGAAAATTACTTTTAATAATAATTTTAATAATAATTACATTTTTCGAGAAATTCTATTAATAAAGTACCAAAAATAATTGAAATTCTGTGATGATTTTTATTATTTATAAAAATAATTGAATTCCCGGTTAAAAAAATGTTATTCTTCATTAAAGTAATTGAATTATTGCAAAGAAATTTATAAAAAATTTGTAAATAGTAGAATTCCTCTTAAATTTTTATTATTTAATTAATTCATTCGAAATTGTCATTTTCTAAAATTTCAAATTAACTTTTTTTTAAATAATTGAATTCGTTTTGGGAAATATTTTATAAAAATCGTAGATATTGAAAATTATTAAAATTAGAAAAATTTCTGAAAATAATTGAATTTTGGAGAAGAATTTTGTCATTTATAAAGATAATTGGGATTTTTAAGAGAATTTTTTTGAAGATTTGAACATAGTTGAATTTAATAAGAAGAATTATTTTATTTTTTTAAAGAATGTTTGCAATTATTTTTAAATTCTACAAAATTGAATTTTTTTAGTATTTTCAACAAAAATTTAAATTAGAAAATTTTCAAATTTTATTATTTTTAAAATTGCTAATTTTATTTAAAAAAAGTAGTAAGAAGTTAGTCGCGCGCTTTAGCGCGCGATTTGTTGCTAGTTATTTATTTAAAGAAAATCAAATAATTCCTAAAAAAAAGTTGATTGTAAAATAACAAAATTGTAAAAAAGCTCCTTTTAATTATTCTTTAATTAAAAACCTTTTAAATTTTAATTAAAAAAAATTGTTTTAAATTAGTATTGAATAGTATTTTTGATTTAAATATTCAGTTTTTTATGTATAATCGAAAAAATTAATTTACCCTTTCGAGGAGAGCTTTCGGAATTCCTTTCAATGCAGGATTAATACTAGCACTAGTGGAGGTAGGAGTTGTAGTTGGTGTTGTGGGTGGTGTATCCACAACCGAAATTTGCACTTTTTTAAAGCCTTCAGCATTCGTTTCACTTTGAATCTCGGTATTTGATTTCTCCGTTTTAGATGGCGAGGTTTGTGAATTTTTCGTCATTTTTGCATCAGCCAGTCGTTGCAGAGCTTTTTCCATTCGCGTATTGCAATTGAAGAGATTTTTAGCTTTATCTAAAAAATCAAAAACGAAATTTAAAATATAAAGAAGAGAAATTAAAAATATAAATTAATAGTCGTGAAAAAAAATTTTTTAAAATAATAAATTATTCAAAAAATAAAAGACTATTCAAAAAATAGACAATATATTATTTACAAATAGATAATTATTAAAATAGTCAAGAAATTATTTTAAAATATACAAAAAAGTATGAAATAAACAAATTATTGAAAAGTAGACAAAACATTATTGAAAAATGGAAAGAAAGAATGATGAAAAAATATAACAGAAAGGAAGTAAAAACAAATTTAAATTAAAAAATCCTACTAATTCTATCGATTCTTTCTTGCTCAGTGAGTTTGAATTCAAATCCATTTACTAAAGTTAACATTATTTTTTCTTGTTTTTCACTCATCTGTCACGTTCTTCTCAATTCGCAAGAGACTAATTAAATTCTACGTTTCTTCTCTCCGGACGGGAGGGAGAATTATTTGTTAATTGACATAAAGCTGAAATTAATAAGTTAATGTCACATGGCTTGGAATTTATGCGAACTTGTCACTTTTGATTCAATGTTTTCATTACAAAATTTCTTATACAATTACAAATGCAGTAAACCATGTAATATGGAATTCTAGGTCACCTCAATTTTTCTTCTCCTCCGTCTCGCTTTTTACAAATAAACAATTTTAAATTCACTTACCAAGAACATCTTTAGCAGATGAGGCCTTTTCCACATTTGGTGGTTGTGGTAATTCGGCTTTTTCTATTGCTTTGCAGTTCTCAATGTCGAATTCCGGATGCCAGCGAACCAATTTATTCCTGGGCACAACCATTGGAGTTTCCAAATTCTTCAGGAACTCCTCATGTTCGTCCTTAACTTTGTCTGCGAGAGGAAATATTTTCATCAGCAATTGAACAATATTTTATATATCAGAATTCTTATTTAGTTACTTTCTTACTAATTCCAATACTTTTACTTCAATTTTAATTATTGTTAATTCCAAGTGTTTTTAATTATTAAAATTTGTACTATAATTTAAAACAAAATTTTTTTTGAAGAATTAAAATTCCAAATTTTGAATATATAATTATTTTCTCCTAAATCTATCTATATTAATAAAGTTCGTCATCTGACAATTTGTTCGCAGTTTGAAGTTAGTTGTTATTTGCTTTATTATTTCTTAACATTTTTTATAGTTTTTCTTTTCAAATATTTTCAATTTTAAAATTAATGTATTCTCAAAATCATCAAATTATTGCAAAGAAATTTATCGAAAATTTTGATAATAGAATTCCTTCTAAAAATGTTATTAAATTCTCGTGAAGAATTTTATTAAAATTTTTAAAAATCCTAATCAAATTCTTTTGAAGAATTTCTTTGAATGTTTTAAAAAATTTTAATTGAAAATTTGGAAAACAATTGGATTCTATGAAGAAGAATTTTATTAAAATTCTATTAAAAATAATTGAATTCTTGGGAACAGTTTTATTACTGTTTATAAAAATAATTGAATTGTTCCGAAGAATTTATTAAAATTTTAGAAAATAAATGAATTTTATGTCAATATTTGAAGATTAAAATTCTTTCGAGAAATTCTATTAAAATTGTTTTGAAAATAATTTAATTCCTGCAAAGGATTTTACTGTTTATAAACATAAATAAATTATTGCAAAGAATTCTACGATTTATAAAAACAATTGAACTGTTTCGAAGAATTGATTAAAATTTTGAGAAATAATTAAATTAGTATGAAGAATATTACAGAAATATTTGAAAATAATGAAACCTTATTTTTTTCTTTTTTATAAATATTTTGACAATAAATAATTGCATTATTTTTTAAAGAATTTAAAATTCAGATTGAAATTGAATTTTATGGAAATTTTGGAAAATAATTAAATTCTCATGTGTAATTTAATTTAAATTGGATTAAAAATAATTTAATTCTTTCAAAGAATTGTAGTATTTATAAAAATAAGTGAAATGTTTCGAAGAATTTATTAAAATTTTGGGAAATAATTAAATTGGTATGAAGAATTTAATAGAAATAATTGAAAATAATGAAATTTTGTGTTTCTTTTTTATAAATATTTTGACAATAATTGAATTATTTTTAAAGAAATTATAATTCTTGTTGAAATAGAATTTTATGGAAATTTGTGAAAACAATGAAATTCTTTCTTGTAATTTTATTTAAATTGGATTAAAAATAATTTAATTCCTTCAAAGAATTGTAATATAAAAATAATTGAATTGTTTCGAAGAATTTATTAAAATTTTAGGAAAGAAATAAAATTTATGAAAGTATTTAAAAATATTTGAATTCATCCGAGGAATTTAATTAAAATTATTTTGAAAATAATTGATTTCCTGCAAAGAATTTTACTATTTATGAAATTAATTTTAATTCTTGCAAAGAATTTTACTGTAGTTATAAGAATAATTTAATTATTTCGAAGAAAATATTAAAATTTTAGAAAAAAATTGAATTTTTTCGAAGTGCGTGAAAAATATTTCTAAAAATTGATCATTTCCGAGGAATTCAATTAAAATTGTTTTAAAAATAATTGAATTTTGGAAAGATTTTATTACTTAAAAAAATAATTTAATTGTTCAGAAGAATTTATTAAAATAAATAAATAAATTTATTAAAATTTCAGAAAATTATTGAATTCTTTTGTGAAATTTTATTAAAATTTTGAAAATATGAACAGTAATAATTAATTTTCTACTTAATAAGAGAATTTCTTTAATTTTGAGTATGAATTATTTCAAAAATTTATATTTACAATTTACAAATAATTCTGAAAAATTTTAATTTTATTTTCTCTATGAATTTGAATTTTTGAAAATAGAATTTTAAAAAATTACAACGTTTGATAATTCAGAGAATTACATTTTTCAAAACTACTTTAATATTATTTTTAAAACCTATTTTTCATTAATTTTAATTTTTATCGAATTTACACTTGATTATTCATTAAAATTTTTGAGAATTTAATATCAATTTCCAAATTTTTCAATTAAAATTCTTTAAAAGTTTATTTTCCCAAAATTCCTTCTTTAATTACTATTAAAATGAAGTGTAGAAAAAAAAATTACCCAGCAGAATATTGTAGAATTTTCTACGTCTCTCGAGTAGAACACCTGGACTCATACTGACTTCCGAGCCGGATTTAAGAACATTATCAGCGTCTGGAGTGTTTCTTCCATTTCGAGATTCAACTAATGGCGTTAAAACAAGATCATAGGTTGGCACTTTCGTCGCTGATCCAAAGTTGCGAATTTTCTCTTGACGAAATTCATAGGCATCGGGATAAATATTCTTTATCTGCGCAATATGATCCAAATTTAAATTGCGGCGAAGTAATTCTTGAACAGCGGGTTTCAACTTTTTGAATGTTATCTTTTCATTTCGATTAAAGAGCATGGCTGTAACCTAAAACAAAAAAGTAAAGAGAATTTATCATTGGATGGAAAATCTCACTATTATTGATTAAAAATACTTTTTTGTATTTCTGTATTTTTGAATTTTTGTATTTCTGTATTTTTATATTTCTGTATTTTTGAATTTCTGTATTTCTGTATTTTTATATTTCTGTATTTTTTATATTTTTGTATTTCTATAATTTTTATATTTCTATATTTTTATATTTCTATATTTTTATATTTCTATATTTCTGTATTTCTATATTTTTATATTTTTGTATTTCTATAATTTTTATATTTCTATATTTTTATATTTCTGTATTTTTATATTTTTGTATTTCTATAATTTTTATATTTCTATAATTTTTAGATTTTTATATTTCTGTATTTTTATATTTTTGTATTTCTATATTTTTATATTTCTATATTTCTGTATTTCTATATTTTTATATTTCTATAATTTTTAGATTTCTATATTTTTATATTTCTATAATTTTTAGATTTCTATATTTTTATATTTCTATATTTTTATATTTTTGTATTTCTATAATTTTTATATTTCTATATTTTTATATTTTTGTATTTTATTTTTAATTTTTGAAAAAAGGAGTAAAAAAATACTCACCGTATCAATGCATCTGAAAACTTCTGCAAGGAATCTGTAATTATAAGGCAGTGCCAAAGCAGGAGTGGCACTTTCGGCTAATGATTGATATCTCTGATAAGCGGGACCTTTTGTTGGACTTCCCTTAACAGGACTCGATGACGGTTCTTTTGGTTCGAAAAGTAAACGACGTTGAGGACTGGCATTCTTCAGCATCTGTATATTCTTCACAGGACTCAGTAGAAGTTTACTCGGTGACCTTGCTGTCTTCGATGGACTAAAAGAAGAAAATTTATCATTAAATCCATCAGGGTCATTCCAGCGAAAATCGTCTAGAGCTGGTTGCTCGATGATTTTAAAAAATGCTGTAATTAATATATAATATTCTTCAATACAATTAGATTATCCTTTGGTGGTTTATAGCTCCAAATATATTTTACATTCATTTAAATAATTGTTTTAAATTTTTAACTGGTTATAAAGTCTAACATAACCCACTTTTCGAAAACTCAGTATAAATAACTAAAAACAGAATAAAAATACTGCTTTTTATTTTAAATATATATACTTTTGTTAAATACAGCTAAATAAACGAAAATTATTTGAAAATAACTCACCAGAACATTTAGATCAGTATTTTTTGTACTTGCACAGTATAATAAACATCATTTTCTTATTCTTATATCTTCTGTGGAGAAAAAGGAATCTTCACAAAACCTTTTAGACTGGATTTGTTTTAAAATTATAAATTTATTTTAATTGAAACTTCCTTGGGACCTCGACTAATTAATTATTTAATAAATATGAAAAATTATATAAATTTAACCTGATTTTCATTGAATTTTAGTTTTCATGACTAGACTGAAGTTTGTTTTCTTTAAACGAACGATAAGTTGATAAACTTCAGTATGGTAATTGAAACTAAAATTCAATGAAAATCAGGTTAAATTTATATAATTTTTCATATTTATTAAATAATTAATTAGTCGAGGTCCCAAGGAAGTTTCAATTAAAATAAATTTATAATTTTAAAACAAATCCAGTCTAAAAGGTTTTGTGAAGATTCCTTTTTCTCCACAGAAGATATAAGAATAAGAAAATGATGTTTATTATACTGTGCAAGTACAAAAAATACTGATCTAAATGTTCTGGTGAGTTATTTTCAAATAATTTTCGTTTATTTAGCTGTATTTAACAAAAGTATATATATTTAAAATAAAAAGCAGTATTTTTATTCTGTTTTTAGTTATTTATACTGAGTTTTCGAAAAGTGGGTTATGTTAGACTTTATAACCAGTTAAAAATTTAAAACAATTATTTAAATGAATGTAAAATATATTTGGAGCTATAAACCACCAAAGGATAATCTAATTGTATTGAAGAATATTATATATTAATTACAGCATTTTTTAAAATCATCGAGCAATCAGCTCTAGACGATTTTCGCTGGAATGACCCATCATTGGAAATAAATGAATAGTAAAAAAATGATTACCTAACAGGAATCTCGAGTTGAATTTGATCGAATCTTTGAATCTGCGGCTTCTGCTCAATTGGCAATTGTTTCTTTTCATTTTGCGCCTGCAATTGTGTCAATTTTTCATCGCAATTGCGTATTTTATTGATTCGTTCCTTAATTTCGGCGAGTCTTGACGATTGATTAATTCTATTCTTAATCTCAATGAAACTTAAATCTGTTTTTTCAATTCTCGCCGCTTTTTTCGGTGTAACAGAACCAGCGGCTGGTGCTTCGTCCTGTTCATTTTTCTTCGGTGTCCTGAGACTTCTCGACGAACTCGATCGCTTCTTGGGACTCAACAGACCCTTCTTTTCGAAAAGGACATTTTTATTCGAACTCGTTCCATCGATTTTCTTCAGAGATTCACGAATATCAACTTGACCCTCCTCACACGAAAGTTTTCGTGATCTTGTACGCGTTCTTGTATTCATTCTCGGCGTTTTTGGCGTAGCAGATTTTTGTAGATCGAAAATAATATTTCTAACTGCTGAATTATTTGACTTGACCGAAGGTGACTCGACATCGGTATTTTTATTTTTGCCCAAACTCTCATTGGAACATTCTTCTGGCACAATAGTAAGCGAAGTCGAGGTTTCTCTATGCAAATCGTAGGATATACTCGAATTTCTTGCTTCCTGATCCAAACATAAAACTTTTGATTTATTACGTATCTCCTCGGAGGCAGCTCGTTTCCTCGTGGTGAAATACGCCGCCACTGAAGGCTGCGACATTTTTTATATACGTGTATATAACAATATCGCAGATTATTAGTTTTTTTTTTTGTTAATGTTGCGAGATCACTGTTCTTTAACAGAAGCTATAAAAAAAAAAGAAATGCAAACCAATATGCAATGCAGGTCAGGTGACAAAGAACAAAACCCCACTAAATTTCAACAACTCCGTTTACACATGTCCACGCGTCTTCTACTCTAATTTAGCGCGAAAATACTCGGGAAATGATGTCAGCAACACACATCAGCTGAATCGACAAGAATTAAAATTGTGTAAACAATGCTGAACACGAGAATTAATTGCACAATCACAACTATTACATGAATTAAAATAATTTTTCTCACATAAGATTTACTTCTACTTGTAAATCTACTATTTTCACTAATTAAAAAACTTATAAAAATAAGAATTTATAAAATTTACAAAAAGTTTGCTTTGTTTGCTCGGTTTGCTTGTACACCTAACCTTTATGTTTGTAACGGACGTTTCACATAATAACCTAACCTGAAACTTAAGTTCGATTCACAAAACCGGATATTAAAAATAAAGCGCAATTCACACTTCTGTTTCATATAGTCCACATAGGAAAAATGCGCGCTTATTTGAATTGTTTCCCTTTTCTATAAAAATAAATTTTTGTTTTAATAATCTATTAGTAAAATAAATAATTTAATATTGACATAAAGATATTAAATTAAGGGCAATCACCGTGAATGTAAAATAATTTAAATAGTTTATTTAAAAGAAGGATATAAAATTTGTTTTTTCTATTTCCGATAATATTGTTATTATTGTTATCAGGGGAGTTATCTTTACTAATCTTTACGCTTGTGGAGATTATTCTTGGAGTGTGGAATAATTTTTTATTAATTTTACAAAGACACCCAGTGCCCGAGGACAGTTTCAGTTTATACGCACCTGATTTGAGGATAAGCAAAATTGATGATGCGCTCAATGCGATGAGACATCACCAAGTCCCTGTGGCGCAGAGGATAGCGCGTTGGACTTCTAATCCAAAGGTCGTGGGTTCGATCCCCACCAGGGATGACAAAAGCGGGTGACCGTTCTTATTTTTTGTCATCAATACGCTGAATATGTTAATTAAACACCCGGACCACTTTTAAAGAATAAATCGGAACAAATTCCTCTTGACTCGAGAATACTGAAAAGTATTTACAGATTTACACAAAAATATATAAATTATATTTTTAGCAATTTTTTTTATATTATAATAATTTATATCTATATACTTTACCATATAATTTAGCGACTGAAATTTATTTTCACGAATACTAATAGTTTGAATTTAGAAAAGAAAAGCTTTTCTACGCAGAGAAATTAATTTTTCTTTGCGAAACAATTTTCAAAGTATTTATCAATATGCTTATACAAATGGAGACGATAATTAGAAATATAATGTCCCTCATCAATATATTGATGATGTTTAAATAGAATTCCATTGTCAGCTAAAGCTATTAGAAAGTTATGCACGTGATATTTGAGAATTTCTTCATCCATCGTTGCACTGTAAATAATGAAATTCTTATTCTTTAGACCGGAAATTCTCCATGACAAGTTGGCTTTTTCGTAACTGTTTTTCGTGATATTACTATATTTCCCACCAAACATCTGGAAAGAGAAAAATTGTTTGAATTTACAACTATAAAGATATTAATAATCCTCCAATAGAATTTTTCGACTGTTATTCAAACAAGTTTAAAAATTAATTAATTGTAAATTTTTAATAGAATTTTTCAATAGTTCTATATTAAAAGAATGATAGATTTCAGAATTGAAAAATTGAACCTTAATTGCAAAATCGTGAGAATAATGTTGCCAAGTAGTGATAGGCGAAACAGCCGCACAGCATTTAAATAAATTATTTCCATCCATGGCCATTATGTTAAGTGCAGTGTAACCGCCGTATGCTTCTCCATAAACCGCAATCTGATCTGGATCAATGCAATTAAACTTTTTTAAAATAGCATTTATCACAAAAATTTGATCCTCAATTTCTAAACTGCCTATTTCTCTCCATATTGAATTCGAAGTTTCCAAATTTTTATAACCACTTCCACTCACGTCTGCCTGGGAATTCAAAATAAATTATGATTCAACAAGTTTTTAACTTTCAGATGAATTAAATATTAAAAAAAAAATTTAATAACAATATTTTATAAATTACTTATTAGAAAAATTAGAACACTGAAATTTTACATATTATGAAAATTTTAAATAATTTTATTGACTGTGACTCAAATTAGTTGCAATAAAAATTCAATTTGAAGAAGAAATAAACAAATTTCCTTTATTGGAAATTTCTAATTTTTAGGATCATAATTAATACATTATGTTCTTTGTCATTTTTTATTAAAAATACAAAATATATTTATAAACATATCAAGGTGGTCATAAATTTTAGTTTATCAATTTCCGTGACAATCTACTGACATTAAAATTACTTTCCCTGGCAAAACTCTTTTTATAGAAAAATATAAATGTTCACCAAAAAAGGAGTAAAATTTATAAATTTTAACCATTTCTAAAAACTACAATTAAAATCCATCCTGAATTCAATTATTTTTCTACAATTTTCAACTAAACTTCTTCTCTAAAACAATTAATTTAAATAATTTTCTAAAAGTTCTTTCAGAATTCAATTATATTTTAAAATAAACTTTGAAAGATAATAGTTTTTCAATTTTGAAAAATTTCCAAACAACTAAAATTTGGTAAAATGTTTCGATTTTTGAAAAATATAAATAAAAATGATAAAGTTTTTTAAGAATTTTAAATTATAAACATGACTATGATTTCTGAAAAATGTTAATAAATCCAAAAAGTAAATTTTTATTTACATTAGTGAAAGATAATTTAATCTTAAATAATTATGATAAAATATTTCTAAAAGTTTTATAGTCTTCTTGTAAATAATATTTTAATGTAATTTTTCGAAAATAATTGAATTTCTTAAAATAGTTTTTGTACAATTTAAAGAAACTAATTAATTTTTAATTAAAAACGATTTTCAATTTTAAAAAATTTCCAAACAACTAAAATTTGGTAAAATGTTCCGATTTTTGAAAAATACAAATAAAAATGACCAAGTTTTTTAAGAATTTTAAATTATAAACATGAATATGATTTCTCAAAAATTTTAATAAATCCAAAAAGTAAATTTTTATTTACATTAGTGAAAGATAATGTAATCTTAAATAATTATGATAAAATATTTCTAAAAGTTATAGTCTTTTTTTAAAATAATATTTTAATGTAATTTTTCGATAATAATTGAATTTCGTAAAAGAGTTTTTGTACAATTTGAAAAAACTAATTAATTTCCAATTAAAAACGTTAAACATAACTGTTCCCTCAAAAATGTTAAAAAATAATTCTAAAATGTTATTGTTTTTGAATGTTTTTGTATTTTTTTAAAAATGTAATTGAAAATACTCAAAATATCTAATTTTGAAAAATTTCAAGCTAATTTTCATTTTTAAATTTACCTTTAAAGATTTTTCATTTTTCAAAAGTTGGATATATATAAAAATAAAATATAAGATTAAAAAAAGTAGTAAAAAACTTTACCTCGACAACTATATAATTTTTGTTTAATATTAATTCCCAAAGCCAGGATATTTGATATTTAGCGGTAACAATTTGTCCTTCCGGTGTTCCGTCCACGTGTAGAAGAAGTTTATATTTTTTCCGACAATTTTTCATTGCTGGATGCCAATCTAGTGGCGAATAAATTCTCACTCGTCCAATAAACCCATCTTCAAGATTTAATTCAAATTCATGAACTCTTGGCTTTTTTGTCAAAGAATCCCAAGTTCGAATTTCTTCATTTTCGTTTAAATTTAGTAAAACGAAATTCGTTTCCGTGTTCACTATTACTGTCCACGGTACATCTGGTCCTCTATTTTAAAAATATATTAATATAAAATATTAAATATAAATATTATTTACTTCTATTAATAGTTTAATACATAAACCAATAATAAATTAAGTTCAAGACATAAACTAATAATAATTAATAGTTGAATACAGAAATTAATGAAAGTAATAATTAATAATTAATATAATAGTTTTTAAAATAAATTACGTTCTAGTTTTTAAATTTTAATCACATTAGAAAAATTTTATTTCAACGAAAATAGTGGTTAAAATTAATCAAAAACCAGTTTCAATATTCGAAGTTAAATACGAAGTAGAATATTCAATATTAACAAAAAATAGAAAATAGTTTAAAGAAATTAAAATTAAGAGCAAAATTTAATTACTTGCAATTGAGAATATAATAATCGCCAAGGAGCAAAATTTAATTACTTGCAATTGAGAATATAATAATCGCCAAGGGAAGACATTTTTACATCGGCCCAAAGACATTGAGGATGAGTTTTACTATTTTTTAAACCACCATCGCTCTTTTCCTCAGGACAAGTGAGACAAATCACAAGCTCCATTGAAGACGATTCACCGAATGGATATGAAATTTTAATTTTATAAAAATTTCTGAAACGAAAATATCATTTGAAATAAATATGCTTTCTTCGATTACTAACTTTTTAAATTAAATTAACTTTTTAACTTTATAAATTATTAACTTTTCAATGTTTTTACCTTCTGGAAACATTTTTCGTCGGAGCTGCCAGAAAATAGGCAAATAAACCTCCCGTTTTCCCGTCTCGACGAACTTTTAATATTTCAGTCACATAATACTCGCCACTAACTAATGGAGTAAAATTCATTATTGTCGAATTGATATAAACATCTTGAGAATTCTCCACAACTCCATCGTTCGTTGATATTGCCATGTTAAAAGTACTCAATCCTGAAGTTTCATTATGATAAATAAATGGATGCAGAATCCATGGTTTCGAATCTAATTTTATTATTCCTGCACAATAATATTCAAGTAAATTTATAAAAAAAGGAAAAATATTATTTATTTTTAAATAATAATTAATGTCATGTTATAATTAAGTGTAATGTAATTAATTTTATTAATTTCATTTCATTTATTTATTTATTGATTTTGTAATTAAATGTATTTTCAAAATTGATGAAAATTTTATTTACAAGATGAAAATAAAAAGTACAAATTTTCCTACCAGAAGCTGGTTCAATGAAGAAACCTTTTTGTTTTGAAGAAAAATAGTAGGACTTATTTTTCCCCCGAAGGCCATAAAAAACCGCTGATTCGTCAGGATAATGAACCGTGTATTCAACTGATTTGTACTCAGATTCATCGCGATATGAACAGTAATTAATTTGATCTGCTCGTTTTCGCGATATTCCAAAGTAAATAATTTCAGGTTTCCTTTTGAAAATTTTCTATTCTATTATTAATTTACTATTATTAATTTCTATTTTATTATTAATTTAGAAATTATTTTTCAATCTTACTTTGGATCGTTTTCAGAATTTAACTCGTAAGAAGTTCTTGTAATCGCTCTATTGTAGACAAAGGTTTTTATTTTTGGATAAAGTAAAACAGTTCCATTTTCCTTGTACAAAATGCCATCAATCATGGAATTGCAACTCACGACGCATCCATCGTGTTCACAATAATCTTTCTCTTTTGTCGAAACAGGTTTTCTTTCCTTTAAAATAATAAAAATAAAATTAACATAATATTAATAATTAACATTAATAATTTATTAATTTAGTGATATAATATATAATTTATTAATCGTACTATTCTGAAACTTTCAATAATGTTGAATTGTCTTTTTTAAATATTCCAAATACAATTTAGAAAAATTACTACCGGACTATATTCTACTTGACAGAATTCCTGTGTATTATTCAAATCCGTAGAATTTAAAAAGCATTTGAAATATTTTCCTCCATCATCGTTACAAGTATAAAAATACAGATGATTTTGGACGGAAAAAGAAAAATCAGTCACAAAATTACCATTTTTTATCAGTTTCTTCTCAATGCCGGAACTGAATTAAAAATACATTTTTAGAAATATAATTTGATAATTGAATCAATTTTTCATAATTTACAATTTTTATATTAAAGTGACAATGAATGTGGAAATGAAATATGGAGTAGATTAGAAAATTAAAAACTACTTACTTAAAATCTTTTATTTTCACTCGATATTTAGGAAGTTGTGTAAAAGATTGCCGAACGTCGAACAAAACAGCCGCATATAATTTATCAGGTGAAATTATTAAGTGCTCGTCATTAAATGGCGTGTGAAAAAAATATTTCTTTTCATTTGAAGTATCTCTTGTATTTATTCTATTTTTAATCGAAAGCTTTGAATCTTCTTGCACTAGAAAGAAATTAAAAATTAATTACTAATAATGAAATTTAATAAATATTAATAAATATTAAACACACCATAAAAAAACAAAAAAGGAGAGGAAAAAATAATTTCATGATTATTTATAAGTTTATAAAAAATTTTTAAAAACTATAAACAATTATTTTCAAAAAAAACTTTTAAACCTTTCGTTGCATTTAAAATCACAATATTAAGATTTGGATCTCTATAATAAATTTCATCATTACTTCCATCAATCCATGAAATATTTCTAAAAATAAATAATTTATGTTTAATATATATAATTTGTATTTAATCTAATAACAAATCATTTTAAATCTATTTTATTATTGTAAATAATCGATTGACGGTATTTTTAATTATCAGCGACAATAACAACAACTTTCAAAACAAATGTATAATTGAACTTGGAATTTTTATGAAGCAGTGAATTGTAATAAATCAGCGAATTAAGTGAAATTTCTTGCTGTCCATAATTTTTCAAATCTTCCCTAATATTCGCTAATCGATTTTTAATATCATTTTTCTCAAAATTGCTTCGATTCGCAAAGATAATAAAAATTGCAATCAACAATCCCACGAAGATAGCCTAGAAATTTTGATTCAATTGCCACTATTATTAAAAATTTAATTTACAATTAAAACTAGATGAAAAAATTGAATATTAATTTTAATTTTTGTTAACTTCAATTATAGGAAAAAAATTAAAATAAATATAAAGAATACACAGTTTATAAATTATAAAGAAAAAACAATTAATATTTACTCCATAAAAAGACCAAACGACAACTGGCGATAAATTTCGTTGACTTCGAATTGCGTTTTTACAAGAACATCTTTGATTTTCTGTTACATTCATTCTGTTAATTCAATTAAAGAATTAATTTAATTAATCGAATGAAGAAATTATTTTAGACTTTTACATTTAAATTACATAAAAGAGAAAAACTCTCTTTACTATAAAGATCTTACAAAAAAAATTGCCAGAAGAAAATAATTGACTATCGATACAATTAAAAGCTAAAAAATTTGTTTTTTATTAACTCAAAAACAAATTAATACAGAAAATTAAAGATAATTAATTTATTAAAAATAATTTTTATTTTTACATTTGTGAAAAATAATTTTTATATGAAAATATAACAAATAGGTGAATAATAATAATAATATAAGACTATATATTCTTATATATCTTCTTCTATAGAAGTCTTAAATGATAATAAGAAATAGGTACAAAAATTACCCTTTTGAGAATTAACTATAAAATGTTGATTACGTTTTCCAAAACGTAGTTTTCAATGCATAATTATTCTAATTAGTCTTTATCTCGAGTTCAACAATTCCTTGAGCTCTTCTTCTTTGGATTTTCAAGTCCATTGGTATTTGGCAAATTGTCAAAAATTATCCAAAGTCTTTCGAATTCTTCAGCAAACGGTTTAGCCAAATCCGGTTGATTGGTGATAATAATGTTTTCAAAGTTCCCAAAGAAACCATTTTTCGTCCAATTGGTGCTTCCGGTTATCAGAATTCGCTTGTCAATCACGGTAAATTTATGATGCATATAATAGAAAGACTGCTTAGTACGAAGGCGAATGCCTAAATATATAATTTAAGTTCACGTTATAAAAATACAAAATAATATAAAATAATTACAAAAAACAAAATATAAACTATGTGATAGTAATACATGGAAATACGAAAACAAAAGTAATGGTAAATATATTTTTCTTCTGAAAAATATCGTTTCGTAACGAATTTCCTAATTTTATGTAAAAATGGTTAAGGATTCAATTTTTAATTACCCAATTTCCGCATTTTGTATATGTGTTCGGTCGACGAAGTATTGTCCGACATGTCAGCGTCAGTGATTATTCGCACGGGTACATCTCTGTGAAAAACTTCAACAATTGCATCAATTAGAGAAGGATGCGTTAGGAAGTAAACACACACATCCAAAGAGTGTTTTGCGGATAAAATTGCTTTTCTCAATTCACTGAAAAAACAAATAGTTTCATTATACATTATTTATTTAATAGACGAAACAAGACGTTAATAATTATTTAACGAAGTGGAAGTTCACAATGTTTATCAACGAAATAAAATTGGTTCAATGCAATCAAATATTATTTTTAATTTAGTATTTAATTGTACAACAATTATCATCAAAAAATAAAAATTAATCGTTTTGTTCAAATTTTTTGCGTCAATATTGATGCATTATTTTTAACGAATTTACTTAGTGAACAATTTTTTTTCGTTGATCAACGTTGTGGACTTCAACCTGGTTTTTGAAATCTAATTTTACTGAAATATTTCAAAATCAATTCAAATTTAAAAGAGTTGCAATTACAATTTTTATAAGTAAATGTACTTGAAAATATTTTCATTTAAAATTTTTGTAAAACTTCAATTTTAAATGAATTTTATACGAAATTGAAGTCCACAACGTTGATCAACGAAAAAAATTTGTTTAACATATTTCGAAATTACTTTTAATTTAATATTTATTTATCTCTCAATTATTATCATAATATAAACATCAATCTATTTTTTCTAAATATTTTTATGTCAATATTGCTGCTTTATTTTTTTTTAATTTATTAAGTGAATAATTTTTTTCATTGATAAACGTTGTGGATTTCAACGTCGTAATTTCATTACAAAATTTAAAAACCTAGATTTTTAAAACACTTTAATAACTAAAATTCTTCTAACATTATTAAAAAATTTTAATGTATATTTAATTGATTATTTAAAGATAACGAATTTATAAAAGAATTTTAGTTAAAACACTAAAATAAAATTGAATTTTGAAGCAAACACGTATTATTGGAAAAATTCAATTATTTTTAAAAAAAGTAAAATTCTTCTCAGAAATTCAATTTTATTTTTTTATCTTTTATTATTTATTCTTCAAAGAATTAAATTATTTTCAAAAATTTTAATGAAATTCTTTTGTGACAATTTAATTTTGTTCAAAATAATTTTAATAAAACTCTTTGTAGAAATTTAATTAACTTCAAAAATTTTTTTAAATTCAATTATTTTCATTGTTTGCTATTTGAATAAAATTTTACGAAACAATTCAATTATTTAAACCAAAATTTTAATAAAATTAGCCTGAAGAATTCAATTATTTTCAAACGTAATATGATTCTTTGCAAAAATCCAATTATGTTTGAAAATTTACAAAAATTCTTGTCAAACTTTAAATTTTCTTTATAAATAATAACATTTTTCTCCGAAATTTAATTATTTTCTCAAATATTAATAATATTCTTGGCAGAATTTCAAATTATTTTTAATATAGAAAATTTTCATCG
Source organism: Leptopilina drosophilae (assembly GCA_032873175.1). Taxonomy (NCBI): domain Eukaryota; kingdom Metazoa; phylum Arthropoda; class Insecta; order Hymenoptera; family Figitidae; genus Leptopilina; species Leptopilina drosophilae. The sequence continues at coordinate 55,372,582 of CM065479.1, forward strand.
AATTTCTCGAAAAATTAAATTATTGTTAAAGTTTTTTCTTTAATTTGTCTCTTGACAATAAATAATAATATAATAATTAAATCCTGATAAAATTTGTTATAAAAATTCAATGTTAAAAAATATTCCATTATTTTATGAATTATTTATTTTTATAGTTAAATAATTGGTTTCTTGTGTAATTTTCTTATAAATATTGATTTAAAAGTAAATTTCGGTATAAATTTTCAATTGCAATTGATATTCAAAAATATTTATTTATTCGAAAATTCTACAAGAATTCATTTTTTCCACTCTAAGAATAAACATTTTATTAAATAACTGAACTTTTATTAAAATTATTTATTAAAATTTTTGAAAATAATTGCATTTCGAAGAAAAATTTTATTATTACTAAAGATTATTTAAATTTCGACGGGAATTTTTGACAATTTTGAAACATAATTGAATTTTCGTGAAGAATTGTGTTCCTTTGGAAAATAATCGAATTCTTGAGGTTTTCAATAATTTTATTATTAATAAAAAAAAACTGAAAAAATCTGGAAAAGGCAGGGATTTGGAAAAGGGTAAAAGCGTGGCAACCCAGAAAAAGTTTAAAACTAAAAATACAGTTTTAAAAACTTCGATTTTTTCTTAATACTTACTTGATGGTTCGTACCGGGCAGTGAATTCTGTTGCAAGGATTCCCGAGCATTAAATGAGTTTTACACATTACAGATTCTTCGGAGGAAAACAATACTAACGATCTTCCTTTTTTCGTTTGTTGCTCCGATTCATTTCGATATTTTTTGTAAAAACAATAAGAAACGTATATCGAACACATAACACATGTACCGCCGATTAAGAAGTTAACTACAGTCATTTTATCTTTTACTATAAATCAAAATAACCTGTAAGAAAAGAAAAATAACTTGAAGTGCTGCTAGAGAGAGTGTTATTTATTATTTTTTCCCTATATATAGTACTTCTTTTTAATACCATTCAATACTGAACAACAATTTTCTAATTTTGCATTTTTGTTTACAATTCTAAAAGTGAGGTTAGAATTCCCTGACAATTGAAAAAGTGTTACAAATATGTATTTTGATTTCTTAATACAACTTTTGAACTAAATAGCAATCGTTAGTAACTAAATTATTAATAGGAAAAATTTCTTACCCTTTCTTTTATAATTATTTATAAATAAAAAACGAAATTAAATAAATTCCTTTTGAACATTAATCACGCATATAAATTCCACCACGCGGCGCTTTCTGCGCATGCGCTACTAACAATAGGCTAGCAGACAATTGACTTCGGATATGTTGTTATATCTTTGCTATTACTGTCTAAAGTTTAATTTTTTTAAATAATAAATAGTGAATAAGTGATAAATTAGTTATACCTCCAACTATGGCAATGTTCGAAACATTAAGAAAAGATTACAGCGTAAGTGCATTTCATATACAAACTGTACTTTTAACATTTTTCGGTTTTTAAGGTTATGTTGACACATTGTTTATTTTTTGATTTATTATAAATAAACACTGCTTTTAGTATTTATTTGCCCTATATTCGCAAGAAAATGCGTATATTTAAGAAAATCATAGACTTAGAAGAGCTTTTACGTTCATAACTACATAGTTGATAGTGAATTTTATAAATTATAACGAAAGCCGCGGAACCCTTTGTTTGCATCGTTCTTTTTTTTTTATTTAAAGTCTAATATGGAATAATTATACTGTTTATAGGAGCATTTGCAGCATTCCTTCAAAACGTCAGATACAGCGTCATTCGTGAAAAAATGTACAGATCATTGTATTAATGAACAAGACAGAAAATCGGCTGTGGATCAAGCACTCCGCGACACTTTATTATTAATTTTAGCTGAAAATTCTTCGGGAAATGTACAAGCACTCGAGGCGTATATTACATTTTGCATTGAACTATGCCAAAGAGATTTGGCGACAGCAAGTGTCCCTGTAATGTTACTGGGCGATATATTCGATGCAATGACACTCGATCGTTGCGAGAGTCTCTTTACATTCGTTGAAAATAATGTCGCCGTATGGAAGGAAGAAATGTTCTTCGGCGCTTGTAAAAATAATCTTCTACGAATGTGTAACGATCTCTTGCGAAGACTTTCACGTTCTCAACAAACTGTATTTTGCGGAAGAATATTACTATTTCTAGCGAAATTCTTTCCATTCTCCGAGCGTTCGGGATTGAATATTGTCAGTGAATTTAATTTAGAAAATCATACTGAATTTGGAACGGAGAAATCGGACGATATCTTGGATCAAATGAATGTTGACGATATGTCCGAGAGTAAAATATCGATTGACTATAATTTATATAGAAAATTTTGGGCTCTACAAGACTTTTTTCGTAATCCAAATCAATGTTATAATAAAATGCATTGGAAAGTTTTCTCAGCGGTAAGAAATTTTATTTATCTTTTTTAATTAATCATTTAATGAAATTGAAATTAATTTACTAATTTTCTGTGATTATTTTTATAGCACGCTTCAAATGTATTGTCAGCGTTCTCCTCGTTTAAATTGGAAGAGCAAAGAAGTTGTTTAACAACAGTGAAAGATGATTCTTTAATGGAGGGAACTCACAAAGAGACGCATTATTTCGCTAAATATCTCACGAATCAAAAACTACTCGAACTTCAACTTTCTGATACTAATTTTCGAAGATACGTTCTACTTCAGTTTCTTATTTTATTCCAGTACTTGAATAGTACAGTGAAATTTAAATCGTAAGTTTATTTTCAGAGAAAATAATTTATAAAGTTTTGTAATTATTTCAGATCATTTGAAAAATATTTTTGTTCCTAAAGATTAATAATAATAATAATAACTAGCAAATGATACGCGCGCTAGCGCGCGGAACGTAGTATTTAATTTGATACTGTTATACAAATTACAAAATTTTTTATTAACAAACATAAATTTTTTAAATCATTTCATAATCAAAATTTTAAAAAAATCACTTTTTAAGTACAAAATTATTTATTACTGTTTATATTGTCAAAAATTTTATTGAAATTTCACGAAAGAATTTCAATATTTCCTAAAATTTTAACAAATCTTTCTAAATAAAAATAATTAAATTATTTTAAATAGTAAAATTATTCGCAAGAATTCAATTATTTTTAATACAATTTAAAAAAAATTCTTCTCCATAAAATTTTAATTATTTTTAAAATGTTTAATTAAAATTATTAAAGGAACTCCATTATTTGACAAAAAAAATCAAAGAAATTCTGCAAAAAGAATTTAATAAGAATTTTTAAACATTTAAACAAAATTCTCCGCGAGATTTAAGTTATTTTCCTAAATAGTGGAATTTTTAAAAGGAATTCTATTATTATTAAATTTTTTGATAAAATTTTTTGAAATAATTCGATGATTTTCAATACATTAATTAAAAAATTTAAAATATTTGAAAAGAAAAATTACAAAAAAGTTAAGAAACAAAAAATCAAACAGCAACTATAACAATTATGATTACGAATTAAAATTACAATTTATATTCTCATTCATTATAAATTAATCAATAATCTTTGTCAACTATTAAAAGAATATAATTAATAGTTAATTAAAGATATACAATTTTTATTCTTAATTATTTTCAATATCAAATTTAAAAAAGAAATTACAGAAAAAAGTTAATTAAGCCAAAACATTTATCATCTATCTCTAAAAAAATTAAATTTTTATTAAAGATTATGTTTAAAAAATTAAGAAATTATTCCAGTTTTTTCATCTTTTTTTAATAACATTTAACATTTTGTTAAATAATTTTCAAATTTTGTTAGAAATAAATAAAAGAAATTATAGAAATTCGATTTGTCCGACAAAATGTTTTTGACAACACTTTATATTGTTTAATAGAAAAGAATGAAAGAAATTTTCATGATTTTGATTTGCTACCAGCACCTGCTTTGCTTAATTTTAGAAATTAAATTTAAATGTTAAATATTTTTTGTTTTAAATCCAATATCGAATTTTCAAAAATTAAGTAGGACTGGTAACTGGATGCAAGTTTCAGTTTCATAAAAATACTTAACTTTTAAAATTCTATTTCTAAAGTTAATTTATTATTAAAAAATACTAAATAATTAATTCTTATTATCTATTAATCAATACTGATTAAAAATATAATATTTTGATTTTGTTAAAAAAATTTTGATTATAAATAGAAATTATGCAAAAAAATACTACAAATTTTGTAAAAACAATATGATTTTCAAAATTAATTACAAAATGGAAGTTTAAAAAAAATGTTGATGGAGAAATATAAATAGTTTAAATTACTTTATTTTTTCTTCGTTTTTAAATTCAGAAAAAGAAATTATGCAAATTTTTTCATTACTTTCTAGATTAAACTTAAAATAAATTGGTTTTTAGAAAGTTTAAAAAATTAAATCTTATTAAAGAAATTCTTCAAATGAAATTAAATATTTTGTTCTTTAATAAAAAAATGTGAATTGTGAATAGACATGATTATTATATGAGAAAGTACACAAGCATTTTTTTAGCTAGTAAAATATAAAATATCTTTATATACATAAAAAAAGAAAAATTGTAATTATTAAATACACAAATTCTTCCTACACATTTTTTGTTATTAATTTAAAATAGAAAAAACATTATTGTTAAAAATTGTAATTAAAAACGAAAATTTCATAACTTTTTATTTCAAAAGAAACTAATAATTTTTAAAATATAAACAAAAAATAATTATAAAATTTCTAAATCAACATTATGAAAATTTCTTACCTTATTTTATAAAAGCAATATCTATTAACCTTTTCTCTAAATAAACAATAAAAATTGATATTGACAAATCGAAAAACCAAAGTGTTTTGAAAAAGAAAAAAAAACAAAAGCATATACAAAAACTAACTTCATACTGCGAACAGAATGAATGAAAACCCCACAGACTTTAATATAGTTAATTAATAATAATAATAATAATAATAATAATAATAATAATAATAATAATAATAATACTAATAATAATAATAATAATAAATCAAAATTAATACAAAAATTGTGGAAAAATTTTTAAATTGAATTTTTTACAAATAATTTCTCCAGGGAGACACACGAATTAAAAGCCTATCAGGCCGAATGGGTGAAATCGACGACGGATCAAGTTTATTCGCTGTTAATTGAAACACCACCCGATGGTCGAATATTCGCTGAAACTGTGAAACATATTTTGGCCCGTGAGGAGCATTGGAATGCTTGGAAGAATGAAGGTTGTCCGGCATTTAAGAGACCTGCGCCAGAAACAAATGAAGATGACACGAAGGAAACTAGAAAACCAAAAAGATCTCGTAGGAAAATTGGCGATTTTATCAAGGAAGCTCAACTCGTTGGAAAATATCACATGGGAAAGTGAGTAAAATAATGCTACTTCTTTTATAATACAAAATTAATCAGAATTACATTTTTTCCAAGTATTTTAATAGTATTCTTAAAAATAATTCAATTTCTGCGAAAAAAATTTATAATATAACTATAAATTGAACTCTTGCCAACAATTTTATGAGGATTTTTGAAAACAATTGAATTTCAACGAATAGTTTTATTATTTATGACGATAATTGAATTCCTGACAACAATTTTATTAACTTTAATATTAAAGTAATTAAATTTTTGCGAAATGTTTTGTTACTTTTGAAGACAATTGAATTCTAGAGAAGAATTTTATCATAATTTCTTAAAATATTTGAATTTTTGCGAAGAAATGAATTTAAATTTTCAAATATATTTGAATTCATTCGATAATATTGAAATTGAATTCCTGTGGAGAATTTTATCATCAACTATGAAAATAATTGAATTCTTGTGAACAATTTTATTACAGTTTTCAAAAATAATTGAATTCTTTCAAGAATATTAATAGTAATTGAATTTCTCCTCAACATATAGAAACTCTAATTAAATTTCTGCCAAGAATTTGATTATTCATCAAGATAAAGTTGAATTATTGCCATGAATTTAATTAAAATTTTGTTAATTAATATTATACTGAAATTAATTGAACTCTTCTCAAAAATTATATCAAAATTTTTGAAAATAATTAAATTTTTTATGAGAATTTTATTGTTTGTCGAAATTATTAAATTTGTGGGTTAATTCTATTATTTTTAAAAATATTTAATTCTTGCAAAGAATTTTATTAGAATCATTTTAAAAAGAATTGAATTCTTCCCAATAATTGTATAATTTGTGAAAATAATTACATTCTTGCAACGAGTTTTATTAAAATTTTTGAAAATAATTTAATTTTTACAAAGAATTTAATTATTATTAGTTATAAAAATAATTTAATACTTTAATTTTTGCGAAGAAATATATTAATACTTAGCCAATAATAATTAATTATTTAACAAGTGAATTTTTTTCATGTTCAATCTGAAATCATTGAAAAAACTGAAGTTTATATTTATTTGAAAATTGTATTTAATTTAATTGAATTTTTTTCGAATAACTTTAATATTTCTTAAAAAATTGAATTCTTGCAATGAATTTTATTAAAATTGACAATTAAGTAATTGAATACTTTCGAAAAATAATTAAATATCTGTAAAGATATTGTTATTTTGTAAGATTTGTTATTTATAAAGATAATTGAATTCTTTCAAAGAATTGAATTAATTTTTGCAAATAATTGTATTTATGCCGAGAATTTTATTACTCATTAAAATAATTGAATTCTAGAGAAGAAATTTATTACATTGTTTGAAAATAAGTAAAACATTATTTCAATAATTTAATAATAATATTATTTTAATAATTATTTCACTGTTTCTTTCTTTTGAGAAGTAACATACTTTAATCCATAGAATTATTATTTATTTGATTATTAATCTATAATATTTCTCTTAAATTTCAAAGTCCTGAGTTGACAAAACTGTGGAATTTGTGTCCGAATAATTTGGAAGCCTGTAAGTCGAAAGAACGCGATTTTCTACCATCTTTGGAAACTTATTTCGAAGACGCTATTATCGAATTGGATCCAGCCGCAATGGTTGACGAGGAATACAAGTAATTAAAATTTTCTTCTTTCAACGATTCATTTTAATTTAAAAATTTTCTTTTCTTAATTTTTAATTTCTTTTCATTTGATTTTTACCTCAGAAAAGTAAATGATGGGAATTTCGGTTGGAGAGCATTGAGATTATTAGCAAGGCGAAGTCCACATTTTTTCGTACATGGAAATTATCCGATAAATAAACTTCCCGAATATCTAGAGACAATGATTAAGAAAATTGCAAAGGACCGACCGGTGAGTTTTCATGAATATTATCAACTTTCAATTTTTAAGTTTATATCTAAAATTCTGGGATAAATAAATTTACAAAATTACATTCTTCTTTTTCTTCTTCTCCTTCAGCAAACTCAAGTTGATATAAAAATCGAAGCCGATGAAACACCACCGCAGTCAGCTGATCAAGAATTCTGTGAAGATGTTTTAAAACAAGAATCTGATCAAACTGACGCTGAAACTTTAGATAAAGTTTCAAAGATAAATAAACTTACCCCGGAAATGATTGCAAAGTTGTCAGAAGCACTGAAAGGCGATTGGAAGAAGTTAGCTACCAAGTTAGGATACAAGGATAATGAGGTGGGCATATTAATTTTTCAAAAAGAAAATCGAGTTCCCATGATTAAAAATTTTTTTGTCCACTGTAGGAAATTCAATAATTCAATAATTATCAATTTTGCAGATCAAGTATTTTCAAGGAAAGCCAACACAGTTCGAACAGTGCAAAACATCACTGGAAATATGGGCCGAAGAAGTTGAGGATGCATCGACAGAAAATCTTGCTGAAATTCTTGAGGAATTAAAATTATTTGAAGCATTGGAAATATTGAAATCGTGATCGAGTAAATTCCGCTAATTTCTTTAATTATTTTTTAACAATTTTTTTTGTGATTGTATTTTGTACAAATATTCATATAAAGAACTTTTATGAAACAAAAAAATTTTATATCTATTTATTAACGAAACTATCCATTGCCAATGAGATTGAATCATTGAATATTGAGAATTCGTGTTGAAAATAATTTTGATATTAATAAGAAACCATTTTATTTTTAAAATAAATAAATACTTGAACGTGAAGTTGTTTTAATTGTCCGAATACAAAAAGTTTGCTCCACTTTTTTATTTAAAAAACAATAAAGTTTACAAATAATACAAAATTTTAAACGAAAACGTTTTTTTTTTCTTTTTCTAAACATATATAACGAAATAATATTGATTCACATGTCAGCACACAATAATACATTTTCTCGTTTTTTTATATATATATATTTATAATTTCACAGGCGAAATAAATCATCGTTCTATATGTGCGCAGAGATTAGAAGAAAGATTAATTTGTTCGTAGATAATTTTAATTTTGATAAGGATTTGGGAATTTCTTCAGTTATGAAATTTGTTTTCAAGAAGAATTTATGTATTTATGTAAAATTTAATTTGATTTTCGATTTTAAATTTAAAGGCAAGTCTCTTTTAATCTCTGCTCTAATTGTAATAAATTAGACTAATATATTATTGATATTAATATCTCCAAGTTGTAGACATTGACTTAGATTCAGTTTACGTTCAATGTAAATCTGCGGTATGAAATTCGACGTGAATAGACATTAAATAATCTGAGAGTTTATTAGCGTTTGCATTATTTTAGAAATGCATTTTTTTTTATAATCTCAGATGTAAACATGACAATTATCACCTTGAGAATGGCAGTCAAAGCTGTTTTTATAATCGAAATTTAATTTTGTTTTCTCCTTCCTTTATATGATAGTTTGTTTTCATTTCTGTTATGTATTGAAACTTGCTTACTTTAATCAATTTTATTTCATTCTAAAATAAAATAAATAATCATAAAATAAGTAAATACTGTGTTAATAATAATTGATTATAATTAACTGCCGAATTATTATTTGTACTTTTTTAATTATCTTTTACTAATATCAGAGTTTCAATAATTATTTAGTTAATAAATTAAAGTATAAAATAAATTGAAAATTTCAATTTTTATAAGTAATTCTTTCATTTTTATTAGCTTCTTGGTTATTAGCTTCTTGGTCTTAAATTCAATCGTTAATTCTATTAATCGTGATTGTGTAAAAACATTTTTATTTTCTAATTATCAAAATTTTTGTTCCATTGTCATCGAGAAATAAATAAATAATTGAAGAATTTAAATGACTTGAAAATTGAAATTAATGAAAATTGAAGTAATAAAATAAAAATTACAACGCCGAAGAGATAAATTGTAAATAAAGTAAGCAAGTTTATAAATCTGTCGCATTTGAGTATTTTTTTCTTTTTTTTGAACTTGGATAAATGGACTAGAATGCAAAAGCAAAAATTAAAATGGATGACTTATATATCTAAAAGATTTGATTGAATATTATTGACAGCAATTCTCTCATATCCACACGACAAAATTTACTTTGTACTTTTTTGTTATTAAAAACTTTTCATTAAAAATTTTGAATTACTTCAACATTTGTCTTTGAGGGGATTTTTTTCCTAATCGATTTCTTTCTGCAAAAAATTACACTGATTTAGAATTCAATATTATGATTTTTTATCGTGCAGAGATGAAAAAAAATTATTATAAAAATCAATTTCGTTGCAATTCAGTTTTTTTTTGGTAAAATTGGAAAAATCGCAGTTTAAAAGTTTAATTCTCTTTTTTGTTATATTCGTCGGTATTGGATACTGGCTGTTGAAATCGATGTGTCTTCTTAAATTCTAACATACACATTCATGTATTTACTAATGTAAATGCATTGATATGGATACAAACTTTTAAAGTTACTTAAATTTTAGAGCTGTGTTTTTATGTTCTAGGCAGTAAATTACGACTTGTACAAGTTTATTTGTCTTAAAACTGTTTAAGATACATGATAAGTATTAGACGCGTACAATGATTCCTGAAATATGATACGATTCAAATTTTACCAACAAATATGATCCTTACTTTCGAAACAAAAATTATCTTAAAAATAGAAGAAAACAAATTTCTTTAATTTTCCAAATTGAATATTTTGTTAATTATTTTATCGATCTTTACGTTTGAAAGAATCATCATAAAAATAAAAAGTAAAGAATTCGAAATTGAATTTTTTTCCCTAAAGACAATTTAGAAACTAATCTTATTTTTTTTTTTGTTCCAAAAAATTATTTCAGTAATAAAAGAATACAGAATTCTTTTAATCACAACTTTTAAAATTTATGAAACGACTGACAAATACAAAAAATAAGGATCATCTTCGCGCTATGAATGAATCAGTCTTTCACGATAAAATTGAATTATTAAATAGCTCAATTTTTTTCTTCTCGTAAAAAATCCAATTATGAAAATTAAAAATTAAAAAAAAATTTAATTACCTGAAAATTGTATAGTATTGAATTCTTTTTTACCTCGATCGCTTCTCATGACAGATTTTTTTTTTTTTGCTCTATAGAGAAACTGATCTCGAAACTTTAATATGAGATGACTCATAACTTTTTTCATAAAAATTTGAAAAAACTTTCTATCCTTTGAAATCCAGAAGTGAATCTTCAATTAATAGAAATCAGTGAATACTGTATTGATTTTCTTTCACCGGAGGCGAAAAATTACAACAAGAAAAAAACAATATAAAAAAAATGTCTCTTTTGTATTTATGATACGTCAATTTTGCATGAAAAAAAATAGAAAAAATTCGATTAAAAAAATAGAATTAAAATATATTCAAGTTTTGCAAATATTGAATTGAAATTAGGTTTAAATAAATTAAATTTAAATTAATAATTTTAAATTGAAAATAGTAATTGATGAATAAATTGAAAGATATTTACTTTCGAACTATTTTAGAATAAATTAAATAGAACAAGTAAAGCACTAATTAAAGTAATCTAAGATCGAAATAGTAATTTGAAATTACTGCTAAATATACTCTTTTCATAATTTGCTAGTATTAAAGCATTTTATAATAAAAAGTAAATATTAGATTTTAATAAAGTAATTAATAATTAAAAATTAATAATTAAAAATTAATAATTAAAAATTAATAATTAATATTTAAAAATTAATAATTAATAATTAATAATAAATAAATAAATCTGTATAAATAATATTAAAATTCTCTTTTCTGGCAACTTGATAAAACTGAAATTCTTTAATTTAAATAAAATACCCCTAATGAATAATGATTATGAGATGATTGAAAAAAAAGGAAAGAAAATTAAAAGTATGATGTATGAAGTATCCACACCATTTGACGACATTTACCTGATTTTTTTTTAATGATGCTGCGATCGCTTATATAGATATGTATCAGTCAAAGATATGCATCGACGGGATCAAATTTGTCGTCTTTGATATTATACTTCGACTTGTTTTGTTTCTTTTTTTTGGCTTGTTATGTACAAAGAGTTTTTCATCTTTTTTTCCCTTTCTCTCTCTCTTTTACGTATATTAGGTAAATCAATTGTTCATAACTTGCTCTAAATGTTTTTGATATTCAAATTCCGATAGTTCGTCATCATTGTCGAAATCAAAGAGATCGTCCGAACGTTTTCGTCGCCGCGCAATTTCACTGGTGACTTCTATGCAGAGCAGTGCGAATTTTTTGTCACACGAGTAACGAATTTGTTCCAGTAAACGTCCGCCAGTTAATGGAGATCCAAGACCGAAACGATCGGAGCTACTCGAGTGCCAAGCGTCGCAGTAGGTGTCCATTGCACGATCACCGAGTGTATGAGAACCGTGCCAAGTCACTTTATCCGGCCTGAAATTTCAAAGAAAAAGAAAATATTAAATACATTTAATATAAAAATTAAAAAAAAGAGACAGATCTAAAAATGAGAGAAAAAAACATTCCTGTCATGTTAAAAAATTAATAAAAAATAAAATATGAGTTATTTAAATTTACATGTAAAAAAATAAATAAAAGAAAAAAAGAAAAAATAAAAGAATAAATAAATTATTACAAAAATTTTCAAAATAATGCTAGAAATTACCAGGCGAAATCGGTGAGAATATTTTTTCCATTGAAGCTGTAAATTCGTGGATTTTGGGAGAAATATGCTCCATTTCCGTTAAACATTTCCTTCCATGAGTTGAAAAGAACGTCTCCCTGAAATTTTATTTTATTTGTGTACATTTAAGATAAACACAATTATTTCTAAATTATTGTTATTAAAAAAACAAAAAAATTATTATTAAATTAATTATTATTATTAATATTATTTATGTTATTATTAACAAAAAATTTTTGTTATTTTTAATTATTCTAATAAATCAATTTCAATTTTTTAATGATTTCAAATCCAAAAGCAAAATTTAATAAAATCCATTTATTACCTATATTTATTAATATCGTTTATTATTTACCAAAATACCAATAAATTTCTTCGCAAAAATTAAATTATTCAATTATTTACATGACTCATAAAATTTTTTATAGAAATTCAATTACTTTCAAAAATCGTAATTAAATTCGTCTTAAGAATTCAATAATTTGGGATATTCAATATTATTATAATTTATTAAAATTTTTCAAAAGCTTAATTATTTTTTAATTGTAAATTTTAATAAAATTCGTTGCAAGAATTCAATTTTTTCTAGAAATATTAAAATTATTCGACAAATTTAATTGAATTAAGTACAATTTTCAAATAAATGTATAACTTCAGTTTCTAAATGATTTCAGATTTAAGTCTTAACATGATAAAAAATTATCTTGGTAAATAATTAATTATTATTTGCAAAAATACTAATAAATTTCCTTAGTGAAAATCAATTACTTTCAAAAAATTTAATTAAACTCGTCGTAAGAATTTAATAATTTTCATAAATTGTTCCATTATTTGAAGGAATTTAATTATATTTTAATTAAAATTTCTCGAGAGAATTCCATTATTTTCTAAAAAATTAATACATTTTTTATACAAAAATTAAGTTATATTCATAAATAATAAAATTCTTTGCATAAGAATTCTATTATTTAGAATTTAAATTTTAATTCACTTTTTAAATAATTAATTATTATAATTACTATTTGCAGAAATATTAAAAAAATTCTTTGCAAGAATTCACTTATTCATTTAAATTATGCAATACTCAAAAAAAAACTTCAATTTTCAAATGATATCAGATTTGATACTTAAAAAAATACACTTGCTAAATAGTTAATTACTATTTACTATTGAATAAAATATTAAAAAATTTCTTTGAAAGACTTCAATTATATTTAAAAATTATGCAATTTTAAAATAAATACCAACTTCAATTTTCAAACGATTTCAGATTTAACATTAAAAAAAATTCACTTGTTAAATAATTAATTATTATTTATTATTTGCTGAAATATTAAAAAAAAAAATTTCACAAAAATTAAAATATTTTTATAAGTAATCAAATTCGTCGCAAAAATCAATTTTTATCGTAAACAAAAAAATTCTTAGTAAAAATTCAATTGTTTTCAAAAATTTTAATAAAACTCGTTGCAAGAATGCAAATTATTTTTATAAATTAAACCGTTATTGGGAAGAATTCAATTTTTCTATATGATTCTAATAAAATTCATTGCAAGAATTAAATATTTTTAGAAATAATAGAATCAATTTAAAGATTTAATCATTTCCATAAATAATAAAATTCTGATGAGAAATTTAATTATTTTCAATACATTCCAATTAAATATGAAAAAATTTATTTATTTTCAAAAATTCCAACGAAATTCTTTAAAAGTAATTTCATTATTTTTCACAAATTTTGATAAAATTCTTGAGAAGAATTCGATTATTTTCATAAATAATAAGTAGATGAATTATTTAAAAAAATTCATAAAATTTCATGAAAGTATTTTATTATTTTCAAAAACTTTGACAAAATTCTTGAGAAGAATCGATTTTTTTCATAAATAATGAGTAGATGAATTATTTAGAACATTCATAAAATTTCTTGAAAGTATTTTTATTATTTTCGAAAATTTTAATGAAATTCTTGAGAAGAATAATTTCAGTACAACATTAATTAAATTGATTGAAAATTTGAAACTATTTAATTATGTATTTCAAAAAGTTCTTAAAGTTTTTCGAAAACTTTTAATTCTTTTCAAAAAAATTTAATAAAACTCTATATGTAAAAATCAAATCAATTCCATTGAGACTGAAGTATAAAATAAATAAAATTCTGAAACATTAAGAAACTAAACTATTACTTTTTTTAATAAAAATCTTTAAAAATTAACAAAAGTTCATTTTTTAACCGAAAATTATAGAAAACAATGCAATTTATTTATTTTATTAATTTTAATTTAACTTTAGAAAATATTTATACAAAATTTATTCTCTGAATAAGCAGACAATAAATTTCGGCACTTAATTTCTAGACGGTCACATCTTTTCCCCTCTGACAATTGAAAATTATTGAACAAATGTAGAATTTTTTTCGTCATTTATTTCCTCAATTTTTTTTTTCAACTTGGAAAATAAAAATATCAAAACGTTTTAGGGATGGAATAATTGATACGAAAATATAATTGTTAAGCAAACAATAATGGGAAATTGAATCAAACCGTTATAGTTGTACAAATTAAATTTTTCAGTTTCAACAAAGATATTTCAGTGGAAAACGATATTTAATATTGAAAGCACAAACTTTTACTAATTGAGAATAGAATTTTGTTCGCTTTATTTATTTTTACAATTTAATGTAATTTTCAATATATATACCATACATATAGAAGTAAAATGTATTTATTTGAGGACTCGCGTGACAATTGAGGCAGTGTTTTTAATTAGAAAAAGCCACAGGTATTTTATATCATTCAAACTGTATATATAGAATAAATCGATTCAAACTCGACGACCTGTATGCTAAAGTTTCATTTCACTAATCAAATTACGAAACACCTGATGCCAGATTTATAGTCAAATGAAGTATTATTCTCTTTTCCCTCCCTTTGTTGAGGAACAAAGCAAAATCTGAATATCTCTTGTAATAATTGAATGAATAGTATCCGTATTATTAATATATTTATATGTATAAATTTCTCTCTCTCTCTCTCAATTTATTTCATCAATATTAGTGTAATGTACCGATATAATGTATAATCGTGTTACCAATTTTCAAAATTAAAAAAGCTATTCAAGTGATTTTTGAATGAAATTGTTTTTCTGTATAATGTGTGCAGGGATGAATTTTTATTTCAATTTCTAAAGGTAAATTTCTATTTCTATTTATTTCTATTTCTAAATATTCTATTTAGTATTTCTAAATAAATTATTTCTTTTTTTTTTTAAATTACCCTCTTTTCTAATTTTTTAAATTAGAAAATTAGAAAACTCTAATAAAAATAGTTTTCATTCTCAAAAGGAATTTTTAATTTTATTTTTTAATCAATATGGAAAGCGGAATAATTTATTATTACGTACCTTGATATTTACAATGGGGAGATCTCTATCGCCTAGTCTAACTATACTGTCAACATTCTGAACTCTCGAGCTAAGAAAAGCACGGAAAGTGCCTCTTAAGCCTGCTCGTTTTGCTTGTCGATAACAAGTGAAATCAGCTCCACGAACCCCATGCATATCTCCAGTAAAAGGCTCATTTAAAGCTGCCATTCGTAGCTGAAAATAAATACCACTTTTTTACAATCTAAAGCTTTACCGCAATATTCTTATCTCAATATTGTTCTTTTTAAATACATCCAAATAATTATAGAGAATTTCATAAATATTTTTAAAAATACGCATAGAATTTTATCTAAAAATTTGAACAATCGATAAAATCGAAAAATATTCCATTGTAACTGAAATATAAAAAAAAAATAAAATTCCTATTTTATAAATTAAATAAATTCTCTTTTATTCATTCGATCTGTAAAATTGGCCCTTCATTATTTATTTCGCACGAATTATATTCGTTGTCAAAGTTAAATTAATTAAGTTAATTTAACTAGTTAAAGTTAATTTAGTTTAAGTTAATTTAGTTAAATTAATTTTCAGTTAATAATTCCAACAATTTATTATGAAATAAATAAAATTCCATTTTACTAAATTAAATAAATTCTCTTCTATTCATTTGAACGAGTAAATTTATTTATCCCTTAATTATTTTCTTTTATTAGTCAAAAAAATCTTACCATTCGTGGATACCACTGAGCATGTAGAAAAAGAAAAAAAAAGACAATCAATTGCAGTTCTTTCTAAATTTTCGTAACATTTTCAACTTAAATTGCTGATAAATATTAACGATGGTAAAAATAGAAAAATAAACTTCAGGCCTCTGATCGAACAAAAAAAGTCGCTTTAGTCGATTAAAAATAGAAAAAAAGTTAATTGTATAATTCAGTGCTGTTACAAAAATTCAAATTATAATCAAAACTTGTATAATTTTGCTAAATAAATATTCAAATACTTATTACTTTTTTATTCACAGGAAATAAAAATTTAAAAATTTCAACTTTTCAAAATTAATAATTTCTAAAAATTAAAACTATTATCCTTCCGAAAATTCAATTATTTTCTACAACTTTTAACTGAAACTTTATCTATAAATCAATTATCTTTATAAATTTTAAATTATTTTTTGCAACTTCTTCAAAAATTTAATTATTTAAATAAAAAATCAAATTTTTTACAATAATTCAAACCGCCCACTTCTCTATTTAAAGATATTAATTAAGGTAGAACATTTTCAAAAATTTTAATAAAGAAATTCGTAAAAATTAACCTTTTAAAAATATTTCTAAATGATTTATTGAAAATACAAAAAGTTTTACAATTAAATATAATCTTGTCTATAAAATTGAGATTTTGTCAAATCTTTTCAAAGCTGCCTTAAATTTAGTAAAACATTTAAAAAATAATTCAAAATTTGTCAAAATCTTTTGAAAAATAATTAAGTTCAGTTAAAAATATAAAAAAATTAATGAAAATTTTCAAAGAATTTTAATTATAAATAAATTATTTCTGAAAAATTATAAAGTAGTGATGTATAATAAATCCAATTTTTGATAATAATTTTAACCGAACATTTTTCTTTTTAAAGATATTAAATTAAGGTGGAACATTTTCAAAAATTTTAATAAAAAAATATTTCTAAATAATTTATCGAAAATGCAAAAAAGTTTTACAATTAAATATAATTAAAAAGTGTCTAAAAAATTAAAATTTGGTCAAATCTTTTCAAAGCTGATTTGAATTTAGTAAAACATTTAAAAAATAATTCAAAACATGTCAAAATCTTTTGAAAAATAATTAAGTCCAGTTAAAAATATAAAAAAAAATCAAATTTTTCAAAAAATTGTAATTATAAATAAATTATTTCGGAAAAATTCTTAAGTAATAAATTTAAAAAAAATTTATTTGCTTTATTCGAAGGTAATTGAATCTTAAAAAATTGTAATAAAACAATTGTAAGAATTAATTTTTTATATATATTGTAATGTATAATTTTTCAAAAATAAATGAAGAATTTTTGTATAATTTAAAAAAAAATTATTTCCAAAATTTTAATTAAAAATTTCGAATATATGATTATTTTCTCCAAAATGTTGAAAATAATTTTGAATAATTTTAATTTTATTATTTTGTGTATGAATTTTAATTTTCCGAAATATTGAAAATAATTGAAATAAAAAAAAAATTAGAACGTAATAATTCAGAGAATTATTCTTTTCTAAACTATTTTAATAGTATTTTTAAAACCTATTTTTCATTAATTTTCATTTTTATTGAATCTAAACTTGAAGATTGTTTATTATAATTTTTGATAATTTAACATTATTTCAAAAAATTTCCAATTAAAATTCTTAAAAAGTTAATTTTCAAAAATTGGAATAAAACGCTTGAAAAGATGATTTAGTTTTTATTAAATTTCACAGAATTTGAAGTATTCAAATTTTTTAATTGTAATATTTTAATAAATAATAAATAATAAATTATATTTTGCACGGTATAAAATCGAAATAAAATCGAAATTGCATTTTATACCAAAAATATTGTATATTGTCGCAAAATTTGGAAGAAAAGTCGAAAAAGTTGCAAATTTTTAATAAAAGTCGCATGATTTGAAAATAGTCGAAAATGTCAAAAATATCCGAGGCCGGAAATTTTTAACGGTATCTACTGTATATATAGAAACTTTGTTTCGAGGAATTTAAAATAAAGATTTTCCGTTGCTTCGATTTTCAGTATCTGTCACTGGTTTAAAATACAATAAAACATTATTTGCTGTATTGACGATAAAATAGAATGAAAATAAAACTTACTCCTGTTCCGTCAGCTTTTATTGGAATTTGATTGATAAGATTTGACGCTTCAAATGGTGGATTTGCAGGTGGTGGAACGGTTGTCGGAGGTGCTGGCGTTGTGATAGGTAGAAGAGAGCCAAGCTGAAAAATTTATAAAAAAAAAGAAATACAAATTTTTTCCAATGTTTAAATTTTACCTCAATTGGATTTATTTTTCAAAGGTATTTTTCTAATGAAAAAATAGAGGACGACATTTTTTTACTTAATTTAGATTTTAATATAATTTTTTCATTAAAAAAATTAATTTTCAACTATAGTTTGAATCAAATTAATATTTAATAAACATAGCATTAAATATTTGAACAGAAAAAATTCATTTTAACATTACAAAAATTAGGAAAATGCTTTCGACATATTTAAATGAAAGAAATTGAAAAAAATATATTTTTTTTTATTTATTTTTTTTTTCATTGAAAATATTTTCATAAACTACTGATGGCAATAAAATGTGACAAAAATTAAATAAAATTTTGGAGAATTAATATTTTTAATGTTGACAAAAAATTATTTTATGTAATAAAAATTCAAATGTCAGAAGAAAATGAATTTCGTTCAAAACTTTTTTCCGTTCGAAACAGGCATTTTTTCTAAAAAAAACTATTTTTATGCTTTTAATGAAAGTTCATTTTTTATTTAAAAAAAAGTTCTTTTAAGCTCGCTTGGAATTTTTTCGAATAAAAAGAAAAAAGAATTGTAAAAAACTAATAATATGTATAAAAGTTAACTTCGTTCTGAATATTTTTTCCAAAAATATCTTTAAAGAAAAATGAGTAGAAACTTAATACTTACAGCGATATATTGCCAACCACTATTCACCCTAACTAATAAAGCCTCTTCATCAATAATGTAAGCTAATGTTCCTACAGGACTAACACCAGACATCTAGAAAAAAATTTTGTTTTCGAAAATTAGTCCTTAATATTTATAAATAAATGAAACATCGTTATTGATTAAATTAAATTTACTTTTGTCATGGCTTCCGTATTTTGGAATGTCACAGCTCCCGGTACTATTTTCGTTGTGCTTTCAATTGGACCTCTTGTTGAGACCGTGCCCGTTCCTAAAAAAAAAAAAAAATTCGTCAATACTATTTCCAAAAAAGTTCATTATAAATAAAAATTAAATTTAAATTTTCTAAAGTTTTAAAAAAAAGTTTTTTCTAAAGTTTAATAAAATTTAATCTAATTTTACCAAAGAAGAAATAAATTTCCCATACCTAAATGTTCTTTTAATTCTTTGAGTTGTTTCAATTCCCTCAAAGCTTTCAATTCATCCAAACTACTTTTAAATCCTTGCAGCGTGTAATAAATAATTTTTCAATTTTTATAATCAATGAAAATTAGTCCAAAAACAATTTCTTTTAGAAATTGTAAAAGAAAAAGTAAAAATACTAAATACTAAATAGATTTGGAAAAACTGAAGAAAAGATAAGAGGATAAAATATAAATAGCGACTTTAATCTGATCGAATAAAAATATTTTCGAATCCGAACATTTAAATTATTTAAAAATAAAGAAACATGAAATTTATCGAATCTTCACGAAGCAGTGAATTTGAATTTAACTTTAAATTTAAATTTATTAAATAATGGAGCAATTAATTGAATTGCAGATGAGAAAATGGGTTAAATATTTCGGGATGTGGATTCATTTTCAGGTATCTATTTTATTAAGGAAGTTCTATTCTATTTTCTTGGGGGAATGAATTTTTCTTGGGATTTTCTTGGGAAATGAAATTACTGTTTAAATAAAATGAATATATAAAAAGTATTTCCTACTTGTGTCTTGTCTTGCACCATAATAATCTCTTTCAGCAAAGAAATGGCTTTTGCCTATTCCCGGCTCTCCCTTCTGACCGACAAATGAAAGACCAGGAGTGCCGGGAGGACCCGGCGGTCCTGGAGGTCCTGGAACTGGAATGTAATTTCCTTGGGGAGCTGGCCCCATTGGTCCAGTGGGACCAGGAGGTCCTGGCGGTCCCGGAGGTCCTCTCTGCCCATCTCTACCAGATTGGCCAGGAATTCCAGGAAATCCATCGTCTCCCTTCTCGCCTTTCAGCTGAAAAATTAAAATCGAAAATTAACTCTCCGCAAATTGAAAAACAAAAAATATATATAATAGCAAAACGAAAAATTAATATTTAAAAAAATCGATTTTTTTCCATCTCGCTCTACTGGCAGAAAATATTTTTTTTTTCAAATATCGAGAAAGAAAAATAAAAAATAGAAAAATAGAATATAAAAATAGAAAATAAAAATAGAAAATTAGAAATAATAAATAAATAAATGCAATAAATGTTCAAATAAATAATTATATTATTTTTTTTCATTTGTAAATTAACGAAACAGGCCCAATATTATTTTTATATTATTAATATTATTTTTATATTATTAATATTATTTAAATAAATAAATATTTAATGTAATTGAGAAATTAATTGAATTTTTAATTCAAATCAATTGTGAGACTCTCTCTCTCTCTCTCTTTTTTTTTGTTGAATTAGTTCTTCTCAATTTATTTCTTTTCTGGCAATTATTGAACTTGAAACACCAGATAATTAAATGCCTGCTATTAATTTGCGAAGTCTCTCGGGAACTGTGTACAGGATATAGAAATGGAAAAAAAAACCTAAAAGAGTTAGCACCACTGATGTAAATGCAGTTATCGAAATTCTATTGCTCTTCTATTGTTCGCGTGTATTTGATAGAAAACTTGTTGAGATTGGAACTTTACTCACTCCTTTTTATTAAAAGTCAGATTGAAAAGTTTATTCTTTCGAATCAGAAAATCTGCAAAATTGCTTTTTTAACCAATCAAATAATTTTATTGTTTTATTTTCAGTTTATAGATTTAGAGTCTTAATTCTTTCAAAGCTAAGAGAAGAAAGAAAAAACATATTTTCACAATTGTAATAGAATTTTTTTCGGAATTCAATCATTTTTTGATAAATTATAAAATTCTTCGTAGGAATTTAATTATTTTCAAATAGAATTTTTGTAAACTTTGTTGAAAGAATTCAATTCTTTTTAATCAGTTTTTGATTACATTCACTTTTTTTTCATATAAAATATCAAATTAGTCGCAAAAAGCGATTATTTTTATAAATCATATAATTTTTTGCATGAATTCAATTATTTTTTGATAAATAATAAAATTCTTCGTAGAAAGAATTCAAATAAATTTTATTTTTTTATAATACATAAAATTAGTCGCAAAATTAAAATATTTTTATCAATTATATTTTGATAAACAATAAAATTCTTCGTAGAAAGAATTCAAAAAATTTAATTGTTTTTTATAAAACATAAAACTAGTCGCAAAATTAAAATATTTTTATCAATTATTTTTAGATAAATAATAAAATTCTTTGTAGAAAGAATTCAAAGAAATTAATTTTTTTTATAAAACATAAAATTAGTCGCAAAATTAAAATATTTTTATCAATTATTTTTTAATAAATAATAAAATTCTTCGTAGAAAGAATTCAAAAAATTAATTGTTTTTTATAAAACATAAAATTAGTCGCAAAATTAAAATATTTTCATCAATTATTTTTTGATAAATAATAAAATTCTTCGTAGAAAGAATTCAAATCAGGGACCTTCACGAAAAATATGTGTCGTGCCCGTGTCGTGCCTTGACACGACACAAATAACGCTTTGTAATTCGTGCCGTGCCTAGGCACGACACAAAGTTCGCTTGGTAATTCGTGCCGTGCCAAGGCACGATACAAAGTTCGTTTCGTAATTCGTGTCGTGCCTAAAAAAACACAAATAACGCTTGCAAGATTCTACACAGTATTTCATGCGTGTCTTTAAAACGTGCCTTGACACGACACGAATTACAAATTTGCATTTGTGTCGTGCCTTGGCACGGCACGAATTACCAAGCAAACTTTGTGTCGTGCCAAGGCACGGCACGAATTACCAAGCGAACTTTGTGTCGTGTCAAGGCACGACACGGGCACGACACGAATTTTCGTGTTTTTTCGTGTTCGTGTAAGTCCCTGATTCAAATGAATTAATTTTTTTTTATAAAACATAAAATTAGTCGCAAAATTCAACTATTTTCATAAAGAATAAAATTGTTCGCAAGAATTCAATTATTGTTTTTAAAAATAATAATATTCTCGACAGGAATTCAATTATTTTCAAATAGAATATTGGAAAACTTTTTTTTAGAAGAATTCAATCCTTTTTAATGCATTTTTAAATTAAATTCAATTTTTTTATATAAAAAATAAAATTAGTCGCAAAATTCAACTATTTTCATAAATTATATAATTTTTCACAAAAATTCAATTATTTTTTAATAAATAATAAAATTCTTCGTAGGAATTCAATTATTTTTAAATGGAATTTTTGTTCAACTTTCTTGGAAAAATTCGATTTTTTTGATATGTTTTTGATTCAATTCAAGTTTAAAAAAAAATAAAATTAGTCGCAAATTTCAATTAAACTTTTGTAAATAATAAAATTAGTCACTTTCAATTATTTTAAATAGCAATAGAATTTCTTCTGGAAATACAATTATTTTATATGCAAGTTTGACGAAATTTCACATAAGAGTTGAATTATTTTCAATAAATTTTCGTAAAATTTTTCTATAAATTAAAATACTTTAATAATTAAAAAAAAAAATTATCACGAATTCAGTTAATTTTACAAAAATAATAAAAGTCTTTGAATGGATACAATTTTTTTATTAATAATAATAATAAAATCTTCGCAGGAATTCAATTATTTTCAATAGAAATTACATTAAACTTTTTCAAAGAATTGAATTATTTTCTAAATCTTTATTAAAATTCGTTTATAAGAATTCAATTCTTTATTTGTAAAAATTTGAATAAATTTCTTCGAAAGAATTCACTGGTTTTCAAAAATTTTAATGAAATACTTTAGAAGAATTCAGTTAATTTTTAAAAGTTAAAAAAAAATTTACGCTTTATTTCAAGCATATTAATAAATATAAAAATTCTTTGTAAGAATACAATTTTTTTCAGAAATTTGAAATCAAATTTTGCTGGGGATTTTAATTATAAATTTATAAATTCAGTACAATTTAAATACAATTACAGAAAAAATTGGATTATTTTCAATAATTTCAATGAAATTTTTCGAAACAGTTCAATTATTCTCGGCTTCAGAAAAATTAAAAATTACACTGAATAAATAAGAATAAAACTAAATAAAACTAAAATTCTACTTAAGAATTCAATTTTCTTTCTTGAAAATAATAAAATTCTTCGCGGAAATTCTAATACTTTTAATAGAATTTGAATAAAATTTCTCTACAAAATGAAGTTATGTTTAAAAATTTTTGATAAAATTCCATGAGAGAATTTACCTGTTTTCAAAAATTTTCAGACAATTTTCTAAGGAGAATTCATTTATTATTAGTAGAATTTTTCAATTTCTCTAATGAACTTAAATTTTCTTTGTAACAATGGTAATTGTATTTCTAAAGATTTTATTATTATTTCATTATTTTCAGAAATGAAAAAGTCCTTCGCAGGAATTCAATTATTTTTTAAAAATTTGATAAAATTCATTAAAAGGGTTCAGTTATTTCAAATACAATTCTATTTAAATTTATCGAAAAAATTCCATTTTAAATTTTAACCTTTTAAAAATTTTTTGTCTTGCACATAATATTGTAGTAATTACATTGTAAAATTGTAAGAAGAAAATTTTTCTGAACTTACGCCAATAGGAACTCCATAATGACCTGGTGAAGCAGGTTCTCCTTTATCACCTTTTGGTCCCACGGGACCTGGACTTCCGGGTATGCCAGGAGTTCCTTGTCTACCCTAAAGTAACAGAAAAATATTTCATAAACATTTTTATCCTTTAAAATATTTTCTCTATACTATTTCGTAAAATTATTTTGTTCAAAATTTCAAATATATATTTTCTCTCTACATTTTCATTTTATTATTTTTTTTCCAATATAACATTCATTATTTTAAATTATTCACAATTTATAAATGAAAATTATAAAATTTCAGAAATAATACATAACTTCTTTACTAAATGTAATTAAAAATTTATTTCAAATACTGGGAAAATATTCTCAATAATTGTTAATTCTGATTGAAATAAAATTGTTTAATTTCATTTAAAAAAGCTTAACTCATTTTTCATGCAAGAAGATAATGATGTATTATAGAACAAAAATTTGATATAATTTGCGAATATTGGAAAATATGAATAATGTAATTTTAAATTTGTAAATAATTAAATACGCCAAGTTTGTAGCTTTTTATAAATAAATTAAAATAAATTTGAATAATTTTAAAGGTACATTACTAATTTCTTACCTTGTTCTAATGGAAAGCGTTTAAAAAAAGAGTCGAATGATTAGATTTTATTGCAATAAAAAGAAAATGGTTGGGATATAATAATGAAACCTCGATAAATCGCTTGAAAAAAATTAAATTCGGTTTTTTAGAATTAAAAAATTGAAAGTAAAATTTGCTGGAAAGAAAACATTCGCGAAAAAAAATTCTTGAAATAAATAGAGAATGGAGTAAAGATTCTCTTCAATTTATCGAGATTACTTTGTATTCATTAATTATTAGGATTTTCTCATCAAAAATTATTTAAACTTGTCACTTAATTTTATGATTTTTTGCGATTTCTTCGAAAAATAAATTATTTAAAATAAAAAAATCCAATCGTTTGTAATAATTTAAATCTTACATTTTTCTTTTCAAAAATATTAGTTAAGGTAGATATTTAGTAGGTAGGTATTTTCAAAAATTTTAATAAAAGAATTCGTAAAATTAACTTTTCAAAAATAATTCTAACTAATTTTTTCACATACAATAAAATTGTACAATTAACAATTAAAAAATGTTCAAAAAATTGCAATTTGTTAAAATCCTTTAAAAAATAATTTAATTTTAATAAAACCTTTGAAAAATAATTCAAAATTTGACAAAATCTTTTTAAATGAATTGCATTTTAAAAATTTTTTTTTAAATTAATCAAATTTTTCGAATAATTTTAATTATAAATGACTTTTGAAAAATCCTAAAATATGTTATTGTAAAATAATTAATTAATTATTTCTTTCTTTCTATTACTAAAAAAAATTAACAAAAGAAAAAAAACATTGTCATGACGAATTTATTTTTATTATTTAGCAAAAAATAAATAAATAAATAAATAACTGTCAGAGTCAGTATGAGTTTTTCTTTCGTCGAATGCAAACGCAAAATCGTTTAATCCTAATAATTGAAAAAAAACATTTACCGAAATAAATTAAACTTATTTTATTCAGTTTAATAAATTATTAAATTTAAATTCATTTAAATTAATAAATAATTCATAATTCCCGATACTTTCTCGCAGGATCGAAATTATTTTATTCTACTTTTTGATAATTTCTCGATCCTCTGCAAGGATCGGAATTTTTTCATTAACATAAACGCCAAAATTTGAAGAAAGAAAAGTTTTGATAGAAAATAGTCAATTTTTGAAAAAATTTTAATTTACTTTATTCGAAGGTAATTGAGTCTTAAAAAATTAAGATAAAACAAATCTCAGAATTATTTTTATATAAACATTGTAATGTGATTTTTCGAAAGCAATTAAAAAATTTTAGTATAATTAAAAAAAAGGTTTTAAA
Organism: Leptopilina drosophilae; assembly: GCA_032873175.1. NCBI lineage: Eukaryota > Metazoa > Arthropoda > Insecta > Hymenoptera > Figitidae > Leptopilina > Leptopilina drosophilae. Next base: position 55,398,551 of record CM065479.1, read on the forward strand.
AATTTTCAATTGAAAATTTGGAATATTTATGATTATTTCCTCCAAAACGTTAAAAATCATTCTGAAAAATTTTAATTTTATTATTTTGTGTATGAATTTGAATTTTCGGAAGTATTGAAAATATTGAATAACAAAAATATTGAAAATAATATTGAATTTTAAAAAAATAGAAGGTAAGAATTCACAGAATTACTTTTTTCCAAAACTATTTTTAAATAATTATAATTATTATAATAATTATTATTATAAAAATAATAATTATTAAACTATTTTTGAATTTTTAAACCTATTTTCCATTAATTTTCCTTTTTATTGAATTTACACTTGAAGAATATTTATTAAAATTTTAGAGAATTTAATATTATTTCCAAAATTTTCAACTAAAATTCTTTAAAAGTTAATTTTCTTTTCCTTCCTTTCCTTTACTTGAAAAGATGATTTATTTTTAATTAAAATTCAGAGAATTTCAAGTATTCAGTTTTTTTAATTTATAATTTTGAATATTTTAAAAATTTAATTGGAAAAATTATTCAAAAATAAATTTTCAAATATTTGTCTAGAGTTCTGCTTTTCACGCTATAAAAATCGAAATAAGTTGCATTTTATACTAAAAATATGCTATTTTGTCGCAAATTTTAGAAAAAAGTCGAAAAAGTCACAATTTTGGAAGACTTGCAGTTTGAAATTTTTAAGTATTTTGAAATGTAAAAAAAATAAAGAATAATAATTAGTTAAATATTTTATTTTAAAAAAGTTTTTAAAATTTGAAAAATTTATTTTGGAAATTTTTATAAAATTAGGTTTTTGAAAAATAGTAATTAAAATTTTTTAATAAAAAAATCTTTTTTTTTTAAAGAAAAAGGTACTTAAATTAAAAATAATAATTTTGACAAATTGAAACAATTGCAAATTCTGTAAAATTTTATATTTTAAAGAATTTTATTGTTTCCACTTTAAAAATTGTCTATAAATATAATTATATTTTTGAAATTATATAATTTTATGAATTTACAAAAATTATTATTCTATTTAAATAATTCAATTCTCGTAGTTGAATTCTGATAGGAATTGATTTAACAAAAATTTCAGTTAAAATTTTAAAAAATAATTGAATATTTAAACCGTTATAATAGGAATTTTAGGAATTAATTAAATTTTAAAAGGTTTTTAAATTATATTCTTTGAAAATTTAAGGGAAATTCTTTTTTTAAGGGAAATTCTCCTTTTTTTAAGAGAAATTCTTTTGTTTTAAAGAAATTATTAATAACATTATTTTTCTTTAAAAATTATTAAAGTTTTTCAATAATTTTATTTAAAAATTCAAAAAAAAAAAAAAAATATTTGAATTTAGAATGAATTACACTTACAAATTTTAGAAATAAAATATTTCACGAGGTTTTTCATTGAAATTTTTTGAAATTTTAATTTTTTAGGAAATTTAATATGAATAAGTTTTTTAATTTTTGTTTAACATAAAGTATTAAAGTTTTGAAAAATTTAATTGCCAAATTTCGTGAAATTGTTTCTCAAAAAAATGAAACTAAAATTTTTTAAAAATACTTCTATTTCCGAAAATATTTTTAAAAAATTGAAACAATTGAAAATTTTGCCAACTTTTATGGAAATAAATTTTGATTTTTAATTCAAGTTGCTGTTAGAAATATTTTGGCATTTTGAGACAATTGGAAATTTTGCCAACTTTTATTGAAATAAATTTTGATTTTTAATTCAAGTTGCTGTTAGAAATATTTTGGCATTTTGAAACAATTGGAAATTTTGCCAACTTTTATGGAAATAAATTTTGATTTTTAATTCAAGTTGCTGTTAGAAATATTTTGGCATTTTGAAACAATTGGAAATTTTGCCAACTTTTATTGAAATAAATTTTGAATTTTAATTCAAGTTGCTATTAGAAATATTTTGGCATTTTGAAACAATTGGAAATTTTGCCAACTTTTTTTGAAATAAATTTTGATTTTTAATTCAAGTTGCTGTTAGAAATATTTTGGCATTTACTGTTCGAGTTATTCAAATAATTACATTTAATGAAAGAGCGTAAGAAAAATTATATTTTTTAAGAAATTAAGAATTTTCATTAAATTTGGAAAAGCAAATTTTGAAAGTAACAATGGAAAAGGAATTTTCACGCGCGTTTATGTAGTTTTGCTAGTTTTTTTAATATAATTCGATAAAAGTCGTATTGTATGAAAAAAGTCATAATATTTCCAAGACCTGAATAAATTATTTTTATAAACTTAGTAATTAATTCATTAATTAACTTAGTAATTAATTATTAACTAATAAAGATGATTTATTTAAATTACCATGTGACCCGGTAGACCAATGTCACCGATAATTCCAGGCTTTCCCGGAGGTCCCGCTAAACCCGGCGGTCCTTGACTTCCAGGCTTTCCCCTCCTTCCTTTTTTACCTTCGGAGCCTTTTTCGCCTTTAATTGTAATATAATCGCCAGAGCCAGCAATTGTCGTTGGACCTGGTGGACCTCTCTCGCCCCTATCACCTTTCGATCCCGGAATCCCGAAGGAGCCCGGAATTCCATCCTTTCCCGGTTCGCCCTTTTCGCCCTGGGGTCCTTGAACTCCATTCACTCCTGGAATTCCCGAAGGTCCGAAATCTCCTTTACCACCTTTCTCACCCTTCAATCCAATTTCACCTTTGTAACCAAAACTGCCTGGCTCTCCTTTCTCACCTTTGACACCGGCAGCTGTAAAAAAAAAACAAAAAAAGAAATTCATTCATTAGTTTCATGTTTTTTTCAACCCCATTCTCTCTCGTGGGGAAAATGGTCGTTCTCTATATATTTAAATTGAATTTTGTTTTTATTGTACAAACATGACTAATGGCCAGTTAAATGTTACGCTTCTGATGAGATAAACCTATTTGTGTATACCTGACAAGCACCAGTCATCAGATAATTATTGGTCTTGCAGTTTAATTTATCCGTTGAATTCTCTTTTAAGGCAAATATTTAAATGGAAACAATAATTAAAGCAATTTATTCTATTTGATCAGTTTAATATTTGATTCTCATATATTTACTTATTCGCTTTTTTTATAATGAAGTGCTCGCTTTTATATTTCAATTTCGATTAAATAATGCAAATTTTTTCCTTTTTATATTTATTCTTTGAAATCAAATTTCGTTTTTATCATTTCTTTTTCGATTAATTCTAATTTCAATAAATTTTACATTCCCATAAAAAATGAGGTCTTGTATTAATTCCAAATTCTATTTAAAACAGAATTAAATATTCAAAAAAAAAGGGAATTACATTTACATTACTTGAACTCGTTAATAGTTCATTTTAAAAAAAAGCAGAAAAATTACAGTAAAATACTTCGAAGGAATTAAATTCTTAATGAAAATTTTTATAACATTCTAAATAAAAATTTAATTACTTTCGATACAATTTTATTAAAATTCTTCAAAAGAATATTATTTTCACAAAATTGAATGTTTTGAATTATTTTCTATTAATTAAATTTAGCGCAATAATTTAATTATTTTCTCTAACTCTATTCTTTGCAAGAATTCAATTATTTTTTTTAAATAAACTATTAAACTATTAGCAAGAATTTGTATACTCTAAGAAATAATAAAATTCCTCGAAAGAGTTTTAGTGCTTTCAAAAATTTTAACACAATTATTCACGAGAATTTAATTATTTTTATAAATAATAAAACTCCTTCTCAAGAATTTAATTATTTTTAATACAATTTTAATAAAATTTGTCGAAAGAATATTATTTTTAGAAGCAATAAAATTCTTCTCAAGAATTAAATTATTTTCATAAATTTATCTACTATAAAGAAAGAATATTAACATCATTCCATTATTCTGCTAAAACAATAAAGTTTAAATTTTTCTAATCTATTTAATTATTTTCCAAATTTTCAGTTGGAATTCTTCTGAAAAAAATAAACAATTTTGATGAGTGAAAAACTATAATTCTTAAAGCTTTTAAATTTATTTTAATGAAAATTGACAAAAATTTAGAGTTTTTTCAAATTCTAAATGTTACTTTCGTGAACTCAAGTTTAAAAAAAATTTAATTACTGAAAAAATATTATTATTAAAAATTATTATTATTATTATTATTACTATTATTATTATTATCATTATTTTAATAATACTTTTTCATCAACTCGCAGATATTCAATTATTATTTGCTACATAAATTCAATAAAATGTCTTGTAATATTACTAGTTTAATAAATTTTAGAAAATCATTTCAATTTTTTTTGAAAAATAATATTGTTTTTAGGAATTTGATTATTTTAATAAATAATAAAATTTTACATAGAAATTTAGTTTTGACAAATACAATTTTTTGAGGAATTCAATTATTTTATGGAATAACAAATGTTTACGAAGAAATTGAATTTTTTTTGAATAAATTACATGAAAATTTTTGCTCACAAGACTTTAATTATTTTAATAAATAATAGAATATTTCGAAGGAATTTAATTATTTGAATAGTTATAATAGATTTTTTCGAAGGAATTGAATTATTTTAGTAAATAAAAAAATTGTAAATTTGATTTGTAAATAAATAAATCCATAAAAATTCTTTACAGCATTTTAATTATTTTAAAAAATTAATAAATAACAAAATTCTTAGCAGAAATTCAGTTATTTTTGTAAATAGTAAAATTTTTAACTGGAAATGAACTATTTTATTACGCATTAACCTTTTTTTAGTTAGAATTGAATTATTTGAATAAATAATATAACATTTTTTCGCAGTAACTCAATTATTTTAATATTTTTTTTTAATAAAATTTTTTCGCAGTAATTCAATTATTTTAATACTTAATTATTTGAAAATGTTTCAAAATTAATTAATTATCTTTCCGAATTAGAAATTTTTAGAATAAAAAAAAAATTTCTAGCATTAATTGAATTATTTTTATAAATAGTAAAATTATTCACAGGAATTTAATTATTTTCTGAATTAAATTATTCAAGATATGATTTTTGTGAGACTAATATCTAAATTCTTTTTATTTCATTATTCACAGGAAATAAAATTTAAAAAATTTCAATTTCTGAAATTTAATAATTTACAAAAATTAAAACTATTATCCTTCCAAAAATTCAATTATTTTTTACAACTTTCAACTAAAACTTCATCTATAAATCAATTATCTTTATGAAGTTTTAATGATTTTTGGCAATTTCATCGAAAATTACAATATTTAAATTTAAAAAATCCAATTGTTTGTAATAATTTAAATCGTACATTTTTCTTTTTAAAAATATTAGTTAAAGTAGAATATTTTCAAAAATCTTGATACAGAAATTCGTAAAATGAAGTTTTTAAAAATATTTCTAAATGATTTTTTTAAATACAATATAATTGTATTATTAACAAATTAAAAAATGTGCAAAAAATTGAAATTTGGTAAAATATTTTAAAAACTAATTTAAAGGATGGGTGTCAATAAGGCCGTTTTTTGGGCCACGATAAAATATTTTTTGGAATTTTACTAAATATTAATATATTTTTTAGTTATCTCGTATAAAAAAGTTCTTGAGAGTAAAGAGCAAACAAATTTTTTATGATGCGAAAGATGTCTTTTTTATCTAGTAAAAATTAAATTAAAACATAATTCTTTGAAATTCTTTGAAAAGTACAAAAACCCATGCATTTTGCAATATTTAAGTCTGGTTATTTTCCTTAGTTTTTAACAAATCGAAAAATGGTTTTGGGGTATTGTTAAGCATACTAAAGAGAAGAAAATTTTCATAATATAAGCCGATTTTATCGTGGCCCAAAAAACGGCCTTATTGACACCCATCCTTTAGTAAAACCTCTGGAAAATAATTCAAAATTGAACACAAAATCTTTTAAAAATAATTGAGTTTTTTAAAAATATAAAACAACAGTTACTCAAATTTTTCCAAGAATTTAATTACGGAGATTTCTAATTAGGTATAAATGATTTCGGAAAAATTCCAAAATAGTAAATTTTAAATTACTTTATTCGAAGGTAATTGAATATTAAAAAATTATTATAAAACAAATCTAAAAATTAGTTTTATATAAATATTGTAATGTAAGTTTTCGAAAATAATTGAAGAATTTATGTGTAATTTAAAAAAAATTTGTTTGATCTTTTGAAATTTAATTATTTCTAAAAAATAAAACTGCAATTCTAATTTTTTTTACATTTCCTTTATCAACACTTAAAATTTTTATTGTTTTAAATTTGAATGAATGGAAATTTGAATCAATAAACATTTTTTATTTAATCAGTCCAATTTGAATGAATGAAGTTAAATTTAGTTTGACAATTTTTATATACTTAGAGAAGAAGATAAATTGGTGACGCTTGAATTTATAATTATTTTGCAGAGAATAATGCGACTATAATTGTCTTTAAAAGTTTAAAGTAAGGAAAATTCTCAAGAGTAAAAAAAAAAATTTTTCTTAGCGGTACAGATCTAAAGTCTAAGGACAATCAAATTCACGAATCTAAAAAAAATTTAAAAATTTAAATAAATTTCTTCCCAGAGAAATTGTATATTTGTCTCAGAAGCAACTAGACTCTTTATTTGTTTCAAATAAATTTTATTTGGTTTAAAAAAAATTTTATTGAACTCAAATATATGTTTTATAAAAAAACATGTAACTTTTTTTTTTATTTATGTGAAATAAAAATTTATGTCAAACAAATAAAAAGTCTAGTATTGGTTCTGAGACAAACATACGACTATTTAAGTCAAATAAAATATATTTGGTTTAAATAATATTTTTCTCTGGGTGCAAATAGGCAACAAAAAGTAAAAAAAAGAAGTAAATGTTTTTTTTTTTGATTTTAAAGTCCATTTGAGGTGGAAAAAAAACTTGCCAGTGTCGCCAACATTAATGCCACCAATTCCAGGAGGTCCTGGTGGTCCAGAAGGGCCAGTTCGTCCCTCTGGACCAGAGTCGCCCTTGGAGCCTTTTTCAGCCGGTCTTCCATTTTCTCCAGGAGCACCCGGTAATCCAGGAACACCTGGTGCACCAGGTTCGCCCTTGTAGCCTTGATTTCCTTTATGTCCCTCCTTGCCATGATCGCCCTTCGAGCCCTTATGACCAACCTCGCCCTTTGCGCCCTTACTTCCCGAAATTCCCATTTCGCCTTTTGGTCCGTAATTTCCTGGCATTCCTGGATCGCCCTTTGGTCCTGGTAATCCCGGTCTTATCGGCACTGCATCGCCCTGAAAACATTTTTACACTTTTACTCCACTTTTCTTTACTAATAAAATTATTAAAATTTCTACTTTTACTCCACTTTTCTTTACTAATGAAATTATTAAAATTTCTACTTTTACTCCACTTTTCTTTACAAATAAAATTATTAAATTTTCTACTTTTATACTCCAATTTTCTTTACTAATAAAATCATTAAATTTTCTACTTTTACTCCAATTTTCTTTACTAATAAAATCATTAAATTTTCTATTTTTACTCCAATTTTCTTTACTAATAAAATAATGAAATTTTCTACTTTTACTCCATTCTTCTCTACTAAGCAAATTGTAAAAATTTTGCCACTTATTTTTTCTCCATTTTTCTTTACTAATTAAACTATATGAAAACTTCTACAAACTTAAAAATCGTAAACTAAGAAATGAATAAATTTGTGTCAACAGAAAGTAATAAATAGTATAAAAAATAAATTTTTATATTTCTAGGGGCGCATTTTTCCATAAAGCAATTATTTGATAATTTTTCAAAGACTGAATTTTATTTGCCGGTAGTTTTCTTTGATCGAAAATTTCTATTCTGCAAATTTTTTTTCACTACGATTTTCATAAAAAAATTTCCTAATACCAAATTTTCTTTTTATAATCAAAGTCATAAAAATGAATAATGTAATTTGTAACGTGTAATTTACATTACGTTATAAATTTACATTTAAAAATTTAATTTATCGAAATTTTCATTTGACACATTTTTTATTGAACAGAATTTCAATTCTACGAATTTTAAATAGTAAACAAAATATTAGGAAGAATTATTTCATAGCCGAATTTTTCCGAAATATTATTTAATAGAAATTCCATTTGAGCAATTTTCTATATTTCAGAAATTAATTAATTTTAATTTAATTAATTAATTAATTTTATTTTATTTAATTTTATTTAATTTTATTTAATTTTATTTAATTTTATTTTATTTAATTTTATTTAATTTTATTTAATTTTATTTAATTTTATTTAATTTTATTTAATTTTATTTAATTTAATTTTATTTCATTTTATTTAATTTTATTTAATTTTATTAATTAATTTAATTTCAATCCATTTCTGCCAAAATACACGTTTGCAAATTTGAGATTTATCGATAAAGTGAAAATTTGACCAAATGACAATTCGGTCCAATAAAAATTCGATTACATAAAATTCTTATCATCTAAACATTTTGATCAATGAAAATGGAATTAAATAGAAATTGTTTCCAATTAAATTCTAATAAAGTGAATGTGGAAAATTGTTCAAATGGAATTTCTGTTAAATATTTCAATGAGACAAAAATTCGTCAAACAAAGAATTCTTTCTATTTTTTATCTCTATTAATTAAAAACTCTAACGAAAATAAATAACAATAATAATAATAATAATAATTCAATAAAAATTCTATAGCAGATGAAAATATCGTTGAATTAAAATTTGAACTAAAAAAACTCGTTATAGTCCAGTAAATAATTTTAATTTTAAACTTTTCTGAAATTCAATTATTATCCAAATTTTCAACGAAAATTCTTCAAAAATATAATTATACCTATTTAAAAATAATTTTTGGAAGTAAAAAAAATTAAATTTTCTAAAATAGAAAAATTATTTCAATAAAAATTGTCAAAATTTCTAATTGTTTTCATTTTTATTATCTAAATTTTCAACGATAATTCTTCAAACATGTGATTATACCTAGTTAAAAATAATTTTTTCAAGTAAAAAAATTAAATTTTTTAAAATAGAAAAATTATTTCAAAAATCTATATAAGAATTCAATTACTTCGAATCAATACAATTTTATTTAAATTTCTCGAAAGAATAATTATTATTATTTTTACAAATTTTTTGTAATAAAACTTTTTCAATTATTTTCAAAAAATTGAATAAAATTCTTCGCAAGAATTCAATTATTTTCATAAATAATAAAACTCTTCGTAGGAATTTAATTTTTTGGCAAATAATAAAATTCAGATATTATTTTTAGAAACTTTAATAAACTTTTACTTAAGAATTGATTAATTTTTTTAAAATACTATTTTAATTAAATTCATTGAAAGATAATTGAATTATTTTACAAATTTTTATTCAGAATTCTTTCAAAAAAATCGATTATATTTAAAAACAACTTTTTTAAGTAAAAAACTAATATATTTTCAATTTTAAAATTTATTTCAATTAAACTTTGAATACAGATATTTTAAAATTATTTTCGAGAATTCAATTAGTTTAAAAAATTTTCAATTACTAATTTTCAGCAACTCACTGTTATTCAATTATTTTTAATATTTTCAAATTTCTCAAAAAAAATTTATTACTTTCACAATTTTTAATTAAAAAAAATTCTTTCATAATTATTTTCAAGAATTATTATTTCATATAACAAAATTATTCGCAGGAATTTAATTATTATTTTCAATAAAATCTTTAGAAAGAATTGACAATTAGGTCGAATAAAAATTCAATTAAATAAAATTTCTATCGTCTGAATATTTTGATAAGTAAAAATTATATTAAATGGAAATTATTACCAATTCAATTCTAATAAAGTGAATGTAGAAAATTGCTTAAGTGGAATTTCTGTTAAATATTTCGGTGTGATGAAAATTCGACAAACAAAGAATTCTTTTTTTATATGTTTATTAATTAAAAATATTCCTCTAATGGAATTCTGTTCAATAAAAATTCTCCAGCAAATGAAAATTATGATAAATTAAAATTTGAACGTAATTTAAATTCTGTCAGAAAAAAAATTGATTATGAACAAATTTTCTACTATTTATAATATAAAATAATTTATAATTTATAATAATTTATATTTTATATAATTATAATTTATAATTTATATTTTTTGAAATAAAATTGTAAATAAATTGTAAATGAATTGTAAATGAATTGTAAATGAATTGTAAATAAATTGTAAATAAAAATTGACAGAAAAGAATTTTCGCTTAAAAAAAACTTTTCAAGTGTACATAAAATTCTGTCTTCCAAAAATTATAGAGAAAAATTGCTTTGTAAAATAATCAATATAATAATAGGATATTTTCTAAATAATGAATAAAAATAATAAATAATAGTAAACTTGATAGTTCTTTTGAAGCACTCACCCCCCTGTATACACTGCGAGATTTCCAATCAGGCTGCTTGCACATAATAATGAAAATTGGCAGTGTTTAATTATTGAATTTGAAATATGGGCCCGAAAGGGAGATGAATTTTGAAATGTGACTTGTCGATCTAGTTTTGGTAAAACTAGGTCTGTACAATTACTCGTTTACACTGATGCATACATATAGTAACTTGAGGACTTTCTCTCAATTGCTGATTGCAATAGTTGGTTGAATTTGGATAGGAAAGCGGGAATATGAGGGAAATTAAGCTTATTGGTTCTATTAAAGTCTCTTGAATCTATACAATGATACTTTATGGAATCACGAATATATATATATAACAAGCCTGTATTATCTTGAATCACGAAACCTATGTAATTGCACACAGTACAATTCCTTATCGTCGTTCCTTCGCCTCAAACCGAGCTTCAAACAATGTTTGCATCTTGATTGTCGGAAAGCGTCTCACGTTGCTTTATTGTTATTTATGGCTTGTTTATGTAATTCATTTATTAAACGAAATGTCAATAATTCATTAAGCAATGGGTATAAATGTTTATTCATAAATAAAACATTTTTTTTCTTCCTAAATCATTTTATGCTATTAGTTTATTTAATTAACTAGCAAATTTTATTCATTATATTGTAACGTAAATTACAAGATTTTTTATTTTCAAATTTTTATTTTTTGATAAATTCATAAGGGTCAGAATTCGTGAAATTTTCACAGAAAACAAAAAGTATTTTTTATAAAAAAAATTAAAATTAAAATTAAATTAAAATTCGGAAAAAACATTTCTATTTGGTCTTAGGAATGTGTCCACCAAAGAATAGAAAAAAATATTATTTTTTATAAAAGTTATTGCAAAATTAATTTTTTTGCAACTTTTTAAATAAAATGTTATTTCTCCTAAATGAATTGTTTGGTTCATTTCGTAGTTAAAAATAATGTTTTAATTCTGAAAATCATCAAAATCGCATCTTCGTTCGATATAATTTCCATTATAACTTTTAAAATAATGGTCGCTCATAATTTTTCTCAACTGATTTTGATTTCTTCGTTTTAAGTGTATATAGATATTTTTTTAAAATCCTTAAATGGCACAAAACATTAAAAAAATTAATTGTTTATAAAAAATTTATTAAATAATTATTAAAATATAAACTTTTTAAAAAATTTTCCAATTCTGAACGAAAGTATTTTTCATTCCCTTTATATTCCCGCTTGGCTCATTCTTTTCTTAAATCGGTTCACTCATTTAGGAGAAATGACATTTTGTTTAAAAAGTTGCAAAAAAATTAATTTTGCAATAACTTTTAGAAAAAATAATTTTTTTTCTGTTCTTTGGTGGACACATTCCTAAGACCAAATAGAAATGTTTTTTCCCAATTTTGATTTAAAAAAAATACTTTTTCTTTAATTGATAAAAATTTTAATAATAATTTTTTTAACAGTTTTAATAGTTTTGTAGATTTATAAAATTGAAATTACCAGAAATTTATGAATTAATAAACTACTTTTATTAATTAATTAAATTTACTATTTCATCAATTAATTTAATTAATTTTTAGCAACAACAAATTTAATTTTTTATTTTTTTTAATTCAATTGTAGAAAAATTTCTCAAAAGAATACAATTATATTTAAAAATATTAATTAAATTCAATTTTTTTTACATTCCGTTAAAATTCTTCGGAAAAACTTAATTATTTTTTTAAGTAGTAAAATTCATCGCAGGAATTTAATTATTTTCAATAGTATTTTAATAAAACTTCTCAACAGAATACATTTATTTTTAAGAGAATATTTGATAAAAGTTTACGATTGAATACAATTATTAAAAAAATTTTTTTTAAACTTTCTTTCAAAACATTTAAAATTTTTAAAAAGTCAAATGTAATTAAAAAAATTTTTTTTTAAATACCTCGAAAGAATTTGATTGTATTAAAAAAATTTTCATAAAAATTTTACAAAACAATTAAATTATTTACAAGAATTGAAATGAAATTCTTGAAAAGAATTTAATTGTTTTTCTAAATAATAAATTGTTCGGAAAGATTTAAATTATTTTCAGAAAAAATAAAGTTTTTTCGACAGAAATTCAAATATTTTTCAGAAATTTTAATTAAATTTCATACAAAAGAACATTCAAATATATTTTTAAAAATTTTCAAAAAAATTTTATTATTTTCGAAAATTTTCTGAAAATTTTACGTATCAATTCAATTATTTATTTTCGTAAATAATAAAATTCTTCCCGAGAAGGATAATATGTAATTGAAATTTTTTTGAAAGAATTTAACTATATTCCTAACAATTCAAATTCTTGACTAGAATTATTATAAAGTTTCTCGAAACAAATCAATTATTTTCAAAAATTAAAATAAAATTCATAGCAAGAATTCAATTATTTTGCACAAAATTTTAATGAAGCTTCTCGAAACTATCCAATTATTTTCAAAAATTCTGCTTAAAAAGTCAATATTTATCAAAAACTTTAATAAATTTTTAAAAAATATAATATTATTCGCTAACTTTAATTGTTTTTAAAAATTTGATACAATTTATTAAATGGTCTCAGTCATTTTGTATAAAATTTTATAAAATAAAATTCATTACAAGATTCTAATTATTTATTTATTTTCAATTTAATGTCAATTAAAATTCCGTAAAACAATTTAATTATTTGTAATAAGTTTAAAATAAAATGATTCGAAAAATTCAATTCCTTTAATAAACATAAAAATTATTAGCAAGAATTGAATAATTAGAATATTCTTTATATATTTGAATTCATTTATTTTTAATCCAATTTTAATAATAAATCACTGAAACAAATTTATTAAAAAATTTTTTTGGACAACTTTTCAAAAGAATTTAATTACTTTTAAAAAATTCTAATAAAATTGTTTTAAAAAAAATGTAATTATTAATTATATAATATTTATAATTAAATTCCTAGAAAAATTGATTTATATTCAAAAATTTTAACTTATTGTTTTCAATAATGTAATTTGTTAAAATAAATAATATTAACTGTATTTTGCATTAGTAAAAATTAATTTTGTCATCAATAATTCATAACTAACTATATTTTTAAACTTTAGAATTTTTTTTATTTTTTTATTTATTTATTTTTTATTTATTTTTTTTATTTCATTCAAATTAAATTTACATATTCAATTATAAATATAAATTTCAAAACAATTTTGTTTAGTTATTTTTTATTATTTGATTTTGAATACATTATATAAATTTTTTATACATTAAATTAGAATTTTATTTATTTTTAAATTCATAATATTTAAAAAGAAAACTAATAAAAATGATTAGGTAACAATGGAGCAAATAAAAACAACTAATACTTCAAATAGCGAAAAAACATTCGAAATATAAAACGATTGTTAGTATAGAAAATTATATAATTTCTTCAATGACAAGAAATCCGCATTCATTAATGCTCAATATATTTTTCTTGATTACATAATGCATTTAAATCGGACCTCGGATGAATGAAAAAAAAAGATTTCCTATCATATTGAAAGCAAATGGATTGAAATTATTGAAGTCACCAGTAGTATTTAACTGTCGTTGAATTGAAAAAAATTCTCTCATTTTTTAGATACATATATATATATATTTTTTTTTATATAAAAAAAAGAAATCTTCCGCTTTAACGTGATATACTCGTCTTTATAAAAATTATATTAAAAAAATCATTATATAAATAGAAATGACTAAAAAGAACTTTTTAATAGAATGTTTTAATATAATTGTATTAAAAAAAGAAATCTTTTTAAATATTTTATTAATTATTATATTTTTATTTCATCGGGAAAAATTTTTTTTAGATAGAAATTTTTAATTACATTTAAAAGCAGATTTTATTTTTACATAGAATGAAAATATATATTCAAGTTCTTTAAAAACTTTCAGAAATTGTCATTAGGAGAGAATTATTTTCAATCTGTTTTATTAACTCCAATTTAATTAAAATCCCGTTGAAGCTCTTATTTAATTGAAAAAAAATTTAATTAATTTAATTTTTCTTTAAAAATTATTAATATAATTCAATTAAATTCCTATTTTGTTTAAATTCCTTTCTGAAAGTAGATTTCATTTTTAACTTTCAAAAAAATTTTCTATAATAATTACTGCAATTTATAGAAATTAAATAATTCAAAACAAGTCTATTTTTAATTTATGATACTATAAAACTTATTATTTTATTAGAATAAAATTTCACATTACTTTTTACAATAAAATTTGAAGAAATATTTTTATTCATTGAAAGAACTTTCATCGGACTCGATACGATAGTGAATTTTTCAGATAAAAAAAAAGACGATCCGATAATGCAAAATTCTGCTTTTAAAATAATTTGCACGAAATTGAATTTCGGATAATAGAAATTTACATTATTAGTCAAACCAGAAATTGGAAATTGTATTCCTGTGGGAAATCAAATTGTCTATAGAGGAATCTGTAAGGTAATACGTTGGTTTGGATGTAGACAGATGATTTGCATCCATTTAGATCAAAATCTTCCTCGACATAATCAAGAGAGATAAGAAAGAAAATAATTTTTTATAAATTACAATTTCAAAATTTTTCATTAATTTACAATTTATTTTAAAATTATAAATTATTTACAAAAATCATATTTTCTTTACATTAAATAATTAATATTTCTCCTTATTTTATTTCAGGAATTTTTTAAAGAATACAAAAGCGGATTTTCAAAGAAAAAAAAATTGTTTATCAATTATTTTTCAAAGTAGAAAAAAAAATTTTTCTTGGTTTCTCAAAATACTGTAAACATGAAAAATCTAATATCTAGAGGGAAAAATCTTTTATAGAGAGAATTTTTCTTTAAAGAAATAATGGAACAATTTTATAAACCAAGATTCTTTCATCTCTACATTGTGAGCAGTGGCTTTGAATATTTTAATGATGAGAAGTAAAAGTCATTTATTAGAGCAAAAGAGATAGTCATCCTTTTACGAAAATATATGCAGTTTATTTTTACTCAAAAACTATCTATTTTTTCCGGTTAAAGAAAACAGGTGAATATGGAACATAAATTCATCAATTCTTCCTCTTATAATTTACAATTTCCAAATATTCATTTTGTAAATTATGTTTAAAAATAATTTTAATTACTTATTGGCTCTGATGTAGAAATGAAACCAGAAATAATTTTTGTATCGAAAATCTGATTAAAATAAAATTCACTCCTTTTTTTATGGAAATTAAAAATATTTTTCATCTTCACTAGTCAATTTCAATTTTTAAATAATTAAATATTCAAAATTATAAACATTCAGCTTTCAACTAATTCATTAAAAAATTATAATATTGTAAAATTAATTAATATTAAAAATTAATGGACAGAATTCAATTATTTCCATAAATAACAAAATTCTTGACAAGAATTCAATTATTTTTTACATCATTTTAATAAAATTTCTCGCACCAATTCAATTATTGTCGAAAATTATAATGAAATTCTTTAAAGAAATTCTATTATTTTCAAAATTTTGCATCAATTTTTTCTAAAAAAATTAAAATGAAATCCTTCAAAAAAATGCAATTATTTTAATAATTAGAATAAAAAATTCTTGTAGTGAATTTAATTCTTTCGTTGAGTTAAAAACTTCTTCGCCAGAATTCAATTTCTTTGAATGTAATTGAAAATAATTAAAGTCTTTCGACGAGTTGAATATTAAAATTGTAATAAAAAAATTGAATTTGTACAAAATACTTTATTACAATTTATCAAAAATAATAGAAATTCTACGATTATTAATTTTATTAAAATTTTAACAGAAATTTTATTAAAATTGTATTAAAAGTAATTCTCCTGGAATTTTTCTTAATCATTAAAATTCTGTCACTTTAAATTAAAATTGCATTTTAAAAAATTCAATTTTAATAAAGGATTTTATTAAAATTAATTTATAGACAATTTTTTGTAATAAAATTATTATAAAAAAATATCTATAAATTTCCTCGCAAGAATTTATTTTCAGTTTTAATAGAATTTTATTAAAATTTTTTGGAAGACTTCAATTGTTTTTTATAATAGAAATTTTTTGTAGAAATTCAATTACATTTTTGAAATTTTAGTAATATCCTTTATTAAAATTGAATTTTTTTAAATGCAATTTTAATTTAAAGTGACAGAATTTAAGTGATTAAGAAAAATCCAGGAAAATTACTTTTAACACAATTTTAATAAAATTTCTGTTAAAATTTTAATAAAATTAAATTAATTGAATTGTTTCCAGGAATTTATTAAAAGTTTAGAAAATAAATAAATATTTTTGGAAAATTTTATTATAATTAGAAAAAATTTTTACTAAATCCTTCAATGAAATTTTATTAAAAAAATTGACAGAACAAAATTTTTATTAACAAATTGAGACATTTTTTAATTTTTAGAGAAAATAATTTAGTGTTTTACGAGAATTTTCTTAAAAGTTTGGAAAATAATTGAATTTTTTAAATAAATTTTACAGACAATCTTTGAAATAATTGAATTTTGAGATTAAATCACTTTTAGAATTATTTTTAAGAAAATTGAATGCTTGCAAAGAATTTACTAAATAATTGAATTGTTTTAATGGATTTATGCAAATTTCAAAGAATAATAAAATTACTATTTGTGAAAATAATTGAATTCTTGGGAAGAGAGTTATTTAAAATTTTTTGAAAATATAAATAATAAGAATTGAATATTGGCATAATACGTGAATTTTTCAGATTTTATTTATGAATCTAATAGTAATAAAATAATTAATTAATTAACTAATTTTAAGAAAAATTTCTTACAAATTTTTTAAAAGAATTCAAGTATTGTTTTTCAATATTTAATTAGTTAAATTAAATTAAAATCCTTCGTAGAAATTCAATTCAATGTTTGAAATTTTTATTAAATCATTCATTAAAATTAATTTTATTTAATTACAATGTTAATTTAAGGCGAGAGAATTTAATGATTTAGAAACATTTTTAGGATATTTTTTTGAAATAATTCAATTAATTTCTAGAATAATAGTAAAATTTAATGCCAAAATAAAATTATTTTATTTCCTTCTTACATAATCTATTTCAAGCTTGTAATAAATTTTTGCAAACAATTTAATTATGTTTAAAAAATGTAAAATTATTGCCAAGAATTAAATTATTTTTATAAATAATAAAATTCTTTACAGGAATTCAATTAAATTAAACAAAATTTTAATAAACTTCAAATATAAAGTATTTAGTTATAATTTTTAACAACAACCTTATTAAGGGATAATACATTATAATAATCGTAAGTTTCCTTTCCGTTAGCAAATTATCTGTATTCATTTATTTTTTGAAAATTCATTTTCGTTGGTTATTGTCATTTTTTTAATGTCAGAAAGAAACGAAAAAAACTTGTTTTATTCACTTCACAAAATTGACAAAAGTTCCATTCCATATTTTTTATTTTCCTGACTTTTTTCTAATTTTCATCAAAAATATTTACTTTTTTCTTATCCTGCTAATAAATGGAATATATACTACAAATTATATTATTCATAAAAGAATTTAAAATAATTTAATTCTTGCGAAGAATTTAAAAAAAAATGTTTAAAAAATAATTGAATTTTCAATGAAAAATGTTATTATTTATAAAAATAATTAAATTTTTCAGAATAATTTTATTATTAACAAATATAATTGATTTCTTTAGGCAAATTTTGTTATTTATGAAAATAATTGAATTTTCTTGAAATATTTTATTATTTATTAAAATAATTAAATTCTTGTGAAGAATTTTTTAAAAAATTTTGAAAATAATTGAAATTTTCTGAAGAATTTTATAAATTTTAAGAAAAATTGACTTTGTTTTGAAGAATTTCATCATTTATGGAAATAGCTAAATTTTTTTGGAATTTTCTATTTTTATAGAAATAAAAATAATTGAATTTTTGGAAAGAATTTTTAAAACAATTTGGAAAGTCAATTTTAGGAAAAATTAATTTTTTTTGAAGAATTTTTATAATTTAAGAAAATAGTTACAGTTTTTTAGAATATTTTTCTATTTTTATAAAAATAATTGAATTCTTGCGAAGAATTTAAAAAAAAAAAATTTGGAAAATAATTGAATTTTTCTGAAAAAATTTATAAATTTTGAGAAAAATGGAATTTTTTGAAGAATTACATTTTTTTAAGGATTTTGTAATTTATGAAAATAATTGAATTCTTTCGAGAAATTTTTTTAATAATTGTTGAAAAAATAATTTAATTACTTTCGAAGAATTTTATTATTTATAAAAATAATTTAATTCTTTCAAAGAATTTTATTAATTATAGGCAAATGATTAAATTATTGCGGCAAATTTTATTAAAATTGATGATAATAATTGAATTTTTTTCTAGAATTTTAACATAAATTTTTATGAATAATTCAATTCTACTTAGTTATTTCATAAAAATAGTAGATATTGAAAATCATTGAAATGTTAAAAGTTTTTAAAGATAATTAAATTTTACAAAGAATTCTATTAAAAAATTTGTCAATAATTGAATGTCGGTGGGAAATTTTATTAAATTTTTTTGAAAATAATTGGATTTTCCAAAAAAACATTTTATTATTTATGAGAATAATTAAATTCTTGCGAACGATTTATTAGAATTTTTTAAAATAATGTAATTTCCAAGAAGAAATTTATTACTTTTAATAATAATTGAATTATTGTGATGAATATTGTTATTTATGAAAATAATTAAATTTTGAAAAGAATTTTATTGAAATACCTCAAAATAATTGAATTTTCGGAAGTAATTTTTTTTTTTAAATTATTTAAAAAATTAATTTATTATTTAAAAAAAATTTTTATTAAAATTATATTTAAAACAATTAATTTCTTTCAAATAATTTTATTAAATTTTTGAAAATAATTGAATTATTGCGGAAAAGTTTATTAAAATGTTTAAAAAGAATTGAATTTCTGTTGAAAATTTCATTACTTTTGAAAGGAATTGAAACGTTCATAAGAATTTTATGAACATTGTTTTAAATCAATGAATTTTTAAATGTTATGAAAATTTTATTAGTTTAAATAATTGAATTCTTGTCAAAAACATTTATTTGTGAAATTCAATTTTCCTCGTACAAGAAAGTTTAATTATTTTCAATTTTGAAAATCTGATGCCAAATTTGAAATTAGTGTCGAAATTTGTTAAATGTTTTTTTATATACTTTAAAGTTTAAAAATATAATATATTTTGAAAATTTAATTCCAATTAGTTTTTCAGTTATGTTTCATAATAAGTATTTTTCATTTAAAATTACTTAAATTAAAATGACTTGAAATTGTTTACAATGAACATTGTAGCACAACATTCCCGCGTGCTTGCGCGCTGATAATTTGGCTAGTCAAGAAATATTGAGAAGCTCTTTAATTTCCATGGAAGTAAAAAGAATATAATTTTTTTTTTAATAATTTTATTCGTGTCTTAATTTATTAATTTATTATTCGTGTTTTTTCCTCTATTCTTGCTCTCTCGATCTCTTTCTCTCTCTTAGAATCGTAAAGTAAAAATAAATCGAGAAAGGATTTTTTTCTGAGTGTTCTTTTGATTGTTTTTTTTTGTTTTTAAATGAGAGAGAGAGGGAGAAGTAATTTCCTTACTAACGAGCATTGCTCCTTGCTTTCATTTTCGTATACACGTTTATTCCATTTGGATGTACATTTCAAGTGTACACATAGCGTGCACATTTTCTTAGCAGATGGTCCCATGAACGTGACTTAGAATCTTGTATTACCAGAAAACAAGGATTGTAAAGAGAATAGGGGGAAATATACGCATAGGAAATGATGGGAAGCAAGAGAAGGAAAAAGAGAAGGAAAGAGAGAGAGAGAGAGAGAGAGAGAGAGAGAGAGCGAAAATGTGGGGCTGAAGATCGGAAAATAGGAAGGTTGCAAAGTCCGACCTGTTCGCGCAATACGAATACGGTTATCTATTCCCAAAGGAGCAATAAGCGTTACACACTATACTATTCAGCGTATTTCACGTCTAGTATGGGGAAGAAAGAGAAATTACTCGCGATAAAGATCCTGAATTTCAAATTGAAGTTGGAGATAAAATTAATATTTCTCTCTTATATCCCTTCAATTTCCACCATTTATTTTCCTTTCTATATTTTCCTCTTTCCGCACCGAAAAAAATCCCCATTTTCTTCTATTAAATATTTATCACAAAATTTCTCTCCCAAAGGAAGAAAACAAAATTTTCCCAATTTTCAAAACTTAGGTAGACTATAAAAAATTCAATACCGCAAAATCAGATTTTAAATAATTCGAAAAATAATAGCAGAATAAATGGTGAAAATTTAAACAGAGAGAAATAATTGAACTAAAACTTTCGCCGTTCGTAACGTTTTTTTTTTGGGAAAAAAAACTCCAATCGTAAATCAACGATTGTGAATTTTACAAATATTTTACTTGCAAAGAAACATCAAAGATAAGTTTTAAAAATGTATTCGGTCCTTTAAATATTTATTTTACTCTTTCTCTCTCTCTTCGCTTCTAGAAAGTTTTGGAAAAAGAGAATTTTTCAACAAAAAAGAAGCAGTATTACATTTGGGTATTTCTTTTTCTCCCCCAAGTGAATCGGACAAAAAAAATCTTCACTCTTTCTAAAATAAAATATTCACTGAGCACAAAATATTAAATATTTTTCTTCTTTACGATTAGAAAAATGAAATTTCCCTTCTAAAGAAAAAGAAAGATTTTTGTTGTCATTGTGAAAGCACGGCAAATTACTCACATCGTAAGTGGGTAAATCCCCTTTGCCAGGAGGACCTGGCGGTCCAATTTCGCCCTTTTCCCCTGCAATTCCATCTCTTCCGGGCTCACCCTTTTGACCCTGAGGTCCTTCTGGTCCCATTATTCCAATATCGCCTTTCTCACCCTTCTGACCAAAAGTGCCTTGCTGTCCTCGTTCACCTGGCGGTCCAGCTATACCCTGTAGAGAAAGAAAATTTCTTAATTAGAAAAAAGGTTTTTTTTACCCAATTGTAGAAAAATTATCACTAAATAAAGTATTATCAATTATAAATTATTAAATAATTTATTAATTTATAATTAATTAATACAATTAATTTATTATTATAAACTATCAATTTATTATAATGCAAATTACAACATTTTTTATTCTCATATTTAAATTCTTAGACAAATTCATAATAAAAAATTAAATCGAAAAATTCACTTATTAAGTAATAAAATTTTTTTTAAAAAATATTAATTAATTATTAATTAATAAATTAAACATTTTAAAATAACTCTTCGCCGGAATTCAATCATTTAAATATATAATAAAATTCTTCGGAAGAATTAAATTATTCACTTATTTTCATAAACCAGTAAAATGTTTCGCAGAGATAAAATTTTTTTAAATACAATTTTAATAAAAATTCACGAAATAATTCAATTATTTTCTGGAATTTGCATAAATCCATTGAAACAATTCAATTATTTATTAAAGTCTTTACAAACACTTAATTCTCTTAAAAGGTAATTCTAACAGCGATTTAATCTAAAAAATTCAATTATTTTCATTAAAAATTAAAAAAATGACACAATTTGTTTATAAAATTTGTATACGTAAATTTTTTAATAAAATTTCACTGGAAGGATTCAGTTAAAATGTTTTCCTTTTTTTCTAATTAATTCTTGGAAATAATTTAGTTTTCACAGAAATTCAATTATATTCAAAACAATTTTAATAAACTTCAAAAATAAAGTATTTTATAGAAGTACCTCATTTTTGATAGAAGTGATTATTTTGAAAACTGACAAAAACTTGAAATTCTTTATAAAATTCAATAACTTCCAAAATTTCTCATTAAAATTATTAGAGAAAATAGATTATTGAAAAAAAGTTCAATAAAATTCTTCATATGAATTTAAATCGGCATTTTCAAAATTTTTAATAATATTTTGTGCAAGAATTCAATAATTTTTATTAATAATAATTAATAATATTCTTTTCAGAAATATTATTTAAATTAAATTATTTTCAAAGATTCTATAAAAGTTCTTCGGGAAAACGCAAAAATTAAATTATATTGAATTCAATTTTAATAAAATTTCACGAAAGAATTCAATTATTCTGTGAAATTTGCATAAATCCATTAAAACTATTCAATTATTTAGTAAAGTCTTTGCAAACATTCAATTTTCTTAAAAGATAATTCTAACAGCGATTTAATCTAAAAAATTCAATTATTTCAAAGATTGTCTGCAAAATTTATGTAAAAAATTCAATCATTTTCCAAACTTTTAAGAAAATTCTCACAAAACACAAAATGTTTTTCTTTAAAAATTATAAAATAGCTCAATTTGATTATAAAATTTGTATTCTGTCAATTTGTTCATAAAATTTCATTGAAGGATTCAGTAAAATTTTTTCTAATTTTTAATAAAATTTTAAAAAAAAATTCATTTATTTTCTAAACTTCTTATAAATTCCTAGAAACAATTAAATTATTTTTAAAAATAGTAACATTATTCGCAAGAATTACATTACTTTTATGAATAATAAAATTTTTCACAGAAATTCAATTATATTCAAAACAATTTTAATAAACTTCAAAAATAAAGTATTTAATAGAAGTACCTCATTTTTAATAAAAGTGATTATTTTGAAAAAGTGACAAGAACTTGAGATTCTTTATAAAATTCAATAACTTTCAAAATTTTCAATTAAAATTATTAGAGAAAATAGACTATCGTAAAAAAAGTCAATAAAAGTCTTCATATGAATTTAAATCGGCATTTTGAAAATTCTAAATAAAATTTTTTGCAAGAATTCAATAATTTTTATTAATAATAATTAATAATATTTTTTTCAGAAATAGGTTATTTAAATTAAGTTGTTTTCAAAGATACTGTAAAAATTCTTCGGAAAATCGCAAAAATTAAATTATTTTGAATTCAATTTTAATAAAATTTCACGAAAGAATTCAATTATTCTGTGAAATTTGCATAAATCCATTAAAATAATTCAATTATTCAGTAAAGTCTTTGCAAACATTGAATTTTCTTAAAAATAATTCTAAAAGTGATTTAATCTCAAAAATTCAAGTATTTTAAAAATTGTCTGTAAAAATTTGTTTTAAAAATTCAATTATTTTTCAAAGTTTTAAGAAAATTCTCGTAAAACACTAAATTACTTTCTTTAAAAATTAAAAAATGTCTCAATTTGTTTCAAAAAATTTGATTATGTCAATTTTTTAATAAAATTTTACTGAATCCTTCAGTAAAATTTTTCATAATTTTCATTTATTTTCCAAACTTCTAATAAATTCCTAGAAACAATTGAATTATTTTTAAAAATAGTAAAATTAGTCGCAAGAATTAAATTATTTCTATAAATAATAAAATTTTTCACAGTTATTCAGTTTTATTCAAAAGAACTTTAATAAACATCAATAATAAAGTATTTAATTATAATTTTTAATAGAAGCGATTATTTTCAAAACTAGAATGAAATTCTTCATAAAATTCAATAATTTTTAAATGTTATGTTAAAATTCTTTAAAACAATTTAATTATTTTTATAAATTGTAAGATTCTTCTTAAGAATTTGAATGATTTTCATGACATTTTATTAAAAAAAACAATTATTAAAAAAATTGGGAAACAAAAAAGCAAACGACATCTAACTTCAAACTGTAAACAGATTACCGGAACACGTACTTTATTATTATTATTAATAATAATTAATAATAATTAATAATTAATAATAATTAATAATTATTAATAATTATTATTAATAATAATTAATAATAATTAATAATTATTATTAATTATTATTATTAATAATTAATAATTATAATAATAATATAAGAATTAACTAATTTAATTATTCAATTATTAATTAATTAATATTACTAAATAATTTTTGAGTTATAAAGTTATTATTTATAATTAATATGAAACCTTAATATTTCTAAATTAAATACAAACTCTGGATAAATAAACTCTCAAGGGACATATGGGCAAAAAATTCAAGTTGTCGAGAATTTTATTTATCAAATATTTTAAATAGCAAATTTTTTCAAGGGAAAGTAATCAATTTTAATTTATCCGTAAATTTCATTTCTCAATAAATAAAGGCATTTCATTAAAGTTTAATAATTAAACGACAATTATTATCGAGAGTTGACGCACTAAATGAGAAATTACAATCAATAAATGTGAGAATTTTGAGCATTTTTACGAGAAAGTAAAAATTTTAATTTTCTGTAATTGACTTGAATATTTGCGGTAAATTATTATTGTTTCCTGTAAAAGTAATAACATTAATAAAATTGTTTTGTTAATTAAGGGGATTACAGTTATGACATTTTGAGGCGAAATTGTTAATTTTAAATCTGTACAATTTTAATAAAACTTGACGAATTTTATAACATTTTTAATGTTGTTAATTTTTGTCTTCACTTTCAATTTAAAAAATTTTTCTTAGAAAATCTTTAAAAAAATTTTTTTTATCTTTCTTTTTTCAAAAATAAATCTGGCTATTTTTTTACAAAAACTGCTTTTTCTTTGAACTTTTTTTTTATCATTTTGAATCGAAAGGTGAGATTACATCTGGATTAAGAAATTTGTTTTCGAATTGAAAATTACACAAGAAAAGTACAAAATCCATTAATATAAATAATTCAATGCTAAATTATGAATAGATCATATTTAAAATTTAAAATGTTTTCTTACTGACTAACTAAATAAATTAGAACTGCTTCCTATTTTCAAAGATTTTATTAAAATTTTATGCAAGAATTTAATTCCTTTCTTGAAAATAATAAAAATCTTCTAACGAATTCGATTGTTTAAAAAACAAAATTGTAATGAATTTCGCAGAAAGAATTTCAATATTTTCAAAAATTTCCATAAAATTCTTTGAAACATTTGAATAATTTTTCTAAATAATAAAATTCTTTGCGGAAATTCAATTATTTTCAAAAACTTCACTTAAATTCTTCGAAACAATAATTTAATAATTTTTAAGAATTTTAATAAAATTTCACCACCAGAATTAAATTATTCTTAAGAGTTTTAAGAATTAATATTTTTAGCAGCAATTCTATTATTTTTGAAAAACTGTAATAAAGTAGATAAAGAACATTTTTTTCCATTATAATTTTAATTGAATTCGCCGAACGACTTAAATTTTTTTTTTAAAAAATTGTAATAATATTCTTCACAGGAATTGAATTGTTTCCAATAAAATTTTAAATAAAATTTCTCTAAAGAGTGAAGAAGTTTTCTACTAATATAATAAGATTTCTGATAAGAATTCAATTCTTTTCAGTACATTTTTAATTAGATTCAGAGAAGGAATTTAAATATTTGCCGAAAGTTTAATAAATTTCTTTGAAGAAATTTAATTATTTTCAAATACGACAATAGAATATTCTGAATAAGAATAAAGTACCCACGCTTTGATATCGTATATTAATTTTCTAAAATTATATTTTGCAAAAAAATGATGAAAAATATTAAATAAATATAATTCGCTGTGAGGAAAAACTTTTCTCGGGTGATAAATATTTATTTTCAAATTATACGAATTTATTACTAAATAAGCCAATTTCAAACATTTCTGAATATTTTACCGGAAACATTGATAAATGTTTATTTTCAAATTATATCAATTTATTATGAATGAAACAATTTTTTTTTCTCTCCAAATATTGCGGCAAACTAAATTTATATGTTTACGGAAACGTTAGATTTTAGATGAGAAAATTTATAATAAATCTCGTATAAGTTTGAAATAAATTTCAAGTTGTAAATAAAATATTGTCTATAAAATTTGTTGAAATATTTTCGTGTAAAAATAAAACGCTTTTCCACCTCTTAAAATCATGTGCGAAATTGTGTTTTCTTACGTGTGTATGTTTATATAGATATAAGAGGAAATTTTGTTTTTATGCCCAATACACATAGAAATGAAAGCAACAAATTTCAACTGTGGATAATAAAAGTAGTAAGAGAAATCGACATTTCAAAGGTGCACTGCGCGCAGACGAGACGTATAAAATTATGAAATAGTGATATATATATATATATATATATATATATATATATATATATATATATATAAAGATTGGCAAAATGTGGAATGGTCGTTTGAGATTTATTGACATTGGACAAAACGGAGAAAAATATCTTTGGATTCGGTTTATCTTCCAGTACCGTGAGTCCCATTTGTCCCTGTTTTCCTTCTTTTCCAACGACTCCGGGCTCTCCCTTAGGACCTTGAATCATTTTCGGCATCGTGAAGGATGTGTGAGCAATGCCGTCGCGTTACAGCTGCATTCACCTTGCTCTCCCTTTGGTCCTGGCGGTCCTCTCGGCATATTCTCGTGGAATTCCTTAAATAAAAAAACATTCCATGAAATTTTTGCTCTATTTTGTCGAGAAAAAGGAAAATAAATCTATGTCAATTTTTTGCTTTAAAAAAAATAAATCTCTGTCAATTTTGCTTGAAAAAAATAAATGTTTGTAAATTTTGCTTTTAAAAAAAATAAATCTCTGTCAATTTTGCTTTAAAAAAGAAAACCTTTCTAAATTTTGCTGTAAAAAAAATTCCTTCTTTTTTTTGTCCAGAAAAAAGAAAAAAAATCTCTGTAATTTTGCACTTTTAAAAAAGAATAAATTTCTGTATTAAGTTTATAAGTTTTAAAAAAATTCTTCTATTCTAAATTTACTATAAAAAATAAATTCCTTCCTTTTTGCTCTTTTTTGTGGAGAGAAATTGTTGGAGAAAAAATAAATCTCCATAAGCTTCGCTTAAAAAAAAATTCCTTCCTTGCAAAATTTTTTGTTTAAAAAAAAAAAAAATCTCGTAAATTTTGCTTTAAAAAAAATAATCTGTGTAAATTTGTGCTTTTGTTAAAAACACTAGTTTCTGCAAATTTTGCTTGTAAAAAAATAATCTCCTGTAAATTTTGCTTTAAAGAAATTAATTTCTGCAAATTTTGCTTTAAAAAAAAAATAAATCTCTTCAAATTTTGCTTTAAAAAAGAAAACCTTTCTAAATTTTGCTGTAAAAAAAATTCCTTCCTTTTTTTGTCGAGAAAAAAGAAAAAAATCTCCGTAAATTTTACTTGTAAAAAAAGAATCTCTGTAATTTTGCGCTTTTAAAAAAGAATAAATTTCTGTAAATTTTGTTTTAAAAAAAATCTTCTAAAATTTATTATAAAAAAAATTCCTTCCTTTTTTTGTGGAGAAAATATTGTTGAGAAAAAATAAATCTCCATAAGTTTTCCTTAAAAACAAATTCCTTCCTTTTTCCTTCTTTTGTTAAGAAAAAAGAAAAAAATCTCCGTAAATTTGCTTTTTAAAAAAAATCTGTGTAAATTTTGTAAACCACATTAATTTCCAACAAATTTTGCTTTTAAAAAATAAATCTCAGTAAATTTTGCTTAAAAAAAAATTAATTTCTGCAAATTTTGCTTAAAAAAAAATTAATTTCTGCAAATTTTGCTTTAAAAAAGAAAACCTTTCTAAATTTTGCTGTAAAAAAAAAAATTCCTTCCTTTTTTTGTCGAGAAAAAAGAAAACAAATCTCCGTAAATTTTACTTGTAAAAAAAGAATCTCTGTAATTTTGCACTTTTAAAAAAGAATAAATTTCTGTAAATTTTGTTTTAAAAAAAATCTTCTGAAATTTACTATTAAAAAAAATTCCTCCCTTTTTCCTTTTTTTGTGGAGAAAATTGTTAAGAAAAAATAAATCTCCATATGTTTTGCTTTAAAACAAATTCTTTCCTTTGTCCTTCTTTTGTTGAGAAAAAAGAAAAAAATCTCATTAAATTTGCTTTAAAAAAAATAAATCTGTGTAAATTTTCTTTAAAACATTAATTTCTGCAAATTTGGCTTTAAAAAATTAAATCTTTGTAAATTTGTTTTTTTTTAAAGAATAAATCTGTGTAAATTTTGTTAAAAACATTAATTTCTGCAAATTTTGCTTTAAAAAATTAAATCTTTGTAAATTTGCTCTTTTAAAAAAGAATAAATCTGTGTAAATTTTGTTAAAAACATTAATTTCTGCAAATTTTGCTTTAAAAAAATAAATCTCCGTAAATTTTGCTTTAAAAAAATAAGTCTCCGTAAATTTTGCTTTAAAAAAATAAATCTCTATAAATTTTGCTTAAAAAAAATTAATTTCTGCAAATTTTGCTTTAAAAAAAAATAAATCTCTGTAAATTCTGCTATAAAAAAATTTTTTTTATTTTTCTTTTTTTGTTGCAAAAAATAATTTATCTTCGCAAATTTTGCTTTAAACAAATAATTCTAAATTTTGCATGTAAAAGAAAAAAATTCCTTGTAATTCTTGTTTATTGTTGAAAAAAATTATTTTTTTTTGCTTCTGAAAATAGAATTTTTGGTACCTTTTGCTTTTTATTTAAAAAAGGAAAAAATTACAGATTTGGCTTTTTGTTCAAAAATAGAAAATTACAAATTTATCTTTCTGTTAAAAAAAAGAAAATTACAAATTTATCTTTCTGGCAAAAAAAAAGAAAAATTACAAAGAATAAATATTCAAGCAGAAAATGAAAAATTATAAAGAATTATTGTTTTTAGAAGCATAAATGTTCAAAGAATTTTTTTTAAAGCAATTATTGTTTTGACAAAAAACAAAAATTTAAAGAAATATTGTAGTTCTTGCTTTTCATTAGAAACACAATTATTTCAAATTTTTGGTTTTTGTTGATAAAAGCAAAAAAATTGTAAAGAATTATTTTTGTTAATGAAAAAGATTAAAAAGATTACAAAAAAAAAACTTTTCTCGAAGAAAAAGTAAAAATTATAAAGATTTTTTCTAACAAAAAATAAGAATTATAAAGATTTTTTGTTTTAAATAAAAAATTACGAAGATTTATTTTTTTTAAAGCAAAAACATTACAGAAAGTTATTTTTTTAAGCAAAAAATTTTGTAATTTTTGCTCTTTGTTACAAAAATAATTCTGTGTAAGATTTGCGTTTTGTTTAAAATATGAAAAAAGTTACAAATAATTGTTTTTTTAACAACAACTGCAAAGAATCGTTATCATAAAATAAGAATTACCTAAAATATTTTTAAAGCAAAAATATTTTTCTTGTTTTTGTTTATAGAAAATAATTCATTGTAATTTTTGCTTTGATTGTATTCTTTTTCTGTTACGAAAATAATTCTTCGTAATTTTTGCTTTGAATAATTTATTCCTATTTTTTTTCTGTCACGAAAATAATTCTTTGCCATTTTTCGCTTTTATAAAAATAATTTCTTGTAATTTGTATTTTTCAAAATTTTATTTCTTGTAATTTTTTTGAAATAAGCTAAATTTTTGCAATTTTTTGTTTTTAAATAGTAATCAATTTTTTCTAACTTTTTGGCTTTTGTTAAAAAAATGAAAAATTACAAAATTCTTCGTCATTTTCGGTTTTTGTCAAAAAAATTATTCTTTGAATTTTTTTTGCTTTAAAAAAATATAATTCTTCGAATTTTTTTGTTTTAAAAAAATATAATTCTTTGAATTTTTTTGCTTTAAAAAAATATAATTTTTGTAACTTTTGTTAAAAAAAATTTCCTGTCATACTTTACTATAAGAAAAATTATTTAATGCATTTTTTTGCTTTCTAAAAAAATAATTCCATTTAATTTTTGGCTTTTAAAAAAATAATTCTTCGTAATTTTTTACTTTTTGTTAACAAAAAAAATTTTTTCTCCTTTTTTGCTTCTTTGCTTATTGTTAAAATAATATTCTTTTCTAATTTTTTCCCTTTTTTAAAACAAAAGAAAAAAAATTCTTTGCAATTATTTATTTCTTCACTAGCCACGAAAAAAAATTCAAACAATTATCCTTCTCTTTCACTAAGTATCCATATTCATTAATTTTTTTCACGTTCAAAAATTCCTTTTGCGGGAAAAAGCATTTTTTCCCATTTAAAAACTTTTCGTTTTTAATTTCCATTTGGGATGAAAAAAAAAATTTAGAAAAAAAAAATGTTTTTAATTTCGCAGTTCCAACTTTATATCTCAAGGTTAAAAATACGAAATAGAAAAAAGCAATTTCCTCCTCTACAAACAACAATTTTCTTAATTATTTCCAGTAGTGAGAGTGAAAAAAAATGTCAACATTAACGAAAATTAACTTCTCATGTTTTGAAAAATTTTTTAATGAAGGAGAAAATAGTTGCACATGCGAGAAAGTGTGAAAATTTTCTCTTCTCTCGAGATTTCTTAAACAGGAAAAAAAAAAGAATTAGAAAAAAGGAGAGAAAAGATGAAAAGAAAAATGCAGAAAAGGATGAAAAATTGTAGAGAAGAAAAGAGGAAGTAGAGACAAAAAAGAAAATGTACATATAGAAAAAAGGAATATAGAAAATATAAAGAGAAAAAAAATATAGAAGTAGAAAAAATAATGAATGGGGATAAAATAAAGGAAAGAGAAAATAGAGAAAAGAAAAAATAGAGAAAAGAAAAAATAGAGAAAAGAAAAATATAGAAAAGAGAATATAACGAAAAGAAAAAATATAGAAAAGAGAAAATAAAGAAAAGAAAAAATAGAGAAAAGAAAAAATATGGAAAAGGAAAAATAGAGAAAAGAAAAAATAACGAAAAGAGAAAATAACGAAAAGAAAAATATAGAAAAGAGAATATAACGAAAAGAAAAAATATAGAAAAGAGAAAATAAAGAAAAGAAAAAATAGAAATAATAAATCAAAATAAAATTGAGATCAAAAATGAGAAAAGAGAAGAAAAAAAATTGATGGAAAAAGAGTTCTGATAAAAGAAAAGAAAAATGAAAGTTTAATAATGTAACACGAGTTTTTAAAGCAGGAGAGAAAAAAAAGGGAGGAAATATTGTGTTCACCTCGTCATTAAGGTCGAAGCCATCTCCTGGAGGACCTGGTGGTCCCGGTGGTCCTCTCACACTCTCACCCTTGTCTCCTTTGTCACCCTTTTCACCTTTCATACCGCGTGCTGAAAAATAGGGTTTTCATTTTTAATCGATTCATATATGGCTGATTATTGTTCGTCATAAATTTCTTCTTCTTTTCTTTTCTTTATTCAACTTACCGTCGACATTTGGTGGCGGCGGTGTAATTAACGGCGGTGGATTAAATTCCTCGCTTCCCTCACGATTATCATCATCATCATCATCATCAGTTACGATCTATGGCAAAAAAGAAAAAAACAAAAAACGATGATAAAAAAAAATAATTTTTTCTTCCTCCATTTTTTAACTAGAGAATAAAATAAATTTATTTTTAGCGTGTATTTCACTTTGAATTTCGTGTGCGGAAACTTATCCAAAAGATTACAAGTTAGTTTATAAGCACAAGTTTCAATACACTCCCGCATATCTACAATATGTGCGGGGGTTATAGAAGAGAAGCGCGAAATGAGCTGCTTAATTTAGTTCTGAACTCAGAGAAGAGAATGTTGGAAACACGTGTGTAAAATTAATACAAAATTTAGTTTAATTAATACGGCAGTTAGTTTCTAAAATGGTTATTTGGTTATACATTTATACATATATACATCTCTCTCTCTCTCTTTCTCTGTCTTTCGTTGGAGAAGTTTTTTTTTTTTGAGAAAATAAATTATTGCTAAATTGAATGATTTTTTAATTTTCATTCAACAAAATGGAAAAATATTTTTTTTTTTCATTCAACAAAATGGAAAAAATTTTTTTCTTTTTCATTCAACAAAATGGAAAGTTTTTTTTTCTTTTTCATTCAACAAAATGGAAAAATTTTTTTTCTTTTTCATTCAACAAAGTGAAAAAATATTTTTTCTTCCACTAAACAAAATAGAAAAATTAAAAAAATAAAGAAACTATTAACTAAAAATATTAGTTAAATAATCTTTAACGTCCGTGATCCTTTATTTGTAAATTAAGGCAAATGAAACAAAAACATTCGGAAAATTAACAAAATATTTATTTATCCAACAAAATAAAAGAAAAGGAAAAAAAGAAAATATTAAAATTAGTCATGAAACTGAGAAATTATCTTTAAAAAATATTAAAATAATAAATATACTATAAATAAATATACAACTAATAAATACTATACTATACTAATAGTACAGAAAAATTATGTAATAGAATTAAAAAGGTTTTTAAATAATAAACGACAAAAAAAGCAAAATAATAAAGTTTCCAAAGGATAAAAATTGTTATTTTGCTTAAAAAAAACCTTTATTGAAAATTTTGCTCTAAAAAAAAGTCACTTCCTTTTTCCTTTTTTATCGAGAAAAAAGAAAATAAATCTCCGTAAATTTGGCTTTAAAAAAATAAATCTCTACAAATTTTGCTCTAAAAAAAATCTCTGTTAATTTTGCTTGAAAAATAAATTACTGTAAATTTTGTTTAAAAAAAAGTCTCTGTAAATTTGTCTTTAAAAAAATACCTTCCTTTTTTCATTCTTTGTCGAGAAAAATAAAAAATAAATCTCCGTAAATTTTGCTTGTAAAAAAATAAGTCGCCGTAAAATATGCTTAAAAAAATAAATTGTTGTAAATTTTCCTTTAAAAAAAAAATCTATGTAAATTTTGTTAAAAAAATTAATCTCCGTAAATTATGTTAAAAAATTGATCTCTGTAAATTTTGTTAAAAAAATTAATCTCCGTAAATTATGTTAAAAAAATTTATCTCTGTAAATTTTGTTTTAAAAAAATGGTTGTAAATTTTGAATTTAAAAAATAATTTCTTTCTTTTTTACTCTTTTTGTTGAAAAAAATAATTAAATCTCCACAAATTTTGCATGTTAAAGAGAATAATTCCTTGTAATTCTTGTTTATTGTTATAAAAATTAATTTTTTTTGCTTCTAAAAATAGAATTTTTGGTATCTTTTGCTTCTTTAAAAAAGAATTAAAGATTTGGCTTTTTGTTAAAAAACATCAGAAAATCATTATTCAAACAGAAATGAAAGAATTATAAAGACTTATTGTTTTTAAAAGCAAAAATTTACAATGAATTTTTGTTGGACAAAAAAAATTTAAAGAAATATTGTTGTTCTTGCTTTTCGTTCTTTTTCCTTCACCAAAGTGAAAAAATATTTTTTCTTCCACTAAACAAAATAAAAAAATTAAAAAAATAAAGAAACTATTAACTAAAAATATTAGCTAAATAATATTTAACGTCCGAGATTCTTTATTTATAAGGCAAATGAAACGAAAACATTCGGAAAATTAATAAAATATTTATTTTTCCAACAAAATAAAAAAAAGGAAAAAGTAAATATTAAAATTAGTCATGAAACTGAGAAATTATCTTTAAAAAATATTAAATAATAAATATAATATAAATAAATATACAAATAATAAAATTGGTATAGAAAAATTATGTAATAGAATTTAAAAAGGTTTTTAAATAATAAACGACAAAAAAAGGGAAATAATAAAGTTTCCACAGGATAAAAATTGTTATTTTGCTTTAAAAAAAATAAATCTCTGTAAATTTGGTTTTACAAAAATAAACCTTTCTAAACTTTGTTTTAAAAAAAATTCCTTCCTTTTTTATCGAAAAAAAAGAAAATAAATCTCCGTAAATTTTGCTTATGAAAAAAAAATCTCTGAATTTTGTTCGATAACATAAATTACTATAAATTTGACTTTAAATAAAATAAACCTTTCTAAACTTTGTTTTAAAAAAAATTCCATCCTTTTTCTTTTTTTATCGAGAAAAAAGAAAATATACCTCCGTAAATTTTGCTTTTAAAAAAAAAATAAATCTCTGTTAATTTTGTTTGATAAAATAAATTACTGTAAATTTAACTTAAAAAAAATAAACTTTTCTAAACTTTGCTTTAAAAAAAATTCCTTCCTTTTTTCCTGTTTTATTGAGAAAAAAGAAAATAAATCTCCGTAAATTTTGCTTGAAAAAATAAATTACTGTATAAATTTTGCTTTAAAAAAAATAAATCTCTGTAAATTTTGCTTGCAAAAGTAAATTGTTGTAAATTTTGCTTTAAAAAAAGAAATCTCTGTAAATTTTGTAAAAAAAATTAATTTCAGTAAATTTTGTTAAAAAAAATTAATCTCTGTAAATTTTGCTTTAAAAAAATCGTTGTAAATTTTGCATTAAAAAAAAATTTCTTCTTTTTTTCTCTTTTTGTTGGAAAAAATAATTAAATCTCCACAAATTTTACTTTAAAAAAATCTTTCTAAATTTTGCATTTATAAGAGAATAATTTCATATAATTCTTGTTTATTGTTGAAAAAAATTATTTTTTTTTTGCTTTTAAAAATAGAACTTTTGATAACTTTTGTTTTTTTTTATTAAAAAAAGGAAAAAAATTACAGATTTGTCTTTTCGTTTAAAAAAAAAACAGAAAATTACAGATTTGGCTTTTTGTTAAAAAATTAGAAAATTTGCAAAGAATAATTATTATTCAAACAGAAAAGAATAAATTATAAAGAGTTATTGTTCTTAAAAGCATAAATTTACAATGAATTTTTTTTAAGCAATTATTTTTTTGCCAAAAAACCAAAAACTTAAAGAAATATTGTAGTTCTTGCTTTTTGTTAGAATTAGAAACACAATTCTTTCCAATTTTTGGTTTTTATTAATAAAAGGAAAAAAAGTTTGTAAAGGATTTTTTTTGTTAATAAAAAAGTTTATAAAGATTTCAAAAAAAAATTTTTTATAACAAAAACTAAAAGTTACAAAGTTATTCCGAACAAATTAAAATTATTATTTAAAGTCATTAAATTTTTTTCAATAAACAAAATGGAAAAATATGCAAAAATAAAGAAAATACTAAACAAAAATTTTTTTTGCAGTAAAAAAAATGGAAAAAGTTAAAAAATATTAAAAGTATAGTTGAAAACGATTTCAAAAATTCATTATAAATAAATATTTACGTATTTACTTAAAAATAGATTTATCTATTTCCTAACTAAAAGAAAATAATAAAAATTGAAAAAAATTGAACAGAAAAATAAATCACAGAAATTAAAAAAAGTTATTAAAAAATAGTAATAATGATGAAATGGTAATAACAAATGGAAAAAATAATGAAATTCTGAACAGATTGAAATTGTTATTCAAAATGATTTTACTCATTATATTTGTTTCACTCTCTACGTAAAATTACCTCATTCATTATTTTACTCACTTTTATATTCTATTCATTTCCTGCATTACATATATTCTCATATAAAAGATATTTTTATTTATTATCAAAATTAATTTCAAAAATTTTTTTTTTATTTCAAAAATATTATATTTTAAAAATCAAATAATACTCTAATAATATATTATTAATAAATATTAATTATATTAATATTAATAATATTGTTATATAATATTATTAGTATTTAATATTCAAATATATAAATATTTATCGATTACGATTAATTACAAAATTTAAATAATTGTTAGTTATCTACAATCTGTTTAAATAAATAAAATTCACTGCAAAATATTATTAATTATTAATTATTAATTATTAATTATTAATTAATGATTGAAGTCAACGATGTTATTAATTTTTTTAAAATGCTTATTAATTAATTTTAAGTTTAGTTATATAAATTACCCATTTTTTAATTACAACCTTTAGCTTTATTAATTTTATTCAATTATTTATTAAAATACTTTTAAAACTAATTTCAAATATTATTTATGTTTATTTACAACACGTTTTTCTGTTTTTCATTATTTATTAAAACACTGACCTTTTCAGATAAATTTCATCTAATTATTTGAAATGACGAGACTATAAACCAGCTGCTGCTTCTTCTTTTTAAAAAAAATTTTTGTCCCAGTTTTTAATAATTTTATTGTTTTATTATTTACGACTTATTGGATAAGAATATTGTATAATAAAATAAAATAATAAAAGAATATAATGAAATAAAGAAAACAAATAAGATGTACGATGAAATGAAAGTAAGACGAACAATAAAAGAAAAAAAACAAATGATATAAAAAATATTTTAAAAAAATAAAAAATAAGATTAATTTAAAAACAAATTTACTTAGAACAACAATTGGAAATTTTAAAAAACCTAGATTATTAAAAACAATTTAATAACTAAAATAGTTCTTAAAATTAGTTGAAATTTTTAATGTATATATATATATATATTAAAATTAATTTTTTAAAATAATGTATTAATAGAAGAATTTTAGTTAAAAACACAAAAAAAATTCTTATCAAAAATTTAATTATTTTTTTTTATTTATTCTTCAAAGAATTAAATTATTTTCAAAAATTTTAATGAAATTCTTTTGTAATAATTCAATTTTTTCAAAGTAATTTTAATAAAATTCTTTGTAGAAATTTAATTAAATTCAGAAACACGTCAAAATTCAATTATTTTCAATGTTTACAATTTTAATAAAATTTCACAAAAGAATTCAATTGTTTAAAACGAATTTTAAGAAAATTAGACTCAAGAATACAATTATTTTCAAAAGTAATATAATTCTTTGCAAAAATCCAATTATGTTCAAAAAAATTTTATAAAAATTCTTGTCAATTTTTAATTACCTTTATAAATGATAAAATTTTTCTCTGACATTCAATTATTTAGAAAAATTTTAATAAAAGTCTTGGCAAAGTTTTAATTATTTTTAATATATTGTAAAAACTTCATTTCATCAAATTTCTCGAAAACTAAAATTGTTCTTCAAGCTTTTATTAAAATTTGTTAAGAATATTCAATTATTATTTAAATTTTTTAAAATAGTTATATTTTCAAAGGTTATAAAATAAAATCTTTGAAAATTTGAATTTTTTACATTTTCAACAAACAATTCTGCAGAATTATTTTTTTTGAAAAACGTTTACTTGATACTTTCTTAACTGTAACTTCTTTAAAAAATTTTTTTATCATTAGGATTATTATCTTTGGAATTTTTAACTAAAATTCTTTTTAAATCAATTATTAATTAATTTTAATAATTTTTGATAAAGTTCTTTGCCAATTTTCAAATCCATTTTCTTCACAATATTCAATTTTACGAAATTTTAATTATTGGTAAATTCTTTAATTAAATATATGTAAAGAAATAAAAACTTCAAATTTTATTCAAAATTTTAACTGAAATTCATTTGAAAAATCAATTATTATCAGAAAATCCTACAAGAATTTTAATATCACGGTAAATCGTTAGGTATTAAAATAACACCAAAAAGGATTAAAATAGTTTAATTTAGTGTTATTTTAATCCATTTTGGTGTTATTTTAATACCTAACGATTTACGGTGATTTAAACAGAAACAAAGATAATTTATCTTGAATAATTTAATTGTTATTAAAAATCAATTTGTAAAAGAATTTTGTCAACAAATTGTTTAAATAATTGAATTCTTTCGACAAATTTTAATAACATTCTAAAAAAATAATTAAATTTGTTGAGAAATTGGATTAAAATTTTATTAAAAATAATTGAAATTCTGCAATAATTATTTGAAATTTTTATTTTTTTGGAAAAATAGCTGAATTTTGGTGTAAATATTATGAAAAATTTTGTATAATAATCGAATTTTTTGACTGTAAAAATAAATACATTATTAAATAATTGAATGTTTCTTAAAATTAAATTTTCATGAAGAATTTTATCAACAAATTTTTAAACAATTGAATTCTTTTCACAAATTTTAATAAAATTTTTAGGAATAATTTCATTTTTCGACAAATTTGATAATTATTGCACATATATGAAAAATAATTGAAATTCTGACAAAAATTGTATTAGAATTTTTCAAAAATGTTTAAATGTCGGAGAAAAAATTTATTATTTATAAAAGTAATTGAAAATTGACGAGAATTTTTGTAAATATTTCAACATAATTGTATTTTTGCTAAAAGAATTATATTGATATGGAAAATAATTGAATTCTTGAGACGAATTTTATTAACATTTCTTTTTAAATAATTGATTTATTTTGTTAAAATTTCTTTTTAAATAATTGATTTATTGCATTAAATTTTTTTGGAAATAATAAGTATGGAAAAAATTAAATTTTGACAAATTATTTTGAAATAAAATAAAATTTTTTTTGAATAGTTTAATTCTTTGAAGAATAAATAAAAAAATTGAATTTTTAAAAATTCTTATTTCTATATGAAAAAAATAATGATTCATAATAATAATTATTTATTTTAAAATCAAGTTATTTATGTTTTCGAATAAGTTTCTAATTAATAATAAATGTAGTTTTAAAGTACCTGGAAAAATTCCATTTTTTATCCTGGATAACCTGGAAAATTTAGGGAATTTGAAAAGAGCAAAAGCGTTGCAATCCTGGACTATATAAATAACATTTGTTACGGAAGGAAAAAAATATTTTAATTCGTTTTTAATTATCACAAATTGTACATATCTATATATATATACATATACATATGTATAAATAGAGAAAATGCATTTTTACATCCGGACCAAAAAGTCTCTTTAAAAGATGGAGATAATAAAATTTTAGGAGAAGATTTTTGCAGTCTCTCAAGTTGAAGCAACGTCGTAATTTTAGAAATTGTAAAGTCGTAACTCGAGCGTAATCCGTATAATACTTCACCTCGTACAGAAACGAGGGAGATGTTATCCTGGGAGGGTAAACTTGCTGCTACAATTGTTTAGTATCCTTTTTAACTTTGACGACACGCTTTTCCTTCAAATATCCCTCTTATTACTTTTCCCATGAAATTATTTATTTTCATACACGTACATATATAAATTTCTTTTTCTTTCTTTTTCTTTTTCTTTTTCTTTTTCTTTTTCTTTTTCTTTTTCTTTTTCTTTTTCTAAAAAGCAATAAAATGTTTTTCAAAAAAAAAAAAAAATGAAGAGACGAATGGATATTTTTTTATTATTTAAATTATTAGTTGTCCAGTTTTGTTATTAACTTATTTTTTTTATGCTTATTTTTTATTCTGTACTTTTTTCTCCCTGTGCTTTTATTTCTTTTTTTACTATTTCTTTTCCTTCTTTTTTTATTTATTATTATTATTTTATTACTGTTATTATTATTTTATTATTGTTATTATTATTTTATTATTGTTTTTATTATTTTATTATTGTTATTATTATTTTATTATTGTTATTATTATTATTATTTTATTATTGTTTTTACTATTTTATTATTGTTATTATTATTATTTTATTATTGTTTTTATTATTTTATTATTGTTATTATTAATTCATAAAATTATTAATTAATATTTAACTTCAACTGAAGTGAAAAAAAACTTGTAAATAATTAATTAAAATTTTTAATTTTCTAATTAACGATTGAAATGTTTTTAAAATATTCTTCCAATTTTTTTCTACGTTTTCTTCATTATTTTTTTTAACCACGCTATTATCTACTATAACTATATATTAAAAATGCGAATGAATTTAGTATTATGCGGGAGCTTCTTATTTTCTCAAATATTCCTTTCTAGTAAATGAAGTTTAAGAAGATTACACTCCATTAGGAAAGCCACAGACTTCATTGTATATTCTTCTTAAAAAAAAAAAAAAACAGGAAAAGAGAACACAGTAAAAATACGAATTGGCATTTTTTCTAGACTTTTTCATAAGTAAAGCTTTAAAAACTCGGGTAAGAAGATCTAATTGGTTTTTTCTGTTTCAAACTACTTAGTAAATAGTGTGCCATTTCGTGTTTGAATTTAAAAAAATATTTTCCTTTCGCTAAATAAATAAATCATGGAATAATTATTGTTAATTCTACATTTATAGTTGTACAGTGGTCTCTCGATAAGTGGGCTCTTTTTTTTATAAGCGAGGCAAATAAATAATAATGTTTGGATTTTTTTGGAATTATTCACAAAAATAATATTAGATTTATGTATAAAATATAATTGTTCGAATTTACAAAAAGGAGGTTATTTTTTTTTCAATAAAAAATATGTGGTAAAAAATAAAAAGCAAATTGTAAAAAATAAAATATATAATGTAAAATACAAAATATGAAACGAAATATAAAAATTTAAAATATAATACATAAAATGTAAAATATAAAATATAAAATGAAATATATAATATAAAATACAAAATTAAATTGTTAAAGAATAAAAAAAGAAATAAAAATAAACAAAATAAATAATGTAATAATAAAATTACGTTACCTTAGAGTGAAAACTTTTTAAAAGATTATTTTTTTCACTACACTTAATTGAATAAAAATTCAAGAGAAAGATGAGATTTTTTTTTTCTTATTTTTTTTTTTTTAAAGAAAAGATCCTTTCTGAGTTTTACTTTGAAAAAAAGGGGTTTTACTATCTATGCATTTGTCCAATAGGATCTATACTTTGCGTCTAACTACTTATAAAATTTCTCAAAAGAAACCTCTTCTAATCTGCAGTTAGTTTCAGCTCTCTATAGAAAACATTTGTACTGGACTTTTTCCTTCCAACATCAGGACTATGTCTGTTTAACTTTTATGTTTTTTCTTCTGTCCTTTGAAGAACCAATATTTTTCAGCTTTACAGCAAGAGTCGTCGAGGTCGTCGTTGTCGTTCGTCGTTTGTCGTATATATACAGAAAAGAAATATTTCTTCAAAGTTGCTTCATGATAAGAATTTTTTTCTCAACGTTATCAAAAGAATTTTTCTTTTTCTTTTTATCTATCTTACTTTCCCTTAATTAGAATGAAATTAACGTGAATAATAAGTTAATTATTAAATAAAATTTATGGGATAAATTAAGAATCAAGTAAATTGTAAATTAATATTTATTTATTTCTATAACAGTTCTTCAGTTCTAATAATAATAATAATAATAATAATAATAATAATAATAATAAAAATAAAAATAATAATGATAATAATAATAATAATAATAATAAAAATAAAATATTCTATTTGTCTAAAATTAAGAAAAAATTTAATAAGGTTTTATTTATTTAAAGAACTAAATAAATAGATTTATTATTATTTTATTTATATTATTCTTTTATTTAGGTACTTATAATTATTAAAACTAGTCAGTTACATTTTTTAGGCAAATAAACAAAATAAATAAATAACAATAATACATTGAAAAAAATAATTCAATTTAAAATTAGAAAGAAGTTACAGTAAATATATTAACTATTAGATAATATTTAAAAAGCTTATTTTTTAAAATTAATAATATAATCAGTTATTTAATTTGTTAACTATTATAATTAATAGTTTATTTTTTGTCATGCCCATTAACGATCCTTGTGATTAAGACCTGTATTTGACGTTAATAAATAAATATTTGAATTTAATTTGAAATATTTTAAAAATGAGAAGAGAAAAAATAATTTCGTATTTTAATAAAGATAATAATAAAGATAATAATAATAATAATAATAATAATAATAATAATAATAATAATAATAATAATGATGATAATAATAATAACAAAAATAAAAATAATAAAAATAATAATAATGATGGTAATAATAATAACAAAAATAAAAATAATAATAATGATGGTAATAATAATAACAAAAACAAAAATAATAAAAATAATAATAATAATAATAATAATAAGGATAATAAAACAAAAGCTTTCGACAGCAACCTCCAATAATAAAGAGCCATTTCGCTTTTAATTCTATTATACATCAACAATGGAATGTTTTATAATTAAAAATTTTTTTAATAACTTTGATTTCATATCCTGAAAATATTTGAAATATCCTTATTTTCAAACTTTACTATTGTTTCGACTGACAAAAAAAAAATATATATATATATATATATAGGTAGACTATGTGGAGTTTATATAATATAAACCAAATTTCTATAAATTAGGGTGTACAGAAAAAAAGGAATAAATATTTATATACGAGTATATATGTATATATATATACGTTACAGGATATAATTAATATACGAAGCAACCAGTATAATTGGAAATTAACAAGATTAAATTCTTAATGAGAAATATTCCAGTGTATCTCCGCGAATAATTACCATTTTATAAACTTGTTTACGTAAATGAGGTCGCTATGAGTGGGATCAAAATTCAAAAGTAAAGGAAAAAATATTCTTTTCTTTTCAATTCACGACGTAAAACAAAAAAAAAGGAAGATGAGGTTAAAAAAAAGTCTTATTTTTAGATATATATATACGATGAAGGAACTCTCATTAAGTAAATGTCTCGGTTCGTGAATTATAAATATTATTTATATGGGGCATTCCACATTAAATTGGAAATTATTTTCTTTTCGCATCTGAAAATTTTTTTCAAATATTTTTTTTTCTTTTACTGCTTCTTGAAATGAGCCAGGATGTTTTTTTTGCAAATTTCCTCATAAAGCGACTCAAGAGATACAGATTTTTGAAATATTACATTTTTTACGTAATTTTTTTTTTTCAAATGTTTATAACTAATCATTCGGGTAAAAATTAATCAAATTGGACGCTCTTATAATGAAAATTTTTGTTTTCACAGGTAGTTTTTAAT
Organism: Leptopilina drosophilae; assembly: GCA_032873175.1. Taxonomy (NCBI): domain Eukaryota; kingdom Metazoa; phylum Arthropoda; class Insecta; order Hymenoptera; family Figitidae; genus Leptopilina; species Leptopilina drosophilae. Next base: position 55,441,357 of record CM065479.1, read on the forward strand.
GAAAATAAGAAACAATTTTTTAAATAGAAATATTTTTTAATTTAAATAATTTACAATAGAATTTTTAGTTTTTTAAAATAAAATTTTATTCATTACAATGTGGGTATGAATCGATGAATATCGAAATATTTTTTTATTTGTCTTGATAAAATAGTGTATTTGCTTTGAATAATGAATTATTCGGATTAAATAATTAAGTTTATTAGAATCAATAAAATAAATTTATTGTGTCAAATAATTTTTATTTGCATCAAATATACGAAGTATTTGAATGAAATAAATAAAAGAATAGTTTCAAGTAACTCATTATTAGTATTAAATAAATTCATTTATTCAATTCAAATAATTATTTAATGGAATCAAGTACGATTTATTTGGTTCAAATAAGTGTGATTCAAATAATTTAAGTTATTTCAATCAAATACATATTTTTTTGATCCAACTAAAAAGTATTTGAATCAATTAAATATTTTTTTCAAATAATTTGAATTATTTGAATCAAATAAATTTTTTCTTCAGTGTAATAATTTAATTATTGCAGTAAAAGAATAAAAGAAAATATTCGAAAAAAAATTTGAGATGCAAAAGAAAAATAATTACCGATTTCAAGTGGAATGACCCACATATATTTGTTTGCTAGACAATAGTCATTTTCTAATTGACGAGTGAGTGTGTGTGTGGGAGACTTTCTCGCAGTTAATTATCTTATTACCAATACGCAGGCGTCAGATATGATGATTAATAAGGTCGAAGGCAAATCAGCTCTTGCCATATATGCGGAAGGATTTCATATCCAGCAATTCGGTTAGCGCTAAGTGTTTTCCAATAATTATTGTCCAGGCATTCAGGATTCCTCATACATATAGTGGATAGATCATTATATTTTTTTATACCTATGAATATATATATATATATATATATATATATATATATATATATATATATATATATTTATTTTCGGAAATGATATATTATTTACGTACACATATGGCCAAAAAAATTCTTCTATAAAAAATTTACGAGTAAGTCGCGATGTAAATAAAAAATAATTTTAATTACTTTTCCAATTATTAGAAAACTCTTTTCAGTTTCAAGAAACATTGATTTTTAAATATAAGTACATAACTAAATAATTAATAAAGCAATAAATTTAATAAAGAAAATTGTAAATATGTAATGAAAAACACTTCATAATATTAAATATTAATTAATTTATAAATTAAAATATATTATTTTAAATATAATATATTATTATTATTTTTTTACTATTTTTTTTATTTTTTTTTATTTTTTATTTTGTATTATTTTTTTTATTTATTTTAATTTAAATTTTTATTTATAAATTGTAAATATGTAATGAAAAACACTTCATAATAATAAATATTAATTTATTTATAAATTTAAATATATTATTTTAAATATAATATATTATTTTTTTAATTTTTTTAATTTTTTTAATTTTTTATTATTTTTTCTATTTATTTTAATTAAAATTTTTATTTATAAATTGTAAATATGTAATGAAAAACTCTTTATAATAATAAATATTAATTTATTAAAAGTTCTGTCTGACTAATATCGATTTTCACCACTTCTTTCCTATTCTGACGTGTATTACAAAAAAAAATGTGTGTCTGAAAAAATTTAATATTAACTATTCACTGTTAATTTATAAGTATCAAATGGCAACGATTTGATACGAAAAATGTAGAACAAAATAAAAAATTCATCAAGGTTTTTGGCAACGAATTGATAACAAAAATTTGGATCAAATAAAAAATTGATCCAAATTAATTGCCATCAATTTGATCCACTTTAGTATTAATTTAATACTTTCGAGAAAAATGTGTTGAAATTAATTTTATTGAAGGATATATTATAGCCACTTGCATGAAAAACGAATAATAGTTTTTGTCTGACTAAAAATTGATTACACTACTGAAATAAGTAAATTTTATATATGTGTATTTATATATATTCAGAGAAAAGTCTGTCTGACGAAAATTGACATTTGCTACTGATTTCATTATGTAAGAAGAGAATTTCAAATGTTCTGCCTAAATATAAACGACGGCCACTAAAAAATTTAGATGTTAGATAAATTTATTTTAAATTATATAAATTTAGAAAAACTTCTGCTTCACTAAGAAGACGCTTTTACCACCGAATTGGTAAAAAAAATAATAATTTCTGTATTATTATCAGAATATATGAAAAGTATTTTTTGTACTGTCTGATTAAAAACGTTTTTTTCCACTTAATTGGAAAATAATGAGAATTTGCTAAGTGAGAGTCTGCGACTTTAATTGCCTCTTACTATACTGATAAGTAAACTATTACGATAAAATTTCCAATATTATGAGAAAATTATATGAATGTAAAGTGACTTTTAACTACTGTTTTTTCGAATTAAATTTTAATCCTTTTCAAATTAATTACGTTTTGGTTTGAAAAAAAATCGATATTATATTATGAGTGCAAATGAAATGTCTGACTGTAACTACTGATTTTTCTGGAATTGCACAAAAAATGTTTTATCAGATTAAAAACGATTTATACAAGTGAATTCTGATTGTAGGTGAATTTTAAAAGTCTCCGTCTGACTAATATTGATTTTTACTACTTAACTTCATTATAAAAATTAAAAAAACGTCTGATTTTAACTAAATTTAGGTAATAATTGTAAAATAGTGGTATAATGAATAATTATTACTCTTTTGTGACGAAAAATGAGGTATACTATTGAATTCTAATTCTTAGAAACTAATAATGTCTCCGTATGATTAACACTGATTTGTACTACTTATTTTATGTAAGCAGTAAGAGAAAATATGTCTGATTAAAACTGATTGTAAATATTTATTTGTCAAGTTCTGAAATAATGTTTAACTGACTAAAAACGATCTTTACTACTAAATTCTAATATTTTGTGTTATATGGTAAAAAATGAGTCTAATTATAACCCAAATTTGTAACAGCATAATGAAATAATACCAAGGAAATGTAAATATAATTCTAATAAAAACTACTTCACATAATTCTAATAAATTATTATTTCAGACTTAAATAATTAATAACAAAATTTAAATATTCTTTTAAAAATACAATATTTTATTTAAAAGATTTTGAAAAAGCTTTGGAACTTGTAGACTTTTACGTTTTTTCAAATTTTAATGGCAGAAAATTCTAATCAAATCTAAAAAAAGGTTTTCTACACTTCAAGAAGATATTAAGAAAAATTTTAAATTTCCCAAAAGTGAAATTGAAATATTGAAAATTTTTCTCCTGTATGCAAATTGAAAAATTTTAACCCGTGAGTTAAAAGGATTAAATAAAAAGATGTCTGACTTTGACTTTAAATTATAGAAGAGAAGAAAAATTCATAACAGTTTTGCCCAACTTAAAAATGTCAATCATTTCTGCCGAATGAAAATATATTTTATAAAAATTAAAGTTGCGCCTGACTAAAATCGATTTTTGCTACTGACATTATATTAACAGTTTGAAAAATTATGTCTTATTAAAAACGAATGTTTAACTATTGATTTTATATTAAAATACTTGAGTTGATACATTAAAAAAGTATGTCTGACGAAAAGCGATATTTTTTTTACTGATTTTGTATTAATATTTTAAAAAATTATGTCTGACTAAAAATGATTATTACTACTGATTTTATATTTATGCTTTTAAAAAAGTATGTGGGTCAGAATTCGAGAAATTTTCACAGAAAACAAAAAGTATTTTTTAAAATCAGAATGATGAAAAAACATTTCTATTTGGTCTTAATTTTTAAAAAAAGCATGTCTGGCTATAATTGGCCTGAACTACTGGATTTACATAAAACTTTTATAAACAGTGTCTGACTACAACTGACTTGAACTACTAAATTCATACGAAAACTTTAGCAAACTAAGACTGACTATAACCGACTTGAACTACTAACATGATATTAAAACATTTAAAAAGTATGTCTGACCAAAAACGATCTATGCTACTAAAATTTAATAAAACTTAAAAAACGTATGTCTGACTTTCGAATATTGTGTTTTATATTGAAAGTTGCGTTTTTCTAAAATTGATTTTTTCTACTGATTTTTATTAAAAATTTAAAAACTATGTCTGGCTGTAACTGTCTTTAACTACTGAATATAGAATTAAAAAAAAATTGTGTCTAAGTAAAAACGATTTATACTTTTGAATTCTAATATTATGTATTATATTAAAAGTTGCGTCTGACTAAAATCGATTTTTACTACTGAATTAATATTGACACTTTAAAAAAATATGTCCGACTGAAAATGGACATTTCTACTGTATTTGTATTTTTAGTAAAGTATGTCTGACTTTAAAGCTATCTTTACTACTGAAATTATGTTTGCAAATTAAAAAAAGCAAGTCCGACCATAATTGACTTGAACTACTGAATATAGGACATCCTGAAAAAATGTGCCTGATTGAAAACGATTTTTACTACTAAATTCGAATATTTTTTGTAGTAAATTAATAATTACTCAAACTTATAGAAAACGTATTAATCACAGTTAATTTAAATCGTAAAAATAAATCGTACAAGAAATAGTAAAAATAAAAAAATAGAATGAAATAGTAAAAGAAAAAAAATAGAATAAAAAACCGCTGCCAAGTTATCTATTTTTGTTATAATTTTGGTGATCATTTCATGAACACTCTGCTTCCTCATAGACATGTTAATAATAATAAAATATAAATTTTGAACAATTATTCTCAATTGCTGTAATATTTTTTCTCTTTATTTGATTAAAAATTCAAGTTTCACATTAAAAAAATGTTTTTTAAGTTTTCATCACAATTTCTGTTTTTTAAAATATGAATAACTTCTTTATTTCTAATCGAATTAGCTTCAAAAATAGGTCAATCGAAGCGTTTTTTAATGCTCTACAAGATGATAATGATTGTTTCAAAGTTATTTCTACATTTTTCATCAAAATATTCGAAAAAGTTTTATTTTCCAAAATTTTTGATTTTTAAAATAGTTTAATATCTCTGGTGAATATGGACGAAAAATTTTCATTGAGGGCTCAAAAGATGCGTCTAAAAAAACTCTACAAAATTACAGAAAAAAATTCATAGGTGTCCTAACATTTTTTTTAAGTTATGGGCAAAAAAAGTTTTTTTGAAAAATTAAAAATCAAAAAAATATATAGTTAAACTTTATTAATTAGTTGTAAAAAAAATTACTTTTTAATTTTTTTTCTGATATTATTTCTTGTCCCCAGTTTTGTGCGTCATGGTGAAGCCTTTTTAAAAAATTGAAATTTTTCATAAAAATAAAATCAGAATTTCGGTATTCTTTAGTAGAAGCAACAATTTAGTTCCCTCAATAGTGTTTCACTACGAAAAAAAAATTGTTATACTTTTTTTCATTTTTTTTACGTTTTAAGAGTCAACTTTGTACAAGGAATCACAGAATCGTCATGGTGAAGCCATCACATTTTTCATAATAAATAAAAAAAAATAATTTTTTTTAGCAAATAATGTATAGTCGTATTATTTCAGTGAATATAAAAGACAGGAATATGAAACCGATTGAAAATTGTTAATAATTTATTTTAAAAAACAATATTTATTTTGCGTCATGGTGAAGCCTCAACGTCATGGTGAAGCCTTTTTTGTCTTTCATTGAACTTGTGGTTTAAACAAGTGTAAAATTACAACAATTTTTGTAACTCTTTCCAAATAAAATTAAACAAATAAAAGTTACCTTGTTTAAACTATAATTTTACTAAGTTGTGACATTAATTACTTTATAAATTTTCATAAATTAACGTACTAATTTTTGAAAGTTGCCTAGAATTTATTTTCATTTAAATTATGTTAATAAATTACGATAAATGATTTAAAATAATTAATAAAATTACAACACATATTTTTATAAATTTTCATAAATTACAACATAAATTTCCATAAATTACCCTATAAATTTTCATAAATTTTAAAAAATAGTTTTTAAAATTTTCTTTTATTTACTCAAAAAAATTTATTTAGGTACCTCAAAAATTTATAAATTACTATAAATTTCCTGCATTTGTCTTTCTAATCTTGAATTATGTTTTGTAATAATATTATGAATTACCTCACAATTTTTATAAATGTTTGTATAAATTACCATAAATTTCTATAAATTGCCATAAATTTCTATAAATTGCCATAAATTTCTATAAATTGCCATAAATTTCTATAAATTACCATAAATTACTGCCTAAATTTCCTGAAGTAGATTTTTAAATCCTGAATTAAACAAAAAACAATTTCTATCAGTTCAACTATGAATTTTGTTAACATAACAAAACTATGGCAACTAATTATGCTACATGGATGCGTGAACAGTTACTTTGTTTAAAAAATACAAAAATTACAAACAATTTGTCCGTCCCGTAACGGATATTTCATTCTTGACTATCATACTTAAAATTTACATTATGATTTTTATTTTTATTGGAAAAAAAAATAATAAAAATAACAATAACCAAATTGTCGGTTTCATGGAGAATCACCCATAAATTGAAAAAACTTGAAAAAGTCAAAGAATTTTGAACGAAATCCTGGAAAATTGTTGTTTTCTAAATGTATTTATTTTTGAAATTTGATTTTACTTAAATATTTAAAAAATTAATTCTATTTTAAAAGAGTTGCATTTACAATTTTTATAAGCAGATGAACTTGAAATGATTTTCATTGAAAATTTTGTAAAATTTCAATTTTAAATGAATTTCATTAAAAAATTAAAAAAACTAGATTTTTAAGAAACCTTAATAACTAAAATTCATCTAAAATTATTAAAATTTTTTTAATATATATTTAATTGATTATTAAAATTAACGGATTTATAGGAAGCAATAGTTAATTAAAATAGTATAATAATACGTTATAATATATAATCAAGTAGAGCCCGAGGGATACTGAAAGAGAGTGAGTAAGTGAGTGAGTGAGAGAGAGAAAGAGAGAGAGAGAGAGAGAGGGTGGAGAGTGCAGAGAGAATTTTATTGACTCAGGGATTAGTAAATGGATTGACATTGTCAGGAACATTCAGACTAAATGTTTCATGAACAGATTTAGTGGAACTCAAACGAAATAGGGTTGCAAGCGAGAGACAGAGAGAGAGAGAGAGAGAGAGAGAGAGGCTTGCGACAGGTTCTCTCTACACAGTCGGAAATGTGCTTCAAAGTACACACATGTGGTAACTACACAGGACATCAGGTGTACCTATCTTGATTAACAGAGGACCACCGCAAACGCCAATGACTTATCATAGAACGATCTACCGAAATCGTCCTATAAACTGTCATTTCCTCAATAAACTCCATACACACTGTCAAATATCCACATACATCTATATAGTTTCCTTCCATATTTCTTGCAATCGCATAGAGATAACAATATTCAATTCACCTTGATTCGAAGATTCCATCAATTTTCCGAGGCTACAATTTAGAAACCCAACCCCCTTAATACTCGTAAATATATTGTTCTATACATGTGTACGTAGCTAGGAAAGCGAACAATAATACGCGGGTCGTAGTCGAAAATGCAATCCTCAATATATTCTCATTTCATGTCATAAAAATGTCTCACTTGACTCAAGAAGAAGAAGAAGAAGAAGAAGAAGAAGAAAAAGAAGGAAACAATTAATATAAATCGAGTAGATTTCTCTGTCAAATTGTCTTTCAAAATATTTTGCACATTATGTCTACTTTTTTTGACTTTTTTTTTTAGAAATAACAAGAAAACTTTTTTATTTAGTTTTATTATTACACTGTTTGTTCAAGTCTGTTAAGTCTACTCCTAGTGTCTGACTAAAAATGTTTAATACCACTTACTTTAAAAATGACAATTTTTTACAGCTGACTTAAAGTGACTCTTACTACTGGGAACATTCCGCTTGAAATACAATTTCTAATATTATCAGAATTTGAATGCACTTTGTCACTTGTCTGACTGAAAATGTTTTTACACTACTTTAATTAAAAATCAATAAGAAAATTCGCTAAGAAAGCGTCCGACCTTAATTGACTTTTACTACTGGCAAACGAAAACATTAAAATAGATTTACTAATATAATCCGAATATTACCAGTATTATTTGTGGTCTGTCTAAAAATGCTTCTTCCCCTTAATTTAAAAATAATGACAATTTACCAATTATGCTTCTGATTTAAATTAATTGTTACACCGAAAAAGAGAAGCTTGAAAATACAATTTTTAATGTCGTTATACTATCACAGTAAATCGTTAGGTATTAAAATAACACTAAATTGGATTATTTTAATCCTTTTTGGTGTTATTTTAAGACCTAACGATTTACCGTGATATTATTTTTACTATCATCTCGTATTTTTCCGTCTGACTTAAAAATGCGCTATCTACTTAATTTGAATATAATAAAATTACGCAGGGTGGCCTTAGGGCTTAAATTTACTCTTACTACTAAAAACAGAACTTTGAAAATATAATTTTAATAGATAGAAAGTATTAAAATTTCCCTTATTTGCCTAAAAAAAAGTGTCTACTACTTAATTGAGGAAAGAATTAGAATTTACGGAGTATGCGTCTGACTTAAATTAACTTTTACTACTAGCAAGAGAACTGTTAGAATAATATTTTCAATAGTAATGAAAATTAAAAAATTAAAACTATTAGAATTTAATTTCCAATATTATTAATGTCATTTTCATGTGTCTGACTAAAAATTTTCTTTCTACTGAATTTAAAAAATATTGATATCTAAGGTCTGACTTAAATTGACTGTTACTACTGACAAAAATACTGCTAACATCCAATTTCCAATGTCATAAAATTAACATTACTTTTTACTATCCGACAAAAATTATTTTTCCTACTAAATTGAAAAATAATAAACTTTTGCAAATTAGTCTATTTTTTAAAAATTATTAAAAATTTTTAAACTATTAAAAAATAACAAAGAAATATTAATTTTTTTTAACTAAAAAACATTAATTTAATCGCAATATTATTACATATTTTTAAAAATAATTATTACATGAAATTATTTTTTTATTTTAAAATTTTATTATCTTAAACAATAATAAAGAATTTCCAATAGGAAAAATTAAATAAAGTTTTAAATATTTAAATGTCTAATAGAATTTTAATTTATTTAGTATTTTAATTCCCGGTCATTTTCCCGAATCGAATTTCCCAAATGCCTCTGTCCCGAATCACCAATTCCCCTTCGTAAACATCTAATATTTTTTTATTTCTCTAATTTTTATTTTCTATATTAATTGTGAAAAATCAATTTCTTCAAATCGATCTTTATTTATTTTATAACTTTCCTCATGTATTTTTCTATATTATATTTTATAAATCATTATTTAGTCATTATAAAACACAAAATAATATTACAGACGAATTTATATGTTGTTTTTTACCTGAATTAAAAATTACTCTAAATTAAGAATTTTTTACAGTAGTTTTTTAACAGTATTTTTTAATTGTATGGCTAAAAATTTTTTTCTACTCAAATGGAGAATAAGGAGAAATAGATTAGTAAGCGTCTGAATAGAATTGACTCTTTCTACTGATAAAGCAGCTATTATTAAAATACAATGTTCAATATTTCAATTTTCAGTAAGTATTTATAAATATTATCGCAGAAGATAATAATGTTTTGTATGACTATAAACTGACTTTTACTACTGATCTCTACATTTAGGAAATTCGGAAGATTTCCTACTACGACCATTCTTATTCGAGTTTTATTGCTTATTTTCTAGTAATAAAAAAAGAAATAGATCCGTCCGACGTGATAGAATTTTTATCACTGATTTCCAATTTTAAGAAATGAGAAAGTTTTTTATCTTTCAAAAGTTGACTATCATTATTAAAATTGTATTTTTCTACTGACTTTTCTAATGAATTTTCACAAGGAATAAAAATATAATAAACTTTGTCCGACTATACTTGGTCTTTACTACTGAAAAGTAAATTATAAAAACTAAGAAGAACTCAGTCTGAATGATCATTGACTTATGCTACTGTTTTCACTATTTAAAGAATTTTTAAACCTTCCGTCTGACTAAAATCGATGATAACTACTAACTACTGAAAAAACTACTAAAAAATTACTAAAAAACTAAAAACTAAAAAACTAAAAAAATAAAAAACTAAAAAACTAAAAAACTGAAGAACTAAAGAACTAAAAAACTGTAGAAAAAGTACTGTTTGATTAAAACGACTTTTACACCTCAATTGGTAAATTATTATTTCTGAAGTCGATGTCTGACTATAATTGACTCTTACCACTGATAAGCGAACAATTACGATAAAATTTACAATATTATCAGAACAGTGTATGACTATTAAATGACTTTTACTTTTCAATGTTAATTGAGAAGATTTCTTACACAGCGACCTACTTTATTCGAGTTCTATTCTTATTATTATTTTTTTTCAACTAGCAAATACGATATAAATCACTCAGACTTAAATGGACATTTATAAACTTATTTTTAATTTAAAGAGAAAAATAAAAACAAATTTTACCTTTCGACAGTCGATTGTTTTGAAATTGTACTTTTTTATTAATAAAAAAGTAATTTTAAAAGTAAAATTAAAGTAAAAAAGTAATAATTATTATATTATATTATTATATTATAATTATTATATTATTATATTATTAGATTATTATATTATTATATTATTATATTATTATATTATAATTATTATATTATTATATTATTAGATTATTATATTATTATATTATTATATTATTATATTATTATATTATTATATTATTATATTATTATATTATTATATTATTATATTATTATATTATTATATTATTATATTCTTATACTATTATATTATATTCTTTGCAATTATTAAAAATAGAACACTTTCTGTCTGACTAAAAATTGGTGTCAATCACTGCAAAAAAAAAAAAAATACAGAAATAAATTTTAAAATATAGAAAAAAGAGTGTCTGAACAAAATTTTGTTGTGAAATTTTTATATCTTTTGTCTGACAATAATCGAAATTAACAACTAAAATATAAATTACATAAATGCGGAAAATTTCTGTCAGTCCTTTGCTAGCAATTTCACATTTCGATTTAAAAAAAGTACTTTTTTATTGTTCGTGAAAATTTCACGAAAAATAAATTTTAAATTTATTTTTGCTATTTGAAATAGTGACTGACTGTTAAAATTAAAAACTTTTTGTTTTTAAATCAGTTATTTTTTAATTGATTCATATTTAGAGAAACTATCAGCTTCTATTTTTAATTTTACTAAAAATTTGGCCCTTATTTTTTCTAATTATATCAAATTGAGTAAAAAAGAACGAATCAAAATTTGTTGCCAAGAGAATGTGAGAGAACTTTCTATATATAAATGAACTTAAACGAAATTTAATGAATTACAATTGACATCCATTATAAAATCCAAAGAGTGAGGGAGATAAACTTAATTTTCTTTTCAACATTTCAAAAACTTTGATCGCACTTATTAGAAAAGTTCTTTTCTTAAAAAAACTTTCTGTAAACTTCCATAATATCGCACTTGAAAAAAAATTGCATTAAGAAGAAACTTATCTTTGTTTGTACCATTTGTCATTCTTCCTCTCTCGAATTCAATTTGTGTTTAAAAATATTTGTGAGAAGAAACATTTTTCAACCAAATTTTTGCTATTTTTTTTATTTCTCTAATTTTTATTTTATAAATTAATTGTTACAAATCAATTTCTTTAAATCGTTCATTATTTATTTTATAACTTTCTTCATGTATTTTTCTATATTATATTTTATTAAATAAAAAAAGATTTTATACTTAATTTTATACTTATTTACTTTTATTTTATACTTTTTCTTTTTTTTATATTTTCTTTATAAATTTTATAAATTTTTTTTTGCTAAATGAAGAAAAAAAATGCTTTCGTTGTATTTAAAAACAAAAATTAATTTTCTAGTTTAAAGTAATGACTGTAATATTTTTACTACTTATTTTTTATAAGAAAAATTGATAAATCATGTCTGACTTAAAACGAATTTCCCTACAAAAATAAATTTTAATTTCGTCTGACTAAAAATTAATCACCAAATAGTTAATAATAGATAAAATACTAAAAGTTCAAAATAAATATTCAGAAAAAATAAAAAAAAATTCCAAGTACAAAAATTAAATGATAAAATAATAAAGTTAATAATAATAATAAAGTTAATAATAAAGTTAATAAAATAATAATTGAGAAACAAACTAAAAAATATACAATAATTAAAAATTAATTATAAAACAGACGATTATTTGAAAAAAGAAGCGAAAAACAAAATAAGATGAATGGGAAGAAAATGGAGAATTATCGTAATTAGAAAATTTTAATGAAAATTACTTTTTTCTCAACTTGAAGACATTCATGTTACTGGTGAAATTTTAACGAGTTCCTGATTTTCTTTAGGGGAAATTTTCAAGAGAAGAAACTATACTTTATATTATTGTGAAACTCTTCCTGAGATTAAATCGTTAATTATTTCAAAAGCAGATTTCTTGAAGATTAAATGGAAAACGTACAAGCGACAATTTTCATCCTCTCGCAAGTTGAAACATTTCTGTTGAAAACGTAAGCTCATAACTTTATTTAGATTATAAGAACGAAATCGCAAAATATATATATAGAGAGAGAGATTCTCGTCTTATGTATAAGGTTGCATTGATATTTCAGACAAGTTATTGTCAGGGAGATTCCTTTCAATATCTTAAAGATTTTCGACAGTATCATTAAGCTTACATTCAAAACTTGTCTCTGTAATTATTTTATTGTTTCCCAACTCTTCTCATCTTTCGAGGGAAATCTTACATTTTATTTTTCGTAAATTAAAAGAAGAGAAACGTTAATCTTAGATTCTATTTTGTAAATTAAAATCTTATCTTTTATGTTTTAAATTAAAGCAAAAATTTAATATTTACTTTAATAAATTAAAGAGCAAGAAAATAAAAATTTTAATTTGTAATTTAATGCAAAAAAATCCTGAAAATTAAAACGAAAATTTTTGCTCTTTTATAGAATGAAAAAAAAAAATAAAAGAGAAACCCTAAATAAATTATTAATTAAAAAAAAAACAAATTTTAAATTTTATTCCGTAAACTAAAGCGAAAACATTTATTTCCTTGAAAAAAAATTTATCATTCAATTATAATATTCGTATATATACTCAATATAAACTCTGTTAAAAAGCCCTAAAAAACAGATAATCCAATTTTCGTCTAAAATTAAACTTAATTTCTTAAAAAAAAATTGATTTATACATCGTAAGAATTTTAGTGTTAGTAATTAAAAAAGCAACTTTATGAAAAAAGTTTATAAACGTTCTCGTGTTCTCTATTAAAAAATTTAAAAAGCAATATCCCGTCCGTTTATATTCAACAACAGGAAAAAAAAAGTTTCAAAAGGTACTTAAAAATAGACTTGTAAAATTCTATTTAATATCTCTGAGATTTAAAAAATAAAACATTATATGAGACTAACGTTCATTATTGCAGATAAACTTTCTTTCTCATTTTACTACTCACAATTTTCATTTTAAAAACTTTTTTTTTATACATTCTATCAAAGTAGAAGGCAATACATTTATCCTACAAAAAAAAATTTTTTTTTTTTTTTGACAAAAATTTTTTCGTCTCATTTATTCGAAATGAAAATTAATTTAATTATAAAGTAAAAGTTGGCGTTTTTACTAAATTTGAAATCAATTTTTAATTAAATGTTTAATTAATTTTCTTCTGACAATGTGGAGTAAATTTTTTGATAATTTTATATTTTTTGGTACAAAAGAACAGATGTAGGTACAAAAGATCAAACTAAAATATATTTTATTGCATATTAACATGACTGTTAATGAACATTGGAAAAAAATTATTTGATGGAAATAATTCATTACTTACTCTATTATCAAATAAATATTGAAATCAATAAAATATTTTTTATTTTCAACAAATAAATTTTTTTCAGTGTACACTGAATGTGATATATTAATATTTATATATCACATAATTATTATACAATATATCAAGAATTGCCACTAGCATATTTTCTGTTACTTCCTTTTTTTAAAAATTTTTGCAAAAGTTCTTCGACACTTTCATTTAATCATTAATTTTTCAATAACAAAACAATATATATTTAAAAATTCAACGAAGTTAAACAAAATTTTGGATAAAAATTTGTAAAAAGTAACTTTTTAAATAATTTTAATTAAAATTTAAAATTAAAAATTTTTTAACACTCAATTAGAAATCTTTCGAAATTCAATTATTTATAAAATTTTAGATAAAAAATTTTAAAAAGTACCTTTTTTGATAATTTTAATTAAATTTATTTAAAATTAAAATTTCTTTACATCTCAATGAGAAATCATTCGAAATTCAATTCTTTATAAAATTTAAAAACTAAATTATTTTATAATTTTTAGGTAAAATTAACAGTTAAATAATTTATAAATAATAATTTTATCAGAATTCGTTAAGGATTAAATTATTTTCAATAAATTCAATTTTATTTTCTGTAAAACTCATTTTTTTTAGAACAAATTTAAAGTTTTCTATTTAAATT